>CM070551.1:58355236-58987986 GCA_036346405.1 Phyllostachys edulis | reverse complement strand
GGGAAGCAAGAAGGAAAGGAGGCCAAACGAGAGAGAGTCCGGATAGGAGAAATTCAACCGAGCTTGAATTTGAGCTGAGGAAAACTTCGGGGTGGTCGTGACCCAACGAAGGTCAAAACCAAAAGAAGGGTCTTGAACCCAAGGGTGGTCTAAACCAAAAAAGGGAGGCCTAAACCAGCAGTGGTCTAGACTATGGGAGAGGTCCAACACGTGGGAGGTTCTGACTCGGGAGGAGGTCCAACCACAAAGAGGTCCAAGAAGGAAAGGCTAGGCCAAAGGATGCCGCAGGCGAGCGGAGAAGGGGAACTAAAAGCCAGCGAACACCAAAAACTCAAGACAGGCCAAATAAAGTTAATTGAAGTTTGATTAATTCAAGTTAAATCTCCACATTTCTGAAATTTCCAAGTTAAGCTTGAGCAAATCAACAAAACCGAATGGTTCCTTTTTTGTTTGGAAAATTGGCACGAACTCTAGACAAACGGGACGTTACAAATCATCACCTCTTAAAGGGAATCTTGACCTAGAGATTCAGGCTGACTAGAGAATAGGTGCGGGAACTCTACCTTGAGGTCCTCTTCAAGCTCCCAAGTTATTTTTGCCTCGATGTGGTTGCTCCATTGAACTTTGCAAAACGGATGGTCTTGGTTCTTGTGACTCACTCAAATACTTCAAAGATCTTGATAGGCTGCTCCTGGTAAGTGAGGTCTTCTTGGAGGTCCACTGCTTCTAAAGGCATTTGTTCTTTTGGCACACGCAAGAACTTCTTCAACTGAGACACATGGAAGACATCGTGCACTCTGGACAACTAAGGAGGAAGGTCCAACTTATAGGCAACTTCTCCCCTTCTGACAAGGATTGGAAAAGGTCCAATGTACCTCTGTGCAAGCTTCCCACTAACTCTGAAATGGTGCATTCCTTTGAGAGGTGACACCTTTAGGTACACATGGTCTCTAGGAGCAAAGGCTAGGTCTCGACGACGATTGTCTGCATAGCTCTTCTGTCTGGTCAGAGCGGTCTTTAACTTCTCTCTTATTGATCTCACTTGGTCTTCGGCTTCTTTCAAGAGGTTTGGTCCAAGCACCTATCCTTCACCAGACTCTGTCCAGTACAAGGGTGTTCTACACTTTCTCCCGTAAAGGGCTTCAAAAGGGGACATATAAAGGCTTGCTTGGTAACTATTGTTGTAAGAGAACTTCAAAGATAAGGTAGCATCCGATCCCAACTAGCTTGCTTCTCCAGGCGCATGCTCTCAAAGATCACATGCTCTTAGCATGTCCTCAAGTACTTGGTTAACTCTTTCGGTCCGCCATCATGCGAGGGTGATAGGCTATCTTTGAAATTGAGGTCCGTGCCCAAGACTTCGTGCAGCTTCTGCCAAAACTTTTAGGTGAATTGGGATCCTCGATCCAACACGATCTTCTTTGGCACACCATGTTGACACACAACCTTTGCCATGTATAGCTCGCTAACTTGTCCCTGAGTAGGTGGTCTTGACGGGAATAAAATGAGCGACCTTGGTTAGGCGATCCACCACCACCCATATTGAGTCATAACTAGTTTGGGTCCTAGGTAGACCAGGTTATAAAATCCATCCCGACCTCTTCCCATTTCGATCGGGTATGGGCGAAGTACCAAAAGACCACTGTGTCTTTGGTGCATGGCCTTAACTCTTTGACAAGTGTAACACTTGGCCACATACTCCACAATTTCTCGCTACATGCTAGGCCACCAGTACATCTCCTTGATGTCTTGATACATCTTTGTAGCTCCAGGGTGTATGGAATACAAGGTTTCATAAGCTTCTTTGAGGAGCATCTTTTTTTGAGCTCTGGGTGGTTCGGTACATACAACCTCTTGTCAAACCAAATGGTTGCCTATTCATCTTCCAAAAACCTTAAAGACCTCCCCTTTTTCATGTTGCTCTTGATCTCCTAATGTCGGCATCTTCAACCTGGGCTACCCTGATCTGGCCTTGTATAGTGGGTTGCACTTCAAGAGCTGCTAGGAAACCCTCTTCAACTATCTCAAGCCTGAGCTTCCAAAATTCCTCATGCAAAGTTGGTTGGCTTTCTTGACCATCAATGTGCTGCTGTAGATCTTCCTACTCAGGGCATCAGCTACCACGTTGGCCTTGCCGGGATGGTAATGAATTCCCACACTATAGTCCTTGATCAGCTCCAGCCATCTTCTTTGCCTCATGTTCAAATCAGCTTGAGTGAAGATATACTTTAAGCTCTTGTGGTCGGTGTAGACTTCACAGTGGTTACCAATGAGGTAATGGCGCCAAATCTTCAAAGCATAGACCACGGTAGCTAACTCTAGGTCATGAGTGGGTAGTTTGCTTCATTAGGCTTTAAGCTGTCTGAGGCATAAGCTACCACCTCCTTTCTTGCATCAAGACGCAACCAAGACCTTGTCAAGATGCATCGCAAAAGATCTCAAATTCTTTTCGGACGTCTGACAAAATCAGCATGGGTGTGGTGGTCAAACATTTCTTGAGTTCTTGAAAGCTTTGCTCACACTCAAAGGTCTAAGAGAACTTCTTTTCCTTTTTCAACAAGCTGGGTAAGAGGTCTTGCTATTCGGGAAAAACCTTGATGAATCTTCTATAGTACCGCCTTCCAAGGAAGCTTCGGATCCGAGGCAATCGACTTAGGGACTCCCAATTGAGCACATCTTAGATCTTCTTTGGGACAGAGACCTCTTTTGACGACAAAATATATCCTAAGAAGACCACTTCCTTCATCCAAAACTTCGACTTATTGAACTTAGCAAAGAGTTGGTGGACTCTAAGCCTTTTAGGACCAAGTAGAGGTGCTCTGCATGCTCCTCTTCACTCTTGAGTATACCAGATGTCATCAATAAAGACAATGACAAACTTATCAAGATACTCCATGAAGACTCTATTCATCAAGTTCATAAAGTAAGCAGGTGCATTGGTCAGCCCAAAGGACATGACTGTGAACTCGAACAGTTCATAACGGGTTAAGAAAGCTGTCTTCGGGATGTCCTCTTGGTGAATCTTTAGTTGGTGATACCCTGACCTCAAGTCTATCTTCGAGAACACTCCAGCTCCCTTCAACTGGTCAAACAGGTCATCAATCCTTGGCAGATGATACTTATTCTTGATGGTGAGTTCATTTAGAGCATGGTAATTGACGAGGATTAAAACCTCTATGTATTATTTTTACACAATAAAAGACCATACGTCTTCATGGTCGTAACCCCTATACTAACGACCTCACCGGGTTGTGAGGATTCCAGAGGTTACATAAGGATACCTGGTGGGACAAGGTCCTATACCTAGCCTCCCACTGTAACTACTCTAAACACTATGAACTAGTGGTAATAACTAATCCCGAATACATTCTACCGTGAGATGAATATGGCATATGTTGTATACTTCATACCACACGGTTAGATAGTCCTCAAGATATCGACAACAACTACCATACGGTTTGATGTCTCTCGCACTAAACCGTCGTGTAGTTAAACACATTGTTAACTATGCGCTTAAGCCCCAACCAGCAGTAACGCTTCACAAGGACACCTTCTAGGAGTAATCGCCACCCTTCAAAAATTACTTAAGGATGAAGCATAGAAGACCAAAGGGCGATCGAACATCAACACAAGTTCTACAGATGAAGAGGCAAACTGAGACAAGCAAGATAGCAATCTTCACATCCAGTGTAATTAGGATTAGTCCCCACCGGGTCGTGAGCACCCCTTGTAAATCCAGCTCATATCAATAAAGGCCGCTAAGAGATTTTCCTCTTTCATTTCATAAGATCGACGATTCGATCGCCGACAAATGGCGCCGTCTGTGGGGAAGAAGATGCAAGTTTCAAGAAACTCTCCGCTCATCAAATCTCGCCATTCCCCATAATCACCGATGTGACTACGCTCGGGGTTTGTATTGAGGAGAATTGGTTCGACTTGGCGGACTACGTTGACCTCGACATGGAAGGATGCATCCGTGCCATGCAAGAAAAGCAGATGTCATCCTCCTCGCCTCCTCCGCCGATTCGCACCTCACCGACATTAACGGTTTCACCGGATGGATGAGGATCCACCATTACAACAAGTGGCGCTCAAACCATTCGACCAGACTTGGAATGTCCGGAAGCTACTCCAAGCCCGGTCCTTCCGACAGGCCAAATAGGTGATGAAATTTCAACACCACAATCCGAGAATCTTTATACTCTTGATGAGATTATGGCTGAAAGATACTCACCTACGCATTCTGGCAATTCCAAGAGCAAGCCGACACTTGGTAACGGTGTCGATGAAACCTCCACTGGTCGTAGGCCATGTGGGGATGATAAGGCTCGCGATACGATCGGTGGTTCGCCGAATCAGCCGAGTCCACCAGATGGAAGCTCATTGAAAGAGGTGCTCATCTCCGACTACTCTCCGTAGGAAACTTCTAATGTATATTGAAAAACTCTCCACTAGTTACGATGGAAGCTCATTGAAAGATCGCTACTAGAGGCACGAGGTCAATGCAATCGGAGATGCAAATCAAGATGCCTTACATAGTCCTACACACTCTGCCTTATCACCACATATTGTAGAGATGATACGGGCCGTCAAGCACCAACTTCGAGAGACAACAGAGTTGATCGACGTCCATCGATTAACTCCGCTTGCATCGCCCCACCAAGAGTAGCCGATAGGATGTAACAAATCCGGAGGTGGGGAAGGTTCAGACTACAGATATCTCACGACTCATCTGAACCCCGAGACCTTTGGTAATCATATAAAACTTATGACGAGTTCAAGATATGTTGAATAATTCGCCCTGCTTAGCCAAAACTGTGCCTTGTATAGCTAGTACGCCAAGTATCGAAATTCTCCAATGCACCATGCAACGCACGGAAGCATACCGAACAAAAGGTCTCGAGTCAAACCATGACTTCATCCCAACGCCTCCTCCTCGGCGAGAGGACAAAATGGTCGTATTAGGGAACAATCGATACTAAGACCTCCTCGGCGATTCCAACCAAGGATTCACGAGGGAGAAGGCTATTCCAGAAGCCACTCCCCACCATGTCGAGAAGAACCACCACTTGGACTCGACGATCTCGACATCGCCTAAATCAAGCAGCGATCGAAGGCATCATACCAATGTTCACAACCGGATCGCACACCGGAGCTCCAGCGTTCCAACCTCAGAACCGGTCTCCGGCCGACACAATCCAAAGACCTTTCCAAAGAAGGAGCCATGAATCGATCACGTGTTGTCGAGCCTTCTCTCTGTGGCTCCAAGGCGTGCGCTGGCCTAACCGGTTCCGACCGACCAATTTGGACAAGTTCAATGGCACTCAAAACCCATTGGAGTTTCTCCAAATATACACCACCTCCATCGAGCTGCTGTGGCGATGAGAATGTGATAGCTAACTATCTACCCACCGTGCTCAAGGGTTTGCCCAGTCATGGTTATTAAACTTACCAGTCGGATCAATCTATACTTGGGAGTAACTCTGCGACCTTCTAATTGCCAACTTCCAGGGTACGTATGACCGCCTTGGAAAAGAGGACGATCTCCACCGAATCCAGCAGGGCTCTGATGAGACGCTACGTCAATACATCAAGAGGTTCAGTTAGGTTCGTAATTCTATACCGGAGGTCGCAGAGTCATCTGTTATCCAGGCTTTTAAAACAGGCCTGAGGAATCGACGGTTTATGGAGGACATAGCCATGAACCCTCCATGAACAACCGTCGAACTTTTTAACATGGCCGACAAGTATGCCACCGCTAGCGAAGCAATCGAGTGGTGTGAAGCCATTGATCGAAAAGATAAGGTTCCTCACCCGCCTGGACAAACCAGAGAAAAGAATAAGAAGCCTCTCAAGAAGAAAAAGAACCGCAGAATCAACGATAAGGAAATCCTAGCGATTCTGAAAAGTTCACAAAGGGTAAAAAGGACTATACCGGTCGAGGCAAAGCAAAAGTCTCCGGCAAGCATTCCGTAAAAATAAGAAGTGGTGTGCACTTCACCAAAGAAAAGGGCATGATCTACGACTGTCGAAGTCCGGCAAAAGAAACTAGAGGATTATTATCCGTAAAGGACCATTTCGCAATACAAGAACCCAAGAGACGAGTTCCAAAAGGACACGGATGGCGGCGAAGAGATGGAGTACCAGATCCTCAACATACGGTCAACATGATCTTTGGCGGTCTTCTTCGACGCGAGTCGAGACGCTATCTCAAGGCCATGTAGCGGAGGTCAACCTCGTCGAATCTCCGACCATCATCAAACCATCAAAGTGGTCGGACACGGCAATCTCCTTCATGAGAAGATCGCCCCATCCTTCGACTCGACCGTAGGTTCCCTATTGTTGTTGAACCAACTGCTAATAATTGTAGGGTTAATCGAGTCTTGATAGATGGAGGTAGCTCTTGAATATATTATTTGCGGGGCTTTAGAAGAAATGCAGTCCCTGTGTCGAAGGTGAAACCAAAGTGAAATATGCCTTCCATTGCATAGTTCCTAGCTCCACCGCTAAACCAATAGGATAGGTTTCTACCGTTACATTTGGAAAGCTCGATAACTTCCTAACGTAAAAGATTCTGCTCGATGTGGTAAACTTTGAATCAAGATATAACTAAAATCTCTTGGTCGACCAAAGATTAGCAAAGTTCTTGATAGCCACGCATTACGTATCAAAGTTTGAAAATGCCGACCAAAGGAGTCATCACACCGAGGAGATCGTAAAATGGCTTATGTGTGATCGAAATCCTTTGAACTGGTCGATGAACTTGACCAGAGAGGCTAATCCATCTACCATGCAGTCAACCACTCGAGGTCAAGATGACACCCAAGCCTTCCGACTGCATAAAGGTAGTACCACTCAACAAAGGCGCTTCTCCGACAGCGCCAAGTCGCCACTTGGATCAGGAAACACTAACTCATCTACCCGCAAGATTCTGGTCGGGGCAAGACTTGACCCAAAATAGGAAGAGTCACTCGTCTCCTTCCTCCGAGCAAATCAGGACGTGTTCGCCTAGCAAGCGTTCGATATGCCCGGAGTCCCCCGAGAGGTGATTGAGCACAGGCTAGCTCTCCAGCCTGACAAAAAATCGATCAAGCAGAAGCTGCAGCATTTTGCACCTGATCGGAAGGAAGCAATCTAGTCAGATATTGACAAACTCCTCAAGGCTGGATTTATTCGTGAAGTCGACCACCCTCAATGGCTCGCCAATCCTGTGATGGTTAGAAAGTATAATGGGAAATGGTGAATGTTTATCGACTTTACAGATCTCAATAAAGCATGTCTGAAGGATGATTTTCCCCTTCCACGCATTGACCAACTTGTAGACTCCACTTCTAGGTGTTAGTTACTAAGTTTTTTAGATGCGTATTCAGGGTACCACCAGATTAATATGTGTAAAGAAGATGAAGAGAAAACTTCCTTCATCACCCCATATGGCACTTACTGCTATGTTAAGATGCCATTTGGTCTCAAAAACGCTGGTTCAACTTTTCAAAGGTTGATGCAAAAAACCTTTAGCCCACAAATAGGTCAGAATCTAGAAGCCTACATTGATGATCTGGTCGTAAAGAGCACCAACGCTGGTGATCACGTTCCTGACTTACAAGAAACTTTCAACAACTTGAGAAGACATAACCTCAAGTTGAATACGAAAAAGTGTGTGTTCAGAGTTTCTACCGAAAACCGCCTGCTTCCTAGTCTCGGCTAGAGGTATTGAAGCAAATCCAAAGAAAAATAATGGCCATCGACTGGATCGCCCCACCACGAAGAAGGAGGTCCAAAACTAACCGGTCAGATGGCGCTAAGTCGTTTCATAGCAAGGTTAGGGCAAAAAGGATTACCTTTCTTTAAGCTTCTTCGAAAACATGGAAATTTTGAGTGGACTAAAGAGGCAAACGATGCCTTTGAAGAACTTAAAAAGTACCTTACGAAAACCCCGGTCTTAGTCTCTCCGAGATCGGGGGAAACATTGCTAATTTACGTGGCAGCAACACCACAGACAGTTAGCGGTGTACTGGTCGTAGAAAGGAATAACATCCAATGACCCGTTTACTACGTGAGCTCAGTCTTACATGGACCAAAGGAAAGATACCCACAGATGCAAAAGTTGCTCTATGGTCTCCTTATGTCTTCAAGGAAGCTAAGGCACTACTTTTAGGCCCACAAAGTGGTCGTATTCAACCGGTATCCCTTGGTCAAGTCCTTGAAACAGGAATCATCAAAGTTGAATAGCAAATGGGCGGTTGAGCTAGGGCGTTAGACCTCCATTTCATCTCACTTAACAATAATTAAGTCCCAAGCAATAGCGTAATTCATTGCCGATCGACAAACCACGAACCCACCCAAGACCAGAGTACTAACACCACGATGAGTGGACAATGTACTTTGACGGCTCCTTGATGCTAAAAGGCTCGGGGGCTGGAGTTGTCTTGATATCCCCATGGCGTAACACATCAAGTCGCCATCCGCTTAAATTTTTCGCCACGAACAATATGGTAAAATATGAAGTTTTACTAGCAAGACTCGAGTAGCTCGTTAAGCTTGGGATTCGCAGACATTAGTGAAAGGCGATTCTCAACTAGTAGCTTAATCAAGTAGGAAAAGAGTATCAATGCTCGAGTACCAAGATGTCATCTTATCTAGCTTAAAGTACGAAACTCGAAAATCACTTCTTCGGTTTTCAAATCCAAAGATATTCCTAGAAAGGAAAACTTTCGGCGAACACTTAGCACGGATGGCCTCCACGAGGACAACCGTCCCGCCGAGAAGTTTTTCTCAAGGAACTCGATTCACCCTCGGTGGTCGAGCCTTCCGAGATCATGCATGATTCCTTATAGGTCGTACAAACCGATCGTGAGAACATGGATGCTCCACAGGTCGTTGACGGTTGGCATTGTCACGATCAAGGTAGAGACTAGATGACATCGATCTACAATTATCTTCGGCATGACATAATTCCAGAAGATGATGTAGAGGCTGATCGTCTCGCACGAAAAGCCAAATCATACACTCTGATTGAACGTACCTTGTATAAACGAGGATCTCACGGAGTGTTGATGAGATGCATATCTCAAACGGATGGCATTAAGTTGCTAACTGAAATCCATGAAGGAGTCTGTGGAGCACATCATTCCTATAGAACACTGGTCGGTAAAGCCTTCAGGCAAGGATACTACTGGCCAATTGCCCTTCATGATGCAAAAGAGCTCGTGACGGCGCGCATAATGTCGGTTCATAGCCTACAAGTATATCAGCCGGCACAAGCTTTACAAACAATTCCTCTTTCTTGGCCTTTTGCAACCTGGGGACTGGACATTCTGGGACCTTTCCCAAGAGCACCCAGGGGCTTCGAATTCCTTTTCATCATGACTGACATGTTTACAAAATGGATTGAAGCCGAGCCTGTTATTAAAACTACAACTAAGGCCGCTAAGAGATTTCTCACAAAAAATGTGATCACATGATTTGGTGTACCCATTCGTATAATCACAGACAATGGTGCTCAGTTCTCAAGCGGTCAATTCCAAGAATTCTGCGATGAACTTGGTATCAAGGTTCATTTTGCCTCGGTTACTCATCCGCAGAGCAATGGAGCAGTTGAGCGAGCCAATGGTTTCATCATGCAGGGGATCAAACGCCGAGTATTCGACCAGTTAATCAAACGGTTAGGAGCTTGGGTTCAAGAACTCCCGTCTATATTATGGGCCGTTTGAACCACAACTAGTCGTGCAACCAGTGAAACACCATTTTTCTTGGTTTATGGTGCTGAAGCCATGCTTCCTCCAGAACTAAAACTTGGCTTTTCTCGAACTGATTGTTTCAACGAAAGTGATCGGAATGAACGGCAACTCGACGACATCAATTTCCTTGAAGAACGACAAAACCAAGCCCTGGTACGATCAGCAGTATATCAACAAGCCATGCGAAGGTACCATAGTCGTAAGGTGCAACCTCGTAGCTCATCAGAGGTGATCTAGTTCTCGTGAAAATTGAGAATCGTGCAAATCGCAACAAACTTTCTCCCAAGTGGGAAGGTCCTTACTGTGGTCAAGTCACTCGACCGAGGTTACACGACTAGCCATGCTCTGACGGGCAAGTTTTGTCAAATTCTTGGAACATTGATCAATTGCGTAAGTTCTATGTCTAATTCTTTTTTACATTATTTCAATTCTTTTTATTTCATTAATGCATTCATTCTTTTCTTTTCGACGAGTGATATGGTTTATATATCTATACCTATATTCTGGTCACCTATTATTGTTGTTTAAAATAGTCGGAGAAGACAATTTTTTCTCTCTAATATCCTTTATCAGGATCTCTGTTACTCTTTAGCAACGACATCTGTGTCATACGCTGTATAGGTCCAAGTCATAATCATTCCATGAATGATTCCATGCGCGACCATACGAGTAAACAAAGCATAATAAAAAAAACTTCATGCAGTGCCTTATACTATTAAGGTTATGAAGACTATATTTCTTCATTTCAAAAATCTGTTCTACTCTCGTTTGGCTACTGGTCGGGACACGGAAAGCCTCCTAGTCGAAGTCTCTCCTTTTTCGCATGTGGTCCTGCCCACTAGAAGGAGCTTCCTAGCGACAGTTCTTTTCTTACGATCCTCGCTGCCAGTCAGACTTGAGCCTGGGCACATTTTGCGAAATGTTTTTCTATATCTTCTATTCTTAACAAGTATTTTCCAACCAGTTTTGGGTCGTATATATAAATACGATCACTTATCTTTTTTTTCATGCATTCTTGCATTTCTACTTTTGTCAATACAATAAATCTTTTTTCCGACCTTATACAAATTTGTTTGGTATTTCGGATCATGACAAACACAAGATCTATAACTAGTCGAAATTATACACTGGTTCCGACCAAAGTGATTTCCTAGTATTGTTACGATCAGTTTTGTCTTATGATTAGTATAAACCCTCAAAACAGTGGTTTCGGCTTTTTATTTATCCTTCTTGGCTAAACTGCTTCTCTAGTAAAGCTCTTCTACTACAAAGCAGTCGGGGGCTAGGGAGTATACGAGAAATTCAAAAATAAAAAGTCAATGGGACAAAAAGATGATTGTTGATGACACAAAGGTAAGTTTTGTTTACAATTCTTATATTACAATGCCCTACTCTTGAAAATCTCCAAACTAATTAATGCTTCATGGAGATTCGACCTCCATCTCCTCTACAATTTTGTCTCCAAGTGACCTAAATTCTTCCATAAGCTTGGACGCCTCATCAGGCAGGCAGTTGAAGTCATCCTCAATGGCTTGGAGATTAATAGAGGGGTCGGAAGCTTTCAGTTTTGCCAGCGCAAAACTAACTCCAGTAGCAATGCCTTCTTTCATAGTTTGGGCATAATTCTCTCGAGTAGTTTTGAGCAGACCACTGAGATCTTCTAGAAGTTGGCCCAAGTAGTTCACTTTTTCCATTGGATCTCTTAAATTAGACATGCTTGATCCAGATCCCATGTCAAAAATCATCTTGTTCAAAGCATGAATCTTGTCATCAAGATTCTGCACAAGAGCTGCCTCCTTTCCCTGCTCAAAATCCAGAGCCTTCTCGGCTCTGTTCAGCGCTTGCGTTTGCTCTACACGAGTAAAACAAGTAGTAAAGCACAACATAATCAAAGGGAGATAATAAGTGAAGTCTACGACCTATTACCTTCAATTCTCTTGTTCAGTGTCTCATTCCTGGTTGACGCCTCTGTAATCGATCGATCCTTAGCCTGATTCTCTTCTTCAAAGTTATTTTGGCTTTACCAGCCATGACTTCTTATTTTATTTTTTCCAAATCTGTTGAATGCGATAAGGGAGAATAATTAAAGAAGGACAAAGCATTGAAGAAGGAAATAGGATAAGAGGAAGGTCCTTACTTTCCAATTCGGAGTGCTTTTGCTCCAAGTCCTTAATTCGCTGGGTCAGTCCTCCGACCACAGCGAAGTTCTCGACCATATGCTACAGAAATAAACATTCTTTCTTTAAAGTTTCCTATAAACTTTAAGAAAGACTATTGAACTGGTCGTAGATACTTACCCGGATTGCCAAATCATTATAACTGTCAAATATCAAATCAGGACGCATTTTGATTTGATGATCCGATATTTTTCCCCATGCCTCGTCAAGTTCCTTATCCTCGATAAATCAGGGGTGAAAAGGAAACTTGTCAGGTCAAGAGGGATTACCAACATTGGTCAGAACCTGTTGAGGGCCTTTAAGGGCATTTACCTCCGCAGAAGGAATTAGAACCACCAATGGATCCAACTCAACCGTTGGCTTTGACACCTGCTCGAGGGCTTCTTCGACCACTGTTTCCTCGGGAACTTTGTCCTGGGAAGTGCTTTGGTCAATAACTTCCACGGGTGCCGGGTCCTCAGGAAGATTCTGGTCGGAATCAACCGAAACACCGGAAGACCTGTACAAAACAAAGAAGGGGAGTTCAAAACACCAAATCATCAAGAAATTATTAAAGGTATGCACTCATACAAGCTCTTTCATTTGTACATACCTAGTTAGTTTCTTGGATTTGACTTTGAAATGCGGTAGAGTAAACTTTGTACCGCCAGCCTTCCTTTTCTTAACCAAATTCGCCGGTTCTGAATCGGCAGGGTTGGTTAAACCCCTCACATCCTTTGACAGGATATCAGAGGCAATATCCTCGACAAATTGGTCGAAGATAGTATCCCTGACCATCAGATGAGAGGGAGTGGTTTCATCAACCTCCAGATCAGTTGTTTCGGTAACAACTGTATGGTCGAGAATGACCAAACTGGAGTCCATAGTTTCCGCAGCTACGCTATGCAGACCTTCATTTTTCTCCACCTAAATAAAAAAAATGAGTTTGGTTAGGTGATGAATTTTTTTTATCTAAAGTATATATATTCTTCTTTCATGCTCTATTACCCTGGGAGATTCATGTTCTTCCAAAGGCATCGAGCACTAATCGGTCGTAACCACGGTGGGATATTGATCCTCACCGATTGTATAACTAAATGAAAGAACCGACTACAAAAATGGAGCAAGATCAATAAACTGCTCGGAGAATATATATGTATACATGATAAAAGAGGTTTGATTATCCACCTTAAGTCTTGCCAGTTTCTCTTCAACAGAGACTATTGCCAAGATATCAGGGAATGCAACCTTTTCACTAAAGCTCTCCAGTATGATCATCTGATCCGCTCTATGATTTCCTCAGTAGAAAGTCCTTTAAAAAAAGAAGGAAGGAGATAAGAGCAAATTTTAAGGTATTACGATAATCAAATAATAAATCATCTTGGTGGAGCTTTTCTCAAAAACTTACCACCTCTGAGATAGCTTCATCACGACCAATGGACGAGGCGCAGGAATGAGTTCGGAGCCTCAAAGGACTAATCTGGTATTTGGTGAAATCCCTCACCACATGCTAGGAAGTCAAGCCCTTGACCCTCAGGTCATAGATGGCATTCACCCATTTTTCGATCAATCCTGCCTTCTCCACGGTCTTTCTTCACTTGGGATTCTCATTCGCCTTAATTCCAGCAAAGTAAAGGCCATCATCCCTTGTAACCGTCATGTAGAACCAGCTCTTTTTCCATGACGACCACGAGGATTTTGAGTACATTTGGATGTACTCATTTGCCTTTCCGTCATGAAGGCGCAGCGTGCATTCTCTAGGAGTCCCCGTGGATTTCCCCGACATCGCCATCCGATAAAAATAGCTGAAGAGCCTCAAGTTTGGACGCACTCCCAGGTATGCCTCACATAGGTAGATAAAAATGCTGATATTGGCAATGGAATTAGGGGCCAAATTCACCAATTCCACCCTATAATACTCTAAAACACGAGGGAGGAATTTTTGCACTGGTACCCTCAGCCCGCACTCGATGTAAGCGAGGAAGACTAGAATTTCCCCATCTTTCCGGCTCAGAAAGTGCTCCCTGGCCGCTGATCTCCATCCGATCAGATTCCTGTTTGGGAGCATTCCCATCTTCTCCAGCGCTTTAAGCTTCTTCTCATTCAGATCTGAAGTCATCCACTTTGTAATTTGATCCGACATAGTGAAATTTCTCAAAGGGATGAGTAGTGGTCGGAGGAGGCTTTAAGGTCGGAAAGGCAGTAAGAAGTCGGAAAGATTTTCTTAGCAAGGAACTGAAGAGGATTTCAAGAAGATCTAGAAGCATAAAAACTCTAGAGCCCAGCAATGGAGATTTTATAGCTTCGGGTCTTTAACTGCAATAGGGATTGATCCAGAAAGTCCAACAGACAAAAACCTATTTTTTTTGCCCAACGGACAGAAAAACTCTTAGGTTCCCAAGGCAGGTTTTCAACTTTAAAGTGAACACAGACCACTTCGTATATCACAACATTAAATGAGGTCTACCTGATACGACTTCGTCGGAGGAAAAGTGTCCACATGCCCTGTTCATTTAAAGTTCGAGGGCTAGCTGATGAGGATTAAAACCTCTGTGTATTATTTTTACACAATAAAGGACCATACGTCTTCATGGTCGTAACCCTAAGGCTAACGACCTCATTGGTCGTGAGGATTCGAGAGGTTACATAAGGATACCTGGTCGAACAAGGTCTCAGTACCTAGCCTCCGACCGTAATGGCTTCAAAACACTATGAGCGGTGTTTATAACTAATCCGAATACATTCTTACTGTGCGATGAATATGGCATGTCTTTGTATACTTCATACCACACGGTTAGATAGTCCTAAAGACAACGACAATAACTACCATATGGTTTGATGTCTCTCAGGCACTGAACCGTCATGCAATTAAACACATTGTTAACTGTGCGCTAGTCCCCAACCAGTTGCAAGGCTTCACCAGGGACGCCTTCTCCAAAATGCTTGCCACCCTTGAAAATTACTTAAGGATGAAGCATGAAGACCAAAGGGCGATCGGAACATCAACACGAGTTCTATAGATCAAGAGGCAAATTTAGAAAAGCAAGATAGCAATCTGCACATCTAGTGTAATTAGGATTAGTCCCCAGTCGGGTCGTGAGCACCCCCTTGTAAATCCAGTTCATATCAATAAAGAGCGGCCCCATTTTCTCCTAGGAATTATCGCGTCATTTTCCTCTTTCATTTCATAATATCGGCGATTCGATCGTCAACAGTATGATGGGAACGGGGTCCCGATCTTCCAACAGGTTCTGGATATGTTCGATTTAGTGGAGGCACGACACAAATCGATTCGGCTTCCGAACAACACGTTCCGAACCCCGCAATCGCAGCACCACGTCTCCTCAGGTTATCAACCGTGCACAGCCCGGTTGACCTCGCCAAGAAGGCTAATCCTCGCCTACGAATCGAAGAACACAAGCAAGAACAAGGAAGAACACAACGGAATTGCGGATGTATTGTTTTAGCACTCGAAAGTTGGGGTCTCACAAACCGATGAACGGCGAAACTGTTCAAGACAGAATTAATCTAAGCAAAACCCAACCCTAATGGTGGGGGTGGCGGCTGGATATAAAGGACTTAGGGGCGTGCAAAACCCCTGGACGCGCCCTAATGGGCTCCAACACGATACAAAGCTGAACGGCCCAAAAGACGGAGCCCGGATGCGATCTGGGCGTCTGTTTTAGTGCGGCCTGGTCCTGGACTCTGAATTGGATTCGAAGTCGGCTTGAGTTGGGCCTCCAACATGATTCGACTGCCCTTGCTGGACTTGTGCGCCTCGTAGCCCTTCTCCAAGTTCTTCCAGGTCCTCTCCATGGTTCCTAATCATAATTAAATCATTAGGTAGCAATCGATTCTCAAATGAACAAAAAAAGTACTTAGGAGCGAGCTCACCAAATTCAATTGTCGGGCGCGAGCTCTAGTGATTGGTCCTTGAATGTCAAGTGAAGGATTGTTGTGTGTATCCGAAGAAGTGATGTCCTCATCACAGTAATCCACACACATTCTCTGTGAACCATCCTTCTTGGCAACAAAGATCATTGGGGCTCCCCAAGGCAAGGAACTTGGTCTAATGAATCCTTTGGTCAGCATATCTTCAATCTGCTACTTTAGCTCTACTAGGTCACCAACAAGCAGCCGATAAGGTCTTTTGGAAATGGGCAAGGTCCCTGGAACAAGATTAATGACAAACTCAAGGTCCCTGGCCAGCGGTATCCCTGGGAGCTCATCAGGAAAGACATCTGGAAACTCTTGGACTACTAGGATATCTTCTAAAGACACAACTCGGGCACTGCAAGCTAGAGCTCCATCAAGCTTTTCGGAGGAGGCTTCAAACTTCACTGTGGCTCCAACCGGACTAGTCAAAGTGATGCTCCGACCATTACAATCCAAAATTGCCTAGTGGTCCGCAAGCCAGTCCATTCCCAAGATCACATCTAGGGACTTGGTGTCGAGGAGAATGAGGTTGGCTAGGAATTCTATCCCTCCTATGACCACTCTAACTTGTGGACAACCCTGGTTCATACTTAACTCTGAACCGGCCAACAAGGTAGCTTTAAGAGTTGCAACTTCAAATTGGTGTTTGGTAGCAAATCTTCGAGAAATAAATGAATATGAAGCCCCGGAATCAAACAAAACAACGGCTGGCACTGAATTGACTAGGAACTTACCTAGCACGACGTCCGGAGAGGTCTGGGCTTCCTCCACTACAACGTGGTTCACACAACCTCTCCCAAAAGGCCGGGAGGTCCTAACATGGGAGGTCTGCGACTGGGTGCTCCGCACCACACAACTAGGTGGTCCTGGTTGGGGGAGGTCCTGATGAGGAGGTCCTAGCTTGGGCTGGTCCTGGCTTTTGTGGGCACTTGTTGGCATAGTGCCCCACCTGGTGACATTTAAAACATGTGACCCCCACTATAGAGGAGGTCCTGAGCTGTTGGTTGCTGGGGATGATGTTGTGATGATGACTTAGGGCAGCTGAGCGGGAGGTCGTGGCAGAGGTCCCGGAGGTACCAGGAGGTCCTTGGTGCTGATGTTGCACAAATGTCCTAGCGTGCTGAGGAGGTCCTTGATGAGCACTGGGATGTGACATCTTCCTCTTGTAAGACTTCGAAAGCTCGCGGCTTCATGAGATTCTTCAATGAGCATAGCCTTGTTCACCATGTGCTGGAAATCGGGGTAGTCGTTGCCAATGACTTGGACTTTCAAGCTGGGGTGGAGACCTCACTTAAAGCGCTTCTAACGAGCATCATCAGTGGAGACGTCCTCTTGGGCATAGCAAGAGAGTTGAGTGAACTTGCTGAGATACTCACTCACAGACATATTTCCTTGCTTGAGGTCCCGAAATTCATTTTTCTTCATCTCAACCTTCCCATTAGGGACATGGGAGTGGCAGAATGCTACTGAAAACTTGGCCCAGGTGATCCTCTAGTGGTCTACATGAGCGGCACAAAAGGTGTCCCACCATTCTGTGGCAGTGCCTTCCAACTGGTGTGAGGCGAACAAGACCTTCTCACGGTTGTCACAGCGGGCAATGTCAAGCTTCTTCTCTGTTGTCCTCGGCCAATCATCTGCGTCTAGAGGCTCAAGAGAGCTAGAGAAGTGGTCGGGCGAGTCTTCATGAACTCGGTCAATCTTGACTAAGGGAAAATAAGAGGTGGGGAGGTGGCTGCAAATGCTTGGCTACTCGACTCATCATGGCAAGCAAGGCAATGGCAGTCTGGCTTTGCTAAGCCATCATCTGGTTCATATTGTGCATCATAGAACTCATCATTTGAGATTGATTTGCCATAAACTAACCCAGCCCTTGATCTGCCACGTCTGCTGGGGGAGGTGGTGGTGGAGGTAGAGGCTCTGCTGGCTCATCCTGACTTGCCGAATGACGGGTTTGAACCATCTGCACAGACTTCTCAGGTTTAATAGACAAGAGAGAAATCACAATAGATAAGGGGAATAGCACCAAGATGAGCTAGAGTAAGGAGAAAGATGGATTAACCTATTAAGGGTAAATCGGTTACACGAAAGGAAAAAAGCCAAAAAGCTAAGAAGAGGTAACAAGGCTCAAGCCGAAGGTCCTCTTGACCAAACTAAGCGGTGTTGAAACTTGAAAGGACCACCACTAGTCTATTCTTATTAGGTCAGCCCTCTGAGGTCACTAGGATAAGGAGGTCAAATTAAGTCTTTGAAAACAAGGTTCGAGAAGAGGTAAGATGCAAGAACCAGAGAAGGAGAGGAGGAAGGAATAGAATAGGATGAGGAAAGATTGGGATAAGATGAGAAATGCAGAATAGAACAAGACAAGAGATAACCACTAATCAAATTATTAGGTTGATTTGATTTAGAAAATAACTTTTGAGACTTGACTAAAACGACCCTACTATCTATGGCCACGTCCTATAGTGGGCACAGGCTCGATACCACCTTTGTAGGGACCTTCTCGGGATGCACTGAAGAGGTTTCCTAGGACCACCTAAGGAGGTCCGACAGGACCACCCAAGGTCAGGAGGTCCTCCAAGCATACCCTAAGAGGAGGTCCTCTAGGACCACCAGGAGATCTCAAAGACCTCCGGAGGTCCCGGCCCCTATGCACTGAGCTAGTCCCAAAATCAGTAGCTAGCTCGCACAGATCAACATAGGTGAAATCACAACCACACGACAAGCTTAAGATGAAGCAGACAAATTAACTTATATTAACAAGGATCTTATGGTCAAGATTGTTTACAGAGGTTGCAGCCATGGTCTTACAAAAAAAACCGACAACAAAACACTAGTAGCAGAACAACAAAACACGCAGAGCCATCCGGCAAGCCCACAGGCTATCGAGCGGAGAACGTCCCCTAGAAGGCTTGGTCTTCATAGAACTCCTCTTCAAAGAGGTCGGTGCACCCTTGGTCATCTTCGGCCACTGCTCAAACAGAGGGCTTAAAGCCATAAGTACATTGAATGTACTCAGCAAGTCGCAGGGAACAAGTATGCAAATAATATTCATGCACGGCTTGACAAGGAGAGCTGTAGGGTTGGTTTGCAAAAAAGCAATAATTGATAGTGAATAGCATAAGTAGATTGAAAAGCTCAAGTTGAAAGAGTACTACATAAGTATATTTGTTTTGAAGGAGGTCGTGAGCACCAACTCACTCCCAAGACCCCTAGTGGAAGGCCTGGTCGCACCCACAACCAGGACCACTCCCACGACCTCTCTGGAGCACCAACTCCAGAGCTCCCACAATCACCCTAGAGCTCCACGACCACCCTAGAGCACCAACTCTGGAGCACCCCGGGACCACTCTAGAGCTCCCAAGACCTCTTTTGAGAAAAACTACCCCTCATGCGATTGTTCCAGGCATTGTCCATAATCAAGGAATTGGCTATTTGAGTAGATTTTACACTCTGCAGAGGTGTACAACTTTACCCACAATTCACGATCACTCTAGCGGTCGGGTTCCCATCGTAACCCTTGCTCACTTCCAAAGGTGAGCAGTCTAGAGAGCATGAAAAGGCCTTTACAAAGCTCTGACCTGGCATGGTACTGCCCGCTAAGGTTTCGCTTCCTTTGGACTAATCATCTTCCGGATTTAAGCCCCCTCTTGCGCCAAGTGTGGCGTGTAACCCAGCTCACTTCCACCAAAATAGAACGAGACCAGACATTGCTAATTAGTTGGCCGACAACCCCCATAAAATGGACTTACAGTTTGCACGGAAGACCCAAATCAATGGAAAACAAAGTTAAGTCCTTAGACCACTCAGTCGAGAAAACCTCATCCCAATGTGCATATATCACCCCCTTTACTGCACGATCACTCACCCAAGTGAGAAAAAATTTTGGGTTCAACCTGGCCAAAAGACCTCCCTGGTCCTGTCACAAGTTTTACAACAGTGGCTACCCACCACGATCGACACAACTATGGCTAACCACCACAATTGCTCAACAGTGGCATCTCACCACGATTCCATAGTTCAATTAGTCAAGTTTATCAATATTGATTCATGATTCTCGAGACCAACGATCTAAAGCGGGACTAAGAATAAATACACTCCCGGGTTGGTAATACCAAAACAAGTACCAACTAAGAATACATGTACTATGGTGTCCAAGGGAACATGTCAACATGTTGAGCATAATTATTCAAGGAGGCATACTGTCAAATAGGGATTTAGCTACTGCGCAAACCATTTCTATAAAAATAGCCATGCATATTGATAGAAGACAATATACTTTAGAAAGCTAGGTACAACATGATCAAAGGTCTGCGACTTGCCTTCGTTGAAGAGTGGCGAGGCTTCGGTAGAGGCTACTGGGTCTAGGTACTCCTCCTCAATGTCGGAATCTACACATTTTGAAAAGAACCAAATAAACAAAATAGCTCCAAGCAAAGAACTTAAAAGAACTAAACCAAAACCGAAAGCAAGAGATCCCAACGAGAAAGGAGATCCAAGCAAAGGGGGTGGTCTTTACAAAAGGACCGAGACACGATCAAGAGGGGATCATGGCCGAGAGGGTGGTCTTTGCAAAAAGACCAAGAGGTTGTCATGGCCGAGAGGAGGCCATGGCCGAGAGGGTGGTCTTTGCAAAAAGATCAAGAAGTGGTCTAGACGAGGAGGTAAGTCTTGCCCCAAAATGGAGGCCTTGACCCCCAAAGAGGAACATCTGGACAAAAGGGGTCCAAACGAACGAAAACAGGATAAGGAACTCACCAGAACAAGGGAAGATGCTAGAGGAAGTTGCGAAAGAACTCCAATGGAGGTTGAGGATGGTGCGAACTCCAGCGGGCTTCTTCGCCGGTGAGGAGGTTGAGGATGACGTAGACTCCAATGTGAGGACCCAGGAGATTTGGCTTGTAATGTTTAGTCATCCAATTGACCCTAGCTTCACAAAAAAAAATACCCTGTGCCTCGGAAAAATATGTACATCCCAGAAGTGCTGTACATACACCCTTTTACAAAATCATTCATCAATTCCATTCATTCACATAGAACCAAAGCATAACTAAACAATTCAAAAGACATACAATATAGAGTTATTACAAAAGGGGCCGACCGGCCAAATAACAGCTAAAGAGATAACTAAATAGCGGAAGTAAAAGCCATAAGATGGCGATAAACAAGAGCCAATTAGTATGCCTTTAACCCACATGGCAACCAACCGGGCCGCCAACCTAGTCGTCAAATCCACTGCACATCTCACAAAAGTAGATCCCTTAGGGATCAACTTCCTCCTCTGCAACAATTAATTAAGCAAAGCAAATGAGTACAAAAATGTACTCGCAAGACTTACGTGTAGTGTAACAGGCCTATACATAGCTACATGCAAGCTTATTTAAGTGGAGGAGGCTCTAGACTCATTTTCAGCATAAAGCAAGTTTTCATTTGTAATAATTAAATAGATTCAAAGCAGTTTTACAATCTGTTTTTATTTGACAAAAACAGCGAGATAACAAGTAACAATAGTAACAAGACATCACCGGAAGTGACTAACCCAATAGCCACCACAACAATAGCATGAATTCCCCATTCATACCACCCACATCAAGTTTTAATTAAATGTTATAGTCTAGTTCTTGCACGACCTTACCAAGCATGTCCATAACCTAGGACGAGGCTATTCGAATAGTTTGAATCTTGCAAGGGTGTACCAATGTACCCACACGTCAGAACGCCTTTTCGCCAAGCTATTTAGCACACTTCCTTTGGTATGCCGGCACAGCTAAGTCCTACGAGACATTTCCAATATTGTGCATTAACTACGAGTCGCCCGTATGGATGGAAACCCATACGTTGAGATAGAGTCATTGTAAAGCCGAAAGTCAACTACCACTGTAGGGTAAAGCTCCCGGACAACTACAATGCCCTTCGGTGTTGAGAACCTAAACAGGATTCCACTCCCGCTCGCCCAACACATAACCACAAGTTTCTTTTTCAACACCAACCACACACACAACCTCCTGCGACTCGGAGCTAACACCCGCCAAAGTACTAAGTCTAGAGAGGTCCCATATCCCCCTCGTGTGGTTAGCACGCAATAATCGCTTGGCTTAGTGACACAAGTAACTCGGTCCTTGTTGACCCGGGCACCATTCCAGTCACACCATAAGATCACACCATCAACCATTGTGCCCAAGTCTCAAACATTCCATTTTCAGTTTCAGTTTTTGACTTTACAAAGTAACAAAGCACAAAGTACTGAGCATAATGGTAATAATAATTTTTGTGTGATCAAAGTTATCGACTAAGTCGATAACCGCCCATTCTACCGTTAGCTAAGCATTTCTAAGCAATATCAACACGTAAACTACTAATCGATAAGAGCTCATTGTGAGAACTCGGGTATTTAACTTGTAATACTCAACCACTAAAATGGATTAAGCATCACAAATCAAATATCACGACTCTCGGCGTACATGTACTTCCCGAATGCAAGACACATACCCCATACAAAATTAAGCATCAACTCCATTCAATCACATAGAATCCAAAATCGACATACAAACCAAAAGTCATACATAGCATAGAGTTATTACAAGCGGGCCGACCGCCAAATAAAACTAAGAGTCTAACATAACAATGAAGCAAATGGCCATAAGATGGTGATAACAAAAGCCGATTAGTATGCCATAACCCACAAGGCAACCAATCAAACACGCCACCAACCTAGTCCTCGAAGCCGAAGCACATCTCACAAAGGTGGAAGCTCCTCATCCCGACCATCGGTGACCACAGGCTGCTGCGTGTTCGACCAGCCATCTGTTTTATCAAGGCGGGTTAGCAACAAAACCGAAAACTAGAGAAGCAAAGTAGCAAAAGGTAAGCTATTGACTAGGGAAATGATCTATTACCCTAACCCAAATTCAACCATATAACCAGCAAGGAAATGAACTCCAACAATTACAAGAAGACATAAGATCCAAAGCAAAGCTTACAAGACACAAGATTCAACTTCTCGGTACGACTAACTTGTATTGAATGAACAAGTAATCGTTTTGAGAAGACAATTTCAGAACGCATCTCAAGTCTTATCGCATCTAAAAACCGTGATAAAAACCCTCTAAGGGTGCGTTAAACATTACCTATCTTATATCACATCTTACCCCTTTTAAACCCAACAAGTTTTAGTCTAATTATCCTCTCATTTTCAGCCCTAACGAAGAACTAGGTGCTTGCTGTCCAAAACTTGTACTTGCTGTCCAGATTTTATATCTAAGCTCCAAGCCGAATTTTCCAACTCCAAAAGCTTCTAATCTCCTCTAAAAGACAGCCAACACTTCAATTTTAAAACACTCATTGAATCCCAAAACCGATTATTAAACGGTAACAACTATCTTTGGAAGGGAGATAAGAGGAAACATCTTTTTAAAACTTAACTAGAACAAGGTGAGAGGAGCAAACTAAGATAGGTAAGGAGTAAATTCTAAGAGCTTACTTAGGTTTTTATAAACCATTTGACATTTTGAAACTAAGTTTTTCAAAATATCCTAATGACGACTAAGCTAGTGGCTTCTATGATTAGCATGGCTCTGATACCAACTTTTGTGAGAACTCGGGGTATTTAACTTGTAATACTCAACCACTAAAATGGATTAAGCATCACAAATCAAATATCACGACTCTCGGTGTACATGTACTTCCCAGAATGCAGTACACATACCCCATACAAAATTAAGCATCAACTCCATTCAATCACATAGAATCCAAAATACGACATACAAACCAAAAGACATACATAGCATAGAGTTATTACAAACGGGCCGACCGGCCAAATAAAACTAAGAGTCTAACATAACAGCGGAAGCAAATGGCCATAAGATGGCGATAACAAAAGCCGATTAGTATGCCATAACCCACAAGGCAACCAATCAAACACGCCACCAACCTAGTCCTCGAAGCCGAAGCACATCTCACAAAAGTGTAACCCTTGGGGTTCCACTTCCTCCTCTGCAACAATTTAATTTAGAGCAAAGCAAATGAGTACAATAAATTGTTTATTGTACTCGCAAGATTGACGTGCGAGATAACAGACCTAATATTTAGCTACATGCAAGCTTTATTTAAGTGGAGCAGACTCTAGACACAATTTTAGCATAAAGCAAGTTTTCATTTGCAATAATGTAATAAATTGAAAGCAAATTTTACAATCTGAATTTATTTCATAAAAACAGCGATATACTAAACAATAAAAGTAACAAGACATCCTGGAAGTGGCTAACCCAATAGCCACCACAACAATAGCATGAACTCCCTGTTCATACCACCCACATCAAGTTTTAATTAAATGTTGTAGTCTAACTCTTGTTGAGACCTTACCAAGCATGTCCATAACCTAGGACGAGGCTATTCGAATAGTTTGAACCCTGCAGGGGTGTACCAATGTACCCACACGTCAGACCGCCTCTTATGCCACTAGATTTAGCACACTACCTTTGGTATGCCGGCAAGGCTAAGTCCTACGAGACCTTTCCAATATTGTGTATTAACTACGAGTCGCCCATATGGGAGGAAGCCCCATATGTTGATGCGGAGTCATCAAAGATGCTCATCTCCATTAAAGGACGATGCTCCTCGCAGTGGGTAACTCCCACTACTACTCACCCAAGCACACACAAGTTTCTTTTTCAACACAACACAACGCACACATCCACCATGCGACCCGAAGCTAACACACGCCAAGGTACTAAGTCAAGGGAGGTCCCATATGTCTCCCATGTGGTTAGCACGCAATAAGCCCTTGGCTTAGTGTCCAAGATGTTCGGTCCTTGTTGACCTGGGCAAGACATTCACAAACCCAATAATCCACCATCCAACCACTTGCCCAAGTCTAAAACATTTCATTTTTATTTTTCAGTTTTTGACTTTACAAGGTAACAAAGCACAAGGTGCTGAGCATAATAAACAATAATAAGTTTGTGTGATCACAGTTATCGACTAAGTCGATAACCGCCCGATTCTACCGGTAACTAAGCATTTCTAAGCATGACGCCGAAAAGACAGTAGAAGAGCATAATTAAATCACCGGGCTCTAATTCACCAGCGATGTTAATAACTTATGTTTGTGGCAGGGGATAACAATTTAAGGGCAACCAATGCAATAGGAATAGCTACCTCTAAACGGGAAAATTACTTTGACACAAAAGCATGCATACATACCGTTGAAACAAAGTATTAGACTTGAAAATAATAGGACATTAATGATCAAACTGCTTGCCTTGCTGTGGAGGATTATCTTGCTGCAGAGGAGCACTCTCGCTATCAATATTATCGTTAGAACCTAGCGAAAGAAATCCAAATAACACAATAAGAACGAATAACACCAAAAGACGCAAAAATTCAAATTCACCCAAAAATTATGAAAAATTCACAGAAGGTAGAGCATGATTTTATATGAATTTAGCAACAAGAATCAATTCAATTGGATGTTCTATGCAAAAGTTATAACAGTTTGAATGTCGGTTTTCAGGAAAATTCCAAATTAATTGCAATCTGTTACTGTTCATACAATTTAAATATTTTGGTGAAAATTTCCAGAACAGTGGTGCACTTGAAATATTTATGGAAGGTAGATCTCCCCATGAGATGAACAAGGAATTGGATTCACCTCATTTGGAGCTAAGATGATTTTTCTACAATTTTTCTAAGTTGTAAAAGTAGTACTTAAGTTACATGCACAAAGAGATTTTTAGTAACAGTACCAAGTTGATAACCTATTTTACAATAAACTACAGTAACAGAGGATTCTAACAAAATTCAGTTTACTCTTTTTGGATTTACAGAGAAATACTTATGCATTTACTAAGTTAGAGCAATTTTAGTGCATCAATAATACTAAACATAAAGGAATTTTACAAAAAATGTTTTCTGTAACAGCAACATGGTCCAATTCATTTTGCATTAAAGTACATGTAAATATGAGACTAACAAAATTTGAATCATCTATTTTGGAGCTATTTTGAATTACTTATGCAATTTTGAAGTTTAAACAATTTTCAGTTTACAAATAAAGCATTTCGAATTTATAATACAAGCAATACTTTTTATACCCAGGCTACTCTAGCTACACCCACTGACCAGTGGGTCCCTGAGAACAGTCACGATATCCTAATAAACCAATGAATTTTAAATGGATGACAGTGGGGTCCACTGTCAATCGATCTAAAACCGACATTAAGACCTAACTTTCGTGCTCGCCCTACATGTCATAGACTAATCTAACTGCTAAGACATCATTAATTCTTAACCGCCTGCTCTGACTCCTGCCGCCGCGCCACGCCTTGAAGCTCATGTGACATGAGCTTGCTTTCGCCGGCCCGCGCCTTCTGGCCATGGCGGCCCGAGTGGGTGCTCAAAACGGAACCCTAGCCCTATTGCACACCCGCCGGCACCGGCGGCGAGGTCAGAGGTGACCCGACGCGGCGGCGCGATGAGGTGGAGCGGAGTGGCCGGTACGGGAAAAATGAAAACGACGACGCGACAACGCTCTGCCCGAACTAGCGTGAGCACGAGCACCGGGAAGGGTCGGGGACCTTCTGGGATGACGCGGATTGGGATAGCTCACGGAGACGAGCCAATGACGGAGGATCGAGGCGGCGGTGAAGCCAACGAGGAAGCTCGGCTGGGCAACCGCAACCAACAAGAGGGTAGGGATAGGTTTAGCAAGGTCATAAGACGGTGCTAGAGGAGGAATTAGGAAATGGAGCCCCTAGGAGATGAGGAAGATGAACAATGCCACGGCGATTTTGGGGAAAAACCAAATTCGCCACCTGAAAAGGAACGGCAATTGAGTGAGGCGAAAAGCTCCAAGGAACCAAGTACGCTATGGCGCTAAGGGGCGGGTCGGGAGGTCATGGCGCAGCTAACCAAGCGGAGGTGGAGCAGAGCTTCCTCTTCCACACCGAGGAAGAGAAGTGAGCTCAAGAGGGAGCTAGTGGGGTTTTGAGCGGGCAGAGACGGCAAGGAAGCGGCGTTAGGAGGATGACCGGTTGGCGCAGAGAGCGGTGGATTGACGCCGTCGCAAGGTGCGGACGGAGGATGAGCGGCGCGTCGCGTGGAGAGGAAGCCAGACAAGTGGGGCGAACGCAGACGATACACGATTGCGCCGAGGCGAAAACCAGGGCGACGGTCCGAAAAGCGCGGAGCTGTTAAGCGGCGACGAGCGCCCGTGGCTCTTGGCGGCGCGGCGCGACGTGGCGCAAAGTCTGCTCACGCTTGCCGCGAGCTTGACGACGACCATGGAAGGGCCCACCGCCGATGAGTGAACGTCGGGCGAAAAGGAAGCGAGGCGGACCGTTGGATCTAATTTCAGCGGTCGATATCGTCGTGAAGTTTTTAAAGATGGGGCGAAGGGTACGCCATCACGGCCGTTGAAGCGTGATCGACGGCTGCAAGCGATGGTACTTCTAGTTGGTTTGGCTGAGCCAGTTAACTGTGGGCTTGAGTCGGGCTCGGGTGCGAGCACGATGAGCGATGATTTCAGGTTTTGTTTTAAAAGCTGAGAAGATGGGGAATTTTTAGAGATAGCTCCGAAACTCCAAAAATTATGAAATTTTTAAGGGAGCTTCCTGGAACAGGGGACAACCTTGTATAATTTTTCCAGAAATTGTTATGTACTGCATTGTTCTCCAGAAAATCCACAAGCTGCTGAGCCAGGGTTTGACCAGAATTCAAACAGGTTTGACTAGCCCATTTGAAATAGCATACAAAATCTAAAAATTATGAGATTTTGCATATAGGTTACTAGGATGATCAAGATGACAGGAAAAATATTTCCAGGGGATGATCATAAGACAAGATCATGAAGCTCTAAACATCGACTATCTCCATTAATAAAAACATTGTGTTGATGGATAAAAGAAAATACTAGGAAAAACTCTAGAAGATTTCAAATGATATCACGAGGCATCAAAAGTTTTAATTCATCCTCATTTAATAACATTTGAATTACACATCATAAGTTTTGGGATGTTACAAAACCTCCCCCCCTTACAAAAGATCTCGACCCGAGATCCGGGTAGGTCGAAAATCGGATAGGAAGGTGCTAACAGACTTACACAACATCTCGCTGTCTTGATTTCCTTTAAAGATAGTGCTGGGATATCCTTAACAAGGTTACAAGGAGTGGTTACAACATTTTCCTTACCATTGCTTTGCTTAACCTTTCCTTTCTTGATTCGAAGGCACATCAAGAAGAAAGAAAAAGATCTGGATAATCCTTTCGCATGCGGTCTTCACGCTCCCAAGTGGCTTCATCCTTAGAATAATTCGTCCACTGGACCTTAAGGAACTTGATGGTACGATTCCTTGTTCTACGCTCAGCCTCCTCAAGGATGCGAAGAGGACGCTCTTTGTAGGTCAAGTCTTCTTGTACATCGAGACTCTCCAAAGGAGCCTCCTCAGCTAGAACGCGAAGGCACTTCTTCAATTGGGATACATGAAAGACATCGTGCACCCCCTCAAGTGCAGCGGGCAATTCCAACTTGTAGGCAACTGCTCCAATCTTCTCAATGACACGGTAAGGTCCAACATATCGAGGAGCAAGCTTGCCTTTGACGCCAAACCGCTGATGACCCTTCAGTGGAGAGACTTTGAGATAAACAAAGTCATTAGGCTCAAAGCTCAGCTCACGGCGACGACGATCCGCATAGCTCTTTTGCCTTGATTGAGCAGTGCGCAATCGATCTTGAATCAACCTAACTTGACTTTCGGCCTCATTGATCGAATCTGGGCTGAAGAATGGTCTTTCACCCATTTCTGACCAATTCAATGGGGTCCTACATTTCCTCCCATATAAAGCCTCAAATGGTGCCATGCCAAGGCTAGCCTGAAAGCTGTTGTTGTAGGAGAACTCGGCAAACGGCAAACACTTCTCCCAATTCTTCCCATAGGAGAGTACACACGCCCGGAGCATGTCTTCCAATACTTGATTGACTCTTTCAGTTTGGCCATCAGTTTGAGGATGATAAGCTGTGCTGAAAGAAAGACGAGTCCCCATAGCTTTTTGCAAACTATGCCAAAACCGGGAGGTGAAAAGTGAACCACGATCAGAAATGATCGTCTTCGGTATCCCATGCAAACTCACAATGCGGGTGATGTAGAGTTCTGCCAACAGCCCAACACGAAGACCGGTTCGCACTGGTAGAAAGTGTGCCACTTTGGTCAGTCGATCAATGACAACCCAGATGGCATCTTTCCCTTTTGAGGTACGGGGAAGACCGGTGATAAAATCCATGCCGACAGAATCCCACTTCCACTCAGGTACTGGCAAAGGTTGTAGCAAACCCGCTGGTCGTTGATGCTCAGCCTTCACACGACGACATATGTCGCACTCGGCAACAAACCGCGCAATCTCCCGCTTCATGCGGGTCCACCAGAACTTCTGACGGAGATCCTGATACATCTTGGTGGCCCCGGGATGAATGGACAAAGGAGAATCATGGGCCTCCCGGAGGATGACCTTCCGCAATTCCACAACCTTCGGAACAACAAGACGTTTTCCGAACCATACAACACCATCTTCATCTTCAGAAAAGCACTTAGCTGTCCCATTCTTGATATTTCGCTTGATTTGACTCACACCTCTATCTGTTTGTTGTGCGGCCTTAATCTGATCTTCTAAGGTTGGTTGCACAACCAAGGCTGCGAGAAAACTGTGCTCAACCACCTCCAAGTTGAGCCGCTAAAATTCTTCATGAAGGGCGGGCTGCTGCTCCTTGATCATCAAGGTATTGCAATAAACCTTGCGACTGAGTGCATCGGCAACAACATTCGCCTTGCCCGGATGGTATTGGATACCCATATCATAATTCTTGATCAATTCCAACCACCTTCTTTGCCTAAGGTTCAAATCCGGTTGGGTGAACAAGTACTTCAAACTCTTGTGATCCGAATACACTTCGCAACGATTACCGATGAGGTAATGTCGCCAAATCTTCAGTGCATGAACCACAGCAGCTAACTCCAAATCATGAGTTGGATAATTGAGTTCATGTGGCCTCAATTGCCTTGATGCATAAGCCACAACCTTGCCCTCTTGCATAAGGACACAACCGAGTCCCTGACGAGAAGCATCACAATAAATATCAAAACTGCGGTGGACATCGGGGAGAACAAGAACTGGAGCTGTGGTCAACCTCTTCTTGAGCTCTTGGAAACACTTTTCACACTCAGCGGACCACTCATACTTCTTGTCTTTCTTGAGCAATTCTGTCATTGGCTTTGCAATCTTGGAGAAGTTCTGAATAAAGCGGCGATAATACCCCGCCAAACCGAGAAAACTCCTCACGTCAGTCACTGACTTGGGCTGACCCCATGAGAGCACATCACTGACTTTACTAGGATTGACAGCGATGCCTTTTGCTGAAAGAACATGACCCAAGAATGCCACTTCATTCAACCAAAACTCACACTTGCTGAATTTCGCATAAAGCTGATGTTCGCGAAGCTTCCCCAACACTAGCTTCAGATGTTCAGCATGCTCATCTTCATTCTTCGAATAAATGAGAATATCATCAATAAAGACCACCACAAACTTGTCCAAATACTCCATGAATACCATATTCATAAGGTTCATGAAAAGAGCAGGAGCATTGGTCAAGCCGAAAGACATGACTGTATACTCGTACAACCCGTAGCGAGTAGAGAAGGCGGTCTTCGGAATATCTTCGGATCTGATACGGACTTGATGGTAGCCTAATCTGAGATCAATCTTGGAGAATACCCGAGCGCCGGTCAATTGATCGAAAAGGTCGTCAATCCGAGGCAACGCAGTACTTGTTCTTCACCGTCACTTGCATTTAGTGGACGGTAATCAACACACATCCGCAGAGTCTTGTCTTTCTTCTTTACAAAGATCACCGGACAGCCCCACGGTGATGAGCTTGGGTGAATGAAACCCTTCTCTTGAAGCTCTCCAAGTTGCTTCTTCAACTCCTCCAATTCATTTGGAGGCATCCGATACGGCCGCTTGGAAATCGGGGCGGTACCGGGCAGCAACTCAATGACAAATTCAATGTCGCGAACTGGAGGCATCCCTGGCAATTCTTCCGGAAAAACATCCACAAAGTCACACACCACAGGGACTTCATGAATCTCCAAAGTTGGCTTTGCTTCAAGTGCAAAGAGATGTGGTTCTTGCAGCTTCGGAGAAATACCGACTTGCTTGCCGGTTGAACTGGTGAGGGTGATGAATTTTCTGGCACAATCAATTTGCCCCAAGTGTTGAGACAACCAATCCATGCCAAGTATCACATCTAAGTTTGCTGAATCAATGAGGATGAGGTTTGCCAAGAATCCCACTCATCCAATCTCAATAGGGACATCCCGACATTCATATTCAGCTCTCATTACCGACCCTGGAGAATGAACAATCAAAGGCACATGCATAATTACAATAGGAAGATCACTAAGTGCAGAAAAAGACTTTGATATAAAGGAATGCGAAGCTCCGGAATCAAATAAAACTATAGCTGGGTGAAAATTGACAAGAAGCATACCCAACACGACGTCGGGTGCCTCCTGAGCCTCCTCCGCCGAGATGTGATTGACTCGACCGCTGCCCACATTCGGGGCCTTCTGATGAACCTTCTGATCATGGCCATTTCCATGCCCGCGCCCTCTATTAGGACGAGGGGCCGCTCCAGCCTTCTTAGGGCATTGATTAGCATAATGCCCCTTGTTGTTGCAGAAAAAGCAGGTGACATCAGCAGCTGAATTGCGGGGGCCTCCTTGCTGGCTCGCAGGTGCACGTGTCTAAGACACGGCCTACGGTGGGCGTGGTACATACGCCGGTGCCCTCGGTGGTGCCGAAGTATGAGAGTGATGCACCGGGGCTTGCCCGCCATAAGATCGAGGAGCATAGGCCTTTGCAGACTTATGGGCCTCCCACTTGCGCTTGCGAGAATCACCAAGCGCCCTTGCCTTATGCTCAGCAACAATAGCCTTGTCGACCATCGACTGAAAGTCAGGAAAGTCAACAACAGATAGCTTGTCCTGAAGCTCCTCAGACAAGCCATCCATAAACTTCTCCTGTTTCGCCTCATCTGTGGGCACCTCCTCGGGAGCATAGCGGGAGAGGAGGTTGAAGTCGTGGAGGTACTCAGTCACAGATCTGCGCCCCTGCTTGAGCACAGAGAACTCCTTCTTCTTTATCTTCATCACTCCAGCGGGAACATGAGCCCGCCGAAAAGCAGTGCGGAACTCAGCCCAAGTAACAGCCCGGCCCTCGGGCTGCATGGCGAGGAAATTCTCCCACCATGAGAGAGCTACCCCCTCCAGCTGATGGGAGGCAAAGAGCGCCTTCTCGTGCTCCTGGCACTGGGCAACATCGAGCTTCCGCTCGACGAGGCGCAGCCAATCATCCGCATCAAGTGGGTCCTCAGACCGCGAGAAGGTAGGTGGCTGTGTGCGAAGGAACTCCGAGAGTCCCCCCCGCTGATGGTGGCCACCTCCTCCTCCTCCTGATCCAGAGGCGCCAGACAAGTTGGAGGTGTTCCGGGCGATCGCCTCCAGGATCCTCGTCTGATCCATGCGATTTCGCTCGATCTGAGCGAGAACCTCAGCCATGGTCGGAGGAGGTGGAAGCTCCTCATCCCGACCATCAGGCTGACCCTGGCTGCTGCGTGTTCGACCAGCCATCCTGTTTTATCAAGGCGGGTTAGCAACAAAACCCGAAAACTAGAGAAGCAAAGTAGCAAAAGGTAAGCTATTGACTAGGGAAATGATCTATTACCCTAACCCAAATTCAACCATATAACCAGCAAGGAAATGAACTCCAACAATTACAAGAAGACATAAGATCCAAAGCAAAGCTTACAAGACACAAGATTCAACTTCTCGGTACGACTAACTTGTATTGAATGAACAAGTAATCGTTTTGAGAAGACAATTTCAGAACGCATCTCAAGTCTTATCGCATCTAAAAACCGTGATAAAAACCCTCTAAGGGTGCGTTAAACATTACCTATCTTATATCACATCTTACCCCTTTTAAACCCAACAAGTTTTAGTCGAATTATCCTCTCATTTTCAGCCCTAACGAAGAACTAGGTGCTTGCTGTCCAAAACTTGTACTTGCTGTCCAGATTTTATATCTAAGCTCCAAGCCGAATTTTCCAACTCCAAAAGCTTCTAATCTCCTCTAAAAGACAGCCAACACTTCAATTTTAAAACACTCATTGAATCCCAAAACCGATTATTAAACGGTAACAACTATCTTTGGAAGGGAGATAAGAGGAAACATCTTTTTAAAACTTAACTAGAACAAGGTGAGAGGAGCAAACTAAGATAGGTAAGGAGTAAATTCTAAGAGCTTACTTAGGTTTTTATAAACCATTTGACATTTTGAAACTAAGTTTTTCAAAATATCCTAATGACGACTAAGCTAGTGGCTTCTATGATTAGCATGGCTCTGATACCAACTTTTGTGAGAACTCGGGGTATTTAACTTGTAATACTCAACCACTAAAATGGATTAAGCATCACAAATCAAATATCACGACTCTCGGTGTACATGTACTTCCCGAATGCAGACACATACCCCATACAAAATTAAGCATCAACTCCATTCAATCACATAGAATCCAAAATACGACATACAAACCAAAAGACATACATAGCATAGAGTTATTACAAACGGGCCGACCGGCCAAATAAAACTAAGAGTCTAACATAACAGCGGAAGCAAATGGCCATAAGATGGCGATAACAAAAGCCGATTAGTATGCCATAACCCACAAGGCAACCAATCAAACACGCCACCAACCTAGTCCTCGGCGAAGCACATCTCACAAAAGTGTAACCCTTGGGGTTCCACTTCCTCCTCTGCAACAATTTAATTTAGAGCAAAGCAAATGAGTACAATAAATTGTTTATTGTACTCATAAGATTGACGTCTTGAGATAACAGACCTAATATTTAGCTACATGCAAGCTTTATTTAAGTGGAGCAGACTCTAGACACAATTTTAGCATAAAGCAAGTTTTCATTTGCAATAATGTAATAAATTGAAAGCAAATTTTACAATCTGAATTTATTTCATAAAAACAGCGATATACTAAACAATAAAAGTAACAAGACATCCTGGAAGTGGCTAACCCAATAGCCACCACAACAATAGCATGAACTCCCTGTTCATACCACCCACATCAAGTTTTAATTAAATGTTGTAGTCTAACTCTTGTTGAGACCTTACCAAGCATGTCCATAACCTAGGACGAGGCTATTCGAATAGTTTGAACACTGCAGGGGTGTACCAATGTACCCACACGTCAGACCGCCTCTTATGCCACTAGATTTAGCACACTACCTTTGGTATGCCGGCAAGGCTAAGTCCTACGAGACCTTTCCAATATTGTGTATTAACTACGAGTCGCCCATATGGGAGGAAGCCCCATATGTTGATGCGGAGTCATCAAAGATGCTCATCTCCATTAAAGGGCGATGCTCCTCGCAGGGGTAACTCCACTACTACTCACCCAAGCACACACAAGTTTCTTTTTCAACACAACACAACGCACACATCCACCATGCGACCCGAAGCTAACACACGCCAAGGTACTAAGTCAAGGGAGGTCCCATATGTCTCCCATGTGGTTAGCACGCAATAAGCACTTGGCTTAGTGTCCAAGATGTTCGGTCCTTGTTGACCTGGGCAAGACATTCACAAACCCAATAATCCACCATCCAACCACTTGCCCAAGTCTAAAACATTTCATTTTTATTTTTCAGTTTTTGACTTTACAAGGTAACAAAGCACAAGGTGCTGAGCATAATAAACAATAATAAGTTTGTGTGATCACAGTTATCGACTAAGTCGATAACCGCCCGATTCTACCGGTAACTAAGCATTTCTAAGCATGACGCCGAAAAGACAGTAGAAGAGCATAATTAAATCACCGGGCTCTAATTCACCAGCGATGTTAATAACTTATGTTTGTGGCAGGGGATAACAATTTAAGGGCAACCAATGCAATAGGAATAGCTACCTCTAAACGGGAAAATTACTTTGACACAAAAGCATGCATACATACCGTTGAAACAAAGTATTAGACTTGAAAATAATAGGACATTAATGATCAAACTGCTTGCCTTGCTGTGGAGGATTATCTTGCTGCAGAGGAGCACTCTCGCTATCAATATTATCGTTAGAACCTAGCGAAAGAAATCCAAATAACACAATAAGAACGAATAACACCAAAAGACGCAAAAATTCAAATTCACCCAAAAATTATGAAAAATTCACAGAAGGTAGAGCATGATTTTATATGAATTTAGCAACAAGAATCAATTCAATTGGATGTTCTATGCAAAAGTTATAACAGTTTGAATGTCGGTTTTCAGGAAAATTCCAAATTAATTGCAATCTGTTACTGTTCATACAATTTAAATATTTTGGTGAAAATTTCCAGAACAGTGGTGCACTTGAAATATTTATGGAAGGTAGATCTCCCCATGAGATGAACAAGGAATTGGATTCACCTCATTTGGAGCTAAGATGATTTTTCTACAATTTTTCTAAGTTGTAAAAGTAGTACTTAAGTTACATGCACAAAGAGATTTTTAGTAACAGTACCAAGTTGATAACCTATTTTACAATAAACTACAGTAACAGAGGATTCTAACAAAATTCAGTTTACTCTTTTTGGATTTACAGAGAAATACTTATGCATTTACTAAGTTAGAGCAATTTTTAGTGCATCAATAATACTAAACATAAAGGAATTTTACAAAAAAATGTTTTCTGTAACAGCAACATGGTCCAATTCATTTTTGCATTAAAGTACATGTAAATATGAGACTAACAAAATTTGAATCATCTATTTTGGAGCTATTTTGAATTACTTATGCAATTTTGAAGTTTAAACAATTTTCAGTTTACAAATAAAGCATTTCGGAATTTATAATACAAGCAATACTTTTTATACCCAGGCTACTCTAGCTACACCCACTGACCAGTGGGTCCCTGAGAACAGTGCGATATCCTAATAAACCAATGAATTTTAAATGGACTGACAGGTGGGGTCCACCTGTCAATCAGTGCTAAACTGACATTAAGACCTAACTTTCTGTGCCTGGCCCTACATGTCATAGACTAATCTAACTGCTAAGACATCATTAATTCTTAACCGCCCTTTCTAGACTGCCAGACGCGCCACGCCGCGAAGCTCATGTGCCATGAGCTTGCTTTCGCCGGCCAGCCGGCGCTACGCGCCATGGCGGCCCGAGTGGGTGCTCAAAACGGAACCCTAGCCCTATTGCACACCCGCCGGCACCGGCGGCGAGGTCAGAGGTGACCCGACGCGGCGGCGCGATGAGGTGGAGCGGAGTGGCCGGTACGGGAAAAATCAAAACGACGACGCGACAACGCTCTGCCCGAACTAGCGTGAGCACGAGCACCAGGAAGGGTCAGGGACCTTACCGGGATGACGCGGATTGGGATAGCTCGCCGGAGACGAGCCAGCGACGGAGGACCGAGGCGGCGCGGTGAAGCCAACGAGGGAAGCTCGGCCTGGGCAACCGCAACCAACAAGAGGGGTAGGGATAGGTTTAGCAAGGTCATAAGACGGTGCTAGAGGAGGGAATTAGGAAATGGAGCCCCTTACCGGAGATGAGGAAGATGAACAATGCCACGGCCGATTTTGGGGAAAAACCAAATTCCGGCCACCCCTGAAAAGGAACGAAGCAATTGAGTGAGGCGAAAAGCTCCAAGGAACCAATGGCACGCTATGACGCTAAGGGACGGGGTCGGGGAGGTCGCGGCGCAGCTAACCGAAGCGGAGGTGGAGCAGAGCTTCCCCCTCTTCCACACCGAGGAAGAGAAGTGAGCTCAAGAGGGGAGCTAGTGGGGGTTTTGAGCGGGCCAGGAGACGGCAAGGGAAGCGACGTTAGGAGGGGATGACCCGGTTGGCCGCAGAGAGCGGTGGATTGACGCCGTCGCAAGGTGCGGACGGAGTGACAGAGCGGCGCGTCCGCGTGGAGAGGAAGCCCAGACAAGTGGGGCGAACGCGGACGCGCGCACACGATCTTGCCGAGGCGAAAACCAGGCGACGGTCCGAAATCGGGCGAGCCGTTAAGCGCCGACGAGCGCCGGTGGCTCTTGGCGGCGGCGCGACGTGGCGCAAGAGCTCTGCTCACGCTTGCCAGCGCGAGCTTGACGACGACCAGTGGAGAGGGCCCACCGGCCAGTGAGTGAACGTGCGGCGAAAAGGAAACGAGGCGGACCGTTGGATCTAATTTCAACGGTCGATATCGTGCGTGAAGTTTTTAAAGATGGGGCGAAGGGGTACGCCATCACGGCCGTTGAAGCGTGATCGGACGGCTGCAAGCGATGGTACTTCTAGTTGGTTTGGCTGAGCCAGGTTAACTGTGGGCTTGAGTCGGGCTCGGGTCTGAGCCTGATGAACAGTGATTTCAGGTTTTGTTTTAAAAGCTGAGAAGATGGGGAATTTTTAGAGATAGCTCCGAAACTCCAAAAATTATGAAATTTTTAAGGGAGCTTCCTGGAACAGGGGACAACCTTGTATAATTTTTCCAGAAATTGTTATGTACTGCATTGTTCTCCAGAAAATCCACAAGCTGCTGAGCCAGGGTTTGACCAGAATTCAAACAGGTTTGACTAGCCCATTTGAAATAGCATACAAAATCTAAAAATTATGAGATTTTGCAGATAGGTTACTAGGATGATCAAGATGACAGGAAAAATATTTCCAGGGGATGATCATAAGACAAGATCATGAAGCTCTAAACATCGACTATCTCCATTAATAAAAACATTGTGTTGATGGATAAAAGAAAATACTAGGAAAAACTCTAGAAGATTTCAAATGATATCACGAGGCATCAAAAGTTTTAATTCATCCTCATTTAATAACATTTGAATTACACATCATAAGTTTTGGGATGTTACAAAACCTCCCCCCCTTACAAAAGATCTCGACCCGAGATCTGGGTAGGTCGGAAACTGAATAGGAAGGTGCTAACAGCTTACACAACATCTGCTGTCTTGATTTCCTTTAAAGATAGTGCTGGGATATCCTTAACAAGGTTACAAGGAGTGGTTACAACATTTTCCTTACCATTGCTTTGCTTAACCTTTCCTTTCTTGATTCGAAGGCACATCAAGAAGAAAGAAAAAGATCTGGATAATCCTTTCGCATGCGGTCTTCACGCTCCCAAGTGGCTTCATCCTTAGAATAATTCGTCCACTGGACCTTAAGGAACTTGATGGTACGATTCCTTGTTCTCGCTCGGCCTCCTCAAGGATCTGAAGAGGACGCTCTTTGTAGGTCAAGTCTTCTTGTACATCGAGACTCTCCAAAGGAGCCTCCTCAGCTAGAACGCGAAGGCACTTCTTCAATTGGGATACATGAAAGACATCGTGCACCCCCTCAAGTGCAGCGGGCAATTCCAACTTGTAGGCAACTGCTCCAATCTTCTCAATGACACGGTAAGGTCCAACATATCGAGGAGCAAGCTTGCCTTTGACGCCAAACCGCTGATGACCCTTCAGTGGAGAGACTTTGAGATAAACAAAGTCATTAGGCTCAAAGCTCAGCTCACGGCGACGACGATCCGCATAGCTCTTTTGCCTTGATTGAGCAGTGCGCAATCGATCTTGAATCAACCTAACTTGACTTTCGGCCTCATTGATCGAATCTGGGCTGAAGAATGGTCTTTCACCCATTTCTGACCAATTCAATGGGGTCCTACATTTCCTCCCATATAAAGCCTCAAATGGTGCCATGCCAAGGCTAGCCTGAAAGCTGTTGTTGTAGGAGAACTCGGCAAACGGCAAACACTTCTCCCAATTCTTCCCATAGGAGAGTACACACGCCGAGCATGTCTTCCAATACTTGATTGACTCTTCGGTTTGGCCATCGGTTTGAGGATGATAAGTCTTTGAAAGAAAGACGAGTCCCCATAGCTTTTGCAAACTATGCCAAAACCGGAGGTGAAAAGTGAACCACGATCGAAATGATCGTCTTGATATCCCATGCAAACTCACAATGCGGGTGATGTAGAGTTCGCCAATGCACCCAACACGAAGACCGGTTCAGACTTGGTAGAAAGTGTGCCACTTTGGTCGATCGATCAATGACAACCCAGATGGCATCTTTCCCTTTTGAGGTGCGGGAAGACCGGTGATAAAATCCATGCCGACATGAATCCCACTTCCACTCGAGTCTCGGCAAAGGTTGTAGCAAACCCGCTGGTCGTTGATGCTCACCTTCACACGGCGACATATGTCGCTTTCGGCAACAAACCGCGCAATCTCCCGCTTCATGCGGGTCCACCAGAACTTCTGACGGAGATCCTGATACATCTTGGTGGCCCCGGGATGAATGGACAAAGGAGAATCATGGGCCTCCCGGAGGATGACCTTCCGCAATTCCACAACCTTCGGAACAACAAGACGTTTTCCGAACCATACAACACCATCTTCATCTTCAGAAAAGCACTTAGCTGTCCCATTCTTGATATTTCGCTTGATTTGACTCACACCTCTATCTGTTTGTTGTGCGGCCTTAATCTGATCTTCTAAGGTTGGTTGCACAACCAAGGCTGCGAGAAAACTGTGCTCAACCACCTCCAAGTTGAGCCGCTAAAATTCTTCATGAAGGGCGGGCTGCTGCTCCTTGATCATCAAGGTATTGCAATAAACCTTGCGACTGAGTGCATCGGCAACAACATTCGCCTTGCCCGGATGGTATTGGATACCCATATCATAATTCTTGATCAATTCCAACCACCTTCTTTGCCTAAGGTTCAAATCCGGTTGGGTGAACAAGTACTTCAAACTCTTGTGATCCGAATACACTTCGCAACGATTACCGATGAGGTAATGTCGCCAAATCTTCAGTGCATGAACCACAGCAGCTAACTCCAAATCATGAGTTGGATAATTGAGTTCATGTGGCCTCAATTGCCTTGATGCATAAGCCACAACCTTGCCCTCTTGCATAAGGACACAACCGAGTCCCTGACGAGAAGCATCACAATAAATATCAAAACTGCGGTGGACATCGGGGAGAACAAGAACTGGAGCTGTGGTCAACCTCTTCTTGAGCTCTTGGAAACACTTTTCACACTCAGCGGACCACTCATACTTCTTGTCTTTCTTGAGCAATTCTGTCATTGGCTTTGCAATCTTGGAGAAGTTCTGAATAAAGCGGCGATAATACCCCGCCAAACCGAGAAAACTCCTCACGTCAGTCACTGACTTGGGCTGACCCCATGAGAGCACATCACTGACTTTACTAGGATTGACAGCGATGCCTTTTGCTGAAAGAACATGACCCAAGAATGCCACTTCATTCAACCAAAACTCACACTTGCTGAATTTCGCATAAAGCTGATGTTCGCGAAGCTTCCCCAACACTAGCTTCAGATGTTCAGCATGCTCATCTTCATTCTTCGAATAAATGAGAATATCATCAATAAAGACCACCACAAACTTGTCCAAATACTCCATGAATACCATATTCATAAGGTTCATGAAAAGAGCAGGAGCATTGGTCAAGCCGAAAGACATGACTGTATACTCGTACAACCCGTAGCGAGTAGAGAAGGCGGTCTTCGGAATATCTTCGGATCTGATACGGACTTGATGGTAGCCTAATCTGAGATCAATCTTGGAGAATACCCGAGCGCCGGTCAATTGATCGAAAAGGTCGTCAATCCGAGGCAACGAGTACTTGTTCTTCACCGTCACTGCATTTAGTGGACGGTAATCAACACACATCCGCAGAGTCTTGTCTTTCTTCTTTACAAAGATCACCGGACAGCCCCACGGTGATGAGCTTGGGTGAATGAAACCCTTCTCTTGAAGCTCTCCAAGTTGCTTCTTCAACTCCTCCAATTCATTTGGAGGCATCCGATACGGCCGCTTGGAAATCGGGGCGGTACCGGGCAGCAACTCAATGACAAATTCAATGTCGCGAACTGGAGGCATCCCTGGCAATTCTTCCGGAAAAACATCCACAAAGTCACACACCACAGGGACTTCATGAATCTCCAAAGTTGGCTTTGCTTCAAGTGCAAAGAGATGTGGTTCTTGCAGCTTCGGAAAATACCGACTTGCTTGCCGTTGAACTGGTGAGGGTGATGAATTTTCGGCACAATCAATTTGCCCCAAGTGTTGAGACAACCAATCCATGCCAAGTATCACATCTAAGTTTGCTGAATCAATGAGGATGAGGTTTGCCAAGAATCCCACTCATCCAATCTCAATAGGGACATCCCGACATTCATATTCAGCTCTCATTACCGACCCCGGAGAATGAACAATCAAAGGCACATGCATAATTACAATAGGAAGATCACTAAGTGCAGAAAAAGACTTTGATATAAAGGAATGCGAAGCTCCGGAATCAAATAAAACTATAGCTGGGTGAAAATTGACAAGAAGCATACCCAACACGACGTCGGGTGCCTCCTGAGCCTCCTCCGCCGAGATGTGATTGACTCGACCGCTGCCCACATTCGGGGCCTTCTGATGAACCTTCCGATCATGGCCATTTCCATGCCGCGCCTCTATTAGGACGAGGGCCGCTCCAAGATTCTTAGGGCATTGATTAGCATAATGCCCTTGTTGTTGCGAAAAGCGGTGACATCGCAGCCTGAATTGCGGGGCCTCCTTGCTGGCTCGCAGTGCACGTGTCTAAGACACGACCTACGGTGGGCGTGGTACATACGCCGGTGCCCTCGGTGGTGCCAAGTATGAGAGTGATGCACCGGGCTTGCCCGCCATAAGATCGAGGAGCATAGGCCTTTGCGGACTTATGGGCCTCCCACTTGCGCTATGCGAGAATCACCAAGCGCCTTGCCTTATGCTCGGCAACAATAGCCTTGTCGACCATCGATGAAAGTCGGGAAAGTCAACAACAGATAGCTTGTCCTCAAGCTCCTCGGACAAGCCATCCATAAACTTCTCTGTTTACCTCATCTGTGGGCACCTCCTGGGAGCATAGCGGGAGAGGAGGTTGAAGTCGTGGAGGTACTCGATCCACAGATCTGCGCCCCGCTTGAGCACGAGAACTCCTTCTTCTTTATCTTCATCACTCCAATGGGAACATGAGCCCGCCAAAATCTTGGAACTCAGCCCAAGTAATGGCCCGGCCCTCGGGCGCATGGCGAGGAAATTCTCCCACCATGAGAGAGCTGCCCCTCACCGATGGGAGGCAAAGAGCGCCTTCTCGTGCTCGGCATCTGGCAACATCGAGCTTCCGCTCGACGAGGCGCAGCCAATCATCCGCATCAAGTGGGTCCTCGGACCATGAGAAGGTAGGTGGTCAGCGCGAAGGAACTCGAGAGTCCCCGCCGATGGTGGCCACCTCCTCCTCCTCGATCCAGAGGCGCCGCACAAGTTGGAGGTGTTCCGGCGATCGCCTCCGGATCCTCGTCGATCCATGCGATTTCGCCGATCTGAAGCGAGAACCTCAGCCATGGTCGGAGGAGGTGGAAGCTCATCCCGACCATCGGTGACCACAGGCTGCTGCGTGTTCGACCAGCCATCCTGTTTTATCAAGGCGGGTTAGCAACAAAACCCGAAAACTAGAGAAGCAAAGTAGCAAAAGGTAAGCTATTGACTAGGGAAATGATCTATTACCCTAACCCAAATTCAACCATATAACCAGCAAGGAAATGAACTCCAACAATTACAAGAAGACATAAGATCCAAAGCAAAGCTTACAAGACACAAGATTCAACTTCTCGGTACGACTAACTTGTATTGAATGAACAAGTAATCGTTTTGAGAAGACAATTTCAGAACGCATCTCAAGTCTTATCGCATCTAAAAACCGTGATAAAAACCCTCTAAGGGTGCGTTAAACATTACCTATCTTATATCACATCTTACCCTTTTAAACCCAACAAGTTTTAGTCGAATTATCCTCTCATTTTCAGCCCTAACGAAGAACTAGGTGCTTGCTGTCCAAAACTTGTACTTGCTGTCCAGATTTTATATCTAAGCTCCAAGCGAATTTTCCAACTCCAAAAGCTTCTAATCTCCTCTAAAAGACAGCCAACACTTCAATTTTAAAACACTCATTGAATCCCAAAACCGATTATTAAACGGTAACAACTATCTTTGGAAGGGAGATAAGAGGAAACATCTTTTTAAAACTTAACTAGAACAAGGTGAGAGGAGCAAACTAAGATAGGTAAGGAGTAAATTCTAAGAGCTTACTTAGGTTTTTATAAACCATTTGACATTTTGAAACTAAGTTTTTCAAAATATCCTAATGACGACTAAGCTAGTGGCTTCTATGATTAGCATGGCTCGATACCAACTTTTGTGAGAACTGGTATTTAACTTGTAATACTCAACCACTAAAATGGATTAAGCATCACAAATCAAATATCACGACTCTCGGTGTACATGTACTTCCCGAATGCAAGACACATACCCCATACAAAATTAAGCATCAACTCCATTCAATCACATAGAATCCAAAATACGACATACAAACCAAAAGACATACATAGCATAGAGTTATTACAAACGGGCCGACCGCCAAATAAAACTAAGAGTCTAACATAACAGCGAAGCAAATGGCCATAAGATGGCGATAACAAAAGCCGATTAGTATGCCATAACCCACAAGGCAACCAATCAAACACGCCACCAACCTAGTCCTCGGCGAAGCACATCTCACAAAAGTGTAACCCTTGGGGTTCCACTTCCTCCTCTGCAACAATTTAATTTAGAGCAAAGCAAATGAGTACAATAAATTGTTTATTGTACTCATAAGACCGACGTAAGAGATAACAGACCTAATATTTAGCTACATGCAAGCTTTATTTAAGTGGAGCAGACTCTAGACACAATTTTAGCATAAAGCAAGTTTTCATTTGCAATAATGTAATAAATTGAAAGCAAATTTTACAATCTGAATTTATTTCATAAAAACAGCGATATACTAAACAATAAAAGTAACAAGACATCCTGGAAGTGGCTAACCCAATAGCCACCACAACAATAGCATGAACTCCCTGTTCATACCACCCACATCAAGTTTTAATTAAATGTTGTAGTCTAACTCTTGTTGAGACCTTACCAAGCATGTCCATAACCTAGGACGAGGCTATTCGAATAGTTTGAACCCTGCAGGGGTGTACCAATGTACCCACACGTCAGACCGCCTCTTATGCCACTAGATTTAGCACACTACCTTTGGTATGCCGGCAAGGCTAAGTCCTACGAGACCTTTCCAATATTGTGTATTAACTACTTAGTCGCCCATATGGGAGGAAGCCCCATATGTTGATGCGGAGTCATCAAAGATGCTCATCTCCATTAAAGGACGATGCTCCTCGCAGTGGGTAACTCCCACTACTACTCACCCAAGCACACACAAGTTTCTTTTTCAACACAACACAACGCACACATCCACCATGCGACCCGAAGCTAACACACGCCAAGGTACTAAGTCAAGGGAGGTCCCATATGTCTCCCATGTGGTTAGCACGCAATAAGCACTTGGCTTAGTGTCCAAGATGTTCGGTCCTTGTTGACCTGGGCAAGACATTCACAAACCCAATAATCCACCATCCAACCACTTGCCCAAGTCTAAAACATTTCATTTTTATTTTTCAGTTTTGACTTTACAAGGTAACAAAGCACAAGGTGCTGAGCATAATAAACAATAATAAGTTTGTGTGATCACAGTTATCGACTAAGTCGATAACCTACCGATTCTACCGGTAACTAAGCATTTCTAAGCATGACCCGAAAAAGACAAGAGAAGAGCATAATTAAATCACCGGGCTCTAATTCACCAGCGATGTTAATAACTTATGTTTGTGGCAGGGGATAACAATTTAAGGGCAACCAATGCAATAGGAATAGCTACCTCTAAACGGGAAAATTACTTTGACACAAAAGCATGCATACATACCGTTGAAACAAAGTATTAGACTTGAAAATAATAGGAAATTAATGATCAAACTGCTTGCCTTGCTGTGGAGGATTATCTTGCTGCAGAGGAGCACTCTCGCTATCAATATTATCGTTAGAACCTAGCGAAAGAAATCCAAATAACACAATAAGAACGAATAACACCAACAGACGCAAAAATTCAAATTCACCCAAAAATTATGAAAAATTCACAGAAGGCAGAGCATGATTTTAGATGAATTTAGCAACAATAATCAACTCAATTGGATGTCCTATGCAAAAGTTATAACAGTTTGAATGTCGGTTTTCAGGAAAATTCCAAATTAATTGCAATCTGTTACTGTTCATACAATTTAAATATTTTGGTGAAAATTTCCAGAACAGTGGTGCACTTGAAATATTTATGGCAGGTAGAGCTCCCCATGAGATGAACAAGGGAATTGGATTCACCTCATTTGGAGCTAAGATGATTTTTCTACAATTTTTCTAAGTTGTAAAAGTAGTACTTAAGTTACATGCACAAAGAGATTTTTAGTAACAGTACCAAGTTGATAACCTATTTTACAATAAACTACAGTAACAGAGGATTCTAACAAAATTGAGTTTACTCTTGTTGGATTTACAGAGAAATACTTATGCATTTACTAAGTTAGAGCAATTTTTAGTGCATCAATAATACTAAACATAAAGGAATTTTACAAAAAAATGTTTTCTGTAACAGCAACATGGTCCAATTCATTTTGGCATTAAAGTACATGTAAATATGAGACTAACAAAATTTGAATCATCTATTTTGGAGCTATTTTGAATTACTTATGCAATTTTGAAGTTTAAACAATTTTCAGTTTACAAATAAAGCATTTCGGAATTTATAATACAAGCAATACTTTTTATACCCAGGCTACTCTAGCTACACCCACTGACCAGTGGGTCCCCGAGAATAGTGCGATATCCTAATAAACCAATGAATTTTAAATGGATCGACAATGGGGTCCACTGTCAATCGATCTAAACTGACATTAAGACCAAACTTTCTGTGCCTGGCCCTACATGTCATAGACTAATCTAACTGCTAAGACATCATTAATTCTTAACCGCCGCCTTTCAGACTCTGCCAAGACGCGCCACGCCATGAAGCTCGCCATGACATGAAGCTTGCTTTCGCCGGCCATTGGCCATTCTAGGCGCCATGGCGGCCCGAGTGGGTGCTCAAAACGGAACCCTAGCCCTATTGCACACCCGCCAGCACCGGCGGCGAGGTCAGAGGTGACCCGATGCGGCGGCGCGACGAGGTGGAGCGGAGTGGCCGGTACGGGAAAAACGACAACGACGACGCGACAACGCTCTGCCCGAACTAGCGTGAGCACGAGCACCAGGAAGGGTCAGGGACCTTACCGGGATGACGCGGATAGGGATAGCTCGCCGGAGACGAGCCAGCGACGGAGGACCGAGGCGGCGCGGTGAAGCCAACGAGGGAAGCTCGGCCTGGGCAACCGCAACCAACAAGAGGGGTAGGGATAGGTTTAGCAAGGTCATAAGACGGTGCTAGAGGAGGGAATTAGGAAATGGAGCCCCTTACCGGAGATGAGGAAGATGAACAATGCCACGGCCGATTTTGGGGAAAAACCAAATTCCGGCCACCCCTGAAAAGGAACGAAGCAATTGAGTGAGGCGAAAAGCTCCAAGGAACCAGTGGCACACTATGACGCTAAGGGACGGGGTCGGGGAGGTCGCGGCAGAGCTTACCGAAGCGGAGGTGGAGCAGAGCTTCCCCCTCTTCCACACCGAGGAAGAGAAGTGAGCTCAAGAGGGGAGCTAGTGGGGGTTTTGAGCGGGCCAGGAGACGGCAAGGGAAGCTACGTTAGGAGGGGATGACCCGGTTGGCTGCAGAGAGCGGTGGATTGACGCCGTCGCAAGGTGCGGACGGAGTGACAGAGCGGCGTGTCCGCGTGGAGAGGAAGCCCAGACAAGTGGGGCCGGGCACGGACGCGCATACACGATGCGGCCGAGGCGAGGAAACCAGGGGCGACGGTCCGAAACCGGGGGCGGAGCCGTTGGCGCTGACGAGAGCGCCCGGTGGCTACTGGCGAGCGCGGCGCGATGTGGCGCAAGAGCTCTGCTCGCGCTCGCCAGCGCGAGCTTGACAACGACCAGTGGAGAGGGCCCACCGGCCAGTGAGTGAACGTGCGGCGAAAAGGAAACGAGGCGGACCGTTGGATCTAATTTCAACGGTCGATATCGTGCGTGAAGTTTTTAAAGATGGGGCGAAGGGGTACGCCATCGCGGCCATTGAAGCGTGATCGGTCGGCTGCAAGCGATGGTACTTCTAGTGGGTTTGGCTGAGCCAGGTTAACTGTGGGCTTGAGTCGGGCTCGGGTCTGAGCCCGATGAACAGTGATTTCAGGTTTTGTTTTAAAAGCTGAGAAGATGGGGAATTGTTAGAGATAGCTCCGAAACTCCAAAAATTATGAAATTTTTAAGGGAGCTTCCTGGAACAGGGGAAAACCTTGTATAATTTTTCCAGAAATTGTTATGTACTGCATTGTTCTCCAGAAAATCCACAAGCTGCTGAGCCAGGGTTTGACCAGAATTCAAACTGGTTTGACTAGCCCATTTGAAATAGCATACAAAATCTAAAAATTATGAGATTTTGCAGAGAGGTTACTAGGATGATCAAGATGACAGGAAAAATATTTCCAGGGGATGATCATAAGACAAGGTCATGAAGCTTTAAAGATCGACTATCTCCATTAATAAAAACATTGTGTTGATGGATAAAAGAAAATACTAGGAAAAACTCTAGAAGATTTCAAATGATATCACGAGGCATCAAAAGTTTTAATTCATCCTCATTTAATAACATTTGAATTACACATCATAAGTTTTGGGATGTTACACTCATCCAACGAACTCTAAATCACAGCAAGATATTTCTAGGCTTAGTAGTAGAGATTGAACATTTACCTACAGAATATGCATCAATAGGATCCACTAATCGATTGATAGTTTAACAACAAAATAGAGCATGCATACATATCATTTGCAAACAAAGTATTAGACTTTAAAAGTAGTGGGATTGGATTGATCAAACTGCTTGCCTTGCTGAAGTTGCTTAATATGCTGCAAAGTACCGTCCTTCTTTTTTACGAAGATGGCCGGACAACCCCACGGAGATGAGCTAGGGCGGATGAAACCCTTCTCTTGAAGCTCGCCAAGTTGCTTCTTCAACTCCACCAACTCATTCGGTGGCATCCGGTAAGGCCTCTTGGAAATCGGGACGGTACTGGGAGCCAACTTGATGACGAACTCGAGGTCTCGAACTGGTGGCATCCCCGGAAGATCTTCGAAAAAAACATCCATGAAGTCACATACTGTTGGGACTTCACGAATATCCGAGTCGGCTTCGCCGAGGCCTTGAGATGCGGACTGGCAACCGGTAGCGAAAACTTAACCCGCCATGGAGGGACTTGTGAGGTAGATGAGCTTTCGGGCGCAATCAATTTGCCCCATGTGCTGGGACAACCAATCCATGCCAAGAATCACATATAAGCTCGCTGCATTGAGGAGGATAAGATTTGCCAAAAATCTTACTCCCTCAATCTCAACAGGAACCTCCCGGCACTCGGATTCAGCTCTCATCTCCAAACCGAGAGAGCGAATGAGCAACGGGACCAACAAAGGAGCAAAAAGAAGAACACTAACAGCAGCAAAAGACTGAGATACAAAAGAATGAGATGCTCCCAAATCAAACAAAACAGTAGCAAGATGAGAGTTAACAAGAAGCGTACCCAACACGATGTCAGGTGCCTCCTGTGCCTCCTCCGCAGAGATGAGGTTGACGCGGCTGCTGCCCATGCCTTAGGCTACGGGGACAATCTTCTGATCCTGGGAAGATCCACCTCCTTGCCCGCATCCTCCATTAGGACGAGGGGCCGCTCTAGTCTTCTTAGGGCAATTATTTGCATAATGGCCCTTCTGGTTGCAGAAGAAACAAGTGACCTCGGCGACATTGCGGAGGCTACCCTGCTGAGCCGCAGGTGCACGTGGTCGAAACACGGCCTGCGGAGGACGAGGGGTAGGTGTTGACGACCTCGGGGGTGCTGAAGCCTGAGGACGGGACCCCTGAGACTACCCGAAGTGAGCACGAGAAGAGCTAGTCTAGGAAGACTTCTGAGTCTCCCACTTGCGCTTGCGGGAGTCACGCAGCGTCGTTCCCTTGTGCTTGGAGACGATGGCCTTGTCGACCAAGGCCTGGAAGTCGGGGAAGTCGACGATAGATAGCTTGTCCTAAAGCTCCTCAGACAAGCCATCCATGAACTTCTCCTACTTGGCCTCATCAGTGGCCACCTCCTCGGGAGCATAACGAGCCAGATGATTGAACTCGTACAAATACTCTGTGACCGAGCTACGCCCTTGCTTGAGCGCAAGAAACTCCTTCTTCTTTAGCTTCATCACACCGGCAGGGATGTGAGACCGCTGGAAGGCAACACGGAACTCCTCCCAAGAGACGGTGTGGCCTGTGGGCTACATGGCGAGAAAGTTCTCCCACCATGAAAGAGCCGCACCTCCAAGCGATGGGATGCAAAAGTGCCTTCTCTGGTCACACCGAGCGATCTTGAGCTTCGCTCAACGAGGCAAGGCGATCGTCGCATCCATGGAGTCCTCAAACACGGAGAAAGTGGGCGGTGGGTGCGAAGGAACTCGCAAGTCCCCACGCGACTGATGCCCACTTCCTCCCCCTGATCGAGAGGCACCAGAAAGGGTGGAGGTGTTGCGTGATAACCTCCAGAATCCTGGTCTGATCCATACGGTTTTGCTCAATCTGAGCAAGAACCGAAGCCATGGTCGGAGGAGGTGGAAGCTCCTCGTCTGGACCAGTTGGCAGACCCTGACCACTACGAGTTCTTCCAGCCATCCTGCTGAAAAGATAAGGGGGGTTAGCAATGAAATCCAAAAATTAGAAGCTACAGAAAGCGAAAAGCTATCGACTAGGGGAATGGAAAATCACCCTAACCGAAAGCCAACTTAAACAGCAAAAACACAACTCTAAAAGCTTACAAAAGGCTCAAGAAGTAGCAAGGAAGCCCGAGACTAAAGCTCAACTCCCTTACACAACTAACCCGTATTGAATGAACGAGTAATCGGTAGAGAAGGCAAAATTTCAGCACACTACTTTAGTTCTAACACTTCTACAAAACAAGGTAAAACCAACAAAATAGGCGTTAGATACTTAGCCAACTAATATCACATCTTACCCTTTTCTTCCCACAAGTTTTAGTTGAATTATCCTCTCATTATCTATCCTAATTGGAAATCTTGAGATTGCTGTCCGGAAATTTGATGCTTGCTGTCCAGATTCTGCATCCAAGCTCCTCGTCGAATCACCGACTCCAGAACTTCAAAACCTTGTAATGGGCAGCTAACACTTCAATTTGCCAATCTCATTGTGTAACAGCCTCAGCCTTAATGTACAGTAATAAAGTACTGTTCATGTCATTACTGTTCATTTTGGCAATTTAGGCAATATGTTACAAACTATTTTCTCAATTTCTATTATCAATTTTAACTTGACCAAAAATTTCAAAAGGAAATACCATCCAATGTTGGTATTATGACTGGGATATATTTTAACTGAAAATTAAATAAATTATTATGACCAAAAATAATTTTTGTTGAATTTTCAGAAATTATTTTGATTTTTAGAAAAATATTTGTATTTAAATAAACCCTAATTGGTCTTAATAAATTATTTATGTATTTATAAAGAAGAAGCAGTGATTTAAAAATTTATTTGGGAAATATATCATCCCAAAGTGATTCTCGCAAAATTTCATGAATTTACAAATTTATTTGCTATTTTAAAAGTCCCAATCAAAGTTTGAAGTTTTGAATTTAAACACAGTCAACTTCTCCTAATCCTTGTATCAGAGCGACGGACCAGGGTTCAAACCATGTGACTTGGCTCAACCCGACGCCAGTGCAGCTCGACCACGTCCCACCAACAAGCCGCGTCACAACCCTAGCCCATCCCGCCGTCCATTGTCGCGTGAACGGGTTGGATTCATGTGCACTTCGGACCACCCTCACAACCGCACGCGGCATTTTCCACCGTTAGATGTGCTTTGAACCGCTCAGATCAATGTGCACTTCGGACCACCGGAGCCGCTTCGATCCTGAGCGTCAGCTTGACAATCAACGGTGATGAAGCTCTTGGTCTGAAGCGCATCCGCGCGTTTGAAATCTTGGGCCGTTGATTTGCGATCGCACGGCTCCTGTTGAATGGGCTGATCGGACCAGCTACAGCGCCCAAGAAATCGCGTGCGTTGGCTTTGAATCAGACGGCTTGTGTGAGATGAGACCTTCGGACCGCTACAGGACCTCACGATCGTAGCCGTCCGCTGAAGATCGTGTGGCCCACGATCACCCATACCGTTTCAACGTATTTTAAACCCCGCATCACCGCCGCTCATCTCGGAATGGACGGTGGCTGTGCGTGGAGGTCGCGGCGTGCGCTGCATGGCGCGATTCTCTCTGGGGCCCGCATGTCAGCGTCGGTTTTATTTGTGCGTGCGTCGCGGTCTGTTGGCATAACTTGGTTTGCCCTGGGCCGCGCGTCGATGGCAAGTTTTGCTCCCAGCTTGTGTCTGGCTTGCGTGTTTAGCTCTGGGGCCCACGCGGCAGTGACTAAAAAATGTGTTTCCCTCTGGTTTTTCCACCGTGGCCACTGTTGCAGCCGAAATGGTGGTGGAGCACAGTATTTTGAGGATATTTATCCCTTAATATCTATCCATTAGTGCCACCTCTTTGGTTCTAGATGAATCTCGGTTGATCTACACCTTTTGCACACTATATAACCCCTGGTCAAAGACTCCTGCCATTGTAGACCAGGAGGAGCTCTCTCATTTTGCCTTCAAACCAGTGAAGCTTCTCTAGTTCCATCCTTATTCAACCTCAAGAAAGTCTGCATCTCATACTAATATGAGTTTTCGACATTTCTTGTAGGATTGAACAGAAGGGTCTCTTCTCTGTCAACTTAAGCTAGTGGACCCCCACCTTGGTGCAACAACATCTTGGTGAGATGGTTCCATCTTTTCTTGACAAGAATATAACTAATGATCTTTAGAGACTTAGTTTTACCATTCTTGTTTTGGTCAGAATCAAAGAAACGACTTGGATCTTTTCTGTTGACCAAGAACTGATCTTTTCCTCTCTAAACCCTCACTGGTGAGTTAACCTTCACTTCTGTTAGCTTAAGCTCTATAAGAACTTTAGTTATCCTCATATAGCACTCCTTTGGTTCATATGATGCTTCAAACTTCTTTTAACTGAAAAGTTATTTTTATAACTTTTCGGTCTTTCATATCGTTTTCAAGAATTAGGGTTTCTCTTGTCATCATACTAGCTTATTTAGGTCTTAAGTGAACCCTAGTATCATTAGTAGACCATCTTTTAATTATCTAGATCACCCATTTAGTTTGGAAGGCAAATTGTCTCTTTGTCACCTTTTTGTCGGTCAAAACCGACAAATGATCAATTTTTCCTTTCCTATCTTTAAACCATGTGTTTAGGGTTAGCATTGACACGTTATGGTATTAATCACTTTTCAGTTGGCCTTGATTTCCATTTTAGGTCTTCAGATAGTATATTCCTCCAAATAGCCGAAATCTGGGCAGGGACTTGTTGCTGTTTTGGTTTAAAACCGACAAAAGCCCTACCTGCCCTTTTTCTTCCAAGTGAACCGAGTCTTTAGAGTGGCAGTAATGGGTCATAGTATTGATTACTTCCCTTTAGTATAAACGTGTTGTGTAGTTTCGCTAGCCAATTGAAATTAGTAAAGAAACTTTCTGCTATTTTATTGTTGGTTCAACCAACGTACCAGATAACAAAAGTCCAAAGTCCTAAATTACTGTTAATGGCACTAAATGATTAGTTAGGTCATAAAACAAGCTTCAATACACTTAGTTATCATACCGTATTTCATTTATATGAAGTTAAACCAGATAATTAAATTAATTATAAATGCCTGCTTTTAGCTTCTAAAACTCATTCTTGTAGCTATTTTCTAATTAAAATCGGATAGTAAATATCAGTAGATAATATATATGGGTTATTACTCTTAATAAATTAGATATAGCTTAAGCATACTATTACTCATGCATTAAGACCTTGACCATACATTCTTTTATGCATCCTGTTCTCTGTTTTTCCTGTGTTCATTGGAATTTCTTTTATTCTCTTTTAGATATTGGTTCTTCTGAAATTGTTGAGCCTTTTATTGAATCACAAGAACCTGAGCAAGAGGTTATATACTACTATCAAGGCAAGCTTCCTCTCTGCTCCATGTTGAACCTAATCTTTTGAACTGTAGAATTCTAAAATACAGTGACACTGTTGCATGCAATCTTCTAAAAATCTATTTATGTCCTGTTTCTAGTTAGTTATAACCTAAACTTGTGGCTTATTTTGAATTAATCATACACTTAACCTAAGGTAGACTGTGATGTTATAATACTTAGTTTTAACTTTTGCTTAGCCATGCAGTCCATAGAACGTTAGAGTTTGACAAGCTTAGCTTGTCAGACTTGCGAACAACAAATGATTTGTATTTATATTTATATTTGATCCTTGTTCAGTTTATTTGATTTGGAAATGCTTCTAAGTCCTGTTACCAAGTCAATTCAAATCTGGACAAGTGGATGCTAGTGATGGTGCCTTTGTGCACGAGAATTGGGAAATGTGAATGTCTTGTCTGGATTGATTAAGGACTGAACTCTGACCATTTAATTCAAGTCCCAACGTACTTCCACACGCAGTGTATGGGCGCTGTTTGGTTAAGTAAAGGGCTAATATTATTGAGTTGGATACTGGAGAGTAAGGACATGTGTATTGATTTCATATGGCATAGATGCTTAAGTCTTCGGGCCGTGTCGTATGCCATGTGGAGCTTATATTGATATCAGATGTTCTTAGATGGGTAAGGGCGTAGATGTGTTACATCGCATGTACGTTCCTTCAGGGCCCGACCGCGGTGTAATATGTGTGGCTAACACGAGTTTGCATTTAATTGACTGGGTCGGCATTCCCGGTACAACATGTGAGCCCCGGTTGAATGTATGCTATCAGTCTGGTTTAAGCGGGATCAGTCTCACATGGGTCATCCAACTCAATAATGTTAACTTGTTGAAAAATACCAAATCTTAGTTTACTTACCACACCAAAGGCAAGTGTGTTATTATTCCGAGGCTTACGGCTAACTAAGTCATGTGGGTAAAGATGTACACCCTTGCAAGGTTTAAAACTATTGAATAGTCGTGTCCACGATTCTGATTTAAAACTTGAATTAATGTCACTGTATAGATTTTACTCTATGTTTGGTTTGGGAAGTATTTCGTCGATGATTGTTATGTACAATTAATTGTGAGATGTTCTTTATTCTTGTTACTGTTTATGTTTATGATTACACTTATTCACTGTTTTAGTCCAAATCAATTTGTTAAAATTGCTTTATCAAAACATAGCAATTGTAGGTTAAGATGTATCGCTTTATGCAACAATGAACCAATTAAACCTTACATTGATAACCTTATGCATATAAAATTCTATTCCATTGTATAGGTTCTCACAAACACTTTCTTTTATTAGTTTGTGTAAGACTTGCTGAGTACCTTTCGTACTCAGGGCTTTATGACCCCTTGTTGCAGGTGAAGATGGTTTTCTTTATGAGATGCCCGTTAGCGCCGATCTGGGTGACGCTAACGAGTGATGCTAATTCTACTCTCCACGCAATAGCCTGTGGGATGATGGGGCCATTGGTAGTTTTGCTTTTATGTTTTCGTTTCCGCTGTTGCTCTTTTTGTTAATGACCCAAGGTCATCTGTTCATATTTCGGTACTGTAGCAACCTGGTACTGTAGCAACCGAAAATGGAGATGTAATTATTGATGTATAATTATGTGAATGTATGACTTGTATGTGATTGATGCAATGTTGATTAAGGATATATGCGCAATAGTCACTAATCCTGGGAACTATTGCATGGCATATATCCGGGAACCTAATTGTTGGATTGTTACTTGTTATGATTATACTTCTAGTATGATCTTTATTAAGGACATTACACTGTTCCTTAATTAAGAATTATACTACCTGTATAATTATAATTCGGCACAATTCCAGTAATTAGGGGTCTCACAGCGTTGGTATCAGAGCATACGGTTGCCTGTAGGATAGAATTAGCATGGTTATTGCCTTTAGTGAGTCTTTGTAACATTATTTTAACTTAAAATTAATTTCTAAAGATCTAAGTTTGCTATCTTTTATTCCTTATCTTCTTTTAGTATCAATTCTTATCCATCCTTCTGTTGATTTTCCAAGATCAGTTTCTTATCTACCTTGTCTTTTTTCTGTAGATGAGTGGCTGGTATTTGATTAAAGAGACTCGAGCCGAAGAAGTGGATGGATTTCCTGCCCTACTTCGAGACATGATGTGGCGGGCCAATTTCACGTATCAGCCGGAATATGCCATCTACCGTCGAGACCGAGGTCCTGGCATGGAAGAGTACCAAGCCATCATTAATGTGATCGCCAGGCAGGTGGTGGGTAGTGTCCCTTACTATATCCACGTACGTGCCACTTCCGAGTCTATGGTCAGGCGAGAAGTCACAGAGTGGGATGATGAGCCTCCTTCGTCATGATTTGACGGAGCTGTCTCAGCCACCCTATGTACACTTCCCGAAACATGGTCCTAGTTCGGATGTGATTACGTTTGATGAGATTCAGTTTGGAGAAGACCCATACGTACGCGAGTTAGCGAGGTTGGTCCGTATCATGGACCAAACCTATCACTGTCTCGTGTGCGAGTTATGGGAAACCCGCCGTCGTCTGCACGAGGCACAGGAGTATTTGAGGCTTGGTGTTGCCACGAACCGCGTTCCTCGTAACGTGCTTTATGGCAACAATGAGATCCCTCCAGCTGCAACTGTACCACAGGGATTGAGACTTCCAGAGGTGCCTGGGCTTGTTCCTGTCCTTGGTCAATGTCGTCAGGCCCGGATGTCTGCTGGATTTCCTCGCACTCAGCGACCTACCCACTCTGGTGGCCATCATTTGCTGCTGGGTTCCCCTACTCGTCTCATCAGTCCTAGGAATCCCATAGATACGGGTTCACCAGAAGCTCATCTGTTAAATGAGTTTCCGGTGAATTTTAACCGTAACGACTACACTTAGGGGCTGAATGTGAGATTCGGCCTTAACTGTGTAATAGACTAGTAGGGTGTATTATATAGTGTGTAATAGTATATCCTATGTTTTGTATAAATGGTGTGAGCCGAAGTTGCTTTTGGGAACAAGGTGCTGTGCTAGTTGACTTGTACATTTTAAACTTTAGGTGTTTCCTGTTGACTGTTAATAAAGTGGATGCAGACTTTTGTTGTACTCGGTTTTATTGTGATGTTGGTGCTGTTCAGCCGCTTGTTATAATGAAATGGAGGCCGACTTGTGGCTGTGTTCTGTTTTGTTGTGTTATGCTGATTAGTATAGCCGATGTGTTATTAGTTGGTGGATTTTACATTTTTTTTTACTATGCCGTGAGCTGCTGTTTTTGGAGTTGATTGGCTGCATGTCATGGCATTGTGCATAATTAAGTATAGTAATTATTTCCATTCTTTCTCAAAATCTTGTATGTGTTAGCCCGAGTGTATCCTTGTTATGTTGTTAACCATTATATGGCAACAGGATGACAGGACCAACTACTCGTTCGCGACCACAACAAGAGGAGAGGTTCTCCACCCCTGTCCTCCAGACTCAGGGGGAGCAGGCTGACCCTTCCGGATCCCATGGTCCGCAAGGTGGTAGACCGGAAGAGGAGCTTCCTCCACCACCCACCATGGCGGACGTGCTCATGCAAATTGAGCGCAACCGCATGGATCAGACGCGCATATTGGAACAAATTGCGCGTAATACCTCCGCTACTCCTACACCGACTGGTAGAGCGGGAGTTCAGCATGGGCAGGGAAGTCTCGCTGATTTTCAGCGAACTAACCCGCCAGTGTTCTCCAGCTCCCAGGATCCATTGGAGGCAGAGGATTGGCTTCGGAAAATTGAGAAGAAGCTGACCATTGCCCAATGTTCTGAACGGGAGAAGGTTCTATATGCTAGCTACCAATTGACTGGACCAGCTAGTAATTGGTGGGATAATTATCAGGCTATCCAACCCACCGGTCATATTCCCACCTGGCTTGAGTTCATGGAGGCTTTTCGCGAAGCCCATATTCCTAAGGGAGTAATGATGCTCAAGCAGCAGGAATTTCTCGCTCTCAAGCAAGGGCGAAAGTCAGTGACCGAGTATCTTCATGAGTTTAATTTTCTTGCTCGGTATGCCCCTGACGATGTTTCGACTGACACTCGTTGTCGAAACCGTTTCATGAATGGGCTATCTGAAGAATTACAGATGGCTTTGGCTATACAAGACTTCAGAAATTTCCAACATCTTGTGGACAAAGCCATCATTGCTGAGACCAAGAGCAAGGCTTTGGAAGATTCACGGAAGCGGCAGAAGGCCACTCAATTCACATATAGTGGTCGTTCAGTCAGACCGCGTCTGTGGCAACCTTAGTCTTTCCGAGCACCAGCTCCAGTTCCACCCAGGGCGCTGGTGTTTGCTTTTCGTCCACCGCCACCCGCTGGACAGTCCCGACCTAGTGGGCACAGACCACCTTCTGTTACCAATGTCAGGCCGGGTGTGATATGCTATCATTGTGGACGCCCGGGGCATTTTGCTAGTCGATGCTGCGAAAAGGCACGAGGTTACCACTGCTCACCATCTCCGACTCAAGGTCCCGCACCTTCCCCAAAGCGGTTGTCAAACCCGATCTGTCGATTAGGGCGTGTGAATCAATTGATCAAGAAGCGGTAGAGACACCGAGGTTATCCTTGGTATGCTCCTAGTCAATTTTATTTCAGCTACTGTTCTATTTGACTCTGGAGCATCCCATTCTTTTATTAGTAGACAGTTTGCTACTCGACATCAATTAGACATGCATCTGCTTCAACCACCTCATATTATTCATTCGCCTGGGTCAGTATTTATGACTGATCAAATCTACCTTAATGTCAATGTCAACATAGAAGGGGTAGATTTTTGGGCAGACTTGATTGTGATAGACTTTAAAGGGATAGATGTCATTCTGGGTATGGACTGGTTATCCAAGAATTTCGGTCAGATTAATTATGCCCAGAGAACTATATCCCTTACTAATAAAAATGGCCTTTCAGCCATTTTTCAGTCTAGAGCAGTTCATTCTCATCTTGGTGCATTGAAAGCTGATACCACCCCTACATTGGAGTCAGTACCGGTAGTGTGTGAATATTAGGATGTCTTTCCTGAAGACCTTCCCGGTATACCACCAGATCGGGAAGTAGAGTTCGTGATTGAACTAGTTCCTGGTACTGCTCCCATTTCGAGAAGACCCTATCGCATGCCTTCCAATGAGCTGTTTGAGTTGAAGAAAAAGCTTGGAGAATTGCTTGACAAGGGTTTCATTCGACCGAGTTCCTCACCCTGGGGATGCCCGGCCATCTTTGTCAAAAAGAAAGATCATACTCTATGGATGTGTGTAGACTACCGTCCGTTAAATGAGGTTACTATCAAGAATAAGTATCCTCTGCCCCGAATTGATGATCTATTTGACCAGTTAACTGGAACCCGTGTCTTTTCTAAGATTGATTTGCGTTCGAGCTATCATCAGATCAAGGTTAGAACTGAGGATATTCCTAAAACAGCATTTTCTACTCAGTACGGATTGTACGAGTATACTGTTATGTCCTTTGGTCTAACTAATGCTCCTGCTTATTTCATGAATCTAATGAATTCAGTATTCATGGATTTCTTGGATAAGTTTGTTGTTGTGTTTATTGACGACATTCTTATCTACTCCAAGTCTGACGAAGAGCATGAGCATCATTTGAGACTTGTGCTGGATACACTTCGCAAGCATCAATTATATGCCAAATTTAGCAAGTGTGCTTTCTGGCTCAAGCAAGTTGCATTCTTGGGTCATGTATTATCCGAAGGAGGTATTACTGTTGATCCCAGCAAAGTACAGGATGTACTAGATTGGAAGCAGCCCAAGAATGTTCCTGAGATTCGAAGTTTCCTTGGACTTGCGGGATATTACCGTAGGTTCATTGAAAACTTTTCCAAGATTTCCAGACCTCTGACTCAGCTTTTGAAGAAGGAGAACAAATTCTTTTGGTCAGTGGAATGTGAAAGCAGTTTTCAGCTTTTGAGAAAGCTCCTGACTGAAGCTCCTGTTCTCACTCTTCTAGATATCCATAAGAATTTCGATATCTTTTGTGATGCATCTCGCCATGGACTTGGCTGTGTGCTTATGCAAGAGGGCCGAGTTGTGGCATATGCATCCAGGCAGTTGCGACCTCATGAGATTAATTATCCTACTCATGATTTGGAATTGGCGGCCGTAGTCCATGCATTAAAGATTTGGCGACATTACCTTCTTGGCAATCGTTGCGAAATCTATACTGACCATAAGAGCCTGAAATACATATTCACTCAAGTTGATCTGAATATGAGGCAAAGAAGATGGCTTGAATTGATTAAGGACTACGATATGGGTATTCATTACCATCCTGGCAAAGCCAATGTTGTGGCTGATGCTTTGAGCAGGAAGTCACAGTGTAATTACTTATCAACCCTTCCTTTGACTAAGAGCTTATGTGCTGACTTTCGGCGCTTAAGTCTCGAGATGGTCGAAGATGGATTTCTTGCTGCCTTGGAAGTAAAATCAACACTTGAAGATCAGATTCTGGAAGCCCAGAAAACTGATACTGAGGTAGCAGAGATCAAGGAAAACATGAAGGCCGGTAAAGCCAATGAATTTTCTGAAGATGCTCGTGGTACCATTCGATATCGCAATCGTCTGGTTGTACCCTCAGATCCACAGCTGAGAGAGCTAATTCTTAAAGAGGCTCATAATTCCAAGTTTTCATTACATCCTAGAAGTACTAAGATGTACCAGGACTTAAAGAAAACATTTTGGTGGAGCAAGATGAAAAGGCAAATTGCTCAGTTTGTTGCTGAATGTGATATTTGCCAAAGGGTTAAAGCCGAGCACTTGAAACCTGCTGGTACCCTTCAACCTTTACCTATTCCACAATGGAAATGGGAAGAAGTCGGTATGGATTTTGTTACCGGACTTCCTAAGTCTCAGAATGGATTTGATGCCATTTGGGTAATAATTGATCATCTCACAAAAGTGGCTCATTTCATCCCTGTCAAAACCATTTTCAATGGCAAGCAGTTGGCAGAACTCTATATTGCTAAAATTGTTTGTCTCCACGGTGTTCCTAAAGTCATTATTTCAGACCGTGGATCTCAATTCACTTCCCATTTTTGGAATTGTCTTCATCAAGCAATGGGAACTGAATTATCCTTCAAAGATCGCTTATCATCCTCGCACCGATGGTCAAACTGAAAGGGTGAATCAAATAATGGAAGATCTTTTGAGAGCCTGTGTTTTAGCATATGGCAAGAATTGGGAGAAATCTTTGCCGTATGTGGAGTTTTCCTACAACAATAGCTACCAAGCAAGTATTCAAATGTCACCTTTTGAAGCCTTGTATGGGAGAGCTTGTAGGACTCCATTGAATTGGTCAGAATCTGGTGAAAGACCATTCTTTGGCCCAGACTTGGTTTTGGAAGCTGAAGAGCAAGTTCGTCTGATTCGAGACCGTTTGAAAACTGCCCAGTCTCGTCAGAAGAGCTATGCCGATCATCGACGTCGTGAGTTAAGCTTTGAAATAGATGACTTTGTCTATCTTAAAGTGTCGCCGATGAAAGGTACTCATCGTTTTCAAGTGAAAGGAAAGCTAGCACCTCGTTATATCGGACCTTTCCGCATCATTGCAAAACGAGGAGCCGTGGCATATCAGTTGGAACTTCCCGACACACTGTCGGCGGTTCATGATACCTTTCATGTTTCTCAATTAAAGAAGTGCCTTCGTGTTCCTACCGAGGCTACTACTTATGAGAATCTTGATCTGCAACCGGACCTTTCTTATCAAGAACAACCAGTGCGTATCCTCGACGAAATGGAACGTAGGACAAGAAATCGCACTGTCAAATTCTTAAAAAATTCAGTGGGCTAATCATTCCGAGGATGAAGCCACTTGGAAGCGCGAAGATCTGATGAAGATCGAGCACCCCCCACCTTTTTGCTGTTTAATATCTGCCTTTGCATCAAGAAAGGCAAGGTTAAACAAAACAATGTAACATAAGTTGTAATACAGCACAATGTTGTTATGTGAAATTTCTTTTCTATCTTTGAAAGAAATAAAGACAACTGATGTTATGTTTCTAAATAATACCATTTCCATTTCGTCTTTGTCCAACTTCTGAATTATAAGAAATCTCGGGACAAGATTTTCTTAAGGGAGGTAGGTTTGTAACAGCCTCAGCCTTAATGTACAAATAATAAAGTCTTGTTCATGTCATTCTTTATCATTTTGGCAATTTAGGCAATATGTTACAAACTATTTTCTCAATTTCTATTATCAATTTTAACTTGACCAAAAATTCAAAAGGAAATACCATCCAATGTTGGTATTATGACTGGGATATATTTTAACTGAAAATTAAATAAATTATTATGACCAAAAATAATTTTTGTTGAATTTTCAGAAATTATTTTGATTTTTAGAAAAATATTTGTATTTAAATAAACCCTAATTGGTCTTAATAAATTATTTATGTATTTATAAAGAAGAAGCAGTGATTTAAAAATTTATTTGGGAAATATATCATCCCAGTAGTGATTCTGCAAAATTTCATGAATTTACAAATTTATTTGCTATTTTAAAAGTCCCAGTCAAAGTTTGAAGTTTTGAATTTAAACCTGGTCAACTTCTCCGGTCTAGTACTGTAGCGACCGGACCAGGGTTCAAACCATGTGACTTGGCTCAACCCGGTACGCCAGGTCTGGCTCACCACGTCCCACCAGCGCACGCGTCACAACCCTAGCCCATCCCGCCGTCCATTGTCGCGTGAACGGGCTGGATTCATGTGCACTTCGGACCACCCTCACAACCGCACGCGGCATTTTCCACCGTTGGATGTGCTTTGAACCGCTCAGATCAATGTGCACTTCGGACCACCGGAGCCGCTTCGATCCTGAGCGTCAGCTTGACAATCAACAGTGATGAAGCTCTTGGTCTGAAGCGCATCCGCGCGTTTGAAATCTTGGGCCGTTGATTTGCGATCGCACGGCTCCTGTTGAATGGGCTGATCGGACCAGCTACAGCGCCCAAGAAATCGCGTGCGTTGGCTTTGAATCGGACGGCTCGTGTGAGATGAGACCTTCGGACCGCTACAGGACCTCGCGATCGTAGCCGTCCGCTGAAGATCGTGTGGCCCACGTTCACCCATACCGTTTCAACGTATTTTAAACCCCGCATCACCGCCGCTCATCTCGGAATGGACGGTGGCTGTGCGTGGAGGTCGCGGGCGTCTTGTTGCATGGCGCGATTCTCTCTGGGCCCGCATGTCGGTCGGTTTTATTGGAGTGCGTGCGGTCTGCCAGATGGCTTGGTTTGCCCTCGGGCCCGCGTCGATGGCAAGTTTTGCTCCTCGCTTGTGTGCGCCACTGTGTTTAGCTCAGGGGCCACGCGCAAAGGACTAAAAATGTGTTTCCTCTGGTTTTTCCACCGTACATCAAGCGGCCGAAATGGTGGTGGAGCACAGATTTTGAGGATATTTATCCCTTAATATCTATCCATTAGTGCCACCTCTTTGGTTCTAGATGAATCTCGGTTGATCTACACCTTTTGCACACTATATAAACCCTGGTCAAAGACTCCTGCCATTGTAGACCAGGAGGAGCTCTCTCATTTTGCCTTCAAACCAGTGAAGCTTCTCTAGTTCCATCCTTATTCAACCTCAAGAAAGTCTGCATCTCATACTAATATGAGTTTTGGACATTTCTTGTAGGATTGAACAGAAGGGTCTCTTCTCTGTCAACTTAAGCTAGTGGACCCCTACCTTGGTGCAACAACATCTTGGTGAGATGGTTCCATCTTTTCTTGACAAGAATATAACTAATGATCTTTAGAGACTTAGTTTTACCATTCTTGTTTTGGTCAGAATCAAAGAAAGGACTTGGATCTTTTCTGTTGACCAAGAACTGATCTTTTCCTCTTTAAACCCTCACTGGTGAGTTAACCTTCACTTCTGTTAGCTTAAGCTCTATAAGAACTTTAGTTATCCTCATATAGCACTCACTGGTTCATATGATGCTTCAAACTTCTTTTAACTGAAAAGTTATTTTTATAACTTTTCGGTCTTTCATATCGTTTTCAAGAATTAGGGTTTCTCTTGTCATCATACTAGCTTATTCAGGTCTTAAGTGAACCCTAGTATCATTAGTAGACCATCTTTTAATTATCTAGATCACCCATTTAGTTTGGAAGGCAAATTGTCTCTCTGTCACCTTTTTGTCGGTCAAAACCGACAAATGATCAATTTTTCCTTTCCTATCTTTAAACCATGTGTTTAGGGTTAGCATTGACACGTTATGGTATTAATCACTTTTCAGTTGGCCTTGATTTCCATTTTAGGTCTTGGATAGTATATTCCTCCAAATAGTTGAATCAAGCGGGGACTTGTTGTGTTTTGGTTTAAAACCGACAAAAGCCCTACCGCCTTTTTTTCTTCCAAGTGAACCGAGTCTTTAGAGTGGCAGATAATGGGTCATAGTATTGATTACTTCCTTTAGTATAAACGTGTTGTGTAGTTTCGCTAGCCAATTGAAATTAGTAAAGAAACTTTCGCTATTTTATTGTTGGTTCAACCAACGCACAGTATAACAAAAGTCCAAAGTCTTAAATTCTTGTTAATGGCACTAAATGATTAGTTAGGTCATAAAACAAGCTTCAATACACTTAGTTATCATACCGTATTTCATTTATATGAAGTTAAACCAGATAATTAAATTAATTATCGTCGCCCTGTTTTAGCTTCTAAAACCTGTTACTGTAGCTATTTTCTAATTAAAATCTGGATAGTAAATATCAGTAGATAATATATATGGGTTATTACTCTTAATAAATTAGATATAGCTTAAGCATACTATTACTCATGCATTAAGACCTTGACCATACATTCTTTTATGCATCCTGTTCTCTGTTTTTCCTGTGTTCATTGGAATTTCTTTTATTCTCTTTTAGATATTGGTTCTTCTGAAATTGTTGAGCCTTTTATTGAATCACAAGAACCTGAGCAAGAGGTTAGATACTACTATCAAGGCAAGCTTCCTCTCTGCACCATGTTGAACCTAATCTTTTGAACTGTAGAATTCTAAAATACAAAGGACATCTTTGTTGCATGCAATCTTCTAAAAATCTATTTATGTCCTGCTTTCTAGTTAGTTATAACCTAAACTTGTGGCTTATTTTGAATTAATCATACACTTAACCTAAGGTAGACTGTGATGTTATAATACTTAGTTTTAACTTTTGCTTAGCCATGCAGTCCATAGAACGTTAGAGTTTGACAAGCTTAGCTTGTCAGACTTGCGAACAACAAATGATTTGTATTTATATTTATATTTATATTTGATCCTTGTTCAGTTTATTTGATTTGGAAATGCTTCTAAGTCCTGTTACCAAGTCAATTCAAATCTGGACAAGTGGATGCTAATGATGGTGCCTTTGTGCACGAGAATTGGGAAATGTGAATGTCTTGTCTGGATTGATTAACGACTGAACTCTGACCATTTAATTCAAGTCCCAACGTACTTCCACACGCAGTGTATGGGCGCTGTTTGGTTAAGTAAAGGGCTAATATTATTGAGTTGGATACTGGAGAGTAAGGACATGTGTATTGATTTCATATGGCATAGATGCTTAAGTCTTCGCCGTGTCGTATGCCATGTGGAGCTTATATTGATATCGATGTTCTTAGATGGGTAAGGCGTAGATGTGTTACATCGCATGTACGTTCCTTGAGGCCCGATCATGTGTAATATGTGTGGCTAACACGAGTTTGCATTTAATTGATCTGGTCAGTATTCTGTACAACATGTGAGCCCCTGTTGAATGTATGCTATCAGTCTGGTTTAAGCGGGATCAGTCTCACATGGGTCATCCAACTCAATAATGTTAACTTGTTGAAAAATACCAAATCTTAGTTTACTTACCAAGACACCAAAGGCAGTGTGTTATTATTCCGGAGGCTTACGGGCTAACTAAGTCATGTGGGTAAAGATGTACACCCTTGCAAGGTTTAAAACTATTCGAATAGCCGTGTCCACGGTTACGGATGAAAACTTGAATTAATGTCACCTGTATAGATTTTACTCTATGTTTGGTTTGGGAAGTATTTCGGTCTGATGATTGTTATGTACAATTAATTGTGAGATGTTCTTTATTCTTGTTACTGTTTATGTTTATGATTACACTTATTCACTGTTTTAGTCCAAATCAATTTGTTAAAATTGATTTATCAAAACATAGCAATTGTAGGTTAAGATGTATCGCTTTATGCAACAATGAACCAATTAAACCTTCTGTTGATAACCTTATGCATATAAAATTCTATTCCATTGTATAGGTTCTCACAAACACTTTCTTTTATTAGTTTGTGTAAGACTTGCTGAGTACCTTTCGTACTCAGGGCTTTATGACCCCTTGTTGCAGGTGAAGATGGTTTTCTTTATGAGATGCCCGTTAGCGCCGATCTGGGTGACGCTAACGAGTGATGCTAATTCTACTCTCCACGCAATAGCCTGCGGGATGATGGGGCCATTGGTGGTTTTGCTTTTATGTTTTCGTTTCCGCTGTTGCTCTTTTTGTTAATGACCCAAGGTCATCTGTTCATATTTCGGTTACTGTAGCAACCGAAAATGGAGATGTAATTATTGATGTATAATTATGTGAATGTATGACTTGTATGTGATTGATGCAATGTTGATTAAGGATATAAGCGCAATAGTCACTAATCCTGGGAACTATTGCATGGCATATATCCGGGAACCTAATTGTTGGATTGTTACTTGTTATGATTATGCTTCTAGTATGATCTTTATTAAGGACATTACACTGTTCCTTAATTAAGAATTATACTACCTGTATAATTATAATTCGGCACAATTCCAGTAATTAGGGGTCTCACACATTGATTCCCAAACCCAATTAAACGATAACACTATCTTTTGAGGGAAGGAGATGGAAACAATTTTTAAAACTCAAATTAGGGTGAGATGAGAGAAGAAAGCTAAGATAGGTAAGGAGTAAAATTAGAGAATTTACTTAAGCTTTCATAAACCCTTTGATATTTTGAAACTAAGTTTTTCAAAACATCCTAAGGACGACCAAGCTAGGGTTACTACGGTCAGTATGGCTCTGATACAACTTTGTGAGGACCCCGGCTTATTTGGCTTGTAATGCTTAGTCATCCATTGACCCTAGCATCACAAACAAAATAACCCGTGTCTTTGAGATATGTATACTTCCCAGAAATGCAATATACACACCCCTTTACAAAATCATGCATCAATTCCATTCAAGACATAGAACCAAAGCACGAACTAGATTAAACCAAAGACATACATAACATAGAGTTATTACAAAAGGGGCCGACCGGCCAAATAACAACTAAGAAAGATAAACACAGCGGAAGCAAAAGCCATAAGATGGCGATAAACAAAAGAAGGCCACCTGGTTTGCCTTTAGCCCACAAGGCAACCGACCGGGTCGCCTAGCTAGTCTTCCCAACCACCGCACATCTCGCAAAAGTAAAGCCCTTGAGGCTCTACCTCCTCTGCAACAAAATTATTAAGCAAAGCAAATGAGTACAAAAATGTACTCGCAAGACTGACGTGTAAGGGTAACAGACCTATACATATGCTACATGCAAGCTTTATTTAAGTAGAAGGCTTTAGGCTCCTTTTAGCATAAAGCAAGTTTTCATTTGCAATATTTAAATAGATTCAAGGCAGTTTTGCAATTAACAACGAGACAATAACATAATAACAAAAGATAGATGACAACAACAATCCTGGAAGTGACTACCCCAATAGCCACTACAACAATAGCATGAATTACCCATTCATACCACCTATGTCAAGTTTTAATTAAAGGTTATAGTCTAATTCTTGCGGGAAATAACCAAGCGTGTCCATAACCTAGGACGAGGCTATTCGAATAGATTTAACCCTGTAGGGGTGTACCAATGTACCCACACGCCAGACCGCCTTTTCGCCACATGATTAAGCACACTTCCTTTGGTATGCCGACACGGCTAAGTCCTACGAGACATTTCCAATGGATGATGCTAATTAAGAGCCGCGACAACCCAAACGGTAGGATACACCGGCCCAACCTAAGCAACTGCGGGTGCTCCCAATCCCTATAAAAACATTTTAACCACCATCGACTCATAATTAACACCCCCCCCAAAGTACTTAGCCAAGAGATGTCCCATATCCCCCTCGTGTGGTTAGCATGCTAAATTGCTTGGATCAATGGTGCAAGTAATTCGGTCCTTTGGGACTTAGGCACCATTCCACACACCATGAGATCACACCAAACATCCATTGTGCCCAAGTCAAATAGTTTTCATTTTCATTTTTGTTTGGCTTTACAAATTAACAAAGCACAAGTGCCGGACATAAAGGAATATTAATTAGATTTGTGTGATCAAGGTCATCGACATAATATCGACAACCGCCCATTTCTACCGTTATCTAAGCATTGCTAAGCATTATCAACGCAAACTACTAAGTGATAAGAGTCCATCCATCGAACTCTACATCACAGCAAGATAATTCTAGGCTTAGTAGTAGAGAATGAACATTTACCTACAGAATATGCATCTATAGGATCACTAATCGATATCATTTAACAACAAAATAGCAATGCATACATACAAGTTAAACAATATATTAGACTTTTAAAGTAATGGGACATAATAGATATGATCAAACTGCTTTACTTACTGGAGATGCTCACTAGGCTGCAAAGGATCACTCACGGGATCAACACACTCGTCGGCACCTAACGAAAAAGCGAAAAAAACCCGATAAGAACGAAGAAAGCCGAAAGGACTCCACAGCAAACTTTCTCCAAATTCTCTGAAATTTTTACAGAAGCAAGAGCATGATTTTTCAAGAATTTATCAACAAGAACCAATTGATTTGGATTCTCAATGCAAAATTTATGGCCAAAACAATTCTGCTCAGCCTGGAAATTGCTGGAAAATTCAAAGCGGTTACTGTTCATCCGAATTAAATTCCCTAGCACAATTTTCCAAAGAGGTGCTGCACCTGGGATTTTTATGGTAAGTAAAGCACCTCATGAGATGAATAACACAATTGAGTTCACCTCATTTGGAGCTATGATGCATGTTTTATGATTTTTCAAAGACATGCAAAAGAGCACAATTAAAAGTCATCCACAATTCTTTTGAAAATAGTGACATGCCTAAATCCTATTCTACCATCTAGCACACTGACAGAGGAAGCCAACAAAGTTAGATTCACTCAAAAAGGAGCTATAGAGAATTACTTATGCATTTTACAAGTTAATTGCAAATTTTAGAGCAACAATAAAAGTTAGTTTTGAAACCAATTTACAAATCCATTTTTTTGGAGCTGAACTGAGCTCACAACCATTTTTAGATTAAATCTCAGTTCAAACCAGAGCTACCAAAATTTGAATCAACTCAAAAGGAGCTAAAATGAAATAGTTATGCATGTTTGAAGTTTATTACCTTTTTCAGTTTACAAATAATTCCATCGAAAATTTTCTAAAACTAACACGACGTCGAAAAATGTGGACAGTCGATCCTGGATCGGACGGCCCAAGACCTCGGGAAGAATGCGCACGCGCCCTCGCGAGATCGATGAACGTGGGCTGTTGATCTTGGATCCAACGGCTCATGTCCTACGGCATCGCGCGCTCGCGCCCGCGCGGAACCCGCGAATATGGGCCGTTGATCTTGAATCCAACGGCCCGAGCTGGATCGCATGCGGCGCATTTGGATCTCGCGCGCACGAACGGGGCGGAGGTCGTGGCAGTTGATCGCGAGATGGACGGCCCGTGACCAACGCACACAGCGCACGCGCACGCCCCGCGAGATCTCGCCCACAGATCTAAGCATGGACGGCCCTGGGACGTCGCTACAGTTGTCGGACTCGTCCGACAACACACCCGACGGTGAAGAAATGGTCGCCGCCGGTGACTCAGGCCACGGCGGTGTGAATGGGTGCCAGGTACGGGTGCGCAATAGCAGTGCGCACCCACTGGTACCACTCACACCGGCGCTGGTGGACCAGAGCGCCGGCGAGCCGGAGAGGGGCGGCGCGGTAGCACACGGCTAGAGGCAAAAATGGAAGGAAAGCTCCGGAACATCCATACAAGCGGGTGCCCAGCTCTAAGGGACTACTAGTGAGGTACCTGAGCACGGAGGAGGTCCAGAGGCGGCCGGAGTTGCTCCGGCGACGACGAACCGCGACGGTGCTGAGGAAGACAAAGTGGAGGAGACACCCTGAGCCAATTGAGCACAACCGGGTCATTGGGTTAGCTACATTGAAGCTCAAGGAAAGCCCTAGGGCAAGGAATCGAGGGAAGAAGCCCTTACCGGAGCTGGAGACGAAGGGGGGTGTTTTCAACCGAAAAGAGGGGAATCCAAAATTCAGCTGCTTCCTGTTGATGCAAGCCAAAATTAGATTATGGTTACTGATCACCGAGGGGAGGAGCTTAAGCCGAAGCAAAAAGATGGGAAGAGAAGCCACTGGGGCACTGTCTTCACCGAGGTGCTTGAGCTCCAGCAATGGCGGCCGAATGGATTTGTGGAGAATAGAGCTCAACAAGCACAGTGGGTGCAAGCCGGAGCTCAATGGTGTGTAAAGGAAGCTAAAGGGGAACAAGGGGAGGTTTTATGGCCCAGGGAGCAGAGGCAAGGAGCTAGGGTAAGCTCCATGGTGAGCTTAGCCCATGGCTCGGTCCATGGCTCACAAGGACGTGGAGGTGATGGGGGCAGGTCTGAGCATGGCCTAGGGTGAAGGTGACCAAAGATTTAATCTTTGGCAAAAAAAGAGCTTGTTGGGAGTTGACAGGGCTCTGCTCCCCCTCTGCCATGGCGCACGCGCGTGTGACCGAGGAAGGAGAAGAACAGGAGCTGATAGCAGTCGTTGGATAAGCGAAGGGGAAGGTCGTGACCCTTCGATCAGATTCGGGGAGGTCTGAACGAAACGGGGAGGTCGCGACCACAGGGATCCACATCGCACGGTGGCGCAAGGAAAAGGGGAGGTCACAGCCGCTGGATTCCCATCGGGCGGCTTCGAAACAAAAAGGGGAGGTCGCGCGCTGAAAAGGGGATAGAAGGTCGTGACCATTGGATTTGCATCCAAGGGCGATCAACAGAGGCGGGAGGTCTAAAACGATGCGCGCGACACCAACAAGGGATGGGAGGTCGTGGCTGTTGGATTTTAATCCAACGGCGCACAACATAGAAGGGAGGTCGCGGCCATTGGATTTTAATCCAACGGCGCACAACATAGAAGGGAGGTCGCGGCCATTGGATTTACATCCAAGGGTGCACAACCTTGAGGGGAGGTCGTGGGCTTTGTGCACGACACAAAGGAGGTCGTGGCCACTGGATTTTAATCCAAGGGCACACTAAAGAGAGGGAGGTCAGGACCGTTGGATTTACATCTAAAGGCGCTGAATAGAGGAGGGAGATCATGGCCATTGCGCACGGCGCGATGGGAGGTCGTGGCCATTAGATTTACATCCAAGGGCGCACAACAGAAAGGGAGGTCATGGCTGTTGGATTTTGATCCAAAGGCACACAACAGAGGTGGGAGGTCATGGCGGTTGGATTTCAATCCAACGGCGCACAACAAATGTTGGAGGTCTAGCTGGTGCGCACGATGCGAGGGGTGGTTGTGGCTGTTGGATTTCGATCCAACGGCGCACAACAGAGGTGTGAGGTCGCAGCCATTGGATTTACATCCAAGGGCGCACAACAATGAGGAGAGGTCGTGGCGGTTGCACACGATGCAAAGGGAGGTCGTGGCCGTTGGATTTCAATCCAAGGGAACACAACATGGAGGGGATGTCGTGGCGGTTGAATCTCGATCCAATGGCGACGAGCTGGGGTGCGGGAGGTCTTGGCCCTTAGGCAAGACACAGAAAAGGGAAGGGGAGGTCGTGGCCGCAAGATCTTGATCTGACGGGGACGAGATGAGAGGGGAGGTCATGGCCGTTGATTTGGATCCAACGGAGCACGACCTCGCGCGGGGGAGGACATGGCTGAGCTGGGAGGTGGGAGGTCTTGTGGCGGAGGTCGTGGCCGTTGATTCTGATCCAACGGGCACGACCTCACGCGGGGAGGAGGAGCTCGAGGTGGGCTGGGGCGTGGTTGGGTTCGACCCGCTTGGAAAGCGGCTCGGACCCAAGGAACAGTGCCTGATTGGAATTCAAATTTGAAGGCTGAGGTTGGAGGAATTTTTAGAGGTAGCAAACTAACTCCAAAATTTCCGAAATTTTAACTGGAGCTTCCTCACTCCAGGATTAACCTTTCATAAAAATTTTAGAGGTTTTTGTGCAAGCTATTTTTCTCCAGAAATTCATCAAGGCTGTTCTAGGGTTTGACTTACCTCCAAAATTTATCAAATAATTTCTAAAAATTATGAATTAATTTAGAGGAGTCACACATCATCCCTAGAACCAAGGAAAAATTATTTCCAAAGGTTGGCACAAGATTTGTGACAAAGTGGAATAAGGGTTTGACTTTAGTCAACAGGAGGTTTAGGTTTTTGAACTCCACAACTGTTGACAAGAATTATGGAAATATTCAAGAGTTTCAAGATGTGAGAAAAAGTTTTAATTTCTACATATTTTCTTACATTTGAAACACACACCCATTTATACATTTGGGATGTTACAGTGATCGTGACCAGAGGGGAGGTTGTGACCAAAGAGGGAGGTCGTGACCACAAGGGTGGTCTTGACCGCAAAGGTGGTCTGTGCAAAAGGACCAGAGGTTGTGACCACAAGGGTGGTCTCGACCGCAAAGGTGGTCTTTGCAAAAAGACCACGGGGAGGTCATGAGGACGAGGAAGTCCAAAAGAGGAGGTCCAAGGGATGAGGAGGTCATGAGAACAAGGACAGACATGGCGAAGCGGGGCCGTGCGAAGCGAAGGGGAAGTCTGGACTCAAGGGGAGTTCCAAACGAAGAGGAGATCCAAAGAGGTCCTGACGGTCAAGATGGACACAAAGGAGCTCTTGACGGTCAAGATGAGATCAAAAGAGGTCCTAGGGAAGCAAGAAGGAAAGGAGGCCAAACGAGAGGGAGGTCTAGATAGGAGAAATTCAACCCGAGCTTGAATTTTAGATATAAAGGAGGTTTGAAATGCAAACCCGAGCTGGGAGCAACTCGGGGGTGGTCATGACCCAAGGGAAGGTCAAAACCGAAGGAGGGGTCTTGAACCCGAGGGGTGGTCTAAACCCAAAAAAAGGGAGGTCTAAACCAAGAGAGTGGTCTAGACTAAGGGAGAGGTCCAACACGAGGGAGGTTCAGACTCAGGAGGAGGTCCAAACACAAAAGAGGTCCGAAGAAGTAAAGGCTAGGACGAAGGATGCTCAGGGCGAACGGAGAAAGGGAACTAAAAGCCAGCGAACACCAGAAACTCAAGACAGGCCAAATAAAGTTAATTGAAGTTTGATTAATTCAAATTAAATCTCCATATTTCTGAAATTTCCATGTTGAGCTTGAGCAAATCAACAAAACCGAATGGTTCCTTTTTCGTTTTGAAAACTGGCAAGAACTTTGGACAAACGGGACGTTACATCCAAGCAGTTGCTCAGCCTGGGTATGCATTACTGGGGTTGTGCAAACTACTTCTGTGACTATCCCGACCGCCGTTGGGACACGAGCAGCTATCGGCATCCGATAAGGACTAGTTACACTATGTTCCCCTACCAATTCTCTTTCAAAGTACGCACTAACAACCTCTCCGTCTACCCGTAGTCCACGGATCCTCTATGTGGCTACCGCAAGTGGATCGACCTAGAGATTCACCCACGCGACCAGTGGCAAATCGACTACGAGGAGTGGGATGCCAAAAAGGCCCGCGAGATCCGGGAGGAGGAGCGCCGCAACAACGAGCACAACAAGCTTATCTGTCGGGAGGACAAAACTCATCTCGAGGCGTGCAGGTGCAGAGAGCACCAGAAAAACAGAGAAATGGCAGCCGAGTCCAAGGCGGTCGGTGAGGAGTACAACGCCGAGCTTAGAAGGAAGGGCAAATGGCTCTGGTCCACGCAGTAGGTCTGGCCATTCCGTAGTAGTCCCTCGTCCTACCCCCCATGTTTTTTACTATCCCCTAAAGACATGTATACTTACATGGTCCAGATGCTTGTGTCGTAGTGTACCGTAGTAGTAACGAGGATGACTCAAGCAATTAGCCGAACCATCATGCCATGTGACCATGTGTAATGTGCTTCTGTCTTCGGACTCTAATGTAGTTCTGATTCCGTGCAAGCCTATATTGCAAGTATGCCTTTTCTAGTGGAATCCTAGAAAGAACCATTCACACTGGCATTGAATCCTTCAAGTTTTAGGGCATCTTCATAATCACAACGAGCGTTCTTAGCCCCTTCAATTGTATTCTGTACAAGCACTATAAAGTACTTTGTTTTAACTACACTATAGTGAAGTAACGTGATCAAGAACCGTAGCTACCAAGATATTATTTTTTCAGTTCTCCCATTTTTTAGATTCTTTTGAAAGCTTCAAAAAAAATCATTTGTATTTGATTGGATTAATTATAGCTTAATTGCAAATTTCAGAAAATGAAAAATAATTTAAATGAATAAAATAAACTTCAATTAAATTCAATTTTTTTAATTAAATCTTTTCATGTTCCAAAGTTTTTTTTTTGGAATTTTCTAATTTTTTTATTAAAAAATCACGTTTTTCTATTTGTCTTTTATTTTCCTTCTCTCTCCTTGTACCTCATGCCATGTGGGAGGGCACATGGTGTGAGTGGTGCGTTCTGCGTGGACCGAGGAAAACGTGGACTAGTTTAGCTGCGTACAGCTATAAATCGACTGGAGGGGGAGCAGAACTAAGACAAGTAAACAAATTAAATGCACTAGCGGCTGCGACTCTGGCCATGGCTTGGAGTGATGGACTTATCCGTATTCCTGCGATTAACATGCTGTCATTCTTCCTCCTGCTCATCGTCATGGGCGCGGGCTTCAAGGACGCCATGGGTGAGTACATATATATTCTTTTTATCATCGTCCTTTTTTTCTCCGATCAGTTTTGGTCCGACACAGTACACGAAGAGCACGCAGCGTTTAGTTATGGTCTTATTGATCAGTTTAGGTCCGACACAGAAACTTGACAGTGACGCAGACAGTTTTACCATTCAACTCCATGGTGCAAAAACCTTATCTTGGTTTATCCTTCCTGACAACCTGAGGTGCCCTTCAGAACACATTGCCCCTCGCTCATGCATCCTGGCAGAGGAAGTGCAGGAGAGTCGGAAATTGGCACAAACATTGCAGCATTTGTTTTTCAGGTCTGAAAGAAAAAGCCACGTAATGTTCCTACACAATCACTTTTTTTATTTTCTTTAAAAAAACGTATTTCTGTTGCCATTTTTTGCCGGTACAGGAGAACAGTACTGTATAAGGATAAATAAAGGACCCCCTGTTTTCGCTGGCATGCCGGTGGTCTCGACATGCAAGCACCGAGGCTATGAGGTGTATATGACGTGGCAGAAAGAAACATATTAGTATTTCCATTTCTTACTTTCCTCTCTTCCCTCTTCCTCCCTTCTCATTACCGATCTGCCTGTTGCCAAACCACACCCCACTTCCACCAATTAATCTTATGAGGTGAGACGACGCCCTTGTGTGGTTGTGCGGTTCTTGAAGCAACCATTGATATAGGTAAAAATGTAAGTTTTAATATTGGCATCGAATTTGTGCTCTGCAACTTCTATTGCCCTCGCACCTACTCTGCCTCTAGCTCGGAATTAATAGTTAATAGTGCGTTCTCTCATTTGGTTCTTGTCTTGAGAGCTTCTAGCTTGTTGAATCACAACACAACGATCAAGTTTTGACATCGAATTTGTGCTCAGCTGTGAGGACAGAAAGCAATTAATTAGTTATGACATCTAAGCCAGCAGAGACCCCATTTGCAGATAAATTATCCGTCGACAAAACATTCCTCAATAAAAATAACTAGTTGGGGCAAATGCTGTAGGCAGAAGTCTTTCCCGAGACACACGGAACACACTACTATCGCTTTTACAACAGATGAAAGTTAAATTCGGTGTTGCCTCGTCGTCAATCAAACAATCAAATCGTATAAAATTAGAATAGAAAACAAAAGATATAGTCTCAGACTTTTTCTAAACTTTATTGCTATTTTACCGGTAGGCTTGTATATATAATGTGCGGCCCTTACCCCTTCTTATATATGAGGCAGGGTGCCTTCAAGATAAAGCAGACCATATGGGACTAAAATAAGCTAATTGGCCTCGTTGGCTAGCTGCCCCTAATGGGCATCTGTTTATTTAAAGTGTCCACACAATCGGGCCTTTATAATAGCTCGTGTTATTTCCGATGCACATACTGGCTCATTAACAACCTTCAATTGAGAAAACTCATTGAGACAAAAACTCAACTAATGGAAAAAGAGTACATCTTTTCATCTCAGTAGTGAATGTATATGAAGATCATATATCTCCCGCTGAAGACAACAACTTCTTGTGTTGAGCGATCATCTTTATTCTCTTGATTAATGATTCAACAAGTTCATTATGATTAGGAACATGTGGGACCAAATGTTCTACCGTTATGCCTAACGCTATGCAATAATCAATAAAATACTTTTGAGGTAAACTTTTCAGTATTATCCATTCGTATGGATTGGATCCTATGATATGATAATTTGGATCTTAGCATAATCATTTGTGAAATCAGTATGGTAATGGCATGATTCCTAACAGATAATAGACATACATGTGTCCACCAAGTGGATGTGTCTATTAGTACCATAAAGTACCTAAATGGACCACATATGGGTTCTATAGGTCCGCATATATCCCATGAATCCTCCTAAGGAAATAAGGCAACTTGCCTTTCACACAAGCCTCACACACAAAATGTGCTAGACTAGGAATGTCTTTGGACTTTAAGTTGTGGCCAATAGAATACTATAATATCTGGCGTATCATATTATCTCCAGGATGACCCAGACGTTCATGCCATGTTCAAAATAGTTTTTGGTCTTTCACCTAGGCATTCATCGCAACATATACTTCGTCATGTTTAATAAACCTGTAGTACAATCCAGAGCAAAAGATGGGAAGATTTCTATAGTTTCATTTCAATATCCTTTTTTCATAGTGATGAGAATGTACTTGTAACTATTCGATTTATGTGTTTCCATATAGAAACCATTATTACAGATATCCTTGGAACTTAATATAGTTTGTGTAGATTCTAGGAATAATAATTCATTTTCAATTATTATTTTCGTTCCCATCTGTAACACTGTCGTAGCTCTTCCAGACCGTGCAATATTACCATAGTTCCCAGCTATGGTCACAACATTGTTAGTCTTTTAACTGAAAGTATGGAAATACTTCCTATCCTATCAGACCCCAAATTTGTAACTTGGGACCTACTGTGTTAATTTGTTCCATTCCCTAGATCAGTAGATAACACACATAGTTACATTGTTGGTTTAAACACATATCACGAAAATACAGATTTATTGTATAATATTAAATAAAGAGTAAATATACCTTACGGCTTTTGGCTTGCAGAATGGCCGAATAGGCCAAATACTTTCAGAGAGTAGCAACGGAAGAAGAATAAAAGTATAACATGTGGAACCCTCACGATATGCCCAACGACAATCGACTGTGGGCTCGCGACCTAGCTCTTAGCCTTCTTGATCTTCAGTCTTGATCAATACTCATGATTGTCCTTGTAGTCTTCTTTTGTGCGTACAGACTAAAAGAATACAAATAGCGAGTATGAGTACACAACTTTACTCGCGAGCCAACACATAATGCAATTATCATACATGCAAGGCTGATCAAAGTGGAGGCTCTTGGTTCTTTTATTTTGCACAAAGCCATTTATTGAAGTAGATTAAGTAATAGAAAATCCTGAGACTTAGCATTTTACTAACACAAGTTTTCTAAATTGAGTTTTTGTTGTAAAGTACTAGTGGAGATTCCATCTCCAATACCATTGAGTGGCCTCGCCCACTCAATACTTGGGTCATACCCCCATATTTATCACTGGTCCTCTACTAGGCTTTCTCAATTCTCTCAGTTCCATCCCATTATTTCCAATCACTCGGCTCCGATCACATATTTCCAACCACTGGGATCCCATCCCATATTTCCAATCACTAAGCTCCAACCCAATCTATATCACATTCCAGGGCTACATCCATTTGGCGATCCCAAGGCTGCAACCACCTGACAATTCCGGCCAGCCTACACCTGAAATTCCGGGCTGAATGCCTCTAGAGACTCTCCGATTGCACCACCCGGTGAAACTCAGGTTGCACCCCTGGTCGCAATCCCCCTGACCCGCAGGCGAGACCACCCTCGAATCCCACGACCGCACCACCCTTGAGCCCCAGGGCGTATTGCCCCGCCAATTCCCAGGCTGTACCCGTCTGCTAATCCCAAGCCGCATCCACCTTGCAAATCCCGCGACTGTATGCACCCAATACTTTCCACTGGTTCTCAACCAGGATAACGCAAATCCTCGGGTTCTAACCCGGCTTTTCACCCCACATTGACCCAAGTCTACAACAGTTTCCAGGTTCTCCCATTTGAAATTCCTTTTCCTTTTCAAAATACCAGCCAGGCTCCAGCCTCGACTGCCCAAATTCATTTTGAAATGTTTGAATGATGTCAGGCGATTTATTGCCCGAATGACAATGTATCTAAGCAAAGCTAAGCATGATACTGAGATACAGACTTATTAACTAGTATGTAAACCATTAATTCTAGGGTGACAATGATGGTGTCCAAATTCAAGGATTGGAAGTTTATACTCAATTATTATTAAGGCATTAACTATGAGCTAGACCAATATAGTTGTATAAATCATAGCAATGCAATTTCATAATTTAAAACAATATAATTACAAAAAGTAGGTACAATATGATCAAAGTATTGACTTGCCTTGCTCAATGTTCTGATAAGACTTAATATTCTAATAATAATCTCGCTCACGTGCTGATAATCATCATGTTCAATATTCTAACATTGAACTCCAGAACGACTGGCAATAGCCAAATGAAATCCAATAAATTCAAATACATTCAAACAAACAAAAATACTTCAAATGAAACTAAACATATCTAACGACAACTTGACCGGACGGAGTACTTTAGATGAGACTAAAACATACCCATCTGGAGTTGATGCAGGAAATACTTCAAACGAAGTATATCCAAAGAAGCTGATGAATCCAACGGAGACGGAGAGAATGTCCAAGGAACATTCTTAAAGCGTTACTTGGATGAGAGGTTACCTGGTTAGGTATGACTACTAGATTTGCTTTCGGATCACAAAGGGTTCTGTTGGAATTGGGCACATATGTGTAAAGACCCATTCATTCCTAAAATCCCAAAGCATGCATATTCTCAGACCAGAAGTATTAGACCAGGGTGGTCGAAGTCTTAGAACAGTATGGTCGAAATAATCTGGTTGAAGCCATAGACTAGTTTGGTCGAAGGCCTAGACCAGTATGGTCGAAGTATTCTGGTCGAAGCTAAAGACCAGTGTGTTCGAAGGCATATACCAGTATGGTCGAAGTAATCTGGTCAAAGCCATAGACCAGTGTGATCGAAGGCATAGGCTAGTATGGTCGAAGCCATAGACCAGTGTGCTCGAAGGCATAGACTAGTATGGTCGAAATAATCTGGTCGAAGCCATAGACCAGTGTGCTCGAAGGCATAGACCAGTACAGCTGAAGTAATCTGGTCAAAGACATAGACCAGCGTGGTTGAAGGCATATACCAGTATGGTCGAAGTAATCTGGTCGAAGCCATAGAATAGTGTGGCCAAAGGCATAGACCAGTATGTTCAAAGTAATCTGGTTGAAACCATACACCATTGTGGTCGAAGGCATAGACCAGTATGGTTGAACTAATCTGGTCGAAATTGAATGGTCGAAACTCAATGGTTGAAACTGAGTGGTTAAAAGTGTGGTTGAAACTGAGTGGTCGAAACTTGGCGATAGATAAATTTTGGTACTTGCTTTAGGAAATCCTCACTTGGCGATAGATAAATTTTGATTTTTGCTAAAGGATTCTAATTAGGCTTTTGTTTAATTAGAGAATCAGGCTTTGACTGCGATTTTGATTTTAGGATTTCTACTTCCTGCACTATTTGAAAGGCCCATACCTTAAGTTTATTTTTCTTCCGCAATTTATGATTCTAGGGTTCACAATTTTAGGTTTTTGTATTCTAGGGTGTAGGTACTTAGGGTTTCTATTACACATTACTTGTGCCAACAAAAGAAAACATAGATCAAACAACTTCCAAAAATGCAGGAGAGAATAAAATGGCATAGATAATTACAAAAAGTTTTAAAAATCTCGTATTTTTGCATTTAGACATTTTTGGGGTGTTACATATCCATAAGGATTGAATTTGTGGCACAACTGTCCACAAGATAGTTCATGTTCCCCTTCCATTGATCATACTTCAACAATTCTATAACTAGGAGATAAATAATTTGCATGAAATGAAAACACTGCATAAGCATAAATGCCAATATAAAACATTCACACAAATTGGAAATACTTTATTCAACTTATGAACTAAAGATTACAACGAGTAACTTTAATTTCCAATATTAATAATGCTGACTAATTCATGATCAAACAAAATTTGGTGTCTTATACAATAACACCATTCTAAGCATACCATGAGTTGACTTCAAATTTTTTATTGGTATAATGGAGATTAATTATAAGGACTCTCCTGATTCTCCTCTGTATAAATATCCAATAGATCAACATCTAGTAATGGAGTGTAATCATAATCATACTAGGCATCACCATCCCCTACATCCTCCTCCATCACATGAGCGATTTCCTCCAACTACTTATATTCCTCTGGTACTTCCAAAAAGTGAGTTTATGGTTTAGCATTCTAGGCGTTCTTCTTTTGTGACTCCTTATAGAGTTCCACCGGATGCTTAGGTGTGTTACATCCCTTTGCCAAGTGACCCTCGATTCCACACTTGAAACAAGGTATGTTGTCTTCAATGGAGACTTCTCCTTTCCTCCTATCTTCCCTTTTATTTTAAAGGTAAATGGATTACTCTTCTTTCCTCCGATCCCTTTCCTTTTCCAACATTATCGATCCTCTTTTGAATGATATGTGCCTCAAGGGCACCCTGTGTTCTACTAGGACGTGCATTATGATTCTTCATGAGAAGGTCATTATGCTTTTCCACTACTAAAACTATGGTAATTAGTTCAGAGTGGGTTTCATACCCCTCTCTCTATACTACTGTGCAAGCATCAGATTTGTAGCATGGAAAGTGGAAATAGTTTTCTCATTTGTGCATGGATGATGCCCCTGCCACAAAGACTGAAGCGAGAAAATAACCTATGGAGAACCGAGTTGTAAGAAGCCACAGATTTGAAATCCTAGAAGCGCAAACTCATCTAGTCATGTTCCGCCTGTGAAAGCATCATCGACCTTTGTTGATTGTATCTCTTCTGAAGAGAATTCCATAGGACTAAAGGATTTCTTTCTATCAAATGTTCGTTTTTTGTGATGTAAGAAGAATTTGGCTTTAGCCTTATCTTCATCTGGAGGACCATCGGTTTTGCCAGGAGGGGCGAATGTTGAACTTAACCCATTGGAGGCTAAGTAAAACTCGACATCAAGGGCCCGCGTTAGGTAGTTGCTGCTTCTGTCAATTGCCAATTCATCAAATTCTCTCTTTGCAATGCCAGTCATATTGCATATACATCATATAGCAACATACACATAGTTACCATAAGGTAATCAGTAGGTACAACATGTACCACATATATCAAAAACATGAGTTACTACAGCAAGAAAGAATAATCCATGAATTTTCAAAAAACCTATTTTCTACTAATTTCCTAGGCATGGATTGAATTTCTACATATACAATAAAACAGTAGATTTTTTTCAGGTAATTAAATAAAGCCTAAGGATTTAAACTTGATAACTAAAAACTCTCAAGGTTTATTACGCAATTTTCCACCTAGTGGGAGCCTCAGAACATTAATCCGAAATTCCAGGGTTTAAATCGTACTAATATTTACGTCCAGAAGGATCTATTTTTAATGAACCAAGGACCTGCACATAATTACACAAAGTAGGTAGACGTTTCTGTAAAAATTCCCAGTCCGATTGCATACCATCCCGATCAGGCCTTTTGTCAGGTAACCAGCTCATGGCACCACCTCTCGTATGTGTTTACGTCGTATGTTTACTAAAAGACTACTATTGTTGGCAGATAGTTTCCCAAGATATTTCCTAAGACATAATTCGTCCCTAATTTAATTTGTTTCTACCTACACATGTCTATATACAGTAGTCTTCCATTATGTACTGTTAAATGGCGATTGTGAGATAAATAGAGCAGGCATTTTGTCAGGTAACCAGCTCATGAATTACTTTTGCAGGTGCCGAGCTAAATACTGGTCCCTATCGCTTGCCTCATCCTTGCGGCCGCTTGTGTAACCCACCGGCAGCCCGTATGAGATGAGGGATGTTCTTGCGCAACATTTCTACAAGGAAATTGGGCATGTATTCCTTTAAGAACCATAGATATTTCACTTGTACAATTTTATCGAAATAAACATAATTTTTTTATTTCCTCACAAAAAATATGTTTTAATTTGAACATATTTCCGCCAGAACTATTTGGACACATTTTGTGACACAATAAAATCAATTAATTGGAAGAGTTGCGAAGGTATGCTTTTCAGAACGGATCAATGTTGGGTATGACATATATATAACAAGGTGAAAGGAATAGACGAGTTCGAGTCGAACATATAATCAGGGTATAAATATATATCATCAACGTCTTGTAACCATAAACAGAAGAAAAGAAAGAAACTCCTCATACAGACGGAACCGCCGCGATTCAGCTCCTGGGAACGTAGGCTTTGCTGAACCTCATAAACAAGTTCTCGTGTCTCTTGTGTGCTTGTTGTGATTGTTCTCTTATACAAAGGGTTATCGTCGGTTCCAACAATTAGTATAAGAGTAAGGTTGAGATGTCGACGCTACGTGCAAGATTCAAAGTGGTGAAGTTCGACGGGACTGATAACTTCGGATTGTGGTAGACGAGGGTGAAGGATCTATTGGCGCGACAGGGTTGTTCCAAGGGGCTACTGTCTAAATATGCAAATCCGGACCATCTGTGTATACTACACTAGTCAATGATTACGTTAGTGCATACACTGGCAACATCGATGAAATATCATTTTATACTACACTAGTCAATGATTACGTTAGTGCATACACTGGCAACATAATTTTATTTTTTTATCTCCTCACAATAAAGTTTGTTTTAATTTGTACAAATTTCCACCAGAACTGTTTGGACACATTTTGTGACACCATAAAATCAATTAATTGGAAGAGTTGCGTCGGTATGCTTTTCAGAATGGATCAACGTCTAATTGGGTCCTGTAAATTTTAGAAAGGATCAGTTTGTCCCACGATCTCACATATCAAAATGACCAAAGAGGCCCGTCATGTCTTGGAATAAATAGTTTGTGTGGACACTTGCCTAAACCGGCTGAATAAGACCTAAACCACGGACATAGCATCCCCACCCAATTGTCTTCCCCGTCCTCTCGATCAGTTCCCTTTCTTCTACAAGGCGCCTCCTCCTTCACAACCACCGCCGCTGCCAAATGGAATGCCACCATCTGACCATCAGGGACGCCTCCCCACGACTGGCTTCTCCGCCTTCGCCGCCATGCTCCGAGCCGGCGCTCGCCCGGACGCCTTTACGCTGCCTCTCCTCAACCGCGCCGCAGCGTTCCTCCACGGCTGTGCCGATCTCGTCAGGACGAGTACATTGTGGGCATCAAGTATCGGCTGCTCGTGCGTTTAAATGGCAGGCAACGTGAATGCATATGGTATTCAGATGCATGGGCACAGCGGGTTTCTCCGGCAACCAAGAATTGGACGCAACCTTGAAGCTTTGATTGTAGGTTTCTTATTTTGGTGCTCTTTGGTTTCTTAATGAATAATGATGAATACTCTTTGAGTTACGAACAGGATACTACATCGTTGTGGCAATTGGCTAAAAACTGCTGCTTCGGATGGAGCGAGTTGAATCCTCTCCCTTTCTATTCTAGAATTTCCCGAAACATTCTACGAACGGCATTTTTACCCATCTTTTCCATTCCCAAATTCATTAGATTCACGCGAGCAGCCAGCCACCAGGCTGCTGATGACCCGGAGCCGGTATGACGAAACAGAGGCACAACCAAGAAGAGGATGAAGGACAATACTGAAGATGGGGAAGACTGGGTGGAGCTGCTCTGAGATTTGTTATTCCTGGGTGCAACACAATGTAGGGTCCTTTGGATAAAGGAAAGGACACGGGCCGGTAAAATGGTTGTTTGGAAGCAAGGCACTACCAGAAATATGCTGTTTCCCGAGTGCATATATATTTCCCGAGTGTATTATCGGAAACACTCGGGAATCTACCGAGTGCCCCGGTGTACACTCGGGAATATAATAAACACTTGGTGGAATTTTATGTTCCCGAGTGCATATATATGTCCCGAGTGTTGTTTTAATAAACACTCGGGAGACTGAGACGGGGCAGCGCCCGCCCGCTCGAAGATGGGATTTCGACGTATTCAGAATGGGGGAAGGCTATTTCCCGAGTGTATATGTGGGTGACACTCGGGACAAAAGTGACACTCGGGAGACTACTAATTAGTAGGCCCAAAAGATGTAACCGTCCAGATTTAAACGGACGGTCCAGATTAGAGTGAACGTTTGGACCGAACGAACGACTCAACTTGATCGGACCGTTCGTTTTTGATCCAACGGCTGAGATTGGTTGCAGAAGAAAACGCGCGGGAGGAAAAGAGTGGCTGACAAGTGGGGTCCACTGTCGATGGCGGAAGCACGCTTGTCTTGCTGGAGAGGTCACAGCACAGAGTTGGGCCGAATTTGGGAAAGGAATGGGTTTCAGCCCAAACTATTTTCTGAGATTTTAAATAGCTTTTTCTTTTTAGAAAATACCACAGAATCCAAATAAGACTTAAAAAATAGCAAATGCACTCGGAAAAATTCTAGAAAATATATCCAAGCGCAAAGAACCGAAATAAAATAGTTTTGATAATAGTTGATGTTGAGATTATTCATATTAAATTGTTTTTGAACTCTGAAAATTCATATTAAGCTTTAACTTTACCAGAAAAAAAATCCAAATATGGTTATTTTTCTTTTAAAACTTCAAAACAAACCAAATTTTTGGGATGTTACATATAGCAAAGTACTTTAAGAAGCTTATACATAATGCAATTGAATGGGCTCATTGTGATTATAAAAATACCCTAAAACATCGAGGATTCGATGTCCATGCGAATGGTTCTTTCTGGGATTCCACTAGAAGAGGCATACTTACAATATAGGCTAGCTTTGATGGCTCAACGGAGGCACGAAACCAAAAGTACATTAGAATACACGGACAGAAGCACGTTACACGTGGTTACATGGCATGATGGTTCGGCTAATTGCTTTAGTCATCGTCGCTACTACTACGGTACATTGTGACAGAAGCATCTGGACCATATAAGTATACATGCCTTTAGGGGATAGTAAAAACCATGGTGGGTAGGAGGGGTGACTACTACAGAATGGTCCGACCTACTGCGTGGACCGGGGCCATTTTCCATTTCCTTGCTAGCTCGGCGTTGAACTCCTCGCCTACCTCTTTGGCCTTGGCCGCCATTTCCACTTGCGGTAGCCGCATAGAGGATCCGAAGACTACAGGTAGACGGGAGATGTTGTTAGTGGCTTAGTGCATACTTTGAAAGAGAAACAGTAGGGGAACACACTGTAACTGGTCCTTACGGGCTGTCGATAGCTGCTCGTGTCCCAACGTCGGTCGAGATAGTCACTAGAGTAGTTTGTGCAACCCTAGTAACGCATGCCCAGGCTAATCCAGTGTTTGGATTTGAAGAACTTGCATGGGTCCCTGCACCAACAGAGGGGCGGCGTCTCCCTCTCTGGCGGGTGTTGCGGCGAACGCTCAGTTGGAACGTTCCGGAAGACACTACTGTTGCGGGGGGGGGGGGGCTCATTGCGGAGTGCTGCCAACCTGGCACGTGTTTCTTGTTTGACCCGGGCGGCAGCAACCTTTCTCGGTCTTCCCAGAGTGTTGTCCTTTGGTCTTCTCGCCGAAAAAAGCTCTCCAGTTAGGTCTTGTCAGTGCGCAAGGCTGTCTCCTCTGGTCTTTGTCACTGTGCAAACACTATGCGAGAACCCGGGGTATTTAACTTGTAATACTTAACCATCAAATTGGCCCTAGTATTACAAATCAAATATCTCGACTCTCGGCGCATATGTACTTCCCAGAATTGCAGTACACATACCCCATACAAAAATTAGGCATCCGTTCCATACAAGTCATTACATTATCGAGTCTACAAGCTTACAACATAAAGGACATACAAGTTCACATTACAAAAGTAGGGCCGACCGGCCAAATGACAAGTAATTAATCAAAGTAGCAGCGGAAACATATGCCATAAGATGGCGATAAACAAAAGCCAAATGGTTTGCCATTACCCACAAGGCAACCGACCGGGCCGCCAAGCTAGTCATGGAAGGCAAAGTCGAAGTCGGTCTCACAATAGTTAACCCCTTGGGGGTCAACCTCCTCTGCAACAATTAAGCATTGCAACTGAGTACAAAAATGTACTCGCAAGACTTACGAGTAACAAGCCTATACGTAGCTACATGCAAGCTGAATCAAAGGAGAAGGTTATATGGTTCATTTGACGCACAAAGCAATATTTCATTTGCAATATGTAATAGATTGAAGGCAATTTGACAAATCTGTTTTTTTTAGATTAAATAACAGCGAGACAACAAATAAAAACATAAATAACATCCTAGAGGTAACTTCCCGACAGCCACCACAACATAGCATGAATTACCCATTCGTACCACCCGAATTCAAGTTTTATCGAAAATGTTGAGTCTAACTCTTGCAAAACCTAACCAAGCTTGTCCATAACCTAGGACGAGGCTATTTGAATAGATTAAACCCTACAGGGGTGTACAACTTTACCCACATATCAGACCGCCTTTTTGCCATGCAATGAAGCACACTTCCTTAGGTATGCCGGCACGGCTAAGTCCTACGAGACGTTTTCTAATATTGTGTATTAACTACGAGTCGCCCGTATGGGAATGGAAACCCCCATACGTTGTAACGGAGTCATCGGCAGAGAGAGAACTTACCGATGCTCCTCGGGGTAGGGAACTTGGACTTAATACCAAAACCCATCCCGTCACGCCCAACACACACATGGAATAAATCCTTTTTCAACACAACACACACAACCTCCTGCGACCCGGAGCTAACACACGCCAAAGTACTAAGTCAAGAGAGGTCACATATCCCCCCCATGTGGTTGCACACAAAAGTGCTTGGATAGTGTGAAACAAGATGTTCGCTCCTTGTTGACTTAGGCATACCACCACACACCAGATAATCACACCATCAACCATATGCCCAAGTCTAAAATATTTTATTTTCAGTTTTATACTTTACAAAGTAACAAAGCACCAAGTGCTGGACATAAGGTAATAATAATAAGTTTTGTGTGATCAAGGTCATCAACTAAGTCGACAACCGCCCAATTCTACCGGTAGCTAAGCATGACTAAGCAACATCAACTCGTAAACTACTAAGTGACAAGGGCTCATCCAACGAACCCTAAATCACAGCGAGATAATCCTAGGCTCAGTAGTAGAGGATGAACATTTACCTACAAATTATGCATCTAGAGGATCAACTACTCGATTGATCATTTAACAACAAAATAGAGCATGCAAACATACACTTTGCAAACAAGATATTATACTTTGAAATTAATGGGATCAATATGATCAAATGGAAACAACTGCTTGCCTTGCTGGAGATAACTTTCTTGTTGCAGAGGATCACTCGTGTATTCAATAAATTCGTTGGAACCTATCGAAAGAATCGAAAGTACAATAAGTACGAATAATACCGAAAAGACCCAAAAATTCAAATTCATCTAAAAATCATGCAAAATTCACAGAAGGTAAAGCATGACTTTAGGTGAATTTAGCAACAAGAATCAATTGATTTGGATCTTCTATGCAAACATTATGGCTGTTTGAAAGTCAGTTTTCCAGAAAATCCAAATAAATTGCTATCTGTTACTGTTCATCCGAATTTAAATGTTTTGGTGAAAATTTCCAGAGAGGTGGTGTACATGAAATGTTTATGGTAGACATAGCACCACATGAGATGAACAATGGAATTTGATTCACCTCATTTGGAGCTAAGATGAATTTTCTATGATTTTTTAAAGTCATGAAAGTAGTGTACAAAACATTTGTAAGATAAGATTTTTAGTAATAGCAACATGCTCAAAACTTATTCTACAATAAAATATATTAATAGAGGATTCCAAAAAAAATGAGTTTACTTAATTTGGAGTTATAGAGAATTACTTATGCATTTTTGAAGTTAAAACAATTTTTAGCACAACAATAATATTAAACCTAAAGTAATTTTGCCAAAAGCGATTTCTGGAATAGTAACATGGTTCAACCCATTTTTCTATTAAATTAAATTTAAAAAGGAAGCTAACAAAATTTGAATCATCAAATTTGGAGCTAAAATGAATTACCTATGCAATTTTGAAGTTTAACCAATTTTCAGTTCATAAATAAAGAATTTCGGATTTCATATAAACATAAAATACTTTTTATACCCAGTCTAACCTAGCCAGAGTCACTGACCCGTGGGGCCTACTAAATAGTGCCATTCTCTATTTAACCTATGGATTAACTGAACTAACAAGTGTGGTCCGCTTGTCATAGACTCATACTCGTGAACTTGGTTCACCGGTGTATGAGCTCAGTGTACAGCGCACTTAAGTGGCTCAGGCCCACCTATCATCCACTGCTAGTCATTACTTAACGCGGCTAATCCCGCTTTTCCGACAAAGATTGAGGTTTAAATGCTAATCATTGCTTAAGCCCTAATGGCGAGCTACAGGGGCTGTCGGGAGGTGCCACGTAGGGCGTTCTGGCCGTGAGTTTCCCCGGCGAAACGCCGGTGAACCAGAGCACGGCGGCGCAGGTGAGTGCTCAAAATGGATAGCCCGCATCCTCGCGCACCAGACGGCACCAACGGCGAGGCTTGCGGTGGTCCGACGCGGCGACGCAGCGAACTAAGGCGGCGGTGGTGCTCATGCTACAAGCCAATGTGCAAAGCGATGGCACCCGAGGCGATTCAATGCGCGCATGAGCAAAAGGGAGGCTCAGGGATGCTACCTGAGTGACGCGGAAGGACAGGGGTGGTCGGAGTTGAGCCGTCGATGAGAAATCGAGGCGGCGGCGGCACTTCACCGAGGAGAGCTCAACCTAAGGATAGAGGAAGGGAAAGGAAGGTAGGCAGAGTATAAGTGGGGTCCACAGATGGTGTACAAGTGGAGAATTCAACCGGGACTCACCATGCCGTCATCGGGGAAGAAAATGGTTCTTGCGGTCGAAAATGGGGAAAAGTTCGATTCCGATGATTCCTGTGATCGAAAGTTAAAATTGGTTGAGGGGAAAACTTAATCGTGCTTAGGCACACGTCGTGACGTACATAGAAGGGAGAAAGGCTCACCGGGAGCGAAGATGGCAAGGCGGCGATGCTCTGTGTGTGACCACCGGCTTCGGAAATGACCACCTTGCTACGGCCTCTACAGACCAAGGAAGGAGATGACATCAGTGAAAATGGATGAGGCGAGGCAGGGAGAAGTCACGAGACATAGTGGCGTGGAGTTTACCCAAGAGGAGGTGAAGAGCTTGCCTCCTCTCCCTCGACCACCGAGAGGGAAAGTGAGGAACCAAGAGAGAACGAGGGCGGGTTATAGCGGAGCAATGGTCAGACAAGCAACGGCGTGAGAAGGCGAAGCCCTAGGACTGGTCAGGATGGGCGGTGGATTCACGCCGTCAACAGAGTGCGGCAGAGCAGCGCTGTCGCGTGGAGCAAGGCTTCTGCGCGGGCGCCAGAGATGGAAGACGCAGCTGACTAGTGGGGTCCACGGCGTTAGCGAGAGAGCGAGACGCGGTCGGTTGAGTGGCTCGGTCAGTGCTGCTAGGCGGCTAGGTCGAATCAAGATAATGCGGTCCATTAGATCGCGATCAGACGGTCCATGGTGATGGGGGCGATCGGCCCACTTGATCCAGGCTGTTGATCTCCATTTACACGGCTTAGAAGCATCCGCCAACATGGACTGGACCCGAGTGGGTTGGGTCGAGTCAATTAGATGAGTGGTGCGGCTCGAGTCCGAGTATGGCCCAGTCGGAGGAATAGTGATTTCTGATTTTGATCAAAAAGGCTGAGAAGGTTTGCGAATTTTTAGAGAGAGTTCCGAAGTTCCAAAAATTCTAAAATTTTTATGGAAGCTTACTGGGTCTGAGGAAAACCTTGTGTAATTTTTCTAGAAATTTTCATGCAAACAATTTCTTTCTAGAAAATTCACAAGCTGCTGGTCTAGGGGTTTGACCAGGGAACTAATAGGTTTGACTAGCCCTTTTGAAAAAGAAAAAGATTTCTAAAAATTATGAAATTTTTCAGAGGGGTCACTAGGATGATCTAGAAGCTAGGAAAAATATTTACAGAGGATGATCACCAGATTGATTAGAGGGTTTTAATTTGTTTTACTTCTAGTCAATTAAAGCATTTAGTTTTGAAGTCAACATTTCTTTTTGAAAGAATTTCCAGAAATTTCAAATAACAACAAGGATGCATCAAAAGTTTTAATTTATCGTCATTTTCTTACATTTGAAAAACAACCCAAAGTTTTGGGATGTTACACACTACACCATGATATAGAATTAAGAGCAATTAACTGCCGAAAAAATGGGATGAGTGGCAAAACATGTGCCGGCAATGTCCAAGAGATTACGGGTCCCTTTATCTGCCGGCAATAATTATTGTCTAGAACAACTTATCTGTCGGCAATGTTTTTATGTTAGCTACAATACATCTGCCCTTAAAAGAAGCAACTAGGTCAATGTAACTGCCGGGGATAATAGCCAAATCAACCAAGTCATCGTAACTGCCGGGGATAATAGCCAACCGCAGACGCTGAAGGCCACGCGGCCGCTCCAGTCTTCGTCTCCGGTGAGACCCTCTCTATATCTTGTGCATCGAGAGGAACTCACCAGAGCAGTGGCGAGCTATGCGGCCATGACCGCTCGAGTCGAAAACGAATAAATCACCCCCGGCGATTCACTGGATGAAAGAAGCTCGGGCTGGGCAAAATGGGCGTGGTGTGAAGAGGGAAACACAATAGAGGGGTCGCGGGTGCTTGAGCGGCTCCGAGGTAGGGTCAAGCTCTGTAACATCCCAATTTTCTGAGCTTTAAAAATTCCTTTAAATAGTTAGTAGGAGAAAATTCACTATTTGGATTTTATTTGAATTTAATTGAAAAAGCTTAATATGGACTTTGTACATCAAAACAATTTAATATGACTAAAGTCAACATGAACAGTGGCCAAAACTATTTTATTTGGGTTCTATGTGCTTCTATATATTTTATAGAATTTTCTAGAATTTTTCCAAGTTCATTTGCTATTTTATATTGCTTATTTGAATTTCCAGTATTTTCTAAAAAGGAAAAGCTATTTAAATATCAGATATTAGCTCTGGGCCTAAACCTAATCCTTTTCAAATCTGACCCAACTCCTGTGCGGCCCAGCTTCCGCACACGCGCGCGCCGCTCCGCTTGACTTGGACCGTTTGATCAAGATTTGACGGTCATATCTTGTTCTGTTGCTCGGAGGTCCGAACATCACACTAGTTGTGAGCCATCTGATCAAAATCCGACGGTTAGCTCCGTTAGTCTGAACATTTTCGTTCATTCCTTTTCGCTGACCAGTGGGTCCAATTCCTTTGTTTCGCTGCCAGTGGGTCCCACCATGTATGCGTGTGCGGGGCAGATCCAATCTCTATTGTTCATTTTCCATGTGGTGCCAAAATTTCCCCCACCCGCGCGCATGGTGCTTACCCTAACACTCATTCCCCATTCAGCTTTCTCCTCGTCGCCACACCCGACCCCACCGCCACACCCTCCTCCACCACCTCCGCCTCGTCGGCACACCCTCCTCCACCGCCTCAGCCTCGTCACCACCCCGACCCCGGTGCCACACCCTCCTCCACCACCTCCCTCTCAGATCTAGCATGCGTCGCCTCCGTCGCCCCACCTCCTGCACCGTCTCCGCCTCGTCGCCACACCCGACCCCGCCACCACACCCTCCTCCACTGCCTCCGCCGCCCCCTTCCTCCATCACCTCTGCCTCACCGCTACACCTGTAGCAGCCAAGGCCTCCATCCTACTCCTCATCCGTCGACGCTGCCGCAGCTACCGACACCGGCGACCTCAGGTAAAACCTGTCCTACAACTGATTCAGCATAAGCATTGTATTACTATTTGCTTAGGGGGGAGGGCAGCTGCGGCCCCTCGAGGGGGCAGCGTGGGGTCTACCTCTAGTAGATCAGGCTCCTGTACCCTGCAGCCCTCGCGTGCTGATGATGTGGAGGATGAGCACCCTGAGGCGGAGGGTGAGGAGGAAGAGCACCCTGAGGTGGAGGGTGAGGAGGATGAGCACCATGAGGCGGAGGGTAGTACTACAACACATGATTTTTGGTTGCGAGGACCTACGAACCTGCCACGATGACCAACCCGAGAGGAGGACAAGACTGTCATCATTCTTGTGGCGACACGTAAGTAACTCTTTGCACTTTCACTAATTAGCCCACTTACTTGCATATCTCAAAAAAACTAATATGCAGGCAATGGCGAGAAGAAGGCGGGAGTGAGAAATGTAGACTTCCAAATGGCATAATTGGCGTGTTGATTCGATGGCACTTCCCTGGCTTGGTCACCTACAGAGGAAGGCGGGAGCCTGCATGGACATGTTGCCACTACAAGGCCGCTGAAGATACCGCTACCGCTGAAGGACAAATACAATTTGACAACTGTTTGCAACGGGTGGAGGAAAGTTTTTGGGTAAGTGACTGAATATTCACATGTGCTTCTATGTTCTACAAAATTGCTTTGGGGTCCAACTTTATGTGTGTACTTTATTATATCAAGAAAGGTTCGGTGTGTCTGCTAGTACCCAACCTTATTTGATTAACAAACTGACTGATTTGCCCCATATGATGCATGCATATCAATATATCATTGTTGGTGAATTGCTGAATTGTAAATCAAAAATTAAACCTAGGTTTTGAGAAGCATTAATCAGTGTAGATCATGCTTACTGTGTTTTAGAAAAAGGGAGAAATCAAAATTAACTTATTATCACTACCTATGTCTTAGCCCTGGTAAGTATATGTCCTGCTTCTCTCATTAGTCTCCTACCAAACACTTCCTGGGTACAGTTTGAAAGTTGTTGTGTAAAGCATCTGAACAAATGAAATTGAGTTTACCCTTGCACAATGATAGGCCATACAGTTGCCTTTGCCTATCTTTGTGTGAGGCCATACAACTCTAATGTCTTGCCTTCAGACTAGTACTCTTCCATGGAACAGTTCTAATTTAGTCGAGTTTATAAATTCCAATCTAGGATTGTTTTGGATCAATAGCTTGGTATGTGCTTATGTACTCACTGCTTTGCTATTTTTTACTTACCAGCTTTCTTACTTTCTATGTAGCTAAAAAATTGTATGCTTCTTCGGTTCCATTGCACGTTCAAACTATTTATAAGTCCAACAATCAACAGCAACTGTGCAATATATAGTTTCCTTCGTATGAATGCTTCTTCTCAATAAATTTACGTTGTAATCTTGATAACATTTTTAAAATAAAATGAAGATTGGTTTTTTGATACGTTCAGCATTGGTTTAGTAACTTCCTAGTAAACATTCTTGAATGCTATGCTAATAATATGGTTGGTGCAAAAATGAGATTGAAAGATGAGTACACGCCTAAGATCGCATTCATAAAAATATATTGCATACGCAGAGATCATATCCCGTTATTTATTTATTTTACAATGGACTCGCACTAGAGTGCATCTGCTAAGATCTGCATTCGATGTCACCATCGCACTTGCAAACAACTAATCAGGTCATCCAATTGTCGTGATAAATGGGTATTGACTGTTAAGGAGGGTAGATCATTCTTATTGTGTTTGTTGTGAATAACCTTCCTGAAAGAGGCATTAATTAGTGTCGGTCAAGCTTGTTGTGTTGTCTAGAAACTATTGTAGTCTTTGTTCTTTTTGAAATACCCTTCTCTTACCCAAGGCTATAAGGAATAATAAAGCTTTTACAAAAGATCTCTGTATTATGCTATAAGCAATAATAAAGCATCACAAATAAGCGAAATTAGAGAAATGGCATCGCAAAGGACCTTGACTGCTGAATGGCATCACAATCACCAATTATTATGGAAACAACATTTCCATGGAATATTCTATTAATGAGGATTGCCACTACTGTTTTACTACTTTTTTCTTGAACATGTACAAGTGTAGCTTCCTCAGTATTATATTGTGAACAAAATGTATGTCTGAGCATTATTAATTACTTGGATGCTGGTATTTTACTACATTGGCATGCACAAAGGCTAATCTTACACATTTATTTGTTTCCAATATATGCCGGATTGTAGTGGTGGTTTAGATGGGCTGAGGGACAGGTAGCTAATTCTAGGAGAGTGGTGTGTAATTCTGTTAAGAAGCTGATCCCACAGATGATCTACGAAGCACGCATCCAAGCAGTGATCTATTACTACACACAAGTCCTTGGACAGCAAATTCATAGGGCCGAGGCTTGCCAAACACATATCACTTTGGACGAGTACATGCAGGTAACCAACTATACAAACGATGTCCTTAATTACAATCAATTCTAGTTTATTCATATTTAACACTTGGTTAATTTAGGCAATACCTTGGTGGGCCCAGAAGTGTGAAGATGCATGGCTGCAGATTGCCCAAAAGAGGTGGTGCAATGAACAATGGTTAGAGGGTTCTCGTGCTGCTAGGGAGCGGAGATTGTTGATGGACGGGGCATCACATCGTCAAGGCAGCTCCTCCAAGGCTCGTTACAAGAAGAACCTGGTAGGTCAGCGTGTTCATATTGATTGTATGTTGCAGATACATATTTATTACCCGCCGTGGTTTTTTTGGGTGCAGGAAAAGAAGAAGCAGAGGCCTGTGTCTGATATGGAGGCATATGTAGAAGCTAGGAGGGGTGATCAGGAGGGCACCTTGTGCAGCCAGCGTGCAACAGAGAACTTGGTACGATTTCTGATGATTTTGTCCCTAATGATTTTCGTGCCCTGATGATTTTGTCCAATAGGCTGCATATACTGAGGCTACTAAGGAGATTCATGGCCTGGACTACGACGTAATGAATTCACCACTAGACGCGACTGCTGTGTACAAGGCTGGAAAGGGGAAGAAACATGGTCATTTCTTCATGGGTGCCGGCTACATTAGCACACCGACAACCCTCTCGGAGGTTCGAACCATGAGTACTGCATCAACGGATGAAGTACACCTTGAAAGACGACCGCGACCATCACATGGGATATATTCTCAGGTTTTTGAGCTTCAGGCGATGCTGAAAGAGGAAATTGAGGCTAGGCAGCGGTTGGAGCAAATGCTCCTGCAGGTTAGTTGGAGCGTGGTAGTACAATAACAAAGTAATATGCAAATATATATATATATATATATATATATATATATATATATATATTCGTACTTGGCTAATGTATGGCAATGTGCAAACAAATATGCAGGCACTCGGGACCGGGACTCGACTTGATGGCCCAACACCGGGGGAACCACTGCCTAACTTATCTGCTCCGGTTAGTAACTGCATACTGATTATTATATTGTTAGTCTCTTGTGAGTGCTTGATTCATGAGACATTGAAATGACATGTAATGTAATTATTGGTCGCTACTATAAATTTCTTATAATGTGATTTCTTATGAAATGTAGGGAACGGCGGGATTAGTTGTTTCTGGTGCTAATGCTAGTGCTAATGCTGAAGTGCTAATGCTGAAGATGGTGCACGTGTTAATGTTGGTGCTAATGCTGAAGATCATGTGAATGTGTCCATCGCCGAGAGGCCACCAGGTGCTTGCTATTTTCATGATCTACTTGTGCAAACAAGGACATACATCACTCCATTTTTGTGTTGATGTAGCATATATGCATGCATGTGTGCTAAAACATGCAAATGTACCTGTATTTTCTTGTGATGTTGAAAATTTTGGAGGTATTTGCATGTATGCTAAACGTGACAGTATACTATGTCAATTAATGATATGCCTAATATAGTTGTATGCGTTGATGCTGAATTACTAGTTTTCTTCATTGGAAAACTATTACATCAACTTGTTGGTGTTGATGCTTATAAATTGAAGGGTGAGACTACTATTAGAAAGTATGTAATCGCTGCGCTTCATTTTTGAATGTTGTATTTTGATCTTAATTGTACTATATAATATCACAATTGGACAGCTATTGCTTTTCCTATATGCTTCATTAGGACTGATGATTTAGAGCTACGGGCTAGTTCATAAGGCACTGATAGTTTACAATAAAATGGCACTGATGTATATCGGTCGCATTCATTAGCATTTAAAGCTCCTAATTGTAGTCCCACAGGAGGCTGTCCATGATCTCTAACATGAGGTTTTTTTTTGGGTATAATTGTTACTATAACTAGCCGAAATGGTCGCATAATTATGCGGCTAGATATTATGGTGGGAATACAATTGTAATTGCTATACAACTTTAATAGCTATGATTAAAAAGTTAATTATATTTGTTACACAATTGTATGTGCCATACTAGAGCTCATGGTGTTAGGTGTTAGGTCAATTGGCTTTTGCAGGCCACCCCTTTCTAGAATGCTCCCTGCCTCTCTCTCTCTCTCTCTCTCTCTTTTCTTCGAGAAAGGTGATGCCCATTTTAGCATTAAGTGCGAAGACAAAAACAGAATACAAGAGCGCTTCGATACAAGCCGAATTCAGCAGACGGCTATCACCCACCACACCTGACAAACACACTTTAGAGCTTTATATACTTGTGACTGAAAAAAAGGTTGTGTGCATAAAAGTAGTAACATGCTACCGTCGTAATCTATTCCCTTTTGATTGTTTGTTTGCACACTAATAAGATCACTGTCATGACATCCCAACTCATCAGCTTCCTCAAAACCTTTTTTCTTTCAATTCTTCTTATGGCCAATTTTATGGATAAAGACGATGTAAGATGAGTGACAGCAATAGTTAGGTTAATTATCTTTTCATGTAATATCAATTCCTTGCTTTTGTTGCAAGATGTCACTGATATTAAGTTTTGCTGTATCTACAGAACTCACAAAATGATGCTGGAGTAATACGTATGAAACCCTGTGATCCCCGTCGCATCCTCCATAATAACATAGCACAGAAGATTGAAGCAGGAAATTCTCTGCAAATGGTAGCAGTGATATGTGCTTTTGTTTGATGTATTACGGATAAGACTACGAAATTACTACTTGGAACTGTTATATGTATCATGCCTTATACTTAGATTTTCGAATTTGAACTTGAATGTTGTGAGCTCGGGAATTGTTATATGTATCAAGCCTTTTGTTCGATCTCTCTCTCTCTCTATATATATATATATATTGTGAATTGTGGTATTTTTCTTTTTGTGGAATGGATGGATGGATTATTTGATTATTGAGTTTTCTGTTAGTGCAGTTCAAAATTAAATGCAAAATCGAATGTAAAAAATTAGTGAAAAAAGGGCTTGTGAAAATTCCCGAGTGTCGACCAAATATTTCTCGAGTGTCGACACTCGGGAAATCGACCAAAAATTTCCCGAGTGTCGACACTCGGGAACTCGGCCACAAATTTCCCGAGTGTCAATACTCGGGAAACTGCGCCCACGTGGCAAATTTCCCAGGTTCCGTCCGTCCACGTTGGAAACTATCCCGAGTGTTTTCTTTAGCACATTCCTGAGTGTCCACACTCGGTACAGATTTTCGTTACGGTTGGAGAAGCCGTCGAGGATTGTTTTCTCCCAAGTGGGTTTGTTTCCTGAGTGTATACAGATACACTCGGGAAATTATTAGTTCCCGAGTGTAACGCTCGGTTACACTAGGGAAACTGTTTTTGCCCCGAGTAATCTATCCCGAGTGTTGGTCTTCGAGAAAGTCTCTCCTGAGTGTATTGCCTCATTTCCCGAGTGTTTTTGGCACTCGGGAAAAACCGTGTTTCTGGTAGTGAGGGTAGGAAAGTCATGGGACAAAAACTCTATGAGGGATTTCGAAGGCACATGAAATCTCTCTTAACCCCAAGGGGAAATTTCTGTTGCCATTTGGGAACAAAAGAGATACAAAACCCAGCCATGAAATTTTTTTCAAAAAATTAAAAAAAATCATAAAATTCAGAAAGAATAACTATAATGTACTTGAGTTACCAGTAAAAACACAAGTCTCGGCTACATGCCAAATATATGAAATACATCATAACAACTACACCTAGATTGCAACAATAGACTAGCAGAAGAAAAGGTTAATTCACTTCCATTGCTACAGCCCACCCAAACAAGTCTCTAGCTCAGATTTTCATCCACATGCCACAAAGAAAGTCCAAGCAAAAGTAAATGCAACATCACCAACTACATACCACATATATGAAATAAGTCATAACAACTACACTAGATTGCAACAATAGACTAGCGTAACAAAGTAGAAGGATCATCCACCAGCTTGATGCATCATCCAACAATAGACTTCCACTTTGATGCATCATCCACTAGCTTTCTCAGCACTTGGAAAACATAAAATATTTGACAGCTTTAATTTGCACCAAGGTCGTCTACAAATTATATGGAAAAAACAGCTTTAATTTCCTACAATTAGCTTGTTTAAGTAAATGGGAGATGTTTTGGTTGCCTATCTGTGCTATTTGACATGACATGATATGATTAACAAATTGTGACAGTTTAAATATTTAATAGGAATAATTTATCCTTGAAACATCTAATCTGCGAAACATTAATATAACACAAGAAATGACACGAGCATGGTAGGATTTATGCATGTTTCAGTTCGCTATGACTGGGTTCTGGTCATAAATACATTTAACAGATGGGTGGCCATTGGGGTTGATTGTGGGGTTGCCTCTGATCAGTGATCGCATTGTCATGGCATGACACCACATGAACCTGTTCCAACATGATAAATTGACGGCTCTAGTTAATTTGCAAAAATGGAGCTGAGATTGTTATTTTGTTATCGACTAGTTCTGGTTGAACAATATAATAAATAATTTTGTTTTGAGTGCTTTTATTCTATGCGGCTGGTATAGGTAAACAAATTTTGATTGCTGGTCTAGTGATGCAATTTTACTTCGAAAGCAAATAAACTTGCTTTAATTCTAGACCAGGGTAGTTTGGCATTAGTTGGGAATATTAAATATGTCATGCACATTGTCTCATATTTGCCATAGGACGCTTGTGTAATAACAAACGGTGTTATGATAGTGGCACCTATAGACTATAGTTGCTCAAGTTATTAAATCATCTATAGTGTCCAAATGACTGCACAGAGGAGGTGTTACAAGGACCATGCCTCAAGGATGCGCATCATGGCAAATACAGTTTTTGTGTCTGATTTATGCATTCACTCAGGCTCATTTGCAGGCTTTATGTTATGGTTCTAACATTAATCTCATGCCTATGCTTAATCTTGTGTTACTGAGATATTTATGTTCCAAGCAATCATTAGTCATAAAGTCGAGTTGAGTCGCAAGAGGGACGACTTGTCGACTTGGTAGACTAGTCACGACTAGACCCCATACTAATTACTAAGTTGCTAACTAGTCTGCTACTCCTACTACTAAGTACTAAGTACTAACTACTAGTAGTAGTAGCACTATTGGCCATCACTCTCGCTAATCGCTCTTGTTGCTTACCACTACAACAAGGGGATGTGAGGATGGCAACCGATGGCGAAGGGGAGGGGAAGAAGGGGCGGAGGTAGGGGAGGGCAGGAGAAGAAGCGATGGCAGCAATGGAGGGGAGGGGAAAAGCAGCGATGGCAGGGGAGGGGAGGGGAAGAAGCAGCTGACGGCGAACTTGAGGGGAAAAAGCGATGGAGGCAGGGGAGGGGAGGGGAAGAAGCAGCGGAGGCATGGGAGGGCAGGGGAAAAAGCGGTGGCAGCAAAAGAGGGGAGGGGAAGAAGCGATGGAGGCAGGGGAGGGGATGGGAAGATAATCAGCGACGACTGTGTGTCGGAGGCGATGGCTCTACCACTCCCTTGAGCCGCCGTCGCCTCTGCTCGCAAGTAAGTCTCTTCTCTTACCTTCACTTCCCAAGCTGGCTTACTGTGGGTCACTAGTTGCGTGGCTAGCCCCCACCGCATGGCATGTGGCGTGTCGCGTGCCCACCAAGCAGCAGGTGACTTGCCCACGTCAACAGTCTTTATTACTTAAATGGTGAGTGGTGACCTATTAGCACCTACATGGTAATTGGAACATCAACTATTGAATCTTTCAAAATGGATGGCCTTAGATAAGTGGGTGTACCTTAAAAATACCATAGTTTGTTTTTTCACTTGGGTATACGTGTTTGCACTAAATACTCCTCCATACGGATTGCATGGTAAGTGCCAAGATCACACATGGCCACCTAGTGCAACACATATTCAGATGATTAAACAAAAGATATGAAAGAGGTAGATACGTATTCTTTTCACACATCTAACAGACCTCCTCTATTTATAAACACTTCCTGGCCTACCCGTGCAGGGAACTCGTCACGTCCGAGTAGCGTAATGCTGAGTATTCTCAGAATAAATGACACTCGGTTCGATGTATGGGCTAGAAAATTTATGCTAGGGCATGTACAATAGTATAGACAGCTGTTGTCTATAGCAACTATCCATGTCACTTGTAGACAGCACTAAAGACAGCTCATACAATGGGTTGTGATGATATAGTCGGCTACAGGATTATAGACAACACACAATCTTTTAATGCTTTCCTTGGTTCTGGTGATTATACAGTCGGCTACAGGATTATAGACAGCACATTTCTCTCTCTTTATTCTCTTTCATCCACATCAGCTTAAATCATACGTGACAGAGGTTATAGACAGCTGATGTAAGCCTATTGTACATGACCTTAGAGGTGCACCATTGATGCTTATAAATAGGGTAAAAAGAAAATTGTTAAGCGATTATCGACCAATCAAATGTTAGCGCTGTGGAAACCATACATTGTGAATATTGTATGCATATGGAACTTAACATTCCTATTAAATAGTTAGGGTTTCTTTCCAATTAATTGAATACTTTACATAATTATTTGCAAAAAACAACTTGTTTTATGGAATGATGACGATAATAAATACTAACAGTGATAAAAAAAATTAAAGATGTCTGAACATATTACTAAAAATGTATATACATTCCATAAATTTTTATTAGTATGCCATATGGCCCGCATGACAGCTCGCGTACCCATCATATGAGAAACACATTGTTTTTAGTACATCTATACTTAGTAGGCTAGTATTGACACAATCTATTTACGTTACATATGACTTCAAAATTTGTAAGTAAAATGTCTCATATAAGATAACTAATTTTCATCACCCAAGAATACAATTTCACCTGAGTCCTTCAAGTATCATCAAAATGAAATGAATTCCAAATTTATTTATAAACTATAGCTAGTAAGGATATATAATTTTCAAAAAAATGAGGGTGCCCGTGCATACCAAGCACCATAGCTGACTCTGCCCCTACTAGGTTTGTCAGTCAATTGGCAAGCTCGCAAATGTTCTCTTTAGTCTACATCTTTCAGATCTTGTCGATGTTCACTTGAGTCGATTGTTTGGCGAAGCTAGTTAGAGATCTTGCAAGTTGCGTCCTAGTCCCTTTGATGGGTTAGAAACTTATAATATTAATTGTGGCAAAGACGGCAAAGTTGGCTTTGCTAATGTGATGTTAACATACACCTATGACATGCAAACTACGTTTGCCTTCATGAATCGCTTTGAATACTAGAAGGATACCCCGCATGTTGCATCAAGAATTGGTATAAATCAATGTGTTGGTTGTGTATAAAATGGCCACAACAATCTCTGTTAGCAATCCGACGGCCAGACAGATAAATAGATATAATTGCAATTAGTGGAGACTAATTGTATCTAATAAACATATGTGGCACTCAAGTCTAATCCAGAGGTTGTAAACAATAAGGGTGATGCGGCTAGGGTTTGGGTTTTGCGCAGGGGGTAGCGGCGGCGGCGCTGGAGGCTATGGGCTGCAAAGGTACTCGGAGGAGCGGAGCAGCGCGCGGCAGGTGGCGGACCACTACAACGGGCGGTCGAACCAGACGCTCGAGGAGCATGAGAACAGCCCCATCATCCTCCTCAAGAAGCTCAACAACTGGGTACACCACTCAATTTGCCGCCCATCCATGCATACCCTAACATCCTTGATAAAATGAGACGTCTACGGTGTTTGGTATAACCATCCTAACTTCGAATCTCACCGTGGGCGATAAAGAGTGTTCTCATCCACCAGTATGCGCCAAGGATTATGCGTTCTTGATCTTGCTTGTGGCAAGGTAAGCGGTGTATTGTGAGTATTAATTAGAAGAGCAAGGATTCTTGCAAAGACAAGAGTAGTATTATCCTATACCGATCTGCTTTAAGAACACGTGGAGGTGATTTAATTTAGCTTGAAAAGAATTTCGTAAACCATTTTCGTGAGTGGGTCGGGCTTATTAATTGTTACACATTGATGTGGTTTTCATACAGTAAATTTATGTACATACCTTTAGTATATTGGAGACTTGGGCTTCGTGGGTGGAAAAAAGAGTTGATTTAAGGAAGTTTTGAATTCTACGCTCTTTATTATTATTATTGGGGGGGGGGGGTTTGAATTTTACGCTCTTTTCTCTATCTTAACTACAAAATTTTACCCTTTTGATTGGTTACCTATTTATCCTCTCAACCAATTGATCTTTGTTTGTGACTATATGATTTGCGGGGGTTTTGGGTACATGTGCATCCATTTGCGAAGAATACGCTAGGTCGGCATGCGACATACCTTTCGTACCGTTTATCAAAATAGAATTTATCACGCCCACATAAATAAGCTAAATCCACTTATTAGACCTGTTTGATTAAGGATGGCAATTTTAAAAATTACCAGGCTAATTTGGACGTTTAGGAGGCTAAGTGTAACTTTAGGAATCTATAACGCAATTTATCTATTTCTACAATTGTGGGCTACAAACACAAATTGGCTGTTTAAAATCAACACATTTGATGTACAACTTATCTGCCAAAGTTAAAGACTGTACGCGTCTTTTGGAAGAAAGAAGGATAAGGAATATAAGCACAGTACCAAAGAAAGAGATCTGCTATTGATGAACTTCAATTGGATCATTAGTTGCACAGGCACTAGCTTGTTTGTCAAAAAAAACATGTAAATAGATCTATACCTTGGATAAGGAGAGCCTTTGATGGGTTTCTACCGCATTTCCTCCACGCCCATAGATCGATTTTAATCACCTCTCCTCCACTGCCTGCCGCCGTCGTAGGATACACACCACCTTTTTCACCTCGTTCTTTCTATAGTATGCAAGGCATGCGGCAATTATTTAATTGAAGATTCAGTTAGAAAACTACTTAAGTATAAAGATTATACATAAATAAACACTAATTGGAAGTAATTAAGATGTAACTATATACATGTCAGCTAATGCTTGGCTGTTTAATGCACTGATATAATAGTTAGGGCTTTTGAAAATCAATCTCTCAGTAAAGAACTTGGATCGAACTAAGGCGGAAAACCTGATGATCTACATTGGCTACTAGGCTTGAAACCATGCAGGAAAAAATATTCTGACCAAAAGACAAGCAGCATATATATGCATGCATCAAATGTCCGGAATCAAAATATCTAATTAACTCGAGATAGCTTGAAACTCGTAATATCTCCCGGATATGAATTATGAAGTCCTCAATATATGTAATTGAAAAACAATTACGAAATGAGTCAATGAAAATATATTAAAGTACCATATATATATATATATATATATATATATATATATATATAGTTGAATATACATGAACTAATGGTAGGGAACTAATGGTCTCACTTTGCTCTTTTCTTCTTTGTCCTAAGGAGATCACGTACTTCGCTGGCGCAACTGATGTTAGTGTTTTAGTATATGCAAATGCATTTGTTTTTCATAGAATTCATCTTATCATAATGACTTTTAAATGATTTCCTTTATTTGTCGGCATTGCACAATTTTCTGTTCAAGCATAGAATTCTGAAATAGATTTACTTACCGTTATGACGTGCTATTTTTTTTTGTATAATTTGAGTCATTGATCTGAGATTCCAGCTGACAAGTTGTTACCTAAACCTGAGTTGCCAAGTTCTGGAAAGAGGTTGTGGAGGGTTGTCTCACTTGAAGCAACTGCACTTAAAACATCAGAAACTATATTTTTGAACAATTGTTAGGGCCATCTTGAGACTGTAAATATAGTCTCCTTGTAACACTATGCATTTTATTCAATTTCTTATCACCGAATGGATCTAACGTTGGTACATTTTACACATTACTCTTATTTTAAGTACTAATAGTAGCTGGCAGTGATCCACTTGATGAAATTAAGCCAGCTTGTGACTTTGCTGCTTTGGTTCATGAGAGAATGACAAAGTGTGTTTATCATCATTTCAGTTAGTGTTGTTCCAGTCATTGAAAGGGGGAGGGAAGCTTTGGAAGAAATAAATGTGAAGCTGGGGCTTGCTTTTGATGAACAAAATATCAACTACTATACCCACCTCTTTAGTGAATGTAACATCCTGTTTTCCGAAGAAAATGGTTATGTATGTAATGAAATTACTACTTGGAACTATTATATGTATCGAATTTGAACTCGAATGTTGTGGATGTTCGATCTATATATATATTGTGAGTTTGGGAATTATGTCAATGTTGTTCAATCTATATATGTAATGATCTGTGGTTTTTTTCTTGCTGTGGAATTTTGGTTTATTTGATTGCAAAATCGGTGCGAAATTAAATGCAAAATTAATTGGAGCATATCCTGTTCAAGTAAGTCCCGAGTGCCTTGTTTGACACACACTCGGAAAAATTTTGAACTCACCAGGGAGGAAAGAAAGCTTTCCCGAGTGTGGTTGTTTGCAATGCACTCGGGAAAAAAAAAGGGTAAAGTCTATTTTACAACCTTGAACTATTCGAAAAGTCTGGATTCCAACCCTAAACTATAAAACCAGACATCTTACACCCCCAACTATCAAAACCATTCATTTTACCCCCCTCAACCCAAACAAAGGTGGTTTTAGGTGACGTGCGCTGACGTGTCAATGGGCCCCACATGTCAGACATCTCATCCTCTCAGTTCCTTTCTTCTTCCTCTCATTCTCGATGCGGGTGGCGTTGCCGAAGGAGTTGAGGAGGTACGGCACCAGCTCGACCTCGACACCGGTGAGGTTCAAGGGGGACGCGGCGGTGGCCGTGATCCGTGCGATCAGCTCGTTGGCAGAGTCGGTGAGAATCTCGTGCTGGGGGCGGAAGGCGTGGTTGCCGTAGCGGGAGTTGTGCGGGAGTGGAGAGGTGGATTCAACGAGGGCGGAGTGCACGGAGATGAGGTCGAGGAGCACATTGACGGCGGGTGATGGCAGGGACGGAAGCGGGTCGGAGAGCTTGCGGCTCTGGACGGAGGCGGAGAGCGCGGCGATGAAGCCGAGGAAGTGGAAGCCGTGGAGGGAGGCGTGGTGCAAGGGAGGGATGCGCACGGCCGTCGCCTTCGACCAGGTGTGGTTTGTCGAGCCCTTCCGCGCCTTCGACCGTGACGGCAGCCTCACCAAGCTTGAGAACACCGCTATGTCGCTCACTGTCGCCTATCGTGGCCATGGCAAGCTATCATCGCCGCCACTGCTGTAGTGCCGCCACGGCAATCTGTCGTCACCCGCCTCCCCACCAACAAGCATTTGGTGCACCGCTCGCTCGCGCCACCGCCATAGTCTTGATTGTCGTCATCTCCATGGTTGTCATCACCGTCGTCGTCGCCATGGTCACCTCATGAACACGTTGTTGTCGCCATCGCCGCCCGTTGTCATAGCCGCCCATGAATGTCTCGGGTCCGGTCGGATCTGGACGCTATTGGCGCAGATCCAGTTGGATCTAGAAGGAGATGGGTGGAGGCAGTGCTCGGGGATGGCGACGGCCAGCGCGGTAGGAGATGGGCGGCGGTGGATGGATCGATGGGGGAGAGGGGAGGTCCGTGTGAGGGAGAGAGAAGATTGAGGGAGAGAGAGAATAGATGTAGGCCCCACCTTACCCAGCAAAAACCACCATCCACATGGCGCCACATCACCCAAAACCACCCCTGTTTGCGTTGAGGGGGGTAAAATGAATGGTTTTGATAGTTAAGGGTGTAGGATGTTCGGTTTTGTAGTTTAAGGTTGATTTCCGGACTTTTCAAAAAGTTTAGGGCTATAAAATAGACTTTACCCAAAAAAATATTCCCGAGTGTTGACACTCGGGGAACTTTCAGGGCTCATCGAGAAAGTTTTGTGCCGAGTGCCAATTTTTTTCTTTCCCGAGTGTTAACACTCGGTAAATATTTCCGTTACGGTGGCCTAAGCCGTCGAGACATTTTTCCCCCGAGGGTTTTATGTTTCCCGAGTGTTTAGTCGTACACTCGGGAAAAGAGATTTTCTCGAGTGTAAATCTCGGGAACACTCGGGAAAACATTTTTTCCCCGACTAAACTTTCCCAAGTGGTGTTTCCCGACGGTCGACCTTCGGGAACGTTTTTCCCAAGTGTTTTGGTGACTTTCCCGAGTGTTTAGGGCACTCGGGAAATAGCCTGTTTCTGATAGTCTTGACGCACCCGACCACTAGGTCATTGATGGCGGGAGCCTGAGATGACTAAATAGAGGCACAACCAAGAAGAGGATGAAGGACAATACTAAAGATGGGGAAGACTGGGTGGAGCTGCTCTGAGATTGTTTATTCCTGGTGTGCAACACAATGTGGGGTCCTTTGGATGAAGGAAAGGACACAGGGCCGGTAAATGGTTGTTTGGAAGCAAATGGTAGGAAAGTCATGGGGCAAAAACTCTTTGAGGGATTTTGAAGGCACATAAAATCTCTCTTTAACTCAAGGGGAAATTTCTGTTGCCATTTGGGAACAAAAGAGATACAAATCCCGGCCATAAAATTTTTTTCAAAAAATTTTAAAAAATCATAAAATTAAGAAACAATAATTATAGTGTACTCGAGTTATCAGCAAAAACACAAGTCTTGGTTACATGCCAAATATATAAAATACATCATAACAACTACACCTAGATTGCAACAATAGACTAGCAGAACAAAAGATTAATTCACTTCCATTGCTACAGGCCCACCCAAACAAGTCTGCAGTTCCAGATTTCCAGTCTACATGCCACAGCAAAGTCCAAGCAAAAGTAAAGCCAACATCACCAACTACATGCCACATATATGAAATAAGTCATAACAACTACACTTAGATTGCAACAATAGACTAGCAGAACAAAGTAGAAGGATCATCCACTAGCTTGATGCATCATCCAACAATAGACTTCCACTTTGATGCATCATCCACTAGCTTTCTCAAAGACTTGGAAAACATAAAATGTCGACTTTAATTTGCACCAAGGTCGTCTACAAATTATATGGAAAAAACAGCTTTAATTTCCTACAATTAGCTTGTTTAAATAAATGGGTGATGTTTTGGTTGCCTATCTGAGCTGTTTGACATGACATGATATGATTAACAAATTGTGACAATTTAAATACTTAATAGGAATAATTTATCCTTGAAACATCTAATCTGCGAAACATTAATATAACACAGTAAAATGACACGAGCATGGTAGGATTTATGCATGTTTTAGTTCGCTATGACTGGGTTCTGGTGTTATGATAGTCGTGCCTATAGACTATAGTTGCTCAAGTTATTAAATCATGTATAGTATCCAAATGACTACAAGGGAGGTGTTACATAGACCATGCCTCAAGGATCGATGCGCATTATGGCACATACAGTTTTAGTGTCTGATTTATGCATTCACTTAGGCTCATCTACAGGCTTTAGGTTATGGTTCTAACATTAATCTCATGCCTATGCTTAATCTTGTGTTACTGAAATATTTATGTTCCAAGCAATCATTAGGCTTGGGATCAAGGTTATTAAGTCATAAAGTCGAGTTGAGTCGCAAGAGGGACGACTTGTCGACTTGGTCGACTAGTCACGACTAACCACGACTAGCCACGACTAGACCCCAAACTAATTACTAAGTTGCTAACTAGTCTGCTACTCCTACTACTAAGTACTAACTACTAGTAGTACTAGCACTATTGGCTCATCACATCGTTAATCACTCTTGTTGCTTACCACTACAACAAGGGGATGTGAGGATGGCAACCGACGGCTAAGGGGAGAGGAAGAAGCAGGGGAGGGCAGGGGAAGAAGTGATGGCAGCAATGGAGGGGGGGGAAGAAGCGGCGGGAGGGGGAGGGAGAAGCGTGACGCTAACCCGAGGGGATAACGCGGGAGGTGGGGAGGAGGGAAGAAGCGGCGGAGGCAAGGGAGGGTAGGGGAAGAAGCGGTGGCAGCAGAAGAGGGGAGGGGAAGATGCGGTGGAGGAAGGGGAGGGGATGGGAAGATAACCAGAGGCGACTGTGTGTCGAAGGGGATGGCTCCACCACTCCCTTAAGCCGCCATTGCCTCTGCTCGCAAGTAAGTCTCTTCTCTTACCTTCCCTTCTCAAGCTGGCTTACTGTGGGTCACTAGTTGCGTGGCTAGCCCCCACCGCATGGCATGTGGCCTGCCGCGCGCCCACCAAGCAGTAGGTGACCTGCCCACATCAACAGTCTTTATTACTGAAATGGTGAGTGGTGACCTATTAGCACCTACATGGTAATTGGAACATCAACTATTGAATCTTCCAAAATGGATGGCCTTTGATAAGTGGGCGTACCTTTATAATACCATAGTTTGTTTTTTCACTTGGGTATATGTGTTTGCACTAAATACTCGTCCATATGGATTGCATGGTAAGTGCCAAGATCACACATGGCTACCTAGTGCAACACATATTTAGATGATTAGACAAAAGATCTGATAGAGGTAGATACGTACTCTTTTCACACATCTAACATACCTCATCTATTTATAAACACTTCCCACCCTACCCGTGTAGGGAACTCGTCACGTCTGAGTAGCGTAATGTTGAGTATTCTCTGTACCACCGACACTCGGTTTCAGTGGCGGGGCTAGAAAATTTATGCTAGGGCATGTACAATAGTATAGACAGCTGCGGTCTATAGCAACTATCCATGTCACCTGTAGACAGCACTAAAGATAGCTCATACAATGGGTTGCGGTGATATAGTCGGCTACAGGATTATAGACAACACACAATCTTTTAATGCTTTCCTTGGTTCTGGTGATTATACAGTTGGCTACAAGATTGTAGACAACATATTTCTCTCTCTTTATTCTCTTTCATCCACATCAGCTTAAATCATATGTGGCAGATGCTATAGACAACTGATGTAAGCCTATTCTCTTTCATCCACATCAGATTGTTTGGCAGTGCTAGTTAGAGATCTTGCAAGTCACAGTCCTAGTCCCTTCGATGGGTTAGAAACTTAGAATGTTAATTGTGGCAGCACGACAGGTTGGCTTTGCTAATGTGATGTCAACATACACCTGTGACATGCAAACTGCGTTTGCCGTCATGAATCGCTTTGAATACTAGAAGGATACCCCACACATTGCATCAAGAATTGGTATAAATCAATGTGTTGCTTGTGAATCAAATGGCCGCAACAATCTCTGTTAGCAATCTGACGGCCAGACAGATAAATAGATATAATTACAACTAGTGGAGACTAATTGTATCTAATAAACATATGTGGCACTCAAGTCTAATCCAGAGGTTGTAAACAATAAGGCCTTGTTTGGGAACTGGATTCCCGGCCGGGATCCCCGCCAAATCCCCAGGCTGCAGTCCCACAGGAAATATTTCACCGAAAAGATAGAAGCGCCGTTTGGGAGTCCACAGAGGAGCGGTTTCCCAGCTCTTTCCACGCGAAACCCACAGGGAAAAAAGAATCCCCTCGCCACCCGTGACCAAATCTCCCCGCCGCATCACGCCAGGCCGCCTAGCCGTGACCTCTCTCCTTCGCCTCCCATGACCTCTCTCCCGATCACCTCCCTCCCGACCGTCGCCTCCACCGCGTTCTTCCTCCTCCCACTCCCACCGCCGTGAGATCGGAGCTTGAATCTGAATCTCCTCCGAGATGGCATCGCCGCCGCGCGGTCTCCTCCTCGTCCTCTTCAGGCTCCTCACCGCTGCCATCTACGAGGACCAAGTCGACCTCGCAGACTAGTACAGTACCTCGTCGCGCCTCCCCTAGGCTAGATCTGATCCGCCCCTCCCGTGCCTAGATTTGATTTGGCCGACGCGATGCAGCGGGGCTTCGAGTTTCTAGTTCAGATCCACCCCTCCCGTGCCTAGATTTGATTTTTGCAGATCAGATTGTTTCTCCTATATTAGCTGTGAGTTGTTTCCAATTGTAGTTTCTAATTGGTCTACTGCGAGCACTACTACTGAAAAGTTATCACAGACGGTTCGAACCGTCATCACGCACGTATCCAAACCATCTATGTTTGTTGGTCTGTGATAACGAGATATTATCACGTATGGTAAAAACCGCTCAGGATACGAAATATCACGAGCGGTTTTACTAAAAACCGCTCGTGATACTAATATCACGACGGTTTTACTAAAAACCGTCAGCGAAGGTTATATCACGAGCGGTTTCTACTAAAACCGTCTATGATCCAAGAATATCACGAGCGCTTCTAAATAAAACCGCTCGTGATACGAGAATATCACGAGCGGCTTTTATTTGGAACCGCTCGTGATATGCTCGATCACAAACGGTTTGTTTTGATAACCGTCAGGATATTCTCGTATCACGACGGTTTTAGTAGAAACCGCTCGTGATACTTTGCTTCCTGCATGCTTTTAACAAAAACCGCTCGTGATAGCTCATACCGACCACAATTATGTTGTTTTCTGGCTAGCCTCAGAATTGCTAGCCATGCCCTCTCAAAACAATCATGCACAAAAACAGATTCAAGCATGCACAAAAACAGATTCATTAGAGATAATCAATTGTTGACAACTCAAAGTGATCATTACTCAAAATAAATTACAAAAGATCGCATTTGTTCAAGTATTGTCGCTATAGTTACAAGCTGGATTACAAGCTGCTTACGTTGAGAGGTGTCGGCGGGTGATGCTCTTGGTTGGCGACGGAGTGAAACTCTCCATTGTCGTTAATGATTTCTGTGTTGATGAAGGTGCAGAGCTTCCCTTGAATGTCCTTGATCTCTTCTACAACGAGTGAATCACATTGTAAATCCAAGACCTGTCGCTACCAATTAAGAGTAAAGTGGTAAGCTATATATATTTAAATTTATAATTAGGAAATAATTATTTGGAGATTGACAAACCACGTGATCCTTCTTCCTAGCTCTAAGGATTAGTGCATATGATAGCGAGCGTAGATTGCACATAACTCATCATCTTTTTCTTTGGCGACCTTTGCAAAAATAGAATTACATATATAGGTATAGTCGGTTCGAGACGCATTATTATGAAGTATGATATAGGATTATCGTGTTGTAGCGCCGCATGTAAAATCCATCCAAAGTGTTAGTTGGGCGCTCTTTCCATCAGATATTCCTTTGTTGGCAACATAATTGATGAACGCCCTACATGATTCGAAAATGTTATCCTCGGCCATTTCAAATGAATGAAGACTACAATAGAGTTATGTAAGGAGAAAATAAGCATACCTCTCGAGTACTCCTCTTAGAATGCTGAAGTCGTGCTTGTTGCGGTTTAGGGAATCAAGGTATATCACATGGTTCCTCTTGGGTATAATAACTAAAAGGATCCAGTGGTACCTACTCATGTATGTCGCTATAGTCATTAAACCTAAGTTCGTGGTGCGTATAAAGTACAAATGAAATTTGTATAGCAAGTAGTGACACTTACCCCTGGTTGTAGGGCAGCACTATGTACTTCATGTTCGTCTGACGAAGCAATGACCTCGTTATGTATTTCTCGACGAAGGATGAGTCTTGTTGGATGGTTTGGAACGATACCACATGTGGGTCGAGGAAACCCACCGGTTCTTTCCATTTCCGGACATTTTTCAGCATGTATCTATACATAAGCAATGAGTTGTGATATTTATCGATAGTACATGAATGTAGAACTTGATTGTACGCACTTACAGTGTCCAACATCGTAGAAGCGAGACGTCGAGGCCAACGAGGTTGAATAGGTCATATAGGTCGTTGAAGCCCACGAAGAAGTACCTCATCCCGTTGAAGAAATGCTTGTCCTCGTGTTCGGCGGTGATTCGATGATCGCACCCCTTCTTTTGGGTCTTGTCCAAGTACCAGGCATGCAAAGCCTGACAAGCATATCCAGCGTGCATTAATACTGCGTCGGAGCACAACGGTTTTCCGATGATGTAGTTCCCGGGTATCGCGGATTTCCCGGACTTCGGAGGCACCTTAACGTTCGTTGATTTCGATTTGGCCTTAGCGATGGGAAGCGTCTTTTTGTGAGACGACTCGGGAACCGATACGTCGGCACGCTTTTGCTGTTTCTTCGGCGTCTTCTCCACGGGAATCGAAGAGGTGGCCTTCTGAGGCGAAACATGAGGTGGAGTCATCGAGGGTCCCGTTGGAGAGGAATGGTCGTGTCCACATCGCGCCTTCTTTGGGTCGTGGTGATGTCCTTCTTGGGCCATCGGATAAAAGAGAGGATGGCATCCCCTAGTGTTGTGATCTCTTCGTTCGGGCAAATCTTGTTGGGGCGGCTCGAAATTGACATGTACCATATCCACTGACCTGGTGTAACCGCGGCGCCACCTAGGCACCGTCTTCAGACCGCCCTTCCTTGTATGGATACACCATCCCCTGCGCAGCCTCAATACAAAAGGACCCATCCATCCTCATTTGGAGTTTACAAGGCGTCGGCTCCTACAAAACGATACGCAATTAGCTAAGGCGTCCTATAGGTCTATCTTTGGTGCATTCCATAGATGTACGTTACCTTGATGTCGTCTATCGGTAATCGGACGTCGTCATGTTCACAATTATGCGCGGACGCGACGCTACTCCGACGTCGAGGAGGACTGCCTCCCGAATTAGCGGGGGCGGCTTGCGACCGCTGGCTCATGAGTATATCCATTTGACTCTGCAATGCTGCCATCTGTACTTGAAATTGGTTAGTAATCATCTGTACCAACTGGTTGTCGTGCTCGGCCTTGGATCTCTTCCTAGTCCTATACGTGCAGTAGTCGTCCGCGAATCCATGACTCCAAGGTACGTTAACCCCAAGGCCTCGCGTGCGACCCGGGTGCTCCTTGTTTCCCAAGGTCATAGATTGTATATCCTTCTCCCTGTCTGCATGGAAGGAGCCTTGGGAAGCTTGGGCAGTCAAGTCACGCTGCAAGAGGTCATCACGTTATTATAGGCACTATGAAGTTATGGACTTATTAACAACTTAGTAGTTCGACATATTTACCACACGTTGGGACACTTCTGATGCGCCGGGTTTGTGAAGGAGATGCTGCCGAAGACGAGACTTGTGCCCTCGCTTAACCAACTTTAGGGAACACGGGTCCGTGACATCGAAGCGGGTTCTCCTTCTCCGCCGCCCATTCCTCATATTTACCCGCTGCACCAGCCGTGCCGAGTCTGTCTTGGTGAGTGTTTCGTGTCTGAGAGTTTTGTGCGCCGACTTTGCTCCTTAAATTCGGTCGTCGTTTTCATAGCCACAAAGGTGTCCCATGCTTCCCGCATCAAGAATCTATACTGCGTGAAGGGCGTCTGACCCGTGTTCACGTACTTCATGACAAGAATGCTCTTGAAGGTCCTCCACGATTTACCCATCGTGAGCATCGCCGTCCGTCGCACGCGTGCCACATGTGCTTCTGGAATAGTAAACTTCTCTGAAAGTTCTGTCCACAGCGCGCCTTTTGCTTCTTTCGTCAGGTCCTTCCACCTTGGTGTGGTGATGAGGACCCGTTCCCTTGCAAGTATCCCGCAGATGGTCCGGAATCTCGCCGCTGATCTCTTGGGACTCAGAGGGACCCCAAAGTCACTAACCTCCGTGATGACCAGTCGGTCCGTAGGCATTTTCGATTGTCCTCTGCCATCTCACTTCCGTGTCATTATCGTCGACGGTGATGGTGGCCTCGTCGGCGCCTCTTCCATCTGCGGGGTCGGTGTTGGCGGCCTCGTCGGCGCCTCTTCCATCTGCGCCGTCGGTGATGACGGCGAAGACGGTGCCTCTGCCATCTCGCTTACTTGCTCTCAGGAAGAAGTACAGAGGTTGACTATAGAGATCAAGATGGCAAATGAAAAGTTGAATGAGCTCATACAGACTACTAACATTCCAGCATAAATATGAAACAATTAATCTCAGGAAGAAGTACAGAGGTTGACTATAGAGATCAAGATGGCAAATGAAAAGTTGAATGAGCTCACACAGACTACTAACATTTCTAACATTCCTTAATCCACGAGCTTCTATTCTAACACTCCTTAATCCACCAGCTTCTCTTGTGATCTTTGTATAGATAGAAACTAGTGATATAAATCTTTTTCCCAAGCCTATCTTTGCCCGAGCCTACTTCATCGAGCCCGACACACTGGAGTGTACCATTTGCTTCATGCCGTGGAGGATTGGCATGAAGCAAAGGTACACTCAAGTGTGTCAGGATCGACGAAGAAAATGCTAAGCAAAGGTTTAATGCTTCATGTACAGAAGACTAGCCTTTAATGAAGACATAGAACTAGAATCAAGTAAAATGATCAACGAAGGAAATGCTAAGCAAAGGTTTAATCCCAACATAGAAACAAACTAGAATCAAGTAAAACTTTCTTTTTGGATTGTTGTAAAAAATGCAGTTTTAGCAAAATTTCAGAATTAATCCCAACAAAATTAATTAGCATTAAAGCATAATTCCTAAAGAATTTAACACTCCTTAATCCACCAGCTTCTCTAAGGAAATGTGAAGGAATCACGACGGTTCTTAATAAGAACCGCTCGATTAAACTCTCACCAATAAAAGGTCTAGAGATTAACAAAGGCACGCACACTATTCCAACATATTGATTGATGATATTATGTGCTCTCGTAAGGAGAGTAGCTAAAGAACAAGTCTTTGCCATCTCAATCCTATTGTCTATACTCTTCATGAAATGAATATGATAATATCAATTCAAACTATGAGCTCTAAACAATACTTTGCTTAACTGTCAAATGATCTCAACTGTTAACGAAAACAGATTAAACTTCCAGTCCAACAGAGGTTGACTACAGAGATCAAGATGCCAAATGAAAAGTTGAATGAGCTCATACAGACTACTAGAAGAAGCACAAACTAGTCAATACAACTGATCAATTTGCAATTGAACTATGAGCTCAACCGAAAGTAACCAATTAACAGTACATCATATTGACAGTAGTGTTGGACCGAAAAGGCGACTAGAGGGGGGGTGAATAGGAGCACGCTCACTTTTTCTCAAAAGATGGATTCAAATCGTAATTCGCAAATCACTCCAATAGCTATGGAAGCTATGAAGATGAATGCTCAAACGCATTGGAAGACTTGTAATGAAACCACTCCTAAACCCTCAAAGTACAATGAAGAACTCCTCAAGAAATTCGAAAATCAGGGCAAAAGGTACTACCATCATAAGTGCGGTACTACCTTTTACGTCTTGGTACTACCGTTGTTGTAAATGCGGTACTATCAAGATCAAGGTACTACAGCAGTAAAAATGCGGTACTACCTTTTGTCCCGACGATGAACAGAATCACCAAAACGAAAACGAAAAATCGACGTAACTTTTAAACCGTGAGGCCAAACTCCACCAAATTTGGAACACACCTTCCTAAGGATATTAGGAACCTATTCCAATCGACGATTGCAACAAATCAAAACAGGGTTCCTATCTTTTTCAGTTTGATCGAAGAAGGGTCAAAAACTAGGTCAAACCGAAAATATGATCTAGCAACTTGCTCGTGGGTGATTGATGATCAAGATGATCCTAGATGGGTTCCCACATGTCACAGCAAGCTAAATCACGAAGAGAAACCAATCAAAAACTCGCGGATCAAAGAAATCCCTAAAATCACGAAATATAGGGCAAGAACGAAAAGAGACTCAATTTGGGGAATCTTGCTTGGATTGATTTCGTGATTGATGTTTGGATTACAGCTGCTCCATCAAGGGTAGCAAAGCTCTAATCAAGAGCACACAATCAATCCTCTCTAGAACCCTAATCTCCACGCCTAGCCAAAACAAAACTAGGGTTTCACAAAATAGCAAAAGGGGTTGAAGGAGGTGCAGCCACCCCCTCTTCTATTTATAGTGGAGACTTAGACCTTCTAGAGAAACTAACCATAATGGGCCCCCGTTAAGCCCACACACAAACGGGTCACATACGCACGCCTTTTAAAGCGTCGTCTTCATCTCTGCTGGCACTCGCTGTTTCGCCACGTGTAGGTTGATCAACGGCTCTCATCATGTCGGCAAGTCTCTCCCATCCGGCTCCCACCGAAACCACCATGGCACTTGCACCGACCCCCGCGCCGCTTGATCAAACCAGTCGCACCGAACTGCCTGTTCGGTCACCTTTGTCCATTCTGCGCCACGCTTGACTCCATTGACTTCACCCGCATCCCGATCGTTACGGACCTCGGCTTCCAAGCTTAGTCCCGATCATCCTCGCCGTTGACCGTCGTTGGCCTCCAAGCAACCTGCACACCAATTGGCAAAGAAAATCGATTCCGGAACAAGTTCTTCACAACTTGACCCACGTTAGTCAAAACATGCATCATGCAACACATATGCCATGAAACCCATGAACTTGACCTAACCCATAACCATTTTACCAAGATGGCCCAACTTGAAAATGCAATCGGTACTACCATTGTTAAGGCGGTACTTATCAAGATCATGTAGTACCAAGACTCCATAATCTTGGGTCGTATCCGCTCCTCAAGGAAATTCAAAACTTCCCAAAACACCTGCTCGAAAAACCATACCGCTCACACGCGTCGTTCAAATCATCTTGGTACTATCAAGAACTATAGCGCGGTACTACCGCTCCTCGAGAAAACCAATACACAAGTTACACTCGCTCGAAAAACCATACCGCTTTGCTTGCGTAATACCGCCAGCGGTACTACCGCCAAACACAAGCCGGTATTATCATGAGGTAGTACCGCCGCATTACGCAGTACTACCGATTATCCCGACACTTGCTTTGAAACAGATTTCAACAAAACCGAAAACGATCGTTTCGACAAACCAAAGAAGCTATTGCCAATTGTACCATCACATTAAGATCGTGAGCATATCCCCATGATATCCACAATCTCCCCCTTGATGAACACATTGGCAATTTCCCACAAAAACTAAGTTTGAGGTTTGAAAAAGTAAAAACTCGACGTTTTCGCTTAAAGGCACAACTTGGTCCAAATGAAAGAAAAAGCAAAGGAAATGACCAAGCTGACTCCAGAATAGTATCAGCAAGTGAGATACGGCAAAAGAAGGCAAGAAAGCTTCATTTTCCAGAAACAGGTCAAAATCTCACTTAAGGTCCATATGAAAGAACAATTGTTCGATATGACCTTTTATCATTGTGAGGATCAAGAATTGCAATTCAAGTTCAGAAGTAGCAATAAATCCATAAGAATGCAAATAAGGAACTCCCCCTCACTATGATCCTCAAAATTCAGAAAAATTTCAAATTTTCCATTTTTCTCCAAGTAACTTCCCCTTTTTCATAACTCCCTTTTTTATTTTTTCAACCATCTTCTCCCCCTTTGACAATGGAATCATCAAGGAATCACGCCTTCCTCTCGTCCAGAGGTGACAAATGCAGAATGAGGAAAAAGCATAAAAAGGAGCATGCATGAAATGCAATGGAGTGGCTTCAATTTTTTTTTTTTGTATATTTTCAATTGTTGAGTACAAGAAGCTTTGGAGATTACCCAAAAGAACAAGTTAGCATTTCTAAAGTTGCACAAACAACATATCAAGCCTAACAGCGCTAGCAAGATCATGATAAAACATATATAACAAAGCTAAGCAAGAAGGCTCAATATAAAGCAATGAATTTTAGCATTTTAAGCAAAGCTTCAAATCTAGCAAGTTCATCAACAGTGATCCTAAAATGATACTGGCCATGTCAAAATATCAAAGTTGGATCAAAAAGCTAACAAAGACCACATTAAGAGACAAATAGGTCCTGAATTGAATCATTTTTCTCAAATGCCCATTTTCAACTGTTTTTCATTTGCAATAAATATTCAAGTTGATAAGAGGTCTATCTTAGTGAAGAAGATCCTGGACTAGGAGCCATCCACAATCTCTTCCTAATGTTCAACCAATTTGACAATTTGCATTTTTAGCATTGTGCTAGATCTCAAGCCTCACTACGACCATCCCAAGCAACAAAAGCTTAAGAGAGTGGTCTAGGTCATCCAAAACTCCCCCTGAGTTCATGCCTAGTGCAATGGCAAGCAGTCTCATGAGAAAGAATTGGTGAGATCAGTTCTTTCGCACAAAAGAGATCATCATTTTTTTATTTTGCACAAGAGCAGTTTTAGATTCACAAGAACACAAGAAGGTCAAGTAATGATCAAAGCTAGATTCAAGAGCTAACAAAGCAATTTTGACAGAGCCAATGTCATAAAAGGAGCACTAATTAAGAATCGGCTAAACAATTCACAAATTGCTAATTTCTTAGTTCAAGTTGTTTTTCAAGTTCTAGCTCATACAGCAAAGACTTAGCTACACATGTGAAAGCATGATAATTCTAGCAAGTCAAAGAACTAGACATGGCATTGAGCAAGAATTTGAAACACTAAAGCTCCAAAGGGTAATAAGCAAAACTTCATCAATTTTAAAAGATAAGCAGAAAAGCTTATATTACAATGCATCTTTTTGGATTTTTCATATGAATGCAATATGATACAATGAGATGCAAGAAAAAAACTTAAAAGGCCTAAAAAGCCTAAAAAGATCAAACAGAACAAGAAAAGAACAGAAAAGATCCAACTCCCCCTCAAACCAACCCATAGGGATAAATTACCCCTAACTCGCTTCTCAAGGTGGCAAACCTTGTTGGGTCTAAAGGCTTGGTGAGGATATCAGCCAATTGAGCCTCGGACTCCACAAAATGCAGCACAATATCACCCTTCTCGACATGATCTCTAAGGAAGTGATAGCGAATGTCTATGTGCTTAGTCCTAGAATGTTGCACTGGGTTTTTAGCAATGTTAATGGCAGAAGTGTTATCACAGAAAAGAGGAACACTTGCAAATTCTAACCCAAAATCCTTAAGAGTGGAGACCATCCACAAAATCTGACTACAACAACTAGCAAAGAAGAACATATTCACTTCAAAGAAGGATTGTGCAATGTAAGACCGCTTCCTAGAAGACCAAGATACAAGTGAAGTGCCTAGGAAGTGACAAGTGCCCGAGGTACTCTTCCTATCGCCGACGACCATAAAATCGAATCAGAGAACCCTCGAATGGACAAAGATGAAGAACATGAATACCATATGCCAAATTGGAGGGTAGAGTGTAAATACCTGAATATGCGTTTAACGGCTTGGCGATGGGAAGCCCTCGGAGATGCTCGAAACCTCGCAGAGGCGAGGCGTGAAGTGGATGTCCGGTCTTGAGGCCGTCAGATATAGCAGGGAACCGATCATGCTGCGGTAATCGCGTTGATCCACGGCTTCTCCTTCCTCACCGGATCCAAAAGCGATCGAAGTTGCCATGGGAGTGGAGATCGACTTGCGAATACCCATATCAAAGCGTTTGAGCAGATCCTTCGTACTTCCGTCGATGGATGAAAATACCTTCCTTGCATTGCTTGATTTGAAGCCCCGTAAAGTAGTTGAGCTCGCCCATCATACTCATCTCAAATTCTGGACATGGTCTCGTAAAAAGCGGAAACAAGAGCATTAGACTAACCACCAAAGATAATATCATCAACATAAATCAACAAGCGGTAGTCATTGCCATGCCTAAGAATGAATAGAGTCTTATCAACTATTCCCATTTTAAAATCATTCTTAAGCAGAAAGGTCTTAAGTCTATCATACCAGGCTCTAGGGGCTTGCTTAAGACCATACAAGGCTTTGGAAAGCTTAAAAACACGATCAGGGTACTTGGGATCCTCAAAGCCAGGGGGTTGTCTAACATACACTTCCTCCTCTATAAAACCATTCAGAAAGCACTCTTAACATCCATTTGATGCAACCTAAAACCTTTAGATGCAGCAAATGCAAGCAAATCTTGAATGGATTCTAATCTAGCAACAGAGCGAAGGTTTCATCAAAATCTAACCCCTCAACTCGGCTAAAACCCCGAGCTACCAAATTGCCTTGTTTCTAACCACGAACCATCCTCATTTTGTTTATTTTAAACACCCAGCGGGTGCCAATTACATTATGACCACTAGGAAGTTCTACAAGGTTCCAGACTTTATTTCTTTCAAAATTCTCTAACTCCTCATGCATGGCATTGACCCAACTAGTATCAGATAAAGCATGTGATATATCTTTGGGTTCAAAAGAAGCTACAAACGCAGAGTGAGAGAAAAGACTCGGATCATGATACCTGGAGCGAGTGACTCGCTCATGGAGATTACCGATCATCTGATCCGGAGGGTGTTGCTTCTGGATGTGCAAAGGAGCGCCTGGGGGAGATAGTATCTCCTCAACCTCCGCAGGTACTGCTGATGAAGAAGATGCAGCAGGAGCCTCAATTGGAGGTGAACCATCAGAGCGAGTTACGGTGCTTGGCGGAGCATCGAAGAATGTGGGAGAGCAGTATCAAGATCATCCTCTTCTTCTTCAACAAAAATACTCTCTGTCACCTGTAAGTCACCTGAAACATCGGATCTAGCTCCAGGGCTAGTCTCATCAAAAGTGACATTGCATGTCTCCTGGATAATGTTAGTCTCAACATTAAAAACCCGAAAACCCCTCGAATGTGCAGGATAACCCAGAAATAAGCCATCACAAGTCCTTGATTCAAATTTATCTAGGTTCCCTGTCTTGAGAATAAAACACTTTGATCCAAAAACCCGAAAGTGCGAAACAGAGGGTTTTCTGCCAAAACGAAGCTCATAAGAAGTCTTGCCCAAAGACGGTCTCAGAAAGACACGATTTGAAATATGGCAAGCTGTAGCAATAGCTTCGGCCCAAAACCTCCTCGGTGTGCTATACTCATCTAGCATCGTCCTAGCCATCGCGACTAAGGTCTGTTCTTCCTTTCCACAATGCCATTCTTTGAGGGGCGTGTGGAGAAGAGAATCGATGCTCAATTCGCGCCAAAGCACAAAAGAGGCAAAGAGGCATTCTTGAATTCCGTGCCATTGTCACTGCGGATCGCTCTCAAGGCACCAGGAAGTTCAGAAGCCAAACGAAGAACAAGATCATGATAATGATCAAAAACCTCATCCTTCGAAGCAAGAAAGAACACCCAAGAATATCTCGAAAAATCATCGACTATGACAAGAATGTACCAATTGCCACCGACTGACCGAACCCTGGCAGGACCAACAGTATCCATATGAAGCAAGCGTCCGGTCCGTCACCATGACCATAGTCAATGAAGGGTGTGAGGCGGCAACTTGCTTGCCATGCTGCGAGCGCATACTGAAGATCCTTGATGGCTTTGAGTTTAGGCAAACCTCTCATGAGATCAAGGCCGCTAACTCGTGTCGATGATCAAAACCAATGTGCCCCAAACGCGTCGGTGCCAAAGCCGAAATCGAAGAAGACGATGAAATCAAGCACTTAAGAGAACCAAAGAAGAGATTGTAAAAATCAGCTCCAAAGATCCTAGCAATTCTAGTAATCCCAAAAACAAGCTCACCAAATTAATCAAGCACCGACAAGCATTCTTCTTAAAACTAGTCTCATATCCATCATCAAGAAGTTGAGAGACGTAAAGTAGGTTAAACCTTAGCTTGTCCACAAGGGCGGCGTCTTTGAGAATGAACTTGTCGTTCACCCCGATCGATCCGTTCCTTTAATCCGCCCTTGTCTATCATCTCCAAAGGTGATGAAGTCATCACTGCTGACCGCGTGAAAGAGGTGAACCATCTTGAGTCTCGGTCATGTGGCGTGAGCAGTGAGTCGATTTAACCACGTGTCAATTCCTCTTTCGCGGTAATCACGAAAATCAAGGAATGAAGAACGATGTGTCTCAATCTTCGAGTTAGTTAAACATGACTTGGGAACCCGATCTTGAGACACACGCTCTCAAGAAGTATGCAAAGCGTATATTGTCCTTGATCCTAAAAGAGTTTCTGTTTTGAGCAATGGTTACTCTAACATGAGAGTTATCCTGTCTAGAAGCATGATGATGAACATGTGAAGTAAATCCTAAACCAGGTTTGTTATTTTTCAGATTACTATGTCTCAAAAAAACTTTAGGTTGATAAGTTGAAATTCTAGCAAAATTTTTCTTATCATTCTTCAACCTCATATGAGAACTCAATTAAATGCCCATTCTTTTTGCAATAGGTACAATGGTATTTGGTACCACTGGGAGAAGCACCTTTTGGCTGAACAGATGATTGGGCAAAACCTGCAGATTTGAAAACGATCTTTGCGGGTTGGGTGTCGAATTCAACTAAGCCATCTCTCAAAATTTGAATGCCTTTTGATTTATCACAGGCAAAGTTGTATCCTAACCCTTGATTCTTATAAGGAGTCTTTGACTTGTCAAGGATCATGTTTAACTGCTTTCTCGCCTTTAGAAAATTTTTCTAATGAATCATTAAGATAAGCAATTTCCTTTCTAAGGTTAACACATGACTCACAAGTTTTGGCTTTAACAATTTTGGATTTGTTTCTCCTTATAGGCAAAGAAGCTCAAGCTTAAGGGCTTCACATGAAGCACAGTTGGAAGAATTTATTCTACCTCAAGCTTGGCATATTTAGCTCTAGCTGCTTCTAAGATATCCTTAATTTCACGTTCATGTTCTAAGCAAGCAGAGCACGGACTAGATGCAACAGAACTCAAAGCCATCAACTTATTTGAATCTAAGCATTTAACACAGGGAGCAGATTTGACTTTACTTAGCTCAGTTCTAGCAGTTTCAAGTTGATGTATGACAGTATCATGAGCAGTTTGTGATTTAGTCAATTCAGAATGCAAGGCAAAGCAAGATGAACATTCATCAACATCAAGATCCTTAGCTTTCACAAGTTCTAATTTTAAATCATTTATTTGTGAATCTAAGTTCATATTTTTATCCATGACGAAAGCTAAAGCCTTATCCTGATTCATTAGTTGATCAAACAAAGTGTCACATCTAATTAAGAGGGCATCATAGGATGGAGTTACCTCACTGGAGTCATCGGCGTCGACAGAGTCTGCCATGAAGCACATGCCGGTGAAGTCTTTGACCTTACCTTTGTTCTTGTCTTGAGGAAGCTCCTCCTCTTTGTCCTCCTCGCTCCGAGTCCACATCGCTCATGGATTGTTCTTCAAAAGCGGCAAAGACCCTGAACAGCCTTCTTAAGCTTGGCAACATCAAACTTGGACTTGTATCCTTGAGGTTTCTTCCAAGTCGGCTTTTCTTCCTTGTGGTTGCTCTTGCCTTTCAACTTAGGGCAATTTGCTTGATATGATAGAGCTCTCCACATTCATAACAAGTCACAGTACGCCTCTCTTCTGTTTCTCACATTGTTATAGGCACGTGTGACCTTTTTAATTATGAGAGCCAACTCGCTCAGAAGACTCTCAAGCTCTTCTTCATGAATAGCGATAAACACGCAAGAGAAGAAGAAATGAAGAAGACTCAAAAGACCCATCGAAGCTCTCTTGGCGGTCTCGCTACCAAGGCCATATTTTCCTTCTTAGAATGATTACCCCTTTGGATCTCATGAGTCTTGAGCTTGCTATAGAGCAGCTCCAAAGTCAGATCAGAGAGGTTAACGTTCTCCTCAATGGCAGTAGCCTTTATCTCCCACTCCTTGGTGTTGATTGCAGCCAAGAGGTGGGTGGCATTTTCAGATTGAGAATATTCAATATAATACTTTCTTTCATCGATTAATCACTTTGTTAAAGCGACTGAAAATGTCATCGATGCTCTCTCCAGGACGCATCTCGAATTTGTTGTATTCACGCTTATAGAGATTTTGACGCACTTGCTTGATCTGGGACGATCCCTCATGGTAAGTTTCGAGGGTATGCCAAATCTCATGTGCGGTCGCAAGATTGCAAATCCTATCATACTCTTGCCTACCAAGCCCAGCATATAAAAGGTTCTTTGCCTTGTTGTTGTTAGCCAAGAGGGCTGCTGAAGCCGGCGTAGCAACTTCAGGCAAAGCAAGCGGGGTTCGAACAACATCCCATATAGCTTGTCCTTCGCTCTCAAGGAAGACTCGCATGCGATTCTTCCAATAGGCATAGTCGAGCCCATCGAAGACATGCGGCTTGGTCGAGTACTTATCCATCGCCAGTTCGGTGGACGGTTAAGATCAAGATTGAACTAACCGGCTCGATACCACTGTTGGACCGAAAAGGCGACTAGAGGGGGGGTGAATAGGAGCACGCTCACTTTTTCTCAAAAGATGGATTCAAATCGTAATTCGCAAATCACTCCAATAGCTATGGAAGCTATGAAGATGAATGCTCAAACGCAGTGGAAGACTTGTAATGAAACCACTCCTAAACCCTCAAAGTACAGCAGCAAACTCCCTGAAGAAATTCTGAAAAATCAGGGCAAAAGGTACTACCATTGTCGTAAGTGCGGTACTACCTTTTACGTGCGGTACTACCGTTGTTGTAAATGCGGTACTATCAAGATCATGATACTACCGCAGCAAAAATGCGGTACTACCTTTTGTCCCGACGATGAACAGAATCACCGAAACGAAAAACGAAAATCGACGAACTTTTAAACCGTGAGGCCAAACTCCACCAAATTTGGAACACACCTTCCTAAGGATATTAGGAACCTATTCCAATCGACGATTGCAACAAATCAAAACAGGGTTCCTATCTTTTTCAGTTTGATCGAAGAAGGGTCAAAAACTAGGTCAAACCGAAAATATGATCTAGCAACTTGCTCGTGGGTGATTGATGATCAAGATGATCCTAGATGGGTTCCTACATGTCACAGCAAGCTAAATCACGAAGAGAAACCAATCAAAACTTCATGGATCAAAGAAATCCTAAAATCACGAAATATAGGGCAAGAACGAAAAGAGACTCAATTTGGGGAATCTTGCTTGGATTGATTTCGTGATTGATGTTTGGATTACAGCTACTCCATCAAGGGTAGCAAAGCTCTAATCAAGAGCACACAATCAATCCTCTCTAGAACCCTAATCTCCACGCCTGGCCAAAACAAAACTAGGGTTTCACAAAATAGCAAAAGGGGTTGAAGGAGGTGCAGCCAACCCCTCTTCTATTTATAGTGGAGACTTAGACCTTCTAGAGAAACTAACCATAATGGGCCCCCGTTAAGCCCACACACAAACGGGTCACATACGCACGCCTTTTAAAGCGTCGTCTTCATCTGCGCGAAGCACTCGCTTGCTTCGCCACGTGTAGGTTGATCAACGGCTCTCATCATGTCGGCAAGTCTCTCCCATCCGGCTCCCACCGAAACCACCATGGCACTTGCACCGACCCCCGCGCCGCTTGATCAAACCAGTCGCACCGAACTGCCCGTTCGGTCACCTTTGTCCATTCTGCGCCACGCTTGACTCCATTGACTTCACCCGGCATCCCCGATCGTTCTGGACCTCAGCTCTCCAAGCTTAGTCCCGATCATCCTCGCCGTTGACCGTCGTTGGCCTCCAAGCAACCTGCACACCAATAGACAAAGAAATCGATTCCGGGAACAAGTTCTTCACAACTTGACCCACGTTAGTCAAAACATGCATCATGCAACACATATGCCATGAAACCCATGAACTTGACCTAACCCATAACCATTTTACCAAGATGGCCCAACTTGAAAATGCAATCGGTACTACCGTTGTGTTAAGGCCAGTATTATCAAGATTCAGCGTAGTATCAAGACCTACTTCTTAATCGCGGTCGCTCCTCAAGGAAATTCAAAACTTCCCAAAACACTGCTCGAAAAACCATACCGCTCACACGATCGTTCGTTCATCTTGGTACTACAAGCAACCATAGCGCGGTACTACCGCTCCTCGAGAAAACCAATACACAAGTTACACTCGTTCTGGAAAAACCATACCGCTTTGCTTGCGGTAATACCGCCCAGCGGTACTACCGCCAAACATAAGCCGGTACTACCGATTATCCTGACACTTGCTGAAAACAGGATTTCAACAAAACCGAAAACGATCGTTTCGACAAACCAAAGAAGCTATTGCCAATTGTACCATCACATTAAGATCGTGAGCATATCCCTATGATATCCACAAGTAGCAAGTAATACAATAGAGCTCAAGTATGAACTAACTATCACATTCAATCTCAATATAAGACAAAGTTCATCACAGAGCATGTCAACAAAGCCCACTGATCAATTTGCAACAGAACTATGAGCTCAACCGAAAGTAACCAATTAACAGTACATATTGACAGTAGCAAGTAATACAATAGAGCTCAAGTATGAACTAACTATCACATTCAATCTCAAGATAAGATGAGTTCATCACAGAGCATGTCAACAAAGCCCATCGATCAATTTGCAACTAGCATATATATATATATATATATATATATATATATATATATATATATATATATATATATATATATATATATATATATATATATGCAAAGATCAACCTAACCGCCACAGAGGAGCAATACTCACAGAGAGGATGCTGCACAAGAACTCACGGTGCAAGGAGGAGGCCAAGTCAGGGGAGGAGGCCGATCTTGGGGAGGAGGAGGTGGGAGGAGGTCGACACGGGAGGAGGACGGCGGGGAGAAGGCCGGTCAGAGGGAGGAGGCCGACACGGGAGGAGGACGGCGCGGCCGAGGTCGGAGGCGCCAATGTCGGGGCGGCGGCACCGAGGTCGGCGGCGTCGAGACTTCTGGCCGGGAGGTGAATGGGCGCCGAGGTCGGGCGGCGGCACCGAGGTCGGCGGCGCCGAGGTCGGGCGGTGGCGCAGAGGTCGGGGAGCCAATGTCGGGCGACGGCGCCGAGGTCGTGGTCGGCGGTGAAGGCGAGCCCTAAACCCTAGAGGAGGCGAACGAGCGAGAGCGTGTAAGGGCGCGTGAGAGGAAGAGAGAAGTGAGAGGAAAACCCTAGCGTTTCCGCCTTATAAAAAGTATATCACGACGGTTTGTAATTATAACCGTGCGGATAATAATATCACGAGCGGTTCTATAATAGAACCGCTTGATATATTACATATCACGCATTTATTCTATTCTAGAACCGTCTGTGATATTAATATCACAGACGGTTCTGATTACAACCCGTCTGTGATATTATTATCACACACGGTTGTATTATAAAACCGTCCGTGATAGCCTGCGAAAACCTGATGACAATTTATGATATCCTGACAAAACATAGTGAACCTGGTGAGACATAAATAACCTGACAAAACATAGTGAACCTGGTGAGACAAGTATGATGACAATTATGACAAGTCCATATGAATTCTAACCTGGTGACAAGTTCATAACACATTTGACTTCAAAATTTCATATCTAATTCAACTCAACTCCAAATCAAGTGAAACCAATTTTGATACTCCACATTACAATGTACGTCCACACATTGACATCAATATCAAATATGACAAGTCCATAACAAGTTCATAACACATTTGACTTCAAAATTTCATATCTAATTCAACTCAACTCCAAATCAAGTGAAACCAATTTTGATACTCCACATTACAATGTCGTCCACATTGACATCAATATCAAATATGACAAGTCCATAACACATCAACACATGACAATTTCACGTTGACATCAAAATATATGAGAGATTACAAGTCCATAACACATGATGTTATGGAATAAATTAATTACATTGGAGTAAATTCTTAATTAAGATATAGGCCTTCACGATGATCGATCGCATATAGCTAGCTTCCTCACCGGGTTCTTCCTCGAGCCTAATGCCATTTCCAAAGGAGGCAACTCGTCAAATTGATTGTATTCTTCCTCGTCCACTACATTCTCAACTCCGACAATCCTCCTTTTTCCATGAAGAACTACGTGGCGCTTCTTATTTGCCGGGTCGGTTACATAGAAGACTTGAACAACTTGGTTAGCCAATACGAATGGTTCGTCTTTGTATCCGACACATTCGAGGTCCACGGTAGTGACACCGTACTTGTCGACCTTCACCTGTGGGAGATGGACCCAACGGCACCGAAATAGGGGGATCTTGAAAAGCACGTAGTCGAGCTCCCTTATCTCCTCTATTTGCCCATAGTAGGAGCTCCTCATCCCATCGGCATCTTGAATGCATCTATCACGGACACCGCTGTTCGGGCAGGCTCTTCAGATCTGAGTCAGCGTATAAAATGTGTACCCATTTATGTCGTATCCTTGCCATGCAACAATTGTAAATTGTGGCCCTCGTGCCAACCATAGCAGCGTATCATCACTTGATGACCTCCTAGTGATTCGCACCTTTAACCATTCGTTGAACCTACGGTTGTGCTCTCTTGTGATCCAAACCTCCGACCGTGCGGATTACATTGGTGCACCATGTCTTTGTGCTCGTCGATGTACGGGGACACTTGGGTCATATGTTGCATGACCATGAAATGGGCTTGAGTGTACGTATCCAGATCGGGAGTTATTGATTTCCTTCCGATGGTCCCGATACCATCCAGTCTCCCCTCATGGCGAGATAGAGGCACACCTATCGGTTCCACCTGAGCCATGTAGTCGACGCAGAACTCAATGACCTCTTCGGTTGCATAACCTTCGATGATGCTGCCCTCCGGTCGAGATCGATTCCGTACGTAGGACTTGAGAATTCCCATGTACCTCTCGAACGAGTACATATGATGTAAGAACACAGGGCCACATATCTTTATCTCTCTCACAAGGTGAACAATGAGATGGAGCATGATATCAAAAAATGACGGAGGAAATACATCTCAAGATGACATAGAGTGGTCACCACCTCGGCCTGCAGAGCATCTAGTCCTTGGGGATCAATGATCTTCCGAGCAATTGAGTTGAAAAATATCACACCTCAAGATTGCCACTCGGACCTTGTTCGCAAGATACTTCTAATTGCAACAGAAGCATTTGTGTCATCGACATGACAATCATGAGACTTCATACCAATTAATTTCAAATATTGCATAGAAACAAGGTTCTTAATGTTAGCGGAGTAACCAGATGGGACTTTCACTCCATGCAAGCTCCGCACGTTCATTTCTCTCGGCCTTGGATAGAGTGTAGCAAGTCGGGGAAGGTACGTTAAATCTCAGACGGTCTCTTCCGTGCTAACTCAGTCCTTATGTTCATATCAACCAAGTCACGCCGTGCGTTAACACCATCCTTTGTTTTGCCACTAATGTTCAGCGAAGAGACCAATCAAGCTATCACATACATTCTTTTCTCGTGCATGACGTTGATGCAGTGGCGAACTTCTAAGTGCTCCCAATAAGGCAAGTCCCAAAAAATTGACTGCTTCTTCCAGATGTTCTTCTCACGGGTTCTTAATTACGTCCCTTCCCAAGCACAACATCGATATCCTTAACCATATCATAGACCTCTTTCCCTCTAAAAGCCCTTGGAGCTGAATCGTTCTCCTTATTTCTGTCGAATTGTTTTTTCATCTTGTCGTATGGGTGACTCCTGGGAAGGAACCTACGGTGACACATATACACAGTTTTGCGCGAGTTGTTCAGCCATACACTCTCTGTAGCATCTAAGCAGTGTGGACAGGCTTTGGCTTCTTTTGTACTGAAGCCCGACAGGTTACCAAGGGCAGGAAAATCATTGATGGTGCAGAACAATATGGCGCGTAAAGTGAAGTTCTCTCGTTTGTACGCATCCCATACCTATACCCTTCGTTCCACAAAGTCACAAGATCTTCCAAAGAATGGTGCTAGGTACACATCAATATCATTCCCGTGTTGCTTCGCCCTTGGATAAGTAGTGACATCAAAATGTACTTTCGCTTCATACACGTACCAAGGAGGAAGGTTGTACATGCATAGATTCACGGGCCAAAATGTCGGTTTTGCTCATGTTACCGAAAGGATTCATTCCATCTGTACTCAACCCTAACCTTATGTTCCTCGGTTCACTTTTGAACTCTTGGAAGCTCCGATCGAAGTTTCTCCACCGCGTAATCGCAGGTGTCTTAGCTTTCCATCTCTCTTACGCTCCTCGAGTGCCAACACGCAATCTTGCCTCTTTTGGGTTCGCAAATAAACGCTTCAAACGTGGGATCACAGGCGAGATACCACAACATCTTAGCAGAGGTCCTTGCTTCACCTTAGTAGTATTCTCGACGCTTGTATCGGGATGCTTTGCACACAGACATACATGCATGTCTCGCATACTCTTTACTAGAGAGGATACAATCGTTCGGACATGCATGTATTCTTTCTACTTCCATTCCCAATGGACAAATAACCTTCTTTGCTTGATAGGTGGTCTTTGGGCAACACGTTTCCCTCCTAAGGATGTCCGCTAGGAGACCTAACAACGCCGTGAAACTCTTATCGGACCAACCATTGCTTACCTTCAATTTCAGCAGTTCAAGCATAGTTGACAACCTTGTATATTCCGGCTTGCAACCAAGGAACAAAGGTCTCACCGAGTCCTCCCTTAAGCCCTCGAATTTACAAAACTCTCTCTCACTGTAGTTCTCTTCTGCATCACGTAGCATCTGATCCAGATTGTCATCGTGTGACCTGTCCTCATCAAAAGCAGTACAGTCCACATCCGGCATATCGTTGACTTCCTCGGCGATGCCGTCATTACTAACTTCATCTGTAATAATTTGCTCTTCACCGTGACTAGTCCAACATGTATACCCTTTTTTGAAACCCCTTCGAATCAAGTGCGCTTCTATTTGCATCGCGTTGTTAAACATCTTTAGATTACAGCAATCAATGCATGGACAGTACATAAAATTTATCCCCTTCTTCAACATATCTTGCTCAGCGGCTCTTCTAAAAGCAACCACGCCATTAATGTACTCTTGACTCACATGGTTCACACTGTACATCCAGTTTCGATCCATCTACACTACGCATGTGACAAATTAGTGTCAAAATTGATTAGCGATTAATTTATAGCAAACATAAAGGGTTATAGATCGTTACCCTCGGAGCTCACGAAGAAAATACGATTCCTCTCCTTTCCTTCTCCTCTCTAAGGTGGCGCAATGGGGGAGGAGGCGGCGAGTGTTGGAGGTGCTAGGGGCAAGGGTCCAACCTTCTCCTCTCTAAGCTGGCGCAACGGATAATTATTGATTATCTGCATGATTGTTGATTAGATACGAGACAGAAGACAAGAGGAAGATCCTAATAACTAGCAAGTTGGTCCGCGCGATTGCGTGGGTATCCGTTTTGATATAATTGAAACAATAAACCACTGTGATGACGTTTCTTCATGGATATAAATGGAGGAAATATAAAATAGATCATTGCACATGTGACTTATCTTGGTGTGTCATAAATTCTTTTTTAATCTGCTCGAGAAAACTACTCATGAAATTAGTTACGATTAAGACTTTCACTTCTTTGCACGTACTTACTCGTTTTGTCTCATCGTTGCACAAAGGAATTACACCAGATTAATTAAAGGCTACATGTTTTGCTTTTCATTTTCTGGAATTAGGGTCCATCAAATTGAGAGCTAGATGTACGTTTTGCCTTTTCCCATCAAGTAGTATTAATTGAAACTTAAACCCTATGCTTCCGATGAAGGAATACAACAAAGAAAACAAAACATTAGGGTCTCGTCTGAGTAGCAAAATAAGGAAATTCACTAATCAATAGAGTGGATAAAGGATAATCAGATTACTTCATCTGCTTGATTAGGGAGGAGCCGCAGTTGGAGGAGCTAGGGCGGGAAGTGGCTCGCACTGGGAGGAAGCTAGCTAGCGAGATCTAAGTGGAGCAGAGCAAATAGGGCCGGTTGATTATCCAAACCGCTGCGTGGCGAGGCGATGGCAGAGGCAGGCGGCGGTCTTGGCAGAGGATGTGTCGCTCAATTTATAACCCTCGGGGATATCACGAGCGGTTCTTAATAAAAATAAATGCAGTGATAATTAGTTATCACAGATGGTTCTCGTCAAACCGTCAGATAATATCCTGACGGTCCTCACAAAAAACCGTCTGTGATTGGAGGGATTATCACAGATGGTTGGTGCATAGAACCGTCTGTGTAATATCACAGACGGTTCTATTCACCAACCGTCTGTGATAGATGACTATCACAGATGGTTCTAGAAAATACCGTCTGTGATAGATGACTATCACAGACGGTTCTAGAAAATACCGTCTGTGATAGGCTTCCTGCTCCACCCGCAGGTCCGGCAGTACCCATCACAGACGGTTCCAAAGGAACCGTCTGTGATGTGGCGTCTACTATAGCCTGTTTTGTAGTAGTGGAGTGTGACAACACAGTTTTCCCTTTGTGCATATGTACTCAATGCAGATGATTGATGAATATGCAACTTAGAATATGATCATCAGGGCAACTTAGTTGGTCTTTGCTTTGCTCAATTGCTTTAGTTTGCATGATTGCTCCTGCGTTGGCATCGGGTCTATAGGTTCTTTGATTTGTAGTTCTCTAGAACAATAACTAACATGCCATAATAATCAATTGTGCAATGGTCCGTGTTTCCCTAAACAACAGGTATTCGAAGGTCCACCTTCCCTCAGTTGGAGAATGCTACAAATAAATTCTCACCGAAAACCAGATTGGGATTGGTGGTGCTAGCATTGTTTACAAGGTAGCGCTCTGCATATGCTTGCTCCGAGTGTTTGGTCTCCTTCTGCATTCAGCGCAAGGACTATAGTTCAGTATTATTCGGCCTCTTATGTAGTAGTTGCGTATTTGTGCATAAATATTGATGATCATCACATGCATGGACATGGTGTTAATGCTTTTCAGGGCCGATTACCCGATGGAGGCGAGGTTGCCGTCAAAAGAGTGGCGTTTACAGATGAGCAATCTTCGTTTTTGTTTGAGAATGAAATCGAGTTAATCCCAAAGCTTCGGCACACAAATATAGTTAAGATTCTGGGATATTGCATCTGAAAGAGGGAGGGCATCTTGGTATTTGAATATATGCCAAAGGGAAGCTTGGATTGCTGCATCTACAACAAGTTTCAATTGGCTTGTTTATCTACTCGATCTTGGGACCAACCAAATCCTAGTGTTTGCATTTACTCGTGGTTTTAAGCATTTTGTAGGCACGAGTTCAACGGGGATGCCATTGGACTGGTCAGCACGCTCTCGAGTAGTTAAAGGGATAGCTCTGGGAGCTCTGTACCTGATAGAGTTGTGCGGCCTACGTATTATTCACGGGGATTTAAAACCAGGCAACATTCTCTTGGATTCTGATATGAATCCTAAGATTTGTGACTTTGGTATATCCAAAACATTAGAGCCAGATTCGGATGTAGGCTAGACCCATGCTGTAATGAGCTCGCCGTAAGCTTATTTACATGCCTCTTTACACGATGCTCTTTTCTTCTCTCCTGTTTTTCTCTGGGCAAATGTTGTACTAATTTTATTTTGTCTTATTTTCCTTGACTTTAGTTTTGCCAAATGGTTTAGCAATTCTATATATTGTCATCTTTTAGTGGGTTTGCGGCCCCTGGATACTACGAAGAAGGCTGTTTCTCCTTCAAGTCCAACGTGTATAGCTTCGGTGCAACGGTCCTTCAGATCATCAGTGGAAAAAAGAGCCCCTCGATCTACACAGACAGGTGAATCCCGCGGTTGTGGTCCTCTCAATGCATGGGTAAGTGAAATACATGTAAGAAAGTGAGGTTCAATCTTAATTATTACACTAATTCAAGTTCGCACAACTCTCTCACAGGCGTGGGACCTGTCGAAAGAGAGAATACTAATGGAGTTCATTGCTGCATGGTGAGCCTCGTACTCGTACAGCCGAGATGATGAGATGGGTTCAGGTAGCACTGCTGTGCGTTCAGCAGAATCCTGAAGAGCCGCGAAGGATGGGGGATGTTCTTTTGATGCTGAGCTGCGAGTGTGTCATCTTACAAGAACCCAGGCAGCCAGGCTACCAGCTTATTACTGCTAAAAGAGAGGTGGCGTCCCAATACAAGATTTAAGTTGAAACCCGGCGAAGAAATTCCAAGTTTTTTATAATGGAAATACTAGAATATTCGCCTCATGGTGCATGAGGAAAAAATGATAATGCATAGTATGTCAAAATAGTGTACACACACACACGTACTTAACGCAGTTTGTAATGTATAGCTCCAGAAGCCAAACCAAGAAAACTTTTGGCACCTGGTTGGAACATGGAAATTGACACACAAGTTTTGAACATTTGCTTCAAAGTTTGTGCTGCCAAAAATTTGAACTGTGCTTGAAATTTCAATGGGGTTTAGGGCCATGTGATCTCAAAGAGAGTAGATTTCAAACAGGAACTTCACTTGGAGCAGTGAACGGGATAGTCTGACAATTAGCACCATTGGATTTTAGTACTGTGAAATATCTATTTGAACTATAGTTTACTAAAGTTGTTTCTGAATTTTATCGGATTTTAGTACTGCAAAATATATATTTGTTTTTGAATTTTAGTACTGCGAAACATAGTTTACTGCGAAAGCGGCTGAAGATTATATTGGATCCACGACTCAAATGCTCTATTAATATCAGAAATTGAAACTGAAATTTTTGTGTTATTACATACTTTGTGATTTGTTTAATTGTACTATTGTTTCTGAATTTTACGATTTTTTTTTAATTTCTTGAAAAAAAAACCATGGCCGGGATTTTTATCCCTGTTGTTTCCAAACGGCAACAGGGATTTAGTTCTCGGGTAGGAATATTTCTCATGGGATTGAGGGGGATTCCATGTGCCCTCAAAATCCTCCACAGGATTTTTCTTCCCTGGGATTTTAACCCCTAGCATCCACACAAACCCTAAAACATCATTCATTCAAAATAGTTTAATTTTGTTACAAAAGGGGGCACAAAGTAAACTAGCAGATTACAGCGGAAGCAAAAGTAGTAAAGTAGACCACATGATTTGCCACAGGTAATCGTCTGGAGGCGCAGCCTAGTCGCCCAAGCTCTCATTCTCCTTGTAGAACTCCTCTCCTACTCAACAAATATATTAAGCAAGAGTAAGCACAAAGAACCATGCTCGCAAGTTACACCCAGTAACAGATTGTAATGCATGCAAGGATTTAACAAAGGGGGGCTCACAGCGCTCGATTTGCATAAAGCGACGCTTTCCATTCAATATTCATACTAAGTTTCAAAGCAGTTATTCTGTAACTAAAATTCATTTTCTAAATCCCAAGTTTTATAATCAGATAACATTCACACAAGAAGTAGTGAAGGATACACTCCAATCACAAGGCTACCCGCCCAATTTCCAGATTGGATAAGAAATCCATGATCATTTGATAAAACCTTTTGAAATCAAAACAAAAAAAATCTAACTTTGCATTGGCTTTGCTTCAGCATGTGCATGACCATGGACATGGCTATCCGAATAGTTTTACACTCTGCATAGGTTGTACAACTTTACCCACAAGAGATAATCACTTATACTGTTTGCTCACACACTTCCGAAGGTGTGCCACTAAGAGATTATCACAGTGCCTTTACAATGCGCCATCCCATCAAAATCTACACGTGCAAACGAAGGAAATTCAAATAAAATTCGAATAAATTCAAATGAAAACATAAGCAAACTCCAAATTAAATACTTTTAGTATGGAAAGCTACACCTTGATTTTAGATGAATTTAGAAATTTGAATCTCACGAATCGGAGCTCGAATGAAGGAGAATGGGCTCTCAGAAGTTTGGAATCACATGGTCGGAAGGAGGTTTGACCATAGGTGGTCAGAAGGACTACCTGGTCAGGAGGAGGTTTGACTAACTAGTCAAAAGATGTTCTACTAGTAGGAAGGAGGTTTGACTGGTAGGAAAGAGGTTGACTACCTAGTCGAAAGGATTTTGACGACTCGACGTGGTCAAAAAAAGAAAAAATGATTTGATTGCTCGTGGTCGAAAGAAGAAATAATGATTTGATTGCTCGACGCGGTCTAAAGAAGGAAGAATGGTTCGACTGCTCGACGGGGTCGTAAGAAGAAAGAATGATTCGACTGCTCCACGCGATCGAAAGAAGAAAGAAGGATTCGACTACTTGGCACGGTCGAATGAAGAAAGAAGGATTGGACTGTTCGACGCGGTTGAAACAAGAAAGAATGATTCGACTGCTTGACGCAGTCGAAAGAAGGGAGAAGGATTTGACTACTCGACGCGGTTGAAAGAAGAAAGAAGGATTCGACTGCTCGACACGGTCAAAAGAAGAAATAATAGGGCACGGGGAGCTTACCAAGACTGAGAGAGAGAGGCTGGCGGAGGAGGCTGGAGGAGGTCGAAGATGGCAGACAACGGTCGAAGACGGCGCGGGCGCTCTAGGGAACTCTTCGGTGGCAAGGAGGTTGAAGACAGCACGAGCTCCAGCGAACTCTTTGGCGGTGAGGAGGTTGAAGATGGTTAGGCTCCAGCGAACTCTTCGGCGGCGAGGAGGCGATGGCGAAACTTGGAGCACGATAAAACGAGGGCGAGAGAGAGAGAGAGAGGGGGGAGTGGAGGTAAAAAACAAGAGGAGGGCGAGGGCTCTCTGCTGCTCTATTTATAGAGGAAGGAGGAGGACTGGGCGACAAGATGGAGCGTCTGGAGTAGGTGAGGGAGGGGACAAGAGGGGGAAACATGCACGACGGAGGACTGGCAATTAAATGCGCAGATGACATTTAATGCGTGAGGACTTTTGCGACAGCCATGATGGTGACTAGGTGAGGAGGAGACTGACAGGCGGGGCAGGTAAAACCGAAAGGGTGGTCGAGACCAAGAGGCTGGTCGACACGTGGGGAGGGAAAAAGAGATGGAGCGACGGAAAATTGGAACAAACAGAGAAAAGGGATTTTTAAAAAACTAGATAACTCCAATAAACTCAAAATAAATCAAATCTTTGAATTAGTTGAAGTTCAATTAGTTCATATTAAATTGCTTTTAATTTTAAAGATTTCCAAGTTAAGCTTTAGCAATTAAACAAAACCAAATGATTATTTTTATTTTGCAAATTTCAAAAAGCACTAAAAACTAGGTTGTTACATAACTGAAGCTCAGAAAGATGTGCTGGTGACGAAAAATTTTCAATCGTTTGAGTTCCCGAAAGAACACGAAGCCTTCGTGCGACGACACACATTGCTAGCGGCATGCATAGCTTCGAAGAACTTCAAGAGCACGCTTATCAAGCAATACGTGGATAAGTTTCTGATGCACTTCTAGAAGTATTCGTTTGTGGAGGAGTACTAGCAAGACTTTATGGCGAAGAAGACGACATATGATGTTAGGAGTGAAACTATGGTGCACAGGGCCCTCCAGGCCAAAAACACGCACTCCCACAGACTCGACACTGCTGGGTATGCTGGTAAAATCCCGCAATGGAGGAAGAAGGATGAGTAGGCAATCCTGTGGGAGGCCTCCCCGCCATTTGCTGGGATCCTTGATGAGCGCGCCTGAAACTGGATAATAGCGAGGTCATCTACCATGCGTTCGAGGGCCATCTCCTTTCCAAACCCCGCAGACAAGGAAGTGTTCTAGCGCCTAGTAAGATATCGAACTACCTAGTTTGTAATTACTCCATAACTTCATAGGAAGTGAAATAATATGTCGGTCTCTTGCAGGAAGTGCTCAGTGCAGAATCTTTCCAAGGTTCATTCTAGGCAGTCAGGGAGAGAGTGTTGGACCGAAAAGGCGACTAGAGGGGGGGGGGTGAATAGGAGCACTATCTATTTTTCGCTTTGATCCGATTCAAACATGATATTGACTCCAATAGCTATGAGAACTATGAAGATCAATATATATAAGCATAGCGGAAGACTTGTACTCAATCCCCTTCAAATCCCCAAAAGAAACGACCAAAAACACAAAAATCAGCCTTATGAACAGTGCTGATGAACAGTAGCAGTATAACCGGATAGACAATAGCGGTAGTTCCGTATGAACAGTAAAATCAGGCGAATAAACAGTAAACAGCCTGAAAAATGAAATCAAAAATGGACATAACTTTTAAACCGTAAGGCCAAACTCCACCAAATTTGGCACACACCTTCCTAAGGATATTAGGAACCTATTCCAATCAAGGATCGCAAAGATCCAAGCCAAAGTTCCTATCTTTTTCAGTTTGAACGAAGTGTGCTTCAAAACCGAGCAAAAATCAAAATATGATCTAGAGACTTGCTCGTGGGTGATTGATGATCAAGATGATCCTAGATGGGTTCCCACATGTCACAGCAAGTTAGATCATGGCAAGAAACCAACAAAAAACTCGCAGATCAAAGAAAGACTCAAAATCATCAAATAGAGAGAAAGAAAGCAAATGAGCTCATCTTTGATAGAACTTTCTTTGGATTGATTTGATATGGTATTGGTTTACAGCCACTCCATCAATGGAGGACAAAGACTCAATACATGAGCACGAAATCAAATCCAACTCTCTAGAACCCTAACCTCCACTAATCCTCTCCCTAAGCACAAAAGCAAAACTAGGGTTTACAATGCAATGAAAGGGTCGAGGGGGTGCAGCCACCTCCCTCCTCTATTTATAGTGGAGGCTTAGACCTTCTAGAAGAGTAACCCTAATGGGCTCCCGTTAAGGCCCAAAACAAACGGGTCACACACGCACGTATTTTAAAGCGCCGTCTTCAATTCTCTTAACCTAATCCACTTCTTGACGCACCGTCTTGCGCCGTGAGTTGGCATTAGGTCACCAAGGCGGTATTTGATAAAATTACCAAAATACCCCTTCTCGATCTTTTTGCAAAGACCGAGTCCCATCTTCGTGAAGCACCTCCATGCTTCGCCACGTGTAGGTTGATCCAGTGACTCTCTTCATGTCGGCAAGTCTCTCCCATCTGGCTCCCACCGAAACCACCATGGCACTTGCACCGACCCCATGTCGCTTGATCGAACCGTCGCCCGAATCGCCTGGTTCGGTCACTTTGTCCTCTTGTGCAATGCTTGACTCCATTGACCTCACCCGCATCCCGATCGTTCGGACCTCGGCTCTCCAAGCTTAGTCCCGATCATCCTCGCTGCTGACCGTCATTGACCTCCAAGCAACTCGCACATCAATAGACAAAGAAATCGAATCCGGAACAAGTTCTTCACAACTTGACCCACGTTAGTCAAAACATGCATCATGCAACACATATGCCATGAAACCCATGAACTTGACCTAACCCATAACCATTTTACCAAGATGGCCCAACTTGAAAATGCAATCGGTACTACCGCCGTGTTAGGGCGGTACTACAAGATCATGGGTAGTATCAAGCACCCATAATCATTGATCGTCACATCAGCTCCTCAAGGAAATCCAAAACTTCCCAAAAACATCTTCTCTCGAAAATCCATACCGCTCACATGCGGTCATACCGCCATGCGGTACTACCGGCAACCACAGCGCGGTACTACCGCTCCTCGAGAAATCCAAAAATCCAAAACACAAATTACACACGTTCTGGAAAAGCCATACCGCTTTGCTTACGGTATCACCAAAGATACTACCGCCAAACACAAGCCGTACTACCGATGATCCCGACACTTCTTTCAAAACAGATTTCAACAAAACCGAAAACTACCGTTTCGACAAACCAAAGAAGCTATTGCCAATTGTACCATCACATTAAGATCGTGAGCATATCCCCATGATATCCACAATCTCCCCTTGATGAACACATTGGTAATTTCCCTAAATGCAAATTTTGAGGTTTGAAAAAGTAAAAACTTCGACGTTTTCGCTCAAAGGCACAACTTGGTCCAAATGCAAGAAAAAGCAAAGGAAATGACCAAGATGGCTCCAGAATAGTATCAGCAAGTGAGATACGGCAAAAGAAGGCGAGAAAGCTTCATTTTCCAGAAACGGGTCAAAAACTCACTTAAGGTCCATATGAAAGAACAATTGTTCGATATGACTTTTGATCATTGTGAGGATCAAGAATTGCAATTCAAGTTCAGAAGTAGCAATAAACCCATAAGAATGCAAATAAGGAACTCCCCCTCACTATGATCCTCAAATTTCAGAATTTTCATTTTTCTCCAAGTAAAGTAACTCCCCCTTTTTCATAACTCCCCTTTTTCAACCATCTTCTCCCCCTTTGACAATGGAGTCATCAAGGAATCACGCCTCCTCTCATCCAGAGATGACAAATGCAGAATGAGGAAAAAGCATAAGAAGGAGCATGCATGAAATGCAATGGAGTGGAGTGGCTTCAATTTTTTGTATTTTTCAATTTTTGAATACAAGAAGCTTTGGAGATTACCCAAAAGAACAAGTTAGCATTTCTAAAGTTGCACAAACAACACATCAAGCCTAACAACGCTTGAAAGATCATGATAAAACATATATAACAAAGCTAAGGAAGAAGGCTCAATATAAAGCAATGAATTTTAGCATTTTAAGCAAAGCTTGAAATCTAGCAAGTTCATCAATAGGGATCCTAAAATGATACTAGCCATGTCAAAATGTCAAAGTTAGATCAAAAAGCTAATAAAGACCACATTAAGAGACAAATAGGTCCTGAAATGAATCATTTTGCTCAATTTTCTCAAACGCCCATTTTTCAACTGTTTTTCATTTGCAATGAATATTGAGGTTGACTAATGGTCTAACTTAGTGACAAGATCCTGGACTAGGAGCCATCCACAAACTCATCCTAAGCTTCGACCAAAAGTTGATTAAAGGTATATCTTAGTGAAGAAGATCCTAGACTAGGAGCCATCCACAAACTCTTCCTAAGCTTCTACCAGGGCGACAAATCTTGAGTTTCATGTCAGTTGTGACAAGCAGTCCCCATGAGATCGTCTGGATCATCAAACTATCTCCAAGTTCATGTCTTTGACATGCAGTCTCGTAAGAGTAGTTTGCACAATTTAAGCATAAGACAATCTTGAAAGTTGATTTTTCATTTTCCACACGAGTAGTTTTAGATTCTCAGAAGCACAAGAAGCTCAAGTAATGATCAAAGCTAGATTCAAGAGCTAACAAAGTAATTTTGACAGGCCAATGTCATAAAAGAGCACTAATTAAGAATCGCTAAACAATTCACAAATTGCTAATTTCTTAGTTCAAGTTGTTTTTCAAGTTCTAGCTCACACAACAAAGACTTAGCTACACATGTGAAAGCATGATAATTCTAGCAAGTCAAAGAACTAGACATGGCATTGAGCAAGAATTTGAAACACTAAAGCTCCAAAGGGTAATAAGCAAAGCTTCATCAATTTTACAAGATAAGCAGAAAAGCTTATATTACAATGCATCTTTTTGGATTTTTCATATGAATGCAATATGATACAATGAGATGCAAGAAAAGCTCAAAAAGCCTACAAGATCAAAAAGATCAACAAGTTCAAAAGAAAATCAAGAAAAGATCAAATGAACAAGGAAAAATCAGAAAAGATCCAACTCCCCCTCAAACCAACCCAAAGGGATAAATTACCCCTAACTCACTCCTCAAGGTGGCAAACCTTGTTGGGTCTAAAGGCTTGGTGAGGATATCAGCTAACTGAGCCTCGGACTCCACAAAATGCAGCACAATATCACCCTTCTCAACATGGTCTCTAAGGAAGTGATAGCGAATGTCTATGTGTTTGGTCCTAGAATGTTGCAATCGGGTTCTTAGCAATGTTAATAGCGAAGTGTTGTCACGTAAAAGAGGAACACTAGCAAAAGTTAACCCAAAATCCTTAAGTGTGGAGACCATCCACAAAATCTAACTACAAAGAACTAGCAAAGCTGACTACATATTCACTTTCAAAGAAGGATTGTGCAACAGAAGATTGCTTCCTAGATGACCAAGAGACAAGAGAAGTGCCTAAGAAATGACATGTGCCAGATGTGCTCTTCCTATCTAGCCTCTGACCCAAAAATCGAGATCGAAAACCCCGAATGGACAAATAAGAAGAACAAGAATACCAAATGCCATCTTCAAGGGTAGAGTGTAAATACCAGAAAATGCGCTTAACGGCTTGGCGATGTGAAGTCCTCGGTGACGCCTGAAACCTCGCGCAGAGGTAGACCGCGAAGTGGATGTCCGGTCTTGAGGCCGTCAGGTACAGAAGGGAGCCGATCATGCTGCGGTACTCGCGTTGATCCACGGCTTCTCCTTCCTCGTCTGGATCTAGAGCAGTCGAAGTCGCCATGGGAGTGGCGATCGGCTTGCAGTCACCCATCTCAAAACGCTTGAGCAAATCCTTGGTGTACTTCGTTTGATGGATGAAGATCCCTTCCTTGCATTGCTTGATTTGTAGTCCCAGAAAGTAATTGAGTTCTCCCGTCATGCTCATCTCAAATTCCCTGGACACGGTCTCAGAAAAACTGGAAACAAGAGCATTAGAGGAACCACCAAAGATAATATCATCAACATAAATCTGAACAAGCAGGAAGTCATTGCCATGCCTAAGAATGAAAAGAGTCTTATCTACTTTTCCCATTTCAAAATCATTCTTAAGCAAGAAGTTCTTAAGTCTTTCATACCAGGCTCTAGGGGCTTGCTTAAGACCATACAAGGCTTTGAATAACTTAAAAACGCGATCAGGGTGCTTGGGATCCTCAAAACTAGGGGGTTGCCTAACATACACTTCCTCCTCTATAAAACCATTCAGAAAGACACTCTTAACATCCATTTGATGCAACCTAAAACCTTTAGATGCAGCAAATGCAAGCAAGATGCGAATGGCTTCTAATCTAGCAACAGGAGCGAAGGTCTCATCAAAATCTAACCCCTCAACCTGGCTAAAGCCCTGAGCTACCAACCCAGCCTTGTTTCTAACCACAGAACCATCCTCATTTTGTTTATTTTTGAACACCCAACGGGTTCCTATAACATTATGTCCACTAGGAGGTTCTACAAGGTTCCAAACTTTATTTCTTTCAAAATTCTCTAACTCCTCATGCATGGCATTGACCCAACTAGCATCAGATAAAGCATGTGATATATCTTTGGGTTCAAAAGAAGCTATAAATACAGAGTGAGAGAAAAGACTCGGATCATGATACGTGGAGCGAGTGACTCGCTCATGGAGATTACTAATCATCTGATCCGGAGGGTGTTGCTTTTGAATGTGCAAAGGAGCGCTTGGGGAAGATAGCGTCTCCTCGACCTCCGCAGGTACTGCTGATGAAGAAGTTGAAGCAGGAGCCTCAATTGGAGGTGAAGCGATCGTGCTGAGGTCGAGCTTGGGCGGCTTTTGCACAGAACATCGACAATGGTGAAGGAGCAAAATCAAGTTCATCCTCATCTTCTTCAACAAAAATGCTCTCTGTCACCTGTAAGTCACCTGAAACATCGGATCTAGCTCCAGGGCTAGTCTCATCAAAAGTGACATTGCATGTCTCCTGGACAATGTTAGTTTCAACATTAAAAATCCGAAAGCCCCTCGAGTGAGCAGGATAACCTAGAAATAAACCATCACAAGTTCTTGATTCAAATTTATCTAGGTTCCCTGTCTTGAGAATAAAACACTTCGATCCAAAGACTCGAAAGTGAGAGATAGAGGGTTTTCTGCCGAAACGAAGCTCAGAAGAAGTCTTGCCCAAAGTCGGTCTCAAAAAGACACGGTTTGAAATATGGCAAGCTGTAGCAATAGCTTCGGCCCAAAATCTCCTCGGTGTGCTATACTCATCTAACATCGTCCTAGCAATCTCGACTAGAGTCCTGTTCTTCCTTTCCACAACGCCATTTTGTTGAGGGACGTGTGGAGAAGAGAACTGATGCTCAATACCGCGCTCAGCACAAAAAGAAGCAAAAGAAGCGTTCTTGAACTCCGTGCCATTATCACTGCGGATTGCTCTCAAGGCACCAGGAAGTTCAGAAGCCAAACGAAGAACAAGGTCATGAAAATGATCAAAAGCCTCATCCTTCAAGCAAGAAAAACACCCAAGAATATCTCGAAAAATCATCGACTATGACAAGAATGTACCAATTGCCACCAACCGATCAACCCTAGCAGACCAACAAGATCCATATGAAGCAATCGTCCTGGTTCATCACCATAACCATAGTCAATGACGGGTGAGGCGGCAACTTGCTTGCCATGCCTACAGGCGCATATCTGACATCCTTGATGACTTTGAGTTTAGGCAAACCTCTCATGAGATCAAGGCCGCTAACTCGTGTCGATGATCAAAACCAATGTGCCCCAACCGTCGGTGCCAAAGCCGATATCGAAAGAAGAAGCAATTAAGCACTTAAGGGATCCAAAGAAGAGACTCAAAAAATCAGCTCCAAAAATTCTACCAACTCTAGAAATCCCAAAAACGAGCTCACCAAAAGAATCAAGCACCACGACAGGCATTCTTCTTAAAACGAGTCTCATAGCCATCATCAAGAAGTCAGGAGACGAAAGGAGATTGTACCTTAGCTTAGACACAAGCGCGCGTCGCCTTGAGAATGAACTTGTCGTTCACCCAATCATTCTAGTTCCTTCAATGCGCCTTGTGTATCATCTCCAAAGGTGATGAAGTCATCACCGGTTGATCGCGTGAAGGAGGTGAACCATCTTGAGTCTCCGGTCATGTGGCGTGAACACCCAGAGTCGACGAACCATGTGTTCTTCCCCCTTCCGCGCCAATCCTCATCATTGTCATCGGCGTCGATGGAGTCGGCCATGAAGCACATGCTGGTGAAGTCCTTGGCCTTCCCTTTCTTGTCTTGAGGGATCTCCTCCTCCTTGTCCTCCTCGCTTCCGGAGTCCACATCGCTCATGGATTGATCTCCAAAAGCGGCAAGGACCCGGTGAGCCACCTTCATGAGCTTGGCAAAGATCATACTTGGGCTTGCCCCTTTAGGCTTCTTCGAGCAAAGCTTCTCATTCTTGTGGTTGCCCTTACCTTTCAGCTTGGGGTAGTTGGCCCGAATGTGATATAGCTCTCCACACTCATATCATGTCACAGGACCACCTCTCTTTCTGTTTTTGACATTGTTATATGCCCGTGTGACTTTCTTGGCTAAAAGAGCTAAATCAGCCTCAAGAAGACTCTCAAACTCTTCTTCTTGAATAGCAGATAAACACGCAAGAGAAAAACCAGAAGAAGACTCAAAAGAATCATCCGAAGTCCCTTTGAGAGGATCAGCCACCAAAGCCATGTTATCCTTCTTAGGATTACTGCCTCTCTTGATCTCATGAGTTTTTAGCTTGCTATAACGCAGCTCCAAAGTGAGATTTGAGAGATCGACGTTCTCCTCTATGGCAGTTGCCTTCATCTCCCACTCCTTGGTGTTGATTGCAGCCAAGAGGTGGGTGGCATTCTCAGATTGAGAGTACTCAATGTCAACAGCTTTCATCTGATTGATCACCTTGTTAAAGCGAGTAAATACGTCATCGATGCTCTCACCAGGACGCATCTCGAATTTGTTATACTCTCGCTTGTAGACCGTCTGGCGCACTTGCTTGATTTGGGACGATCCCTCATGGTAAGTTTCGAGGGTGTGCCAAATCTCATGTGTAGTCGCAAGGTTGCAAATTCTATCGTACTCTTGCCTACCAAGCCCAGCATATAGAAGGTTCTTTACCTTGTTGTTGTTAGCCAAGAGGTCAGCTGAAGCCGGCGTAGCAACTTCGGGCAAAACGAGCGGGGCTCGAACAACCTCCCATATAGCTTGTCCTTCGCTCTCAAGGAAAACTCGCATGCGGTTCTTCCAATAGGCATAGTCGAGCCCATCAAAGACATGCGGCTTGGTCGAGTACTTATCCATCGCCAAGTTCAGTGACCGGTTAAGATCAAGATTGAACTAACCAGGCTCTGATACCACTTGTTGGACCGAAAAGGCGACTAGAGGGGGGTGAATAGGAGCACTATCTATTTTTCGTTTTGATCCGATTCAAACATGATATTGACTCCAATAGCTATGAGAACTATGAAGATCAATATATATAAGCATAGCGGAAGACTTGTACTCAATCCCCTTCAAATCCCCAAAAGAAACGACCAAAAACACAAAAATCAGCCTTATAAACAGTGCTGATGAACAGTAGCGGTATAACCGGGTAAACAGTGGCGGTAGTTCCGCATGAACAGTAAAATCAGGCGAATGAACAGTAAACAGCCTGAAAAACGAAATCAAAAATGGACATAACTTTTAAACCGTAAGGCCAAACTCCACCAAATTTGGAACACACCTTCCTAAGTACATTAGGAACCTATTCCAATCAAGGATCGCAAAGATCCAAGTGAAAGTTCCTATCTTTTTCAGTTTGAACGAAGTGTGCTTCAAAACCGAGCAAAAATCGAAATATGATCTAGAGACTTGCTCGTGGGTGATTGATGATCAAGATGATCCTAAATGAATTTCCACATGTCATAGCAAGTTAGATCATGGCAAGAAACCAACAAAAAACTCGCGGATCAAAGAAAGACTCAAAATCATCAAATAGAGAGAAAGAAAGCAAATGAACTCATCTTTGATAGAACTTTCTTTGGATTGATTTGATATGGTATTGGTTTACAGCCACTCCATCAATGGAGGACAAAGACTCAATACATGAGCACAAAATTAAATCCAACTCTCTAGAACCCTAACCTCCACTAATCCTCTCCGTAAGCACAAAAGCAAAACTAGGGTTTACAATGCAATGAAAGGGTTGAGGGGGTGCAGCCACCTCCCTCCTCTATTTATAGTGGAGGCTTAGACCTTCTAGAAGAGTAACCCTAATGGGCTCCTGTTAAGGCCCAAAACAAACGGGTCACACACGCACGCATTTTAAAGCACCGTCTTCAATTCTCTTAACCTAATCCACTTCTTGATGCACCGTCTTGCGCCGCGAGTTGGCATTAGGTCACCAATGTGGTATTTGATGAAATTACCAAAATACCCCTTCTCGATCTTTTTGCAAAGACCGAGTTCCATCTTCGTGAAGCACCTCTATGCTTCGCCACGTGTAGGTTGATCCAGTGACTCTCTTCATGTCGGCAAGTCTCTCCCATCCGGCTCCCACCGAAACCACCATGGCACTTGCACCGACCCCCATGTCGCTTGATCGAACCCGTCGCACCGAACTGCCCGTTCGGTCACCTTTGTCCCTCTTGCGCAATGCTTGACTCCATTGACCTCACCCGGCATCCCCGATCGTTCGGACCTCGGCTCTCCAAGCTTAGTCCCGATCATCTCGCCGCTTGACCGCCATTGACCTCCAAGCAACTCGCACATCAATAGACAAAGAAATCGAATCCGGAACAAGTTCTTCACAACTTGATCCACGTTAGTCAAAACATGCATCATGCAACACATATGCCATGAAACCCATGAACTTGACCTAACCCATAACCATTTTACCAAGATGGCCCAACTTGAAAATGCAATCGGTACTACCGCAGTGTTAGGGCAGTACTACCAAGACTTGCGGTAGTACTGGCACCTATAATCGATCGGCCGCATCCTCCTCAAGGAAATCCAAAACTTCCCAAAACATCTTCTCTGGAAAAATCCATACCGCTCACATGCGGTCATACCGCCATGCGGTACTACTCAAGAACTACAAATACGGTACTACCGCTCCTCGAGAAATCCAAAAATCCAAAACACAAATTACACACGTTCTGGAAAAACCATACCGCTTTGCTTGCGGTAATACGCCAGCGGTACTACCGCCAAACACAAGCGGTATTATCAAGATCATGCGGTAGTACCGCAGACACACGGTACTACCGATGATCCCGACACTTGCTGAAAACAGGATTTCAACAAAACCGAAAACTACCGTTTCGACAAACCAAAGAAGCTATTGCCAATTGTACCATCACATTAAGATCGTGAGCATATCCCCATGATATCCACAGAGAGATATACTCTCCGTGGCCCTAGGAAATAAGGATCACCTGGGTCGCTCAAGAGGCCTTGGTCTTTATGTTCCATGGAAACAGGGATTCTCAGTGGACTCCGAAGCCAAACCCGAGCGCGATGCATGGCTATGAGACGATATTTGTGAATCCCTTAGAGAGGAGATCACTAATGCCATCAGAGATGAGATGCGATGGCATATGGAGAGGATTGAGGAAAGGCTTAGGGAGAATCAGTTGCAAGCCCCAGCCGCTAGTGTGCTAGCCAGCCCCCCAACCGTCGGAGTAGCTGCGCATCCAACCCTACCTCAGAAAGCGATGACATATTTTCTGTCGATGACATCATGGTAATAATTATTATCTCTCGAATGTTCGATGCATTGTTAGGCCTGTTGGAGTAGCTAATTTTGTATCATTATGTAGGTGGCTATGAAGTGCAAGCTCCAAGTGAGGTATGCCTCTATTGCCCTGGATGCTGCTTGGGGCCAAGTGTATCCATCCGGTGCTGGGGCCTTGGTGCACAGTGTTAATTTAGCGCCAGGTTTTGCAAAAGTGAATGAGGATGGTGTTCATGCCAAGTTCGAGGTCGTCCTGCTGCAGATGCCACCAGATGATGAGGTCGTGACTCTAGGGCAAGCCACTAGAACATTCATCCAGTAGCCCAAGAGGGACATATGCTTAGAGCTACCTACACTGGTGTCAACTTCACGAGAAAGTCCTGCAACAGTGCCAAATCCACGAGAGCTATTTGGACCGGAGCTACCTGCACTAGAGTTACCTGCACCGATGAGCAAGGGCCATGTGTATCAAATGCATCTACACCTCGTGTCCGGTTGACTCCAGTGAAGTCGACCTCTAAAAAGCAAGGCGGCAATGGCAAATTGAAGACACCCGATGATATCCCCTTTTTGCCGTTGGCCTAGAAATTCATGCTACATGAGCCGTTCGTCGTCCAAGTAGAGCGCCTCCAAGCCCTAGGATTGGCTTGCGAGAGATTGCATTCATGGTACATGGTGTTGGAAATATGCCCTAGAGGCAATCATAGAGACGATTATATTTCATTATGTTCATGACATTAGATAATATGTTATCTTGTTCCCAGAATAATATCGATAATATTTATTATCAAGTATGTGACTTGATTGTGAAACTCTATATTTATGCGATGATTATTCTTAATTAAAACGTTCCCTGGTTGGAAACATATGAGGACACATATGAATAGACTAGCATATGTATTGGTTGATGACTATGTTTGACGATTCATAGATATGGAGATATCAAACCAATAATATGGACACATGTTAGAGAACATGGTGTTGGATAATACCCACCTTGAGACACTATTGAGATTGTTATGATTTCGTGTGTCATCAATTGGTCTCAAGCAATGATGATGTATAATCCTTAGACCTGAGATCAGCATGGTTTCCTACATGTGTAATAGCACTCTTAGGGGTTGCCAAATGCTACATCGTAACTGGGTAGTTATAAAGGTAGCTTTCGGGTATGCTATGAAACATGGGAAGGAATGTGACTGGTCGGATATGGGATTTGCCCCTCCTAACATAATAGGATAGATATCTCTAGGCCCCCCCCCCGTTGTGGTCGAATAAAGAAAGTGCATGGCCATGCCACTAGTGGTCAAAGTGTCGACGACATGAAGTTATTCGACACTTGATCGAGAAAGTATTGAACAGTCCATGGATGACAAAATCTAACCTGGAGTTCAACCAGATGTCGTGAGACAAAGGGATAATACACAAATAGGTCGTACGGTTGATATTTGTTCTCTAGTCCTAGAAGACCTCTGGGTGGTCCTGGAAGACCTCTGAGTGGTCCTAGAAGACCTCTGGGTGGTCCTAGAAGACCTCCTGGTTTGTCCAAGAAGACCTCCTGGTTGGTCCAAGAAGACCTCTGGGTGGTCGTGGAAGACCTCCTGGGTGGTCGTGGAAGACCTCCTGGAAGACCTCTTGGGTGGTCCTGGAAGACTTCCTGGGTGGTCGTGGGAGACCTCCTGGAAGACCTCCTGGGTGGTCCTAGAAGACCTCCTGGGTGGTCATGAAAGACCTCCTAGGTGGTCTTGGAAGACCTCCTGGTGGTCCTGGAAGACCTCCTGGATGGTCTTGGAAGACCTTCGGGGAGGTCCTGCAAGACCTCCTAGGTGGTCGGGGAGAGAACATAATCACCAACTGGTCGTAAGGAGTTATGAGCTGTTCACATAAAGACCTGGTCATAGATCATATTGCATTAAGGTTCATCTGATATATTCTATGTGTGTTTGGGAATCGTTATGTGCTGCTTGGTACCGCTAACAACTTCCGAGTTTCCGAGTCACAACTGATCACACATGAACCTATAGGGTCACACACTTAAAGGGCTAGGATTTGATTTGGATGGTGATTCGAATTCTTAAAGGCCACGAGTTCCTAATGGGCTTCAAGTTCGAGTCCCATCATGGATGCCTATAAATAGAGGGGCGGTGGCAAGAGGTGAGACGATCCAAACTTTGGAATAACTCCTGAAACCCTAATAGCCACGTCTTCGTCAACCATGTCTCCAGCGCTAGCACTCCAGCGCATGTTGTTCCTGCCCCGTATGTGTGGATACCTTGGAGGTGTCGTTGTGACGCATCAGCACTAGGACGATCCGCATCTCGTGACGATCATACGGCCACTCGGAGGAGAAGACGCGCAGCAAGTACGACTACAACTGCATCAATTCGCTACATCGACTCTACTTTTGCTACGATTCAGCGCGTCTTGTTGTAATCTCGTGATGTATTACTAGCGAAGGTTCCTTAATTGCGCGGTAGAAATTTTTGTTTTGTGCTATCGTAGCCTACCCGTGACCCAACACATGGAACAGGCCAACAGGACGGATGGACAACGACGCTTGGGTGTCAATGTCAAGTTCAGGCCGCACCATGTTCACCACGAGGTTCGAGACTGTGTCTTCATGGTAACCTTTGAGGTCTTGTTCTTACTCTTCAACCTCGACGCCATTGATATCTCACTCATACGATGCTGGACACTGTAAGTGTGTACAATTATAGTCTATGTTTGTGTAATACTGATAAATGTCATATATAACTTGTTGCTTATGTGTGTGTATATATATATATATGCACACATGATTTCTAAGGCCAGATCAAGGAAATCACTATTAGGTTTCCTCGACCCACACTTGGTCTCCATGCAAAGCATCCCGGAGGATGCATCCTTCGTCGAGGGTTACATGATGACGTCATTTCTAGCTCACCGCAACAAGGAATTCATACTTTTTCCCAACAACCAGGGGTAAGTGCTGCACTAGTGGCTATACTTGTTGATTTGTACTTTATAAGCAACACGGACTTAGGTTCAGTGACCATGGTGACATACCTATGTTGGTTCCACTAGATTCTAATTGTAATTATACCAAAATGGAACAAGGTAATGTAACTTGATTCCCTAAAGATGGCCAACATGACTTCACAGTGGTCTGACGATTAATCGACAGGTAAACACATTTCCTCCATAGAAAACTCTATTGTAGTCTTTCCTTCCTTTGCAATGGCTAAGGCTAACTTTTTAGAATCACGTAGCTCGTTCGTCGTCTATGTTGCTACTGGAGGGAGATCCAAGGGAGGGATCAGCGCCCTATGACACGATCTAAATTTCTGGTATTCGCTAGCACACATTAATCCTATATAACACTTCATAGTAATGCCTCACAAACTAACTGATTCTATTTTTGCAGTGCCACCAGTAGCCGCCGGGCAACACCTATGGATACTATGTTTGCCACAACACGCAACTACTCTTCGGTTCCGTGATGACCAATGATCCTTAGGTTTGTTAATCTTGCAATAATTATTTCATACTTATCAATTTATATATATGCATGACTTTAATCTTCGTCGCGACAGGTTGCAACCATCGCTACAACTGTGTTAGAACAGGCCGAGCTGAAAGGGATTCGAGGATAGTTTGTGTATTTGTTGTTGCATGAGGTCATAAACCCAAAGGGCGAGTTCCACAATGTAGAATAAATTTGATTGGGATAAGATTGAACTTAATGGTATATTTGTGTATTTGTTCATGAATGGTTAATTTTAGTTCATTTGAGTTAATTGACTTGTCAAATGGATGTGCTTGTTTCTGAAATGAATGTGAATTGGATGTATACATATACTTGTTGTGTTTTTTCTTGTTTCAAAGGGCATGGCTAGTATTTTATGGGGCTAGCCAACAAACAGAAATAGATTTATCAATACAAAAAATATCACAAACCATCCGTGATACATCAGCTATCACAGACGGTTTCATCTACAAACTGTCTGTGATAGTCAACTATCACAAATGGTTTTGAGTTAGTAACCGTCTATAAAAGTCTGCATCACAAACGGTTTTCGATCACAAACGGTTCGAAAACCGTCCGTGATGGCCTCATGTCATTACTGACCCATAAACTCAGACGGCTCACGAAACTGTTGTGATAATGTTCTTGAACCATCTGTCATGACCTTTTCTACAGTAGTGGGTGGTATCGACGGATGCAAGATAAACTAGAGAACTCGTATACTATGGGTAAAGTTATAGACCTTTGCAGAGTGTAAATCTTTTTAAATAGCCATACTCGTGGTCATGAGTATGCTTAGTGACGTCTCATCAGGTATAGTCTCTATTTTTTGCAAAAACGGAGTTGATGGAAAAGAATGGGATGCTTTGATGATATTTAATTTGAGTGTCATGTCTATGGGTAAAAATAAGGTGTTCATCACAGCCAAGGAGTGTTGTGATTTGTTATTTATTAAGTTACATACTTGTTGTTCATTTATTATTAACTGCTCTTCAAACTTCCATTCCAAAATACTACATATTGATATTGCAAATAAAATTTGCTTAATGCTGAATATAACTTATAGCATATAGCCTCGTCTCTTGTCAGCCATGCATTTATATTAATTTTGTGATACATTACATGTCTGGCTAAGTACGCATTGTACTCAATCTTGCTTAAATTACTGTTCGGAGATGAGGATGGGTACATTCTGGATAACGCCGTCTTCCCTCCTAGTACCGGGTCACGGGAACTAGTCTTTCTAGGGTTGTCATTGTCGAATGCCTGAGGGTTTAGATGGGCATACTGTCGACGATCGAATCGCCGATCTTATGAAAATAAAAAGAGAAAAATGACGTGGAGTATCCTGGAAGAGAATGGGGGCTGCTCTTTATTAATATGAACTGGGATTACAAGACTTGACTAGGGACTATCTCCAATTACACTGAATGTATTGAATACTACTGCTTTGGCTTCTGTGTTGCCTTCTATTGTTCGCTGTTGTGTGTGTGTGTGTGTCTCCTCGTCTTCTGCGTTCCACCATTAAATAACTCCCGAAGAGGCGGCAGTTACTCCTAGAGAAGGCGTCCCTGATGAAACGTTACAACTGGTCGGAGGTTTAAGGTAGTTAACAATGTGCTAACTACCTTGCGGTTAAGTACTTGTGAGAACCTTAACCGTAAGGTGGTTTATCGTCAGTGTCTTGTATATCATCGTATGGTATGGAACGTTTTGCACATGTTCCATTCATCATACGGTTAAGGGTGCCTGTTCATAGCATTTCCGAGCAGCTACCTGGTCGAAACCTAGTCCGACCAGGGTACCCATCGTGTAACCTCTGGAATCCTTACGACCAGTGAGGTCGTTAGCCTTAGGGGTTACGACCATGAAGACGTATGGTCTTTTATGTATTTAAATTAATACATGGAGGTTTTAATCCTCGTCAGCTAGCCCCTGAACTTTAAATGAATAGGTCGTGTGAACGCCTTCTTCCGATGAATCAGACGGCGCACTTCATTTAATGTCGTGACATTCGAGGTGGTTTGTGTTCATTTTAAAGTTGAGAACTTGCCTTGGGAACTGAAGAGTTCCTCTGTCCGTTGGGCGAAAAAAAAGCGTTTTGCCGTTCAGACTTTCATGGATAACCTCCGATCGTAATTTAAAGACCCGAGGCTATAAAATCCCCATCACTAGACCTTTTTCTTTCTTCAATGCTTCTCCCTTTGCTAATTATTCTCCCTTATCGTATTTGATAGATTTGGAGAAAATAAAAGAGGAGATCCTGGCTGAGAAAGCCAAGACAGCTCTGCTTGAAGGAGAAACAAAGCTAAGGACCGGTCGATCGCCGAAGCTACGACCAGTAAGGAAGAACTTAACAAGAAAATTGAAGGTAATAGGTCGTAAACTTGACTTATTATCTTTCTCCAATTACTTTTGTGCTTATCACCTGTTTTACTCTTGAAGAGCAAAAACAAGTTTTGGACAGAGTAGAAAAGACTCTGAAATTTGAGCAAGATAAGGAGGCAGCTCTCGTTCAAAGTCTAGATGAAAAGACTGTATTTTTGAACAAGATGATCTTTGATATAGGATCGATCAAGCTCGCCTACCTAAGAGACCCAAGAGAGAAAATGAACTACTTGGGTCAACTTCTAGAGGATCTTAATACTCTGCTCCAGACTACTCGGAAGAACTATGCCTAGGCCATGAAAACAGGCGTTGCTAGTGGAGTTAGTTTTGCTTTGGCAAAACTGAAAGCTTCTGATCCCTCCATTGATCTCCAAGTTGTTGAAGAGGACTTCAACTACCCACCTGAGGAGGCGACCAAGTTCATGGAAGAACTCAAGCCACTCGGAGATAAAGTAGTAGAGGAGATGGAGGTCGGATCCCCATCAAGCAGTAATTAGTCTGGGAATATTTCTAGAGTAGGCTCCTGCAAAAAGTGTAAAAATATTGAATATGTGTAAAACTTACCTTTTATGTCATTAACAATGCCTTTGTTTATCCTGTTTGACTCTTTTTTTTAAAATTCTCACACACCTCCTAGCCCCCGACTGCTTTATAGTAGAACAACTTTACTATACAAGCAGGTAGCCAAGAAAGAGAATGAAAGTCGAAACCATCATTTTGAAGGTATGTGCCGATATGAAGTCAAAGTTAGTCGTAGTAATACTAGGAAATCATTGTGGTCGGAACCAGCTTATGACTTCGTCTAGTTATAGATCTTTGTTTGTCATGATCGAAATACCAATCAAAAGTTATATATGGTCGGATAAGAGACTTTGTTATTTGACATAAGAAGAAATGCAAAAATGAATGCAACAAATTATAAGTGAACTTTGTTTATATCTATTATCCTAAAGTCCTGTCTCAAGGAATGCTTAGATCTGAAATCATATATCATATTTCGCGAAACGTGTTCAAACTCTCTATCCGACTGGTAGCGAGGATTGTAAGAAAAGAACCGTCACTAGGAAGCTCCTTCCAGTGGGCAGGACTACGTGCGAAAAAGGAGAGACTTCGACTAGGAGGCTTTCCGTGTCTTGACCAGTAGCCAAACAAGAGCAAAGCAGAATCTTGAAATAATGAAATATAACCTTCATAATCTTAGGCATATCATTCAGTATGGAAAGTTATTTGTACGATACTCTCATTACTCATATATTCCCATAAGAAAAGAGTTTTGTCGCGCGTGGAAAAAATGGTCACGACTAGGACCAATACGGCGTAAGACATAGAAGTCGTTGCCATAGAGTAACAGAGATCCTTTGAAAGGATATCGGAGAGAAAATTGTCTTCTCGGCCGCTTTAAATTAAAAATCATGAACGATCAAATTTATAGGTATATATATATATATATATATATATATAAGCAAGGTTACTTATTTTTTAAAGAATAAATGAATTTATTGAAATTGAAAGAATTGAAAGAAAGTAAATAATAATTAGACATAGAACTTACGCAATTGATCAATGTTCCAAGAATTTGACTAAACTTGCCCATTAGACATAGCTAGTCGTACGGAACCTGGTCGGGTAACTTCGACCACGCAGTAAGGACCTTCCCACTTGGGAGAAAGTTTATTACGATTTGCTTGGTTCTCAATTTTTCGAGAACCAGATCACCTCTGACAAAAGGTCATGAGGTTGCACCTTACGACTATGGTACCTTCAGATGGCTTGTTGGTAGACCGCTGATCGACAAGAGCTTGGTTTCGCGTTCTTCAAGGAAATTGATATCGCCGAAGTCTTCGCTCATTCGATCGTTTTCTAAAGCGATCGATTCGAAAGCAGAGCCAATTTTGAGTTCGAGGAAGCATGGCTTCACCCAGAAACCAAAAAGAATGGTGTTTCACCGGTCGCACGACCGGTCATGGTTCGAACGCCCATAATACTGACGGAGTTCTGAACCCAAGCTCTGACCGCTTGATTGATCGGGTCGAATACTCGCATTTGATCCCTTGCATAATGATACCATTAGCTCGCTAATCGCCTCCGCTGTTCGAGGATGAGCAATGAAGCAAAATGAACTTTTACACCGAAGTTCATCGCAAATTCTTGAAATTGACTGCTAGAGAACTGGGCGCCATTATCTGTGATTATATGACTGGGTACATCAAATCGTGTGATCACATTTTTCATGAGGAATCTCTTAGCGGCCTCAGTTGTTGTTTTAACAACCGGCTCGGCCTCGATCCATTTTGTAAACGTGTCAATCATGACGAAAAGAAATTTGAAGCCCCTGGGTGCTCTTGGAAAAGGTCCCAGAATGTCCAGTCCCCAGGTTGCAAAAGGCCAAGAATGAGGAATTGTCTCAGAAGGCTTGTGCCACCGATGTACTTGTCCGCTATGAAATCGACATTTCGCGACTTCGTCACAAGTCCTTTTGCATCATGAAGGGCGCTTGGCGAAGAGTATCCTTGCTCAAGGCTTTACCGACCGCTGTTCTCAGAGGAATGATGTGCTTCACACTCCTTCATGGATTTCGTCAAGAACTTAATGACATCCGTTTGAGATATGCATCTCATCAACACTCCATGAGATCCTCGTTTATACAAGGTACGTTCGATTAGAGTGTATGATTTAGCTTTTTGTGCTATACGATCAGCCTCTACATCATCTTCCGGAATTATGTCATGCTGAAGATAATTGTAGATCGATGTCATCCAATCTCTACCTTGATCGTCACAGCGCCAACCGTCAACGACCTATGGAGCATCCATGTTCCTTTGGTTGGTTTGTTCGACCTGCAAAGAATCATGTATGTTCTTAGAAGGCTCGACTACCGAGGGTGAATCGAGTTGCTCGAGAAAAACTCCAGGCGGGACGGTTGACCTCGTGGAGGCCATCCATGCCAACTGGTCTGCCAGAAAGTTTTCCTTTCTAGGAATATGTTGGATCCGAAACCAAGAAGTGCTTTTCGAGTTTTCGCTTCCGCCAGATAAGATGACATCTTGGTACTCGAGCATTGATACTCTTTCCCTACTTGATTCGCTACTAGTTGAGAATCGCCTTTCACTAGTAATCATGACTCCGGCGAACGAGCCGCCGAGTCCCGCCAAGAAACTTCATATTCGCCACATTATTTGTGGCGGAAAATTTAACCGATGGCGATTTGATGTGTTCGCCAAGAGGATATCAGATCACTCCGCCTCGACCCTTTTAACATCAAGGAACCGTCAAAGTACATTGTCCACTCGTGGTGTTCGTACTCGGGCCCTTGGGTGAGTTCGTGGTTTGTCCATTCGCAATGAATTACGCTCATCGCTCGACTTTATTGCTGTTCGTGAAATGAAATGGAGGTCAAACGCCCCTAGCTCAACCGCCCATTTTACTATTCATCCTAATGATTCCCTATTTCCAAGGACTTGACCAAGTGGATATCCAGTCGGTACGACCACCTTGTGGGCCTGAATGTAGTGCCTTAGCTTCCTTGAAGACATAAGGAGACCATAGAGAAACTTTTGTACCTGTGGGTATCTTTCCTTTGGTCCATGTAAGACTTCGCTTACGTAATAAACTGGTCGTTGGATGTTATCCCTTTCTACAACCAGTAAACTGCTTACTGTTTGTGGTGTTGCTGCCATGTACATTAGTAGTGTTTCTCCCAGTCTCGGAGAGACTAAAACTGGGGCACTTGTAAGGTACTTTTTAAGTTCTTCAAAGGCATCGTTTGCCTCTCTAGCCTACTCGAAACTCCCATGTTTTCGAAGAAGTTTAAAGAAAGGTAACCCTTTTCCCCATAACCTTGCTATGAAACGACTTAGTGCTGCCGTACAGCCGGTTAGTTTTTGGACTTCCTTCTTCATGGTCGGAGGTTGCATCTGGTCGATGGCTGCTATCTTTACTGGATTTACTTCAATACCTCTAGCTGAGACTAGGAAACCGAGCAATTTTCCAGCAGAAACTCCGAACACACACTTTTCCGGATTCAACTTGAGGTTATGCCTTCTCAAGTTGTTGAAAGTTTCTTGTAAGTCGAGATGTGATTGCTAGCGTTGGTGGTCTTTACCGACCAGATCGTCAACGTAAGCTTCTAGATTCCGACCTATTTGTGGACTAAAGGTTTTTGCATCAACCTTTGAAAAGTTGCACCAAATTTTTGAGACCAAATGGCATCTTAACATAACAATAAGTGCCATATGGAGTGATGAAGGAAGTTTTCCCTCATCCTCTTTACACATACTAACTGGTGGTACCACGAATACGATCTAGAAAACTTAGTAATTCGCACCTGAGGTAGAATCTACCAGCTTGATCAATGCGTGAAGGGGAAATCATCCTTCGGACAAGCTTTATTAAGATCTCAGAAGTCGATACACATTCGCCATTTCCCATTATTCTTCCTAACCATTACAGGGTTGGCGAGCCACTAAGGGTGGTTTACTTCACGGATGAACCCAGCCTTGAGAAGCTTGTCAATCTTTGACTGGGTTGCCTCCTTCCGATCAGGTGCAAAACGCCGCAGCTTCTGCTTGATCGGTTTCTTATTAGGCTGGAGAGCTAGCATGTGCTCGATCACCTCCCGGGGGACTCCGGGCATATCGGACGCCGCCAGCGCACGCGCCCCGATTTGTTTCGGAGGAAGGAGACGAGCAACTCTTCCTATTTAGGATCGAGTCTTGCTCACCGTAACCTTGCGGCAGTGGGCCAAGATCTTCGCCCGGTAGTGACTTGGCGCTGTCCGGAGAAGCGCCTTTGTCGAGTGATACCTCTATTTACTTGTCGGAGGGTTTGGGTGTCACCCTCGGTCTTGAGTGCTTGGCCTGCATGGCAGATGGATTAGCCTCTCTGGTCGGAAGTTCATCGACCAGTTCAAAGGATTTTCGGTCACATACATAAGCCATTTTTCGATCTCCCCGAATAGTGATGACTCCCTTTGGCCCCGACATTTTCAAACTTTGATAACCGTAATGCGTGGCTATCAAGAACTTTGCTAATGCCGGTCGACCAAGAATTCCATTGTATGCGGATTCAAAGTTTACCACATCAAACGAAATTTTTTCCGTTCGAAAGTTATCGGGCCTTTCGAACGTAACCGGTAAGGAAACTTGCCCTATCGGCTTAGCGGTGGAGCCAGGAACTACTCCATGAAAAACATATTTCACTGGTTTCACCTTTGACAAGGGGGCCTGCATTTCTTCTAAAGCTCCCGCAAATAATATATTCAAAAAACTACCTCCATCTACTAGGACTCGATTAACCCTACAATTATTAACGGTTGGTTCAACAACAATAGAGAACCTACCTGGTCGAGTCGAAGGAATGGGGTAGTCATCTTTGCTGAAGGAAATTGCGATGTCTGACCACTTCGATTGCTTGATAATGTTCGGAGATTCGACGAGGTTGACCTCCCGCTCCATGGCCTTCAGACGACGTTTGGATTCGGATGAAGAAGACCCTCCAAAAATCATGTTGACTGTATGTTGGGGATCCTGGTACTCTATCTCTTCGTCGCCATCCTTGTCCTTTTTGGAGCTCGTTTCTCCCGGTTCTTGTATTGCAGGAAATGATCCTTCACCTACATAATAATCCTCCAGTTTCTTTTATTAGACTCGACAGGTGCGTAGATCATGCCCTGCCTACTAGTGAAGTGGACACCACTTCTTCTTTTTCTGGAATCCCTTGGTCGGAGCTTTCGTCTTGCCCCGACCGGTGTAGTCCTTCTTACCCTTCATGAATTTATCAGGAATGGCTAGGACCTCCTTGTCGTCGGGCCTGCGGTTCTTCTTCTTCTTGAGAGACTTCTTATTCTTTTTCTCTGGTTTGTCCAGGCTGGGTTGAGGAATCTTGTCTTTCCGATCAATGGCTTCGCACCACTCGATTGCTTCGCTAGCGGTGGCATACATGTCGGCCATGTCAAAAAGCTCAACGGTTGTTCTTTGAGGGTTCATTGCTATGTCCTCCGTAAACCGTCGATTTCTCAGACCTATTTTGAAAGCTTTGAATAATGATGACTCTGCGACCTCGGGTGTAGAATTGCGATCCCGGTGAACCTCTTGATGTATTGACGAGAGTCTCATCGAGCCTCGCCGATTCGGTGGAGATCATCCTCCTTCCTGTATGGCGGTCATACGCACTCGAAATTTGCAATTAGAAGGTCACAGAGTTGCTCCCAAGTATAGATCGATCCGACCGGTTGGTTCAACAACCACGACCGGGCAGACCCTTCGAGCACGGTGGGTAGATAGTTGTCCATCACATTTTCATTGCCTCCAGCAGCTCTGATGGTGGTGGTATAGATTTGGAGAAATTCCAATGGATTTTGAGTTCCATTAAACTTGTCCAAATTGGTCGGTCGGAACCGGTTAGGCTAACGCACAGCTTGGAGCCCTGTAGAGAAGGCTCGGCAACCTGTGATTGATTCATGGTGCCTTCTCTGGGAGGGTGCTGGATTGTAATCGGTCGGAGACCGGTTTCTAAGATTGGAACGCTGGAACTCCGGTGTGTCGATCCGGTCGTGGACATTGGTATGATGCCTTCGACCGCCTACTTGATTCAGACGATGCCAAAGATCGTCAGGTCCAAGCGATGGTTCTTCTCGACGTGATGGGGGAGTGGCTTCATGAAATAACCTTCTCCCCTCGTGACTCCTTGGTCGGAATCGTCGAGGAGGCCTTGGTATCGACTGTTCCCGAGCATGACCATGCTGTCCCCTGCTGAGGGAGGAACATTGGGATGAAGTCATAGTTTGACTCCCTGAAACCCTTTGTTCCTGGTACGCTTCCGTGTGCTGCATGGTTTGTTGGAGAATTTCGGATACTTGACCTACAAGCTGTACAAAACCTGGAGTTCCCGCTAAAGTAGGATCCGAATTATTTAACATATCTTGAACACGTCGCAATTTTTGTATTGTTACCGAAGGTCTCAGGAGGTCATACTGGTCGTAGGTGTACGCAGACCTGAACCCTCCCCCGACCCTCGGATTTGATCTATCCTATCAACTACTCTAGGTGGGGCAATGCCAGGCGAATTAGTTGATGGACGTCAATCAGTTCCGTGGACTCCGGAAGTTGGTGACTGATGGCCCAGATCATCTCTAACAACACGTTATGGCGTGGTAGAGAATGTAGGACCGTGCAGGGTATCTTGATTTTCATCTCCGATCACGTTGACTTCGTGCCTCCAGCACCGATCTTCTGATGAGCTTCCATCGTAACTAATGGAGAGCTTCTCAGTGCTTCTGCCAGAAGTTTACACGACGGAGAGCGGTCGGAAATGAGCACCTCCTGAGGTCTCTCACCGATTCGGCGATCACGATCGTGATGTCGAAGCGTGATCATCCCCACATGGCCTCGACGCATCAAGGAGGCTTCATCGACACCGCTACGGATGTCCGTTGACTCCTGAAATTGCCAGAAGCCGTAGGAGAATATTTTTCAGCCATGATTTCATCGAGGGTATAGAGATTTTCGAGTGGTGGTGCTGAAATTTCTTCACCGCTTTGGTCGGCTCTGAAAGGTCGGGCTTGAAGAGATCCCCTGACATTCCAAGCTGATCGGAATGGCTGGTTTCTCTAATTGCGCCACCAAGAATGGTGGTGCATCCTATCCATCCGGCCGATCTCGCTATCGCCGGCGACGCGGCGAGCCAGGAGGAGGAAGAGGAGGATGATCTGCCATTTTCCTCCATGGCACGAATGCATCCTTCCATATCGAGGTTGGCGTAGTCCGCCAAGTCGAACCAATTCTCCTCATTCCAAATTCCGGGCATATTCGCATTAGCGATTGCAGGAACTTGGGTGAGGATTTGTATGAGCGAAGAGTTTCTTCAGGAAACTTACGCCTTCTTCCCCACGGACGACGCCAGCTGTCGACGATCGAATCACCGATCTTACGAAAATAAAAAGAGGAAAAATGACGTGGAGTATCCTGGAAGAGAATGGGGGCTGCTCTTTATTAATATGAACTGGGATTACAAGACTTGACTAGGGACTATCTCCAATTACACTGAATGTATTGAATACTACTGCTTTGGCTTCTGTGTTGCCTTCTGTTGTTCGCTGTTGTGTGTGCGTGTGTGTGTGTCTTCTCGTCTTCTGCGTTCCACCATTAAATAACTCCCGAAGAGGCGGCAGTTACTCCTGGAGAAGGCGTCCCTGATGAAAGGTTACAACTGGTCGGAGGTTTAAGGTAGTTAACAATGTGCTAACTACCTTGCGGTTAAGTACTCGTGAGAACCTTAACCGTAAGGTGGTTTATCGTCAGTGTCTTGTATATCATCGTATGGTATGGAACGTTTCGCACGTGTTCCATTCATCATACGGTTGCACGTGTTCCATTCATCATACGGTTGCACGTGTTCCATTCATCATACGGTTAAGGGTGCCTGTTCATAGCATTTCCGAGCAGCTACTTGGTCGAAACCTAGTCCGACCAGGGTACCCATCGTGTAACCTCTGGAATCCTTATGACCAGTGAGGTCGTTAGCCTTAGGGGTTACGACCATGAAGACATATGGTCTATTATGTATTTAAATTAATACATAGAGGTTTTAATCCTCGTCACATACCATTGGACCTTTGCTTTGCATTGAATTTACTATGTTTCCACTGCTACTTCTGATATTTCATCTTCTATTTTGCCGGTCAGCCTTTGTATTGTAAATTATGTAATCGCTTTAGTATTTGTTTCATATGGTATATGATTATGTATGGATATGTATACCAATGTTGTGGATATGTTCACTAGTCACTGATCACAGGACTAGTAGGATACACTTCGGATATTTAAAGCCTCGGCCCGTCATCGTTTTAGGTAGCATGGAATCTCGGAAAAAATGTTGGCATGGAAGAACAGACTAGACGTGAATGAGAGAGCTAGTTCCGATCAAATTGCGCCTAAGGTCTTGTCAGCCATTTTCGGTAACACTTTTCTGAGCGTTCAAGGCCACACATTAACAACGGGCAAGGGTGAGACATGAAACTGGCGAATGCTTGTTCGTACTAGTCAAGGCATATGTCAAGTCAGTTTGATCGCGGTTTTGCCATTATTCATCCAGTAGAAGATGACTCAAATCCAATACTGACTTTGTTACCAATTCCAATGTTTTTTTTTCTCTTAATACTTGTCGCTCCATCGTAGGTCACATAGAAGACAATAGTGAGAACCAGTCTACAACTTCAATAACCATCATTTATAGTTTTGATCTTCACAAGCTAGAACTAAGACCGCTTACAAAAAGCAAGCACATGAACAAAATGTGTATGCGCTTCAGAAGTCATAACTTTTACATCCCTCAACTAAAACAAGTATTTTGCGGTCTATAGAAAGATTAAACAAAAAACTATAATATTCATAATATAGAAAAACTATAAAACATGATGTAAATATCTCAAAACTCCCTCGCAAGGCCCAGTGACGCACTAGATTGAATCATTAAGGACGTAAATATCTCAAAACTCCATCGCAAGGCTCAGCGCCGCACTAGATCAAATCATTGAGGAATGTTTCATGGATATGGCGTCCATCGTCCAAGGATGTGGCAAAAAAAAATTAGGGAAAGGATGTGCCAAACTTAGCTAAGTTTTGTGCTCCTTCCTGCCGGAACGAGACTCCATGCAAAGATCTGCGGATCTCCTTGGTTATCACTTCGTGTTTGACACCGCTTGGCAAGAGCAATGTCAAACCTCCAGACAATTCGACATCGACGCACAAAGGACTACATTAGATGGACGGGATTTTGTACTGAAAATTAAACTAAGATGCACACAATAATCCACTCCAAACAGGCCCTTAACCTATCCAAGCGATCCCGATGTGTCACGGTTGATACAAGCCAAGCGTGGGGATTCCCTAGCCAATTGTAATTATGATATGTCCAGGGAATTATGGAAATCCTTAGTCAGTCAACCAGGGATAAAAGAAAACATTTTCGAAAGAAAAATCTACTTAAGCGTGTCGACAACATGTCGTGTTTTCGCACAATTGGAATCATATTGAAAAGTCATATATAATCTTACAACGACATCCTTGGAATGGACTTGAACTGATCGATCAATGCCCTCTTTCATGGGTAAGAATACTGTGGCTAGTAGGGTAGCTGTTCCGAAAATGAACTTACGATATGGAGATCGATTTTGTATGCATCAAGACTACCACTCCGCCGCTCCGCCACTCGCCCACGACGTTGGCGTCATTCTCATCCTCGAACATCAGTCATGTATGTTCATGGAATTATGGAAATCCTTAGTCAGTCAACCAGGGACAAAAGAAAACATTTTCGAAAGAAAAATCTGCTTTAGCGTGCCGACATGTTATGTTTTCGTACTGTACATTAATATCTGTAGCCATTTGGAAATTGGAATCATATTAAAAAGTCATATATAATCTTACAACGACATCCTTGGAATGGACTTGAACTGATCGATCAACGCCCTCTTTCATGGGTTAGAATACTGTGGGTAGTAGGGTAGCTGTTCCGAAAATGAACTTACGATATGGAGATCGATTTTGTATGCATCCAATGAATTGATTTAGATATATATTTGGAAGTACATGACCGGTCATTGTTAATTTACCACTACTTGACTCTCTGTTTGACTGACTTGGTGTCTTAGGTCCAGCATAGTTATCACATCTTGTGGGTCCTGGACGCTTAGGACGTATCTTTTTCACATGTTCAATCATAGTGTTATCTAGGATTAATGTGTACTTGTCCCTCCATCGTAGGTCATAGAGAAGACAATAGTGAGAACCAGTCTACTACTTCAATAACCATCATTTATAATTTTGATCTTCACAAGCTAGAGCTAAGACCGCTTACAAAGTGCAATCACATGAACAAAATGTGTATGTGTTCCAGAAGTCTTAACTTTTACATCCCTCAACTAAAACCAGTATTTTGCGGTCTATAGAAAGCTTAAACAAAAAACTACTCCCTCTGTTCTTTTTTACTTGACTTTCTAGAATCCGTGCGGTCAAACTTTCTAAAGTTTGGCTACCAATAGATTTAAAACTATCTAGATTGGCTGCATAAAAATTATATCATTATATTTGTCGTTAAAAATACTATCATAATATTATAATTTTATTACTATATCTTAATGTAAAGTTATAAAAAGTAACGGTCAAAGCCGCATCTCGAAGACCGCAAAAAGTCAAAAACATCAAGTAAAAAAAGAACAGAGGGAGTATAATATTCATAATATAGAAAAACTATAAAACATGATGTAAATATCTCAAAACTCCCTTTCAAGCCCAGCAGCGCACTAGATCAAATCATTAAGGACGTAAATATCTCAAAACTCCAGCGAAGGCTCTGCGCCGCACTAGATTGAATCATTGAGGTATGTTTCATGGATATGGCGTCCATTGTCCAAGGATGTGGCAAAAAAAAAATAGGGAATGGATGTGCCAAACTTAGCTAAGTTTTGTGCTCCTTCATGCCGGAACGAGACTCCATGCAAAGATCTGCGGATCTCCTTGGTTATCACTTCGTGCTTGACACCGCCTGGCAAGCGTGGTCAGCAATGTCAAACCTCCAGACAATCCGACATCGACGCACAACGGACTACATTAGCTGGACGGGATTTTGTACTGGAAATTAAACTAAGATGCACACAATAATCCACTCCAAACAGGCCTTTAACCTATCCAAATGATCCCGAGGTGTCACGGTTGATACCAGCCAAGCGTGGGGATTCCCTAGCCAATTGTAATTACTAGAAGGTGACCCGCGCCAATGGCACGGATACAAAAGGTGGTAGGGACGATGAATCTATGTATTTTTATGTGTGTTCTGCCGATCTTTTGTTGAGCCAGTAATTATCCATACGAAGTAAAAGTCAGGTTTGTTTTGTATATGTTGAAAAAGGAAATGTTGTTTTCCCCCCTCTTTTCTGGATAAACAATATGAGAGTGTGGTATAAGACCGTGATTAATCGTTTAGCATGCTTGAAGCATGCAAACTGAATATCAGCGAACTGAAATAGAACACGATAACTAAAGAGTATACGAATGATAAATAAAACATATCGACGAAAGGGCAAGTCAATGTGCATGTATTCGGTCTAAGAGGCCTAAAAGTCTGTGTACTGCAGGTAACATGAATCTGACATTTCCCTATGGGAAAGTTGAGCTTCTCTTCGGTGCATCATACATAAATTTGACGACTATTATTCAAACTTGACAGCAATATAAATAGGACATGGAAACAAAAAATACTGTTCAAAATGCTATACATAATTTTAGTAAATCAATCAATATTGTAAGATAATGAAGACACTTTGGGAAAGAAACGTATGAGATGTTAACTAAATTAACCTTAGCATGTATCAGTGGGCTATAATCTTGAGAAGCATCTTTGAACTTCACCTCAGCAACATGTTTACCATAATGAATTCTTCTTGAGAGAGGCTAAAAGAAAAGGATCAATATACAGATAATAAATAATAGAGAAATTTTGTATGCAATCCCACATCGGACCAGCACATGCACTTGTCAGGGCCTTGGTCGACAATAGATAATTAAAAATAGAGTAATTTTAGATCTAGTGCTATATTGGAGCAGAACATGAATCTGACATTTCCCTATGGGAACGTTGAGCTTCTCTTCGGTGTATCATACATAGACATGATGGCTATTGTTCAAACTCGACATCAATATAAATAGGACATGGAAACACAAACTATTGTTCAAAATGCTATACATAATTTCAGTAAATCAATCAATATTGTAAAATAATGAAGACAATTTGGGAAAGCAACGTATGAGATGTTAACTAAACTAACCTTAGCATGTATGAGTGGGCTATAATCTTGAGGAGCATCTCTGAACTTCACCTTAGCAACGTATTTAACATAATGAATTCTTCTTGAGAGAGGCTAAAAGAAAAGGATCAATATATTTCACCGGTATACACTGATTTCACAGTAATTATTTAGCAGTTAGTAACTAAAAGGGCACATCTAGAAGTAGCAATTAGATGTAACATAAGTAAAAGAAATGATAACATACAACATATACCTGCATACATGCAAAATCTAATGCAATTGTTTCTGCATAGGTATCATCATCACCATCCTTAGTGAATAGTTGGAGCAATTTGTTGGAATACATCTTCCATATTGCATCATTCACACTGACCGATGAAACAAAAGAGTGTAAAACCTCTTAACAAAGCAATATAAATTCAGAATCTCAGCAATCATTAGTCATCAACTCTTGATATTGTAATATTAAAGGCCAGTATGCACCTTTGGATAACCTTTGGTAGGAAAGAGAGGTGGCGGAAGATCTTGAGGGAAAAATGGAACATCTTCTGGCTTTTTATATTGTCCAGCCTATGAAATTTCATAGGTGTAAATATCACACAAAAAACATAGCTATACCACCTCTGGCTACTACGTTGTTTGATCTAAGTTTGAATGTTTTGATAGGAATAATAAATGCACGATAGTAAGCTAGTTTGGTGCAATAGAAGTTCACAAAAACACACGTGCACGCTTTACTTAGATGACTAGTCATTTTAGACTTAAATATGGTATAACAGCATGTAGAAACTAAATTCTATGAGGCTAGCAAGCACATTGTTTGCTGTACTCAAAGTTTTCTAAAAGGCTAAAAGGACTGCACATTTTAACAGAGAAAGTACAGCTCACCATATTTTCCAGATGAATACATAACTCAGTGACTAAAATGACTCCTAAGCTGTAACCACCATATCAAAATTCTAAATGTATGTCTCCAATGGGAAATCTGAAACGAATGTAGCGATATGTAAGCTATTATATCTAATTGGACAGCACTATCAGTTTTTTATATGATCTGATGCAATTCCTAACCTCTGAAACTCCAAGCCAGCAACCTAAGACCCACCAAGCAACTAACAATGTGGTAGCAAATCAACAAACTCCTTTTTCTAACGTTTTTTGCGAAGAACAAATCACGATCTAGCTAGGCAACTACTAATTAGGCAAGGTTTGGAATGAAGCTAACCTCAATGATATTTGTGAATCCTCGACAGTCTTGGATAGAAAATAGGCAGAAATGTTGGCAAAAACGTTGGCGTATCTATGAAGCCTAGACATCCTTGGATAGCAAACATGCAAAAATCTTGGCATGCTACCACTAGAAATGAAGCCTGGACAGCCTTGGATATCAAATAGGCAAAAATCTTGGCATGCTACCACTCATTAGTAGCTAGCAAAATCTTCATACAGGGAGCGGCGACGCCGTCGAAGTAGTCCGACGGAGGGGGGATTTAAGGCGCGAGCAATGCCGAGGAGGAGATCGTGGGGGGCAAGGCGAAGAGGAAGAGAGAGCGGCAAGGCAGAGGTAGAGGAGGCAAGGAGGACTAAGAGGAAGGGAGGCGAGCGGACGGATCGAGAGAAGCACCGAGGCGGATCGGGAAGGAGATCGAGGAAAGTGGCGGTGCCAAGTAGTCCGACGGAGGAGTTAAGGCGCGGAGGCAAGAAATGGAGAGGAGATCGCAGGCTGGCAGGAGAAGAGGAGATAAGCGGCGGCACAAGTGGTAGGCAAGGAGGACCAAGAGGAAGGGAGGCAAGCGGATGGACAGGGAGAGGGCGCCGAGGCGTGACCGGAAGGAGATCGGGCGTGGAAGGAAGAGGAGGAGCTACGCACCGGCGGGAGAGGCGACGGAGGAAAAGGAGAGGGCAACATGGGAGGAAGGGGAGGGAGTAGTGGTGCCAAAGGAGAGGGGTGGTAGAGGGGAAAATGAGAGGGGATGGGCGGGACGGGATGCGCCGAGACAACGGCTGGGGAGGTAGCTCGAGAGGGTTGCGGGGGAGGAAGAGGGAGGGAGCTTGAGACGACGGCGGGGAAGGAAGAGGGAGGGTGCAGCGGTGGTCGTGGAGTGAGGCTTAGGGGACGGGCAAAGGGAGAAGAGGCCCTCGCGCGCTTGTGGGCGACGTGGAGTGCTCTGGGCCAAGTTTTCCGACGGAGCACTTCGGGCCGATCGGGCGGACACGAGCGGGCGCGAATGCGATCGGACGGACGACGTCTTTTGGGTGACGTGGCCTGGCGGGAGGGGATAATTCTTTCGACTGTTAAATGAGTGAATGATATGTTCAGGGAATTATGGAAATCCTTAGTCAGTCAACCAGGGATAAAAGAAAACATTTTCGAAAGAAAAGTCTACTTTAGCGTGTCGACAACATGTCATGTTTTCGCACCGTACATTAATATCTGTAGCCATTTGGAAATTGGAGTCATATTGAAAAGTCATACAAAATATTACAACGACATCCTTGGAATGGACTGGAACTGATTGATCAACGCCGTCTTTTTCATGGGTTAGAATATTGTGGCTAGTAGGGTAGCTGTTCCGAAAAAGAACCTACGATATGGAGATCGATTTTGTATGCATCCAATGAATTGATTTAGATATTTGGAAGTACACGACCGGTCATTGTTAATTTACCACTACTTGACTCTCTGTTTGACTGACTTGGTGTCTTAGGTCCAGCATAGTTATCACATCTTGTGGGTCCTAGACGCTTAGGACGTATCTTTTTCACATGTTCAATCAGGTGTCCCTTTTATTAAGATTTCTTCTCACGTGCAATCACGTGCAGATTGCATTATTCTTCAAGTAAATAATCCTCCTTTCCAAAGCCGACCCGTGGACCCTGGCTAAGTCGGCACCAGTGTTGTGTGGCGAAAAGTCACAGTTCAAGTCTTGCAAAGTAAAAACATTACGTAGGCCTAACTGTGGATTTTCTAGAATTTGATCCCATGACCTCTTGGTTATTAAGTCTTAAGGATAACTTTGCTAACTAACTGCACACTTGGTAAAAAAAAAAAATATGCTATCCGTCCCTGCATTAAGGAATCAGGAAATGATCGATGGAGCATCTTTATTTCCCAGAATTCCATAATATGTAATATTTTTTCATGGATAGTTTCTCGAGTAACACTTCAAACAGATGAACATCTATTTTCCATTGCAGCTATGTTTGGCTGTTTCGTGTGCCATTCTCATTTAGGTTTGAGGACAGATCATAACAACCTTGATGGGAAGAGCTGCGCTGAAATACTCCTCATCATTCTCTGAGGCAGCTTCTGCATCAGATAAGACGTAACATCCCCTCTACCGTGTCGCTGACACGCCAGCGCCCCTCTCCCCTCTGGGTGACATGCCGGGCGCATGTCAGGACCCTTCGTCCACCTCGCCTTTGTCACCGCGCATCAGCATGCCGTAGTCGTGCCTGCTCTGCTTGTTGGTTTCGACCACCGCTCACCGTTTTGTGACATCACCTGCTCCTGTTGCCTCCGCCTACCCTCACCCATGCTAGCAACCCCCCTACCATCTCCCCCTTTTCCCGCGGAGGACAAAGACGCCAAAGCACGCCCATGAGATTCTGTTTCAACCGTCGCCTTCTCACCATCCACTACTACAGGAAGCCACATCACAGACGGTTCGGAACCGTCATCACAGATGGTTTCCGAACCGTCTATGTTTGTTGGTCTGTGATAATAGGCCATTATCACAGACGGTAGAAAACCGTCTGTGATACGCAATATCACAGACGGTTTTAGTAAAAAATCGTCTGTGAAGGCTAGTATCACAGACAGTTTGGACTAAAAACCATCTGTGATTTGTGACTATCACAGACGGTTCTAAACAAAAATCGTCTGTGATTTGTGAATATCACAGACGGTTCCAACAAAAAACCGTCTGTGATAGTCACAAATCACAGACGGTTTTTAGTCCAAACTATCTGTGATATTCGCAGATCATAGACGGTTTGTTTTTATAACCGTCTGTGATACTTACTTCACAGACGGTTTTAACAAAAAACCGTCTGTGATAGCTTATACACCCCTGACCATAATATTGCTGTTTTTCTGGCTAGCCTCAGGAATTGCTAGCCATGCCCTCTGAAAACAAGCATGCACAAAAATACATTCAAGCACAGATTCAAGCATGCTCAAAAACAGATTCAAGCACAGATTCAAGCATGCACAAAAACAGATTCATTAGAGATAATCAATTGTTGACAACTCAAAGTGATCATTACTCAAAATAAATTACAAAAGATCGCATTTGTTCAAGTATTGTCGCTATAGTTACAACTGGATTACAATTGTTTACGTTGAGAGGTGTCGACGGGGTGATGCTCTCGGTTAGCGACAGAGTGAAACTCTCCATTGTCGTTAATGATTTCTGTGTTGATAAAGGTGCAGAGCTTCCCTCGAATGTCCTTGATCTCTTCCGCAACGAGTGAATCACATTGTAAATCCAAGACACAATAAGCTACCAAGAGTAAAGTGGTAAGCTATATATATTTAAATTTATAATTAGGAAATAATTATTTCGAGATTGAAAAACCTCAAGATCCTTCTTCCTAGCTCTAAGGATTAGTCGCATATGATAGCGCACGTAGATTGCACATAACTCATCATCTTTTGTCATTGGCGGCGCAAAAATAGAATTACATATATAGGTATAGTCAGTTCGAGACGCGTTATTATGAAGTATGATATAGGATTATCGTGTTGTAGCGCGTACCGAAAAATCCATCCTGTGTGTTAGTTGGGCGCTCTTTCCATTGTATATTCCTTTGTTGGCAACATAATTGATGAACGACCTACATGATTCGAAAACGTTATCCTCGGCCATTTCAAACGAATGAAGACTACAATAGAGTTATGTAAGGAGGAAATGAGCATACCTCTTGAGTATTCCTCTTAGAATGCTGAAGTCATGCTTGTTGCGGTTTAGGGAATCAAGGTATATCACATGGTTCCTCTTGGGTATAATAACTAAAAGGATCCAGTGGTACCTACTCATGTATGTCGCTATAGTCATTAAACCTAAGTTCGTGCTGTGTATAAAGTACAAATGAAATTTGTATAGCAAGTAGTGACACTTACCCCTGGTTGTAGGGCACCACTATGTACTTCATGTTCCTCTGTAGAAGCAATGACCTCGTTATGTATTTCTCGACGAAGGACAAGTCTTCTTGGATGGTTTGCAACGATACCACGTGTGGGTCGAGGAAATCCACCGGTTCTTTCATTCCCGAACATTTTGCAGCATGTATCTATACATAAGCAATGAGTTGTGATATTTATCGGTATTAGATGAATGTAGAACTTGATTGTACGCACTTACAGTGTCCAACATCGTAGAAGCGAGACGTCGAGGCCAACGAGGTTGAATAGTTCATATAGGTCGTTGAAGCCCACGACAAAGTACCTCGTCCCGCTGAAGAAATGCTTGTCCTCGATTCGACGGTGATTCCAAAGATCGCACCCTTCTTTTGGGTCTTGTCCAAGTACCGGGCATGCAAAGCCCGACAAGCATATCCAAAGATGCATTAATATCTGCGTCGCACAACGGTTTTTCGATGATGTAGTTCCCGGTATCGCGGACTTCCGGACTTGGGAGGCGCTTTAACGTTCGTTGATTTCGATTTTGCCTTAGCGATTGGCGGCATCTTTTTGTGAGACGACTCGGAACCGACACGCCGCACGCTTTTGTCGTTCCTTCGGCGCCTTCTCCACGGAATCGAAGAGGTGGCCTTCGAGGCGAAACATGAGGTGGAGTCATCGAGGGTCCCGCTGGAGAGGAATGGTTGTGTCCAGATCGCGCAGATCATTGGGTCCAGTATGATGTCCTTCTTGGGCCATCGGATAAAAGAGTGGACGGCATCCCCTAGTGTTATGATCTCTTCGTCGGGCGAATCTTCACGGATGGCTCGAAATTGACATGTACCATATCCACCGACCTTGGCGTAACCTCGCGCCACCGGCACCGTGGTCAGACCGCCTTCCTCGTATGGATGCACCATCCTCGCTTGCACCTCAATACAAAGGGACCCATCCATCCTCACTTGGAGCTTGCACGGCGTCGGCTCCTATAAAACGATACACAATTAGCTAAGGCGTCCTATAGGTCTATCTTTGGTGCATTCCATAGATGTACGTTACCTTGATGTCGCTCTATCGGTGATCGGATGTCGCCTATCGGTACTCGGACATCGCCATGTTCAGAATTATGCGCGACGCGACGCTACTCCGACGTCGAGGAGGATCGCCTCCCGACTTAATCGGGCGGCTTGCATCACTGCTCAGGAGTACTACCTCCAGTTGACTCTACAATTCTGCTATCTTTTGTTCAAATTTGTTAGTAAGCATCTGTACCAACCGGTCGTCGTGCTCGGCCTTGGATCTCTTCCTACTCCTATACGTGCAAGAGTCGTCGTCCGCGAATCCATGACTCCAAGGCACGTTAACCCCAAGGCCTCGCGTGCAACCCGGTGCTCCATGTTTCCCAAGGTCAGATAGTATATCCTCTCCCCGCTCGCATGGAAGGAGTCTTGGGAAGCTTGGGCGATCAAGTCACACCGCAAGAGGTCATCATGTTATTATAGATACTATGAAGTTATGGACTTATTAACTAGGTAGTTTGACATATTTACCAGACGCTGGGACACTTCCGGTCTCGCTGGTTTGTGAAAGAGATGCTGCCCAAGACGAGACTTTTGCCCTCGCTTAACCAACGGCTTAGGGAACGCGGTCTGTGACATCGAAACGGGTTCGCTCCTCCGCGCCCATTCTCAGATTTACCCGCTGCACCCAACGGTGCCGTGGTCTGTCGGCGGGTGAGTGTTTCGTGTCCGAGAGCTTTGTGCGCCGCACTTTGCTCCTTAAATTCGGCCGTCGCTTTCATAGCCACAAAGGTGTCCCATGCTTCCCGCCAAGAATCTATATCGCGAAGGGCATCGACCCGTGTTCACGTGCCGTGACAAGAATGCTCTTGAAGGTCCTCCACGATTTATCCATCGTGAGCATCGCCGTCCGTCGCCGCGTGTGCCACGCCCGCTTCGAATAGTGAACTTCTCTCAAAGTTCATCCCACAAAGACGCATTTCGCTTCTTTCGTCAGGTCCTTCCACCTTGGTGTGGTGATGGGGACCCGTTCCCTTCCACGTATCCCACAGACGGTCCGGAATCTTGCCGCTGATCTCTTGGGACTCAGAGGGACCCCAAAGTCACTGACCTCCGTGATGACCAGTTGGCCCAAAGGCATTTTCGATTGTCCTCTACCATCTCGCTTCTGTGTCATTATTGTCGACGGTGACGGCGGCCTCGTCGGCGCCTCTTCCATCTGCGGGCTCGGTGTTGGCGGCCTTGTCGGCGCCTCTTCCATCTGCGGCATCGATGACGGCGGCGAAGACGGTGCCTCTACCATCTCGCTTACTTGCTCTCAGGAAGAAGTACAGAGGTTGACTATAGAGATCAAGATGGCAAATGAAAAGTTGAATGAGATCATACAGACTACTAACATTGCAGCATAAATATGAAACAATTAATCTCAGGAAGAAGTACAGAGGTTGACTATAGAGATCAAGATGGCAAATGAAAAGTTGAATGAGCTCATACAGACTACTAACATTCCTAACACTCCTTAATCCACGAGCTTCTATTCTAACACTCCTAACACTCCTTAATCCACCAGCTTCTCTTGTGATCTTTGTATAGATAGAAACTAGTGATACAAATCTTTTGCCCGAGCCTATCTTTGCCCGAGCCTACTTCATCGAGCCCGACACACTGGAGTGTACCATTTGCTTCATGCCGTGGAGGATTGGCATGAAGCAAAGGTACACTCAAGTGTGTCGATCGACGAAGAAAATGCTAAGCAAAGGTTTAATGCTTCATGTACGTAAGACTAGCCTTTAATTAAGACATAGAAACAAAATAGAATCAAGTAAAACTTTGTTTTTTGATTGTTGTGAAAAATGCGCTTTTAGCAAAATTTCAGAATTAATCCCAACAAAATTAATTAGCATTAAAGCATAATTCCTAAAGAATTTAACACTCCTTAATCCACCAGCTTCTCTCAGAAATGCAAGGAATCACAGACGGTTCTTAATAAGAACCGCTCGATTAAACTCTCACCAATAAAAGGTCTAGAGATTAACAAAGGCATGCACACTATTCCAACATATTGATTGATGATATTATATGCTCTCGTAAGGAGAGTAGCTAAAGAACAAGTCTTTGCCATCTCAATCCTATTGTCTATACTCTTCATTAAATGAATATGATAATATAAATTCAAACTATGAGCTCTAAACAATACTTTGCTTAACTGTCAAATGATGTCAACTGTTAACGAAAACAGATTAAACTTCCAGTCAAACAGAGGTTGACTATAGAGATCAAGATGGCAAATGAAAAGTTGAATGAGCTCATATAGACTACTAGAACAATCACAAACTAGTCAATACAACTGATCAATTTGCAATAGAACTATGAGCTCAACCGAAAGTAACCAATTAACAGTACATCATATTGATAGTAGCAAGTAATACAATAGAGCTCAAGTATGAACTAACTATCATATTCAATCTCAGTATAAGACAGAGTTCATCACAGAGCATGTCAACAAAGCCCACTAATCAATTTGCAACAAAACTATGAGCTCAACCGAAAGTAACCAATTAACAGTACATATTGACAGTAGCAAGTAATACAATAGAGCTCAAGTATGAACTAACTATCACATTCAATCTCAGTATAAGACAGAGTTCATCACAGAGCATGTCAACAAAGCCCACTGATCAATTTACAACTAGCAATGCAAATATATATATGCAAAGATCAACCGAACTACCACAGAGGAGCAATACTCACAGAGAGGATGCCGCACAAGAACTCACGGTGCAAGGAGGAGGCCAGGGGGAGGAGGCCGATCGCGGGAGGAGGAGGTGGGGAGGAGGTCGACACGGGGAGGAGGACGGCGCGGGGAGAAGGCCGGTGCAGAGGGAGGAGGACGGCGGCGTCGAGGTCGGAGGCGCCAATGTCGGGGGCGGCAGCACCGAGGTCAAAGGCGGCGATGTCGGGCTTCGGCCGGGAGCTGAACGGGGGCGCCGAGGTCGGGGGCGGCGGCACCGAGGTCGAAGGCACCGAGGTCGGGGGCGCCGAGGTCGGGGGTGCCAATGTCGGGGGCGGCGGCGCCGAGGTCGTAGTCGGCGGTGAACGGGCGAGGCCTAAACCCTAGAGGAGGCGAACGAGCGCGCGAGAGCCTAAGGGGCGCGGGAGAGGAAGTGACAAGTGAGAGGAAAACCCTAGCGTTTCCCGCCTTATAAAAAGCATATCACAGACGGTTCTATTATAGAACCATTTGTGATATTATTATCACAGACGGTTCTCATCAGAAACTGTCTGTGATATTCTTATCACAGACGGTTGTATTATAAAACCGTCTGTGATATCCTGACAAAACCTGATGACAATGTGTGATATCCTGAGAAAACATGGTGAACCTGGTGATCCCAAGTATGATGACAATCATGACAAGTCCATATGAATTCGAACCTGGTGAAAAGTATGATGACAAGTTCATAACACATTTGACTTGAAAATTTCATATCTAATTCAACTCAACTCCAATTCAAGTGAAACGAATTTTGATACTCCACATTACATTGTACGTCCACATTGACATCAATATCAAATATGACAAGTCCATAACAAGTTCATAACATATTTGACTTCAAATTTTCATATCTAATTCAACTCAACTCCAAATCAAGTGAAACCAATTTTGATACTCCACATTACAATGTACGTCCACATTGACATCAATATCAAATATGACAAGTCCATAACAAGTTCATAACACATTTGACTTCAAAATTTCATATCTAATTCAACTCAACTCCAAATCAAGTGATACCAATTTTGATACTCCACATTACAATGTACGTCCACATTGACATCAATATCAAATATGACAAGTCCATAACACATCAACACATGACAATTTCACGTTGACATCAAAATATATGAGAGATTACAAGTCCATAACACATGATGTTATGGAATAAATTAATTACGTTGGAGTAAATTCTTAATTAAAATATAGGCCTTTGTGATGATCGACGTGCATATAGCTGGCTTCCTCACTGGGTTCTTCCTCGAGCCTAATGCCGTTTCCGAAAGGAGGCAATTCGTCAAATTGATTGTATTCTTCCTCGTCCACTACATTCTCAACTCCGACAATCCTCCTTTTTCCATGAAGAACTACGTGGCACTTCTTATTTGCCAGGTCGATTACATAGAAGACATGAACAACTTGGTTAGCCAGTACGAATGGTTCGTCTTTGTATCCGACACGTTCGACGTCCACGGTAGTGACACCGCACTTGTCGACCTTCACCGTGGGAGATGGACCCAACGGCACCAAATAGGGGATCTTGAAAAGCACGTGTCGAGCTCCCATATCTCCTCTATTTGCCCATAGTAGGAGCTCCTCATCCCATCGGCATCGAATGCATCTATGCGAACACCGCTGTTACGGATCAGGCTCTTCCTATCCTCGAGTCAGCAGATAAAATGTGTACCCATTTATGTCGATCCTTGCCATGCGACAATTGTAAATTGTGGCCCTCGTACAACCATAGCAACAGATCATCACTTGATGACCTCCCAGTGATTCGCACCTTTAACCATTCGCTGAATCGACGGTTGTTTCTCGTGATCCAAACCTCCGACCGGTCTCGATTCTTGGCGCACCATGTCTTTGTGCTCGCGATGTACGGGACACTTGGGTCATGTGTTGCAAGACCGTGAAATGGGCTTGAGCGCACGATCCAGATCGGGAGTGATTGATTTCTTCCGATGGTCCCGATACCATCCAAATTCCCCTCATGGTGAGATAGAGGCACACCTATCGGTTCCACCCGAGCCATGTAGTCGACGCAGAACTCAATAACCTCTTCGGTTGCATAACCTTCGATGATGTTGCCCTCCTACGAGATCGATTCCAGACGTGGGACTTGAGAATTCCCATGTACCTCTCGAACGGGTACAGATGACGAAAAACACAAGGTCAAGATATCTTTATCTCTTTCACAAGGTGAACAATGAGATGGACCATGATATCGAAAAATGACGGAGGGAAATACATCTCAAGATGACATAGAGTCATCACCACCTCGACTCGCAGAGCATCTAGTCCTTGGGGATCAATGATCTTCTCGAGCAATTGAGTTGAAAAATAACACGACCTCAAGATTGCCACTCGGACCTTGTTCGCAAGATACTTCTAATTGCAACAAGAAGCATTTGTGTCATCAGCACATGACAATCATGAGACTTCATACCAATTAATTTCAAATCTTGTATAGAAACAAGGTTCTTAATGTTAGCGGAGTAACCAGATGGGACTTTCACTCCATGCAAGCTCTGGCACGCTTCATTTCTCTCGCCTTAGACAGAGTGTAGCAAGTCGGGGAAGGTACGCTCGTCTCCAGACGGTCTCTTTCGGTGCTAACTCGGTCCTTATGTTCATATCAACCAAGTCACGTCGTGCGTTAACACCATCCTTTGTTTTGCCACTAATGTTCATCAAGAGACCAATCAAGCTATCACATACATTCTTCTCTACGTGCATGACGTCGATGCAAAGGGCGAACTTCTAAGTGCTCCCAATAAGGCAAGTCCCAAAAAATTGACCGCTTCTTCCAGATGTTCTTCTCACGGGTTCTTAATTTATGTCCATTCCCAAGCACAACATCGATATCCTTAACCATATCATAGACCTCTTTCCTCTAAAAGCCCTTGAGCTGAATCGCTCTCCTTATTTCCGTCGAATTGTTTTTTCATCTTGCGGTATGGTGACTCGAAGGAACCTACAATGGACGATATACACGCTTTCTGCGAGTTGTTCACCATACACTCTCCGTAGCATGTAAGCAAAGCATGACGCTTTGGCTCCTTTTGTACCGGCTTGACAGTTACCAAGGGCAGGAAAATCATTGATGGTGCGAGAACAACATGACGTGTAAATTGAAGTTCTCTCGCTTGTACGCATCCCATACCTGCACCCTTCGCTCCACAAAGGTCACAAGATCTTCCAAAGAATGGTGCTAGGTACACATCAATATCATTCCCAGGTTGCTTCGGCCCTTGGCTAAGTAGTGACATCAAAATGTACTTCCGCTTCATACACAGCGAATGAGGAAGGTTGTACATACATAGATTCACGGGCCAAGTGCTATGTCGGCTGCTCATGTTACCGAAAGGATTCATTCCATCCGTACTCAACCCTAACCTTATGTTCCTCGGTTCCGCACCGAACTCTTCGAAGCTCCGATTGAAGTTTCTCCACTGGGCAGAATCAGCAGGGTGTCTTAGCTTTCCATCTCTCTTACGCTCCTCCGAGTGCCAACGCAGCAATCTTGCCTCCTTTGGGTTCGCAAATAAACGCTTCAAACGTGGGATCACAGGCAGATACCACAACATCTTAGCAGGAGGTCCTTGCTTCACCTTAGCAGTATTCTGACGCTTGTATCGGGATCCTTTACACACGGGACATACATGCATGTCTGCATACTCTTTATGGTAGAGGATACAATCGTTTGGACATGCATGTATTCTTTCTACTTCCATTCCCAATGGACAAATAACCTTCTTTGCTTGATAGGTGGTGCTGGGCAACACGTTTCCCTCCGGAAGGATGCCCGCTAGGAGACCTAACAATGCCGTGAAACTCTTATCGGACCAACCATTGCTTGCCTTCAATTTCAGCAGTTCAAGCACGGTTGACAACCTTGTATATTCCGGCTTGCAACCAGGGAACAAAGGTCTCACCGAGTCCTCTCTTATGCCCTCGAATTTACAAAACTCTCTCTCAGTAGTTCTCTTACGCATCGTAGCATCATCGATCCAGATTGTCATCGTCGCCTATCCTCATCAAAAGCACATCCACATCCGGAAATCGTTGACTTCCTCGGCGATGTCATCATTATTAACTTCGTATAATCTGCTCTTCACCGTGGTCGTCCCACATGTATACCCTTTTTGAAACCCTTCAAATCAAGTGCGCTCGATCTCGCGCGTGTTGTTAAACATTTTCAGACACGTAATCAATGCATGGACAAGACATAAAATTTATCCCTTCTTCAACATATCCCGCCAATGCTCTTCTAAAAGCAACCACGCCATGAATGTACTCTTGACTCACACGGTTCACATCGTACATCCAGTTTCGATCCATCTACACTACGCATGTAACAAATTAGTGTCAAATTGATTAGCGATTAATTTATAGCAAACATAAAGGGTTATAGATCGTTACCCTTGGAGCTCACGAAGAAAATACTATTCCTCTCCTTTCCTTCTCCTCTCTAAGGTGGCGTAATGGGGGGGGAGGCGGCGAGTGTTGGAGGCGCTAGGGGCAGGGGTCCAACCTTCTCCTCTCTAAGCTGGCACAACGGATAATTATTGATTATCTGCATGATTGTTGATTAGATACGAGACAGAAGACAAGAGGAAGATCCTAATAACTAGCAAGTTGGTCCGCGCGATAGCGCGGGTATCCGTTTTGATATAATTGAAACAATAAACCACTGTGATAGAGGAAATATAAAATAGATCATTGCGCATGTGACTTTCACCTCTTTGTACGTACTTACTCGTTTTTGTCTCATCGTTGCACAAAGGAATTACACCAGATTAAAGGCTACATGTTTTGCTTTTCATTTTCTGGAATTTATATCATAGTTTTGGTTCAATAACATCCATTGGCTGCTATAGTTTTGGTTTAATTAATTAGGGTCCATCAAATTGAGTGCTAGATGTTTTGCCTTTTTCTAAGAATTTATAGCTTCAGTGAGAAGTAATAATTGAAACTTAAACCCTATGCTTTCGATTAAGGAATATAAAACATTAGGGTCCATGTACACAGAGTAGCAAAATAAGGGAAAATCATTAATCAATAGAGAGGATAAATGATAATAAGTATTAAACTCCACCTGTTTAATTAGGGGAGGAGCCACAGGTTGGAGGAGCTAGGGCAGAGAAGTGGCGCCTGGGGAGACGAGCAGCAGATCGATCGATCTAATTAAGTACAGAGCCAGCAGCAGGGGTTGCTCCAAAGCGGTCGAGGCAGTGGCAGAGGCAGCTAGCGGCAGTGCGGCAGTAGACACAGCGGCAGTGCGGCAGAGGGATGTGTCGGGCTCAATTTATATGGAGCGGGGTTATCATAGACGGTTCTTAATTAGAACCGCTCGGATCATCGATTATCACGCATTTGTTCTAAATACTAACCGCTCAGGTACTATCACGCACGGTTTTAATAATAACCGCATGCGGATTTGCTCGATTATCACGCAGCGCTATTATAGAGAACCGCTGCGTGATAGTACCTGACGGTTCTAAACTAGAACCGTCTATGATAGATGACTATCACAGACGGTTCTACTATGGAACCGTCTGTGATAACACAGTAACACCTATGTCTCTTCGTCTCACGATCACACGGCTTCATCTCTTCATTTTCCAACGTTGCTACAGCTCCCCAAATATCTCTTCGTCTCCCGCTCTGGCTTTAGAACTTGTTCTATAAATAGATGGCCCCTTCTAGAATGTGTTTCACACAACCTCCTTGATCCCCTTTCTCCGCAAAAACAGAAATGGCTGCCTCCTCTTCTGTACACGCACCTCTCTCGCTGTATGTTGAATCGTGTTGCAAAAGAACACTATTTCAACAATGTCTTCACTCCTCTGTCCGAGAATTTGTCAGAGCGGGTGACGGCCACCTTCCGCCGTCTTGACATCCTCCTCCGCCGTGTCTTCCGGGTGATCTCCCACTTTCGGTGAGTTTACCGCGTCGTCGACGTGGTCCTCCAAAACGACGTTGCACGTCTCTAGGAGGCTTGCCTTCACTTGGACTGCTTAATCGAGGTAGCAGGCGATCGAGTCGACTAGGCCGAGACCCCTCAAGCAAGAGAAGAGAGCCTATGGGGTCAATTCTTCTGGGTTCAACAGTCCGAGGGTCTTCGGGAGACACTCGAACGAGCGCGTCAGCGGGTGGACGCATTTCAGGCTTTGTTCAATCACGAACCGTCCGCCCCCGACGCCGCCGCCTACGAAGCATTGAAGATGGAGATAGCAGCATACCTCCGCCACTACATAGGTTTCTAATTTTTAAATCTTTTTGTAAGCGACTGGCCACGTTGTTTGGCCGTATATATGAAAATTCCAAAATGAAAAAAAAAGTTTGGAGGTGAAGTTACTATATTAATTATATGTTGAAATATATATATCAGAGACAGTGTGGTACATGGAGAGGAGCAGCAGGTACGTTGGAGCAGATCTTTTAGTGGAGCCAGCGGCAGGGGGCTAGGTTGCTCCAAAGCGGCAAAGTGCTTGTGCAGAAGTAAGGTAGGCAATCTACAAGCACGCGACAACAAAGAAGCTTGGCAAAGGACACAACATGGCGATATCACGCATAGCGATTCTCATTTAGAACTGTCGGTATTATCACGCACGGTTCTTATTAAGAACCGCTCGTGATAATCCTCAATCACGCACGGTTTTTAATAGAACCGTCGGTATATCACGCACGGTTCTAATTCGTAACCGCTCGTGATATCTTCTAATCACGCACGGTTTTTAATAGAACCGCTCGTGATAGTACAAAGACGGTTCTATTAATAAACCGTCAGGATAGATGACTATCACGCATTTGTTCTAAAAATACCGCTCGTGATAGTCTACCCGCGCCACCCGCAGGTCCGGACAGACCCAACACAGACGGTTCCAAAGGAACTGTCTGTGATGGGGCATCTACTATAGCCTGTTTTGTAGTAGTGATCATTCTCGCGCAATTATCTTCTATACTTAAAGCCCAAACCACATCATCATCTTCCTCAACTCGCCCTAGTTCCATTTTCGTGCAAACCCGAGTTTATCACTCCTTGGTTTCACACGAATGTGTGCGTCATTCTCGACACCAATGAGCACGCTTTCACAGCTCTGAGGCTCTAGTGAGCTTTCTCACCCATGACAAGCATGTGACCTTGATCATTGAGCTTCACTCATCCTTCCTCTCTGCTTAATGCAGCTTCTGGAGCCTTGTAGCGCGAATGCGATAGTGTTCATCCCTGATCCTAGTCACTGCACATCTACCCTGCAATGAATTCAAGCTCAAAACAACTGCGTCACCATCTATTCTATACCTCATTGATGCAATCCCCTCACTCAATGCAGGAAAACTCACTATGAATCTGAGCTTCACCACCATCTTCTTCATTCTTGGCCTCTATCGCCATTTTTGACCTCCTCGAAACTCAGTGAGTCCCCATCCAATTCCTCACATCTACACCATCCCTAGAACACCGGTGAGCTAATGCGACGCTTGTTGTACCATCTTCATCAACATAAAGCTCCTTCACTGCGGGACCTCTCTACAATCGTGGTTGATCACCATCGACAAGCCGCCTTGGACCTTCCCTAACTTCATTGGTACCTTCCTCGTGATCGTGGTGAGCATCGGAACCTCATCTGTGCATTGATTTGCCAAGGGCGAGCCGCTAGCACCCTTTTCCCCCATAGTTGTCCATGGTGCCGCTGCGAAAAAAACCATCAACACACCTCTAGTGATCCTAGGTCATCACGCCTAGCCTGTTAGCATCGCCTAGACTCACTGAGTCCAGTACACCCCTCCTTTAGCCTAGGGAAAGCCTCATTCACCAAGGCCATCGCAGACCCGAGGCTTCTCGCCGCTTCTCGCTGACGTAACGCCGCCTACGGCCATCTCTATCGCCACCATCACCACCCAAGGCTTGGCCTTGCTTCCTTCTTTCCATCCTGCCTCTTAACGTCGCCGCTCAACGCGCTATTCGCCACCGACGAAGGTGCCATTACCTCCGGCCGCATGCTCTATACTTCTCTCCTTCTCTCTCTCTCTCTCTGACCAATGGGGCCCGCGTGATTAGGAGATGATTAGCGCTAAGTAACAGAGGTTAAAGTTATTAAGTCTATGACAAGTGGGACTGGTCGAAAAGTGTAACATTCCCAAAATCTGAATTTTGGGAAAGTATATTAAAAATAAATGGGGGAATGATTTCAAGATGGTTTATATATGGGAAAAATGTCTTGAGCATGTTTTTGAATTTTTTCATAAAATGATGATGAAATTATATGCCACCAGCAGCTTGAAAGAATTTTTGAGAAAATATAGAACACATAAAATTTTAGAAAATTTATACAATGAACTATACTAGATCTGGAGGCTCTCCAAAAATATTCATAAATTTTGGATCCCATTTGATAGGTTTAAGAGTTTGGCAAAGTCTCAGCCTTTTTCTTGAAATTTCAAACTCCATTTGAATTTCCCGCCGCACCAATGGGAAGAATTCGCTTGGCCCAACTCCTTCACGTATTCTCCAACCCACACCAGCGCCTCGCTTCTTCCTCTCACTGATGCTGTGGCCCCACCTATCATAGCCCTTCGTCCACCTCGCACCCGCGCACTAGCTCGCCAGCGCCTCACCCGCTCCACCACTCGCCCATGACGTTCATGTCATTCTCATCCTCAAACATCACTCATCCCTCTCCATTGCTCAATGCAGCTCTGGGAGCCTCCTAGCTTAATCACTTCCATCTTCATCCCTGACTTCGGCGCACCCAATCCAAGTCACAGCACATCTGCCATTCCGTTGAGTTTGGGCTCAAATAAACCACATCACCATCTGTTCATACCCTATTGATGCATTTACCTCACTCAATGCAGGCCAACTCGCCAATAAATCGAGCTTCACCATCATCTTCCCCATTCTCAGTCATCACCGCCATTTTCGATCTGCCTCGAAGCCCGGTGGCTCCCGATCTAATTACTTGCGTCTACACTATCCCTAGGACATTCGTGAACTAATGCGACACTCCTTGTAGCCCCTCTGTCGCTGTGAAGAGCTATCACCGTGAGACTCCTACAGACTGCCACTAATCACCGTTGCCAAGTCGCCTCAGCCCTTCTCCAACTTCATTACCACCCACCTCGTGATCGTGGTGAGCCTCTAATCCTCTTGCACGAATCAATTTGCTAAGGGCAAGCCCCTAGCACCCATTCCCTCTTAGCCACCCATGGCGTCATCGCAGTTGCTTGTCATCGGCTCGACTCTGGTGACCCAAGTCCTCGTGTCTACGCTGTTTGCATTGCCTGGACTCACTTAGTCGAGCATGCTCCACCTTTAGCCCTGGGAACGCCTCCTTCACCAAAGCCATCATAGACCCGAAGCCCCTCGTTGCCTCTCGCCGCCGTGACATTGACTCCGTCCACCTCTCCGGCCATCTTCACATCCCCTAGCATGGCCATGACACCACTTCTCCATTTCTCAGCTCCACCGAGCTTTTCCTCACACGCCTCACCACCGACGAGCTCCTCTTCCTTCTCAGGATCACGCTGCTCTACTTCTCCTCTTCTTCTCTCTCTCTGCCAGTGGGACCGATGTGATTAGGAGATTGGTTAGCGCAAATGATAGTGCTTAAGGTTATTAAGTCTATGACGTGTGGGACCGGTTGAAAAGTTAATCAGAAATCTAATTTAAAATGTATTTAGTAAATGGGTCACTCGCATGTGGACCACTCACTATTCTCGGTTTTAAAACATTTTTTAAAAACCGAGAGACTCACATATGGACGCAACTGCCAGTGGATTAAATCAAGTCAGGATTTAATCATTTACTTAAATAATTAATGAGTCTATTGTCGGTGATATGCCCTCTCAATTTAACTCTTCACCGTAACAAGGATCACCTCCTGTAACAATGGACACATAACGGAACTCACTTTGAACAAACTCTATTATAAACAGAGTCAACTGAAAGTAAAGGATTCTCATCGCAACCACGCAATGCTAACTCTCCACCAAAAGGGTCAAATTCAAAATCGAAGATTCATCACGAAAACCATTCCACTTTCTAATAAGGTAGTTTCCAAATGAAAACCACGAAAGCCAAAGGAGAAATCACTCGAATGCTCAAACCAAATATTTATTTTATTCTTTCTGAGCTGGAAGGAACTACCCATGCCAACATAGCGCCAACTCAATTTGCGGAAGACATCAGTCGTAAACATATAGCTCAAACAAGAATCAAGGGATCTTTTCATTACCCGAGGCAACATTCTTCTCTCTATTTCTCTTTTAGGAATAAAACTTCTCTCAAAATATGGAATTCCAATTCATCGCATTTCTCTTAAATTGGCAACCTCAATGCCATGCTCAAACTGAATATATCAACAGCATCTTTGTAAAGAGGCTCTATTGACTCCACAAAAACATACTCTAGCCAACTCCTCTACCTACGGAATTACTTTGATAGATGACTCCCAATGCATCTCGAAATAGATCTCACATGCAATCACATCACCTCAATCCTTTAAGAATAAATAACTCGGAATTCACATCACACACTTTCATGTACTACATCAAAAGGGTTCTACCAATGATCATCCCACTGCTCGGAATCCACCCTTATTCTATTTTCTCTACACACAATCATTGGGTGACCAAAGTTCTAGCATAAAAAAATACAAAGCCCAACTTTACCACCACGACCCCTACAACGTTCTTCTCATATAGAAGATAGGGAAAGCCTCAGATTAAATCCCTAAAATTCCCACAATCCAACATACTTACTTGTTAACATCAACATGAAAATATTTTCTCGACCAAACTGTCTTTAGAACAAATCTAACTCTCGGAGGGTGACTCACTAAGGCCAAGTCATACCTACAATAACTCAACATTCCCTACTATTTCAATAATTGTCATAACGATTAGATTTCTTTGCAATTCTACTCTCATTAAACTACACCATCATAATTCTCCTACACAGCCTTACAAAGTACCCAATCGCGACACTCTAATACACTGATCAAGATTTCCATACTTTTGATAATTCTATATCCCATCAAAATAAACAAAAGATCTTGGACCACATATCACTATAGGTTCTACTAGATGCAATAACGTAATTAGTCAGCAACAAAGACCAACTTTCTTTTTAAAATCAAATCCTCACCAAGGATTACTCCAAGAAATCAACTTATCAATCAATGCATCTCAACAAATTGACACCAAAAGTCTCACAAAATCATTCACTTAACTACCACCGATCAGTCGCCACTATACCCTCTATGAGGTTTTGTAAAACAAATCCATTATTCCTTTCTCAAAAGAAGAGGCAAATAACAATAATGATTTTAGCACCTAGAAAAGTATTTTCCATTCATAGTAAACACAAGACCAAGATAAATAGTCAAATAGCAATGAACTCGAAAAACAAAAGATGAGACCACAGATAAGAGCACAAGTCTCACAAGAAGAGTAATCAAACTTCAGCCAATAAAAGAAATAAAGCATTGCTTTTGAAACTTGAAGAACTCTTATGCGGCCAACCACCAAGGTTAAGCACGCTTCAATAAGTTGCAAGCTACAAAACTTGAATCCAACTGTGAATACCTCTGCTACACCCTTCCATTTAACAAAGGAAATAATTATCTTTGATTGAAACATCACCTTGCGAACTCAAGCAAAAGATCCTATAAGCTCAAATCACATGAATCACTTAATAACCGATAGAACCTTCCAATACGTCACTCTGCGCAAAACTAATTTTAGATACCACATAAATCATGAACTCCCAAAGGATCACGAATGCAAAACTCCAAACATTTTATTTAATTGATATTACAAAAGGCGATCAATTTTCTTTCTCTCGTGAAGAATCATCACCACTCTCACAAGTCACAATCTATTGCAGACAATCTTACTAATATCAAGAATAATACACTCTTAACAAGAATCGTTATCGTCTACCCTTCCATTATTAAGCCCTCCAAAATCTCATCAAATAGTTCCATACTACTTTATCATCCCATCCTCAAATTGAGAGTATTCCAAAACCTTACAACCTCACTACAACAACTACTTTATTTTAGAGATCTATTACACAACTTAAAAGGTTCTACCAAAACCCTTTCATCAAAGATATGCTATCATCCGACAATCCCACCATCATGTAAATATAGATCACATATTAAACCCCATCCATTCCTCTCTTACTCATACTCAACACCAATCTTCATTACACAGTATTTGCACCTAGCAATTACATATGAACACTAAGTATCCACAAAAGATAACTCCAATATTAACATCCACTAATACAATAATCTAACACCTTCTGAATTTAACCATCCCAAATGGTTAGATTAATCCATTGAGACCCATTGATCCAATTTACGCCAAAAAGTTTACCAAATTTGTCACTCTTAATGATCAACTAGTTCATCAAAGTTCCACGCCTCTTAGTAACTCTATCGATTCCAAGTAGGGATATCCTTACTCATAATCACAGTTCATCAAGAACTACAAGATGACAACATCAACTTATTCGATTTCACTTCCAAGGATACTAGTTTAGATTAATTATGCACCACGCCATTGACCCAACTTGGTACATTATATCTTATTAATGAACTTCTATGTTTACCACCTCTCACTTAAACATAACAAGACATCACAAATGAGTTTTAACACTTCCTTTTATAAAAGTGAGGCGTTTCACGTCAACACCCAAATTAATCCAAAAGAAATACGTAGGGTCAAAGCTTCTACATGCCACAGAACTTGCAAAAGTTAATTTCCATTACTCAAAACACCAAGCAAATAAATGAGTCATGTTTTCCAATAAGAAAAATGGAACAACCATGGAACTATCAATCTCGCCAATCAACAATGTTCACAAGTAGCAAAAGCAACTCAACAGTTGGAAGAGACCATAATTGCTCCATAAAACAAATAGAGACCAAGTGAAAACCCAACAACTGCCTTGTAACCAATATCCCAAGAAAATTCATCGATCGTAACTGTACCCAGAATTGGCCTAAATCAAGCTCAAGGAAGAGAACAACTTTTCTAAAGAAACTCACGCTCAACACCTGTAAATATGGTGCTCGGGGTAACCACTTCACTATTCTTACACCACGAACGGTGGTGTAACTTGACAAAGCCCAAGGCTATAACCACGACCTCTACCTCCCAACAGCAACTATCATCACACATAACAATTATAATAATCAAATCATAAGCATTCATACTCAATTCCTATCAGCAATCATCAACGCGATATAACAGAAATGTAAATGCAATGCTTTGCCCATTCCCATGCTATTGTGTACTAGTGTGTCAAATTTTAAGTTGATTAGCCATTAGCAAATTTTAATTAATCTATTCACCACGGACCTAAAACCTGGCTCTGATACCAACTACAACACCCTGTGTAATATCCTGTTTAACCATTTTGAATTAATTGAGTGAGAAAGGATATTAAAATTAAATTAAATGAGATTAAAAGCACAATTTCTGAATTTCCCTAGAGAGAGGAAAAAGAGAGTGTGCTTTTGGCCCACAGTTTCCTGGGCCTAGGGGGGCGGCCCTACAGGCAAAAGAGGGGGCTCTCGAAACCCTAGCCTTTTCCCTATGCCTCCTCACCCCTACCGCCTCCAACTCTGCTGTTGCCGCCGCAACTTCTTTGCCGTGCGCTACTTGGCGAGCTGCTACCGTGCATGTGTTGCTGTAGGAGCCACTGATAGATATTGCTTGCATGCGTTGCTATGCATGCTGCTGCTACCTTGCATCACCTTGTGCATGCATGTGCCTTGCTGCATGTGCAGCCAAGAGAGAGAGGGAAATCAATGCATGCTGTCGAGAGAACGCATGCGAGATGTTGTTGATGCTACAGTGCATGACTAGATAAATCTTGCTTCATGATTTGTATGGATGCGTCATGGTTTGAATAGTAGAGAGAGAGAGAACTAGGAAGGAGAAAAAACAAGGAAAAGAGGGAGAAAGAGAGGGGAATCAGGCAGGAGATTGGTGTTCGTCGTCGCGGTCTTTAGGGTAACGATCTGTTGTTCTTCTCTAGTTGTTTATTTTATCTAGAGATTAAAGAATCAAGATTAGAGAGGGTATTAGCAATTTTCCAGTTGGTAGAAATCGTTTAGTAGACTGGTTTAGTCTGCTGTTCTATTGTACTATTTTTACGGGTAGTATAGAGGCAGAATTTGATAATTTCATCTACTAGAGAGTTGTAGAGAATTTCGATAGCTTTCGTTAGAATTTTTATTCAAGTCAATCCGATGCATAGATTTTATAGTTCTGCTATCCTCTAGAGTTTGTCATGTGTTGACAGCTTGTAGTGATTAGTAGATTACAAATAGTAGGTCACTTAATTTAGAACTTGGTCAACATGAATGTTGTAGATAAGTTAACAAGGTTTCCATAAAGTCTAACAACACAATTTTTAGACTAGTAGGTTAAAAGATATGAATTTTGGAAGTATGCTGTCCAGAAGACGATAGATCTGTCTTCGGGTAGAAAACTATAAAATCAGAGTTTCATCATAGCTAGGAAACTGTAGGTTGTTTTGTGAGGATTCCAAAAAGTCTTGGTTGGTTGAATTTGGAGTTTGGATGAATAAATTGGAGCCATTTTACTACTGAGACAACGGGTAGTGTGTCTGGTAGATTTCGGTTAATTTGGTCAGTTTGGCGTAAACATGCAAGGTCGATTAGTGTAACGGGTTGGTGTTGGGATGATGTGATTTTGATGATGTTTTTGAGTGTGTGTTATTACTTGCTTGTTCAGGGACCGTGGCCTCATGCACCGTGCCACAATTTCGTCATCCGGCTACGAAGGGCTAAGAGGCAAATGCATGGTAGAGTGGTGAACAACGGGTTGTTTGTCACTACCATTGATATTACTTATCATGCTATTTGTTATGCTTTTGTTAAGCTTAATCTTATGTATGATATTGATGACATTGAGTGAATGAGATTACGATATTGAGTTAATGAGAATGAGACATTGAGTTAATGAGATGAATTATGTTGATGAATAATTAAAGATGTTGCATCATTTACATTCATCATGATAGGAGTTGCACGAGCTAGGTCGGTGAGAAAGTCATGTAACTATTCCGGTGAGGTCGGTGAGAAAGATACATGACTAGTCCGGAGTGCTCTTGATAAAATCCTACTTTGGTGGGAACATCACGGGAGTGAAGGATAGAGTGTGTCATCAACGAGTGAACACTCCGCTATACCAGTATCACCTGATGAGATGCATATGAGCATGAGCATGATGGTGCATTCGCATATATGAGTAAATTGTAAAATTGTGCAATGTTACTTATATGGAATATGGCTTGTTTATTTGAGTATGAGAATGGCATTAAATAGATAGATGATGATGATAACCTTGATTATGATTGATAAACTATTGTTTATGGATTTATTATGTATTTGTTGAGTCTTGGACTCATTCTTGCTCTATTGTTGTTTTTAGGTGACCGCTGATGACGCTTTCACTCGGGAAGGGCTAGCGCACTTGGAATCATAACCTACACCCAATTATTTGATTCATTGGACATGAGAAATTTTTATTATAGCATGGTGATTTATATTTAGGACATGATGGTATTGAATAACCTTAGATGATAGGTTGGAGTTGAATATTCATTCAATAGACCTTATTCAATTGGTTTTGCGTTGTTCTTGAACTATTATCTTGCTACGCTTCCTAGAGATTAATTATCTATGATTGTTATTTCGTTATACTTGTTTCTATGTGACCCGTGGATGGGTTTTATCGTTAAGATGATTGCTGTAATTTATTATAAATTGATGTTAAAATTGATAGTTAGTGTAGTTAGTGGCATTCTGGGCTTCGTGTTGGGCTAGGATGTTACACCCTGGCTATGCGGAAGCTAAGATGAAACCTAAACTACTAACACCAAACAATACTATAATTTTTTCTCAACAAATCAACATCTAATGACAGCTAAACTTCATAACAAAATAATTCTGATAAATTAATTAACATATTTTCAGCAAGGATTTAAGTACTAAATTCCAATATATAAAATTTCATTCAAGTGGAAAATTATCAAGAATACGTCCGGATATTTTAAACTATCAACTAGCAATAATATCGACCATGAGGAACTAATGGAACCACAACCTAATTAGTTATTACAATTCTAAAATGAATGAATCATGTGTGGAGTGAGGTGCTTCTCAAGTGCAGAATTACCATGTCATGCTTTCTCCCCAAAGTATGCTGACATCAACGCTCACCTAAAACATTAAATAAACAAGCGCGAGCCCAAGACTCAGCAAATACAATTGAATATCTCAGAAACATCGAATCAAGATAGCTCATTCTCAATATATCAAATTCATATGAAAAATGCTATGCAACCGATGCAAATATGAATATGAAACCCACTTCTTTTTGCATATATCCAGATAGCCCGTGATACACCGTCGGTGTTCCCTCAGGCCTGTATTATCCAAAATGCATATATTCGGGGCTTTACTCAATTGGGGCTTAGGGAGGAGAGGAAATGGAGAAGGAAGTAGGGGGAAGTGAAGAAGAGGATGAGGGGCACTCAGTGCTCATCTTATATAGGGAAGAGGGCGAAAATTTCATGAGGAGAGCCCACGGGCAAGGGGGTGGTAAGCTCAGGTGCGGTGACGGCGAGGCCGGGCAGAGCATGGGCGAGGCGACCGGGCAAGCGTGGGTGCGGCATCCGCACTGGCAAACCCAGGGTGTGCGGCCGAAAGTGAGGGCGAGCTCGGGTGGCATGGCATGGCGCAAGGGTGTGTGTCCATGTGATGAGGACATCACTCTTTCGGATACACGCACTATACAAAGTCCTCCAGATGAGGACATCACTCCTTTGGATACACGCACTATACAAAGTCCTCCAGATCTGGTTGCTAAACTACAAGGTCCTATGACAAGAGCTCGCGCACGTCACTTAAATTATGAGGTGAGCTCGTTTCTAGGTGCTAACAATTTATCCATGCAGAATGGTATGCTACCTAAAAATTGTGATCTTCTGTTACTTAGGAATAATGGGGAGGATCCGAATCGGCTACGCCCAGGTTCCCAAGGGCTACGACCAGTTCTCGGTGATCTGCAAGCTCTACGACCAGGTGTGCCGCTCTACGACCAGATCTGCCAGTTCTACGACCAGGTCTCAAGCTCTACGACCAGTCCTACGACCAGGTCTCAAGCTCTACGACCAGTCCTACAACCAGGCTGCCAGATTTATGAACAGACCTCAAGTTCGATGACCAGTCCGACGACCAGTCCTACGACCAATCCTACGACCAGGTCTCAAGCTCTACGACCAGTCCTACGACCAGGCTACCAAATTTAGGAACAGACCTCAAGCGCGACGACCAGGCCCACGACCAGTGACGACCACATTGGGTGTTGGTCAGAGACTTTGAAATAAGGTGCTGTGTCACCGTTTTGGGCCTAATACGGCCTTGTAAGCGTGGCGAGGTCAAAGCCCAGGATGTGTACGCCTCTCCACATGGCAGCACAACCCTAGGTCAGCCACCTCACATTGTTCTCCCCACCTATTGTGGATATCATGGGGATATGCTCACGATCTTAATGTGATGGTACAATTGGCAATAGCTTCTTTGGTTTGTCGAAACGATCGTTTTCGGTTTTGTTGAAATCTGTTTTTCGACAAGTGTCGGGATTATCGGTAGTATCCGGCGTGTAGCGCTACTACGCTGCGATCTTAGTACCGGCTTGTGTTTGGCGGTAGTACCGCTGGTAGGTATTACCGCAAGCAAAGCGGTATGGTTTTTCCAGAACAAGTGTAATCTGTGTTTTGGATTTCTCGAGGAGCGGTAGTACCGCGCTGTGGTTGCCGGTAATACCACATGGCGGTATGACCGCCAGAGCGTATGGTTTTTCCAGAGAAGATGTTTTGGGAAGTTTTGATTTCCTTAAGGAGCGGTGCGATCAAGATTATGGGTCTTGATACTACCGCTTGATCGGTAGTACCGCCCTAACACTGATGGTAGTACCGATTGCATTTTCAAGTTGGGCCATCTTGGTAAAATGGTTATGGGTTAGGTCAAGTTCATGGGTTTCATGGCATATGTCTTGCATGATGCATGTTTTGACTAACGTGGGTCAAGTTGTGAAGAACTTGTTCCCGGAATCGATTTCTTTGTCTATTGTTGTGCAGTCGCTTGGAGGTCAATGACGGTCAATCGGCGAAGATGATCGGGACTAGGCTTGGAGAGCCGAGGTCCGAACGATCGGGATGCCGGTGGAGTCAATGGAGTCAAGCATGGCGCAAAAGGACAAAGGTGACCGAACGTAGTTGTTCGGCGATTGGATCAAGCGGCGCGACGTGGGCCTGCAAGTGCCATGGTGGTTACGGTGGGGCCGGATGGGAGAGACTTGCCGACATGATGAGAGCCGTTGATCAACCTACACGTGGTGAAGCATGGATGTGTTTCACGCTGTTGGGACTCGGTCTTTGCAAAAAGATCGAGAAGGGGTATTTTGGTAATTTTACCAAATACCGCCTTGGTGACCTTTTGACGACCCGCGGCGCAAGATGGCGTGGAGAAGCGGATTAGGTTAAGAGGAGATGAAGACGGCGCTTTGGAAAGCGTGCGTGTGTGACCCGTTTGTTTTGGGCCTTAACGGGAGCCCATTAGGGTTACTCTTCTAGAAGGTCTAAGTCTCCACTATAAATAGGAGAGGGTGCTGGCCAGCACCTCTCAACCCTTTCATTGCATTGTAAACCCTAGTTTTGCTTTTGTGCTTAGGGAGAGGATTAGTGGAGGTTAGGGTTCTAGAGAGTTGGATTTGATTTCGTGCTCATGTATTGAGTCTTTGTCCTCCATTGATGGAGTGGCTGTAAACCAATACCATATCAAATCAATCCAAAGAAAGTTCTATCAAAGATGAGTTCATTTGCTTTCTTTCTCTCTATTTGATGATCTTGAGTCTTTCTTTGATCCGCGAGTTTTTGGTTGGTTTCTTGCCGTGATCTAACTTGCTGTGACATGTGGCAACACATCTAGGATCATCTTGATCATCAATCACCCCCGAGCAAGTCTCTAGATCATATTTCGTTTTTGCTCGGTTTTGAAGCACTCTTCGTTCAAACTGAAAAAGATAGGAACTTTGGCTTGGATCTCTACGATCCTTGATTGGAATAGGTTCCTAATATCCTTAGGAAGGTGTGTTCCAGATTTCGTGGAGTTTGGCCTTACGAATCAAAAGTTACGTCGTTTTTCGATTTCGTTTTCAGGCTGTTTACTTTTCCTTCGTCAGGATAATCGGTAGTACCGCACTTTTGCCTGCGGTAGTACCGCGATCCGAGTACCAAGATTTACACATGTAGTACCGACTCGGATTTTCAAAGGTTGTTTTTAGTTTCTTTTGTCCTGTGCTTTGGGGGTTTTGATTAGGATTCAATACAAGGCTTCCGCTATACTTGTATATTGATCTTCATAGCTCTCATAGCTATTGGAGCAAGATTATTATTGATCCAATCTAATTCAAAAGAGTTCAAGCTCCTATTCACCCCCTCTAGTCGCCTTTTCGTCCAACAAGTGGTATCGAGCCGGTTAGTTCAATCTTGATCTTAACCGGTCAATTGAACTGGCGATGGATAAGTACTCACCAAGCCGCATGTCTTTGATGGGCTCGACTATGCCTATTGGAAGAATCGCATGCGAGTCTTCCTTGAGAGCGAAGGACAAGCTATATGGGAGGTTGTTCGAGCCCCGCTCGTTTTGCCCGAAGTTGCTACGCCGGCTTCAGCAGCTCTCTTGGTTAACAACAACAAGGCAAAGAACCTTCTATATGCCGGGCTTGGTAGGCAAGAGTACGATAGATTTGCAACCTTGCGATCAAGACATGAGATTTGGCACACCTCGAAACTTACCATGAGGATCGTCCCAAATCGTGCAAGTCGCGCCAGACGGTCTATAAGCGAGAGTACAACAAATTCGAGATGCGTCCTGGCGAGAGCATCGATGACGTTTTTACTCGTTTCAACAAGGTTATCAATGAGATGAAAACTGTTGACATTGAGTACTCTCAATCTGAGAATGCCACTCACCTCTTGGCTGCAATCAACACCAAGGAGTGGGAGATGAAGGCTACTGCCATAGAGGAGAACGTCGATCTCTCTAATCTCACTTTAGAGCTGCTTTATAGCAAGCTAAAAACTCATGAGATCAAGAGAGGCGGTAATCCTAAGAAGGATAACATGGCTTTGGTGGCTGATCCTCTCAAAGGGACTCCTGATGATTCTTTTGAGTCTTCTTCTGTTTCTTCTTCTCTTGCGTGTTTATCTGCTATTCATGGAGAAGAGCTTGAGAGTCTTCCTGAGCCAGAGTTGGCTCTCATAATTAAAAAGGTCACACGTGCCTATAACAATGTGAGAAACAGAAGAGAGGCGGCCCTGACTTGTTATGAATGTGGAGAGCTCTATCATATCCGCAAATTGCCCTAAGTCGAAAGGCAAGAGCAACCACAAGGAAGAAAAGCCGACTTGGAAGAAACCTCAAGGATACAAGTCCAAGTTTGATGTTGCCAAGCTTAAGAAGGTACATTCACCGGTCTTTGCCGCTTTTGAAGAACAATCCATGAGCGATGTGGACTCTGGGAGCGAGGAGGACAAAGAGGAGGAGCTTCCTCAAGACAAGAACAAAGGTAAGGTCAAAGACTTCACCGGCATGTGCTTCATGGCAGACTCCGTCGACGCCGATGACTCCAGTGAGGTAACTCCATCCTATGATGCCCTCTTAGTTAGATGTGACACCTTGTTTGAGCAACTAATGAATCAGGATAAGGCTTTAGCTTTCGTCATGGATAAAAATATGAACTTAGATTCACAAATAAATGATTTAAAATTAGAACTTGTGAACGCTAAGGATCTTGATGTTGATGAATGCTCATCCTGCCTTGCCTTACATTCTGAACTTGCTAAATTACAGACTGCTCATGATACTGTCATGCATCAACTTGAAAATGCTAGAACTGAGCTAATTGAAGTCAAATCTGCTTCCTGTGTTAAATGCTTAGATTCTAATAAGTTGATTGTTTCCAGTCCTGTTGCATCTAGCCCATGCTCTGCTTGCTTAGAACATGAACGTGAAATAGCAGATATCTTAGAAGCAGCTAGAGCTAAATATGCCAAGCTTAAGGATAAAATTAATTCTTCCAACTGTGCTTCATGTGAAGCTCTTAAGCTTGAGCTTGCTGTCTATAAGGAGAAACAGTCCAAAATTGTCAAAGCCAAAACTTGTGAGTCATGTGTTAACCTTAAAAAGGAAATTGCTTACCTTAATGATTCATTAGAAAAATTTTCTAAAGGTAAGAAACAGTTAAACATGATCCTTGACAAGTCAAAGACTCCTTATAAGAATCAAGGGTTAGGATACAACTTTGCCCAGGATAAATCAAAAGACATTCAAATTTTGAGAAATGGCTTAGTTGAATTCGATACCCAACCTGCAAAAACTGTTTTTAAATCTACAGGGTTTGTCCAACCTTCTTTTAAACCAAAAGGTGCTTCTCCCAGTGGTACAAAATACCATTGCACCTATTGCAAGAAGAGTGGACATTTGGTTGAGTTCTGTTGGCGTAGGTTGAAGAATGCTAAGAAAAATATTGCTAGAATGTCATCTAATCAACCTAGAGCTTTTATGAGACATGGTCGCATACAAAAGAAGAACCCCGGTCTAGGATTTGTTGCACATGCTCATCACCATGTTCCTAGACAGGATGCATCTCATGTTCTGGTTACCATTGCTCATAATAGAACTGCTAATAAAGTCAAGGATAGCACATCCGCTTTGCATACTACTTTGCAGACGAAAGTGTCTCAAGATCGGGTTCCCAAGTCGCTTTTAACTAACCCCATGTTGAGACACATCGCTTTTGTTCCTTGATTTTCGTGATTACCGCGAAAGAGGAATGACACGTGGTTCATCGACCAATCGCTCACGCCACATGACTGGAGACTCAAGATGGTTCACCTCTTTCACGCGATCAACAGGTGATGACTTCATCACTTTTGGAGATGATAGACAAGGGCGGATTAAAGGAACTGGATCGATCAGGGTGAATGACAAGTTCATTCTCAAAAACGTCGCCCTTATGGACAAGCTAAGGTTTAACCTACTTTCTGTCTCTCAACTTCTTGATGATGGATATGAGACTAGTTTTAAGAAGAATGCTTGTCGGGTGCTTGATTCAGCTGGTGATCTTGTTTTTGGGATTACTAGAATTGCTAGGATTTTTAGAGCTGATTTTTCTGAATCTCTTGCTGGTTCTCTTAAGTGTCGAACCCGGGAGCGAAGGATCCCGAATTCTCTGTGTTCATACATTAGTCCAGGATAACTAATGTACACAATAAACAAAAGTGATAATCAAAACATATCACGATTTTATTAGTATTTATTCGAGTTTATTACAAAGGGCCCGAGGCCAAATAAAGTAAAACACAATGAAGCGAAATAATAGTAGTAGACCCAACGATTCGCCACAGTAATCGCTCGGGGCCGCACCTAAGCGCCAAGATCCTCACCGCCTGGTAGATATCTTCTCTAATAAAGATTATTCAAGAAGAGTGAGCACTACTACCGTGCTCGCAAGTTACACCAATATGGAATTGATATGCATGCATAAGGTAGACAAAGGATACTTGGCAAGGTTATTTTATGTAAAGCGGCGCTTTTAATTTAAATAATCATATTAGATTACAAAGCCATTTTATACAATAATCTAAATCACCATTTTAAATAACAATAGTTTATTGTGGATAACCTCCATAAAAGATGATGGATATCCTCCAATCACAATGGCTACCCGCCTAATTTTCCCACAGACTATCCATTCAAATTATCTGTTGAAATCATTTTAAAACCAAAAACAAAACTAACTCGAGTGGCTTTGCTAGCATGTCCATGACCGTGGGCGCGCTATTCAATAGTTTTACACTCGCAGAGTTTGTACAACTTTACCCACACGAGATATTATACTCTTTGTGTCGGCCAATCCACGCTTCCTAAGGCGTGTGTGAGCAAACATCACAAGGTCGTTATAATGTTCTACCTTAAAGTACTTGTGCCCGCTAAGGTTTCGCTTCCATTGACCGACTGTCCTCAAAAAACCCCTCTTGCGCCAGATGGGAAAACTGTTCTGCCCGACACCCATACATACAACATAGCACAAATAACTAAAAGGTATTACAAATTATTAAGCCAGTCCTGCCCATACAGACATGTGGTTGTACGATAAGGCATAACAAAATGCGCCAAAGACCGGTCCTCAATTGACTTGGGCGCTCATTCAATTTAAACCACAGGTCTTAATCTTAACCAGACTAAGCCCGCATAAACTCGCACCCACCATTCATCCTTTTCGCCCAAGTCCAAACCCTTTTGATTTTATTTCTATAAAACCATCTTTACAAATTCTCTATGGTAAAACAATACCATAGTTTTAATTTTCAAAGAAATTTTATTGAGTTGGCTAAAATTCTCCCAAAAACATAAATCATGGTCTAAGTATTTATGAAGCATTTGATTATTAAACATAATAATTTATCTAAGGTGACAAAGGAATGTCAAGGCAACATCCAAAATTTGGCATACAAGGATAATAGGAATAACTAATTATTTAAACAGAATTTGAAATACTTGAATAAAATTATGCATGCATTTAATAATTTAAAAACTGAATTTAATTAACTTTAAAATAATAGGGCAAAATGGTCAAAGTATAACTTGCCTTCGTTGCGATCGGAAAATCTACGTCTTGAGAAGTATCTAATTCCCTAATCGTCAAAGTCTAAACGTGAAAATAAGGCAAATCAAATAAAATTCAAACAAAATTCAAAAATACAAAATAAACCAAGTCTAAATATAAAAATTTTATTTTATTGAGCTAGATAATCAAATTATAAAATTTTAGAAATTTGTTTCACTAAATTTGGAGTTAGGATTCAATTATTATGAGTTTTATAAATTTTAACCTAAATTTGATATTTAAAAGAATTCTAAATTCTAAAACAGAACTAAAATGAACTCTAAATTGAATTATTATATTTTATTTAGTTAGACAATAATTTTCTAAAATTTTAGCAACTTGAATCATCTAATTTGGAATTATAATGCAAAAGTTATGAATTTTACAAATTTTAACCCTAAATCATTATTTAAATCAATTTCCCGAATTATTCTCCTAAAGGAAATTCTAAATATTAGCATGATGACGTCAGCGATAATTTTTCGATTTAAATGAATTAGAATAATTTCACGACAAGTGGGGCCCAGTGTCATAGGCTCGGTCCACTCAGAGACCAATTCTACCCAACCAATGGATCGGGAAATTGGTGAACCGTACACGCACGCTGGCCGACTAAGCGCCACGTGGGCACATGTGGTGGCGTGGCGGTTGCGTGGAGATGAGGTGGCGCCACGGTGGTGGCCGGACGGGCGGGCGATCGGGCCTAGGCTCGCCGCCGTGACGACGGTGAATTGATCTCGGCGAGAGCACGAGGAGGAAGAGGGGAATGTGACGAGCACGGTGCTCACCGTGGTAGTGCAAGGGGACGATGGAATGATCGGCGGCGAGTAAAAAAATGCGGCGGCGGCGGTGAGCTTGCGACGACGAGGATGCTCCCGAGGGTCTCTGGCAAGGTGGTAGTGCGCACGGGTGTCGCGGTGATACGGCGATTCCGAAGACGTGGATGACGGGGCCGGAGCGGGTTTGACCTCGCGGAATTGAAGAAAACCCAAATCTTCCCGCCGTGAAGAACTCTAAAATCGGGCTTCACAGAGGAGGAAGGAGATGTGAGTGGTGGTGTCGGCTTGGCGTGAGAAGGGCTTCCCGATGCTCCCTTATATAAGGGTCGGGGTGGAGGAGAGGAGGATCGGCACAAACATGGCGTGGCGTTTTAAGGTAGTCTTGACATTCTGGCGAGATCGTGTGCGAGGAGGTGAAGAGTGGGCGAATGGCGCCGCGGAGTTAAATAAATTAAATGCGCACAAACGCGAGTAAAGAGAGGAGGAATCGTGGAGAAGGTGAAGCTCGAGCAGGCGGCTATGGCGGCATCGAGTGCGTCCCACGAGGTAGAAGAGAGCGAGAAGGAAGAAAAGGTGTGGGCGGCTAGATCTTGATCGAGCGGCACGAAATGACGGGTGGCGACGTAGGCAGTGTGGACCGTTGGATTGAAATCCAACGGTGCGTGAAGAGGAAAGCGCTGGAGAGCGGGCCGTCTTGGTCACAAGACGCGTGTGAGTAAATGGGCGAGCCAAGTTTCGCCCAATTGTCATTTTCGATTTTCTTTTCATTTTCTATTTTAAATATTCAGTTTAATTCATTTCACTTTAGAATATAGCAAAATAATTCCAAAAATTCTAGAAAAATTCTCATAAATTATTAGAGACATTTTATACTTAATAAAATTATTTCCAACTTAAACTTGATAATAAATTTTGTAGTTAAATTTATTTTAGCCTTAACTAATTAGGAAAAAGTTTTAAAAATTTGAAATTTCCACAAAAATAAATAGTTTTAAATTTTCTCTGAAATTGAAATTTTGGGCTGTTACAAACCTTCCCCTTAAAGGAATCTCGACCAGAGATTCAGATTTAACCAAGAAGAAGATGGGGATACTCGCCTTAAGATTTTCCTCTCGCTCCCGGTGGCTTCACTTTACGGTGGTGGCTCCATCGAACTTTATATGATCGGATGATCTTGCTCCTGGTAACACGCTCTGCGACGTCTAAAATCTTGATTGGTTGTTCTACATAAGTGAGGTCTTCTTGTAGATCGATACTCTCTATAAGAGTCTGATCCTCTGGCACTCGAAGGCACTTCTTTAGTTGTGACACATGAAAGACGTTATGTACTGCAGACAAGGAGGTTGGCAGTTCCAACTGATAAGCGACTTCACCTCTCTTTGCCAAAATTTTGTAAGGACCCACAAATCTGGGTGCGAGTTTTCCTTTGGTTCGAAACCTTCTTACTCCCCTAAGTGGAGTAACTCTGAGATAAACAAAATCTCCTATTTCAAATGTCAATTCTCTTCTTCGATTGTCAGCATAACTTTTCTGTCGGGTTTGAGCTACTTTCAGACGTTCTCTTATTGCTTTAACCTTGCTTTCAGCGTCTTTGATCAATTCTGGTCCGAAAAATTGGTGCTCTCCTACTTCATCCCAAAGGAGCGGAGTTCTGCATTTTCTGCCATATAAGGCTTCAAATGGAGACATCTGTAAGCTAGCTTGATAGCTATTGTTGTACGAGAATTCTGCAAAGGGCAGATTCTTGTCCCAATTTTTTCCATAATCTAAGGCACGTGCTCAAGCATGTCCTCAAGAACTTGGTTGACGCGTTACTCGTCGACCATCCGTCCGAGGGTGATACTGTTTATCTTGAAGTTGAGTCTGGTTCCTAAAGCTTCATGAAGACTCTTCCAAAATCGGGATGTGAACGAGAACCTCTATCGAGACAATCTTCTTGGGTACACCATGTAAACAAACAATCTTGGCCACATATATTTGGCTAGTTTGCTACTCGATAGGTGGTCTTGATCGAATGAAATGGGCCACTTTGGTCAATCGGTCAATTATCACCCAAATGGAGTCACATCTGTTTGGGTCCTAGGAAGTCCCAGAATGAAATCCATACCAATTTCTTCCCACTTCCATTCAGAATCGGTAGTGGTTGCAACAAACCCGCGGGTCTTTGGTGCTCTGCCTTAACTCTTTGACATATATCGCAATGTCACATTTAACTCAATGATTTCTCGCTTCATGTCGACCCACCAATATTTCTCCTTCAGATCCCGTACATTTTGGTACTTCCGGATGAATGGAGTAGGGTGATTCATGAGCTTCTTTTAGAATTGATGTTTTAATTCCTGCGATTAGGCACACAGATGCGATTTCCAAACCATACTGCTCCTTGCTCATCCTCGAGAAATCGGGCTTTGCCTCTTCTCATATTCTTTTGATTTCTTTGATGTCTTCGCCTTCTAACTGCTTTTCTCTAATCGACTCAAGAGTGGGTTGAACTTCCAAAGCATTGACACATCCTTGGTTGACAATCTCCGATTTAGATGCTTCATTCTTCATACAATTCGCCGATTCTTACGAACCAGATGGTATTGCAATCGCCTTTCTACTCGGGGCATCTGCAACTACATTTGCTTTACCCGATGATAATGAATTCCAAGGTCGTAATCTTTTATCGGCTCTAGCCATCTTCGTTGTCCGAGGTTGAGTTCGATTGAGTAAAATGTATTTCAAACTCTTATGATCCGTGAAAATCTCACAATGTTACCAATAAGATAATGCCGCCAGATTTTTAGAGCATGCACAATTGTCGCTAACTCGAGATCATGAGTCGGATAATTTCCTTCGTGTGGTCTTAATCGACGAGATGCATAAGCCACTACTTTACCTTCTTGCATAAGTACACATCCAAGTCCTTGACGGATGCATCACGAAAGATTTCAAAATCCTTATGAATATCAGCAAGATAACACTGCAGTGCGAGACACTAATCTCTTCTTCGCTTCTTGTAAACTCTTTTCACGTGCCTCTGTCCATTCAAACTTTTTCTCCTTTTTGAAGTTGAGTCATGGGTCTTGCTATCTTGGAGAACCCTTCAATAAATCTGCGGTAATACCCCGCTAATCCAAGGAAACTTCTCACCTCTGAGACAGACTTGGGTTGTTTCCAATCCATTACGGCTTCAACTTTGACTGGATCTACTGCAACTCCTCCTGCTGACACAATATGTCCAAGGAATGCCACTTGACTTAGCCAAAATTCGCACTTGCTAAATTTGGCATAAAGCTGATTTTCTCTGAGTTTTCCCAAAATTATTCTGAGATGATCCTCGTGTTCTTCTTCATTCTTTGAATAAATGAGAATGTCATCGATGAACACAACCACAAACTTATCCAGGAATTCCATGAACACTTTGTTCATCATATTCATGAAATAAGCAGGGGCGTTTGTCAAACCGAACGACATCACTGTGAATTCATACAGTCCATATCTAGTTGTGAATGCAGTCTTCGGGATATCTTCTGGTCTGATCTTCAGTTGGTGATAGCCAGATCTCAAGTCAATCTTCGAAAATACACTTGCTCCCTTTAATTGATCAAACAGATCATCGATCCTAGGTAGCGGGTACTTATTCTTGATTGTCACTTCATTAAGTGATCTGTAATCCACACACATTCTCATACTATTGTCTTTTTTCTTGACAAATAATACCGGTGCTCCCCAAGGTGATGAGCTTGGCCGTATATAACCTTTCTGTTTTAGTTCCATTATCTGTTTCTTCATCTCTGCCAACTCATTGGCCAAGATTCTCAGAGGGTCGCTTTGAGATTGGGGCGGTCCACGACTAAGTCAATTATAAATACTACGTCCTCGTCGGGTGGCATGCCGTAGTTCATCGGGAAAAACATCCGGAAATTCTTGTACCACTGGTATATCTTCAAGCTTTAACTCTTTCAAGCTGGTTAGAACTGATCTTCCTCCGTTACTAGTCTTGGGCTTGAATTCCACTGAGATTCCTTGCTTATTGGTAAGAGCAATAGACCTATTGGCACAATTTATTTGTCCTTGATTCTTGGCTAGCCAATCCATTCCAAGAATCACATCCAAACCTTGAGAATGCAAAACTATCAAATCTGCTAGGAAGGTTACTCCTGGATATTTCAAGGGTAAGGTTTGGGCAAAGATAACTAGTTCTCATTTCGAGCCCGGGAGTGAATTATCATAGGATTATCTAAAGGAGAGATAGGTAACCCATGTTTTCCCACAAATTTATTGGAAACAAAAGAGTGCGATGCTCCGGAATCAAATAGAACTAATGCTGGTACTGAATTGATTGGAAACGTACCAAGGACGACATCCGGTCCTGCTTGAGCTTCCTCTGCTGATAACGTGGTTCACACGCCCTTCAGATAATTGGATCGCTGGCTTTTGATTGCCACCGGTGGTCGGAACTCTGGTCTTGGCCTAGCGGTGGTGCACCTTGCGCTTCTTAGGGCATCTGTTAGCATAATGCCCGTCTCGTTCTGAAGGGAAACAAGTCACTCCAGCTTCTTGATGAAATCGATTCTTCTGCGAGACCGACCTCCGCTTGAGTTGCTACTGAAGCCTAAAGTATTGGGGCGCGTTGGTACCGGAGCTCGAGGGTGGAAGATCGAAATCCTCCACGCCGTGGTGGTGAGGTCGTAACGCGAGGCTTGGGTTGTCCTCCAAATTGTACTTCGAAGCGCCATCCTTCGCTATGCAGTTCTCCATCTGCAGATGTTTGGCCTCTGGCGAAAAGCTTTATTCACTAACTTCTGGAAGTCGGTGTAGTCATTGGAGACCACCGATCGAGATCTCATCGCTTAAACCATCCATGAACCTTTCTGCCTTTCTTCATCACTAGCCACATCTGCTGGGGCATAGCGAGCAAGTCGTTGAATTTGTGCAGTATTCCCCACCGCAAGGTTGCCTTGTTTGAGCGCGTGGAACTCTTTCTTCTTTAGGGTCATTATCCTCAAGGAATATGTGCATGGCGAAAAGCCCGCACAAACTCCTCCCAAGAGATAGTCTGCGCATCGGCATGGGAGATGTTATAGTTATCCCACCATTACGATGCGGGACCGGTGAGTGATGAGAGGCAAACAGACTCTCTCACGATCAAGACATTGAGTGATATCCGGCTTCTTCCGATAGCACGGATCCGATCATCGGCATCCATTGGCTCTGGTTTCTTTGGAGAAGGTCGGTGGACGATACGCATAAATTCGCCATGGTCAATCTTTGTGCGGTGGAGGTGGTGGTGGTGCTTGAGCCGGTGTTTGCTTGGTTGATGTTAATGGATGAGCTAACAGTCTATCGATGTGTCGATTGACCATCATCTGGCGCCAATCGTGCCCTTCTGCGTGGAGGAGGTGGTTGCCGGACGGGTTTTTCTGTAATCTGCGTTTGATTTCCTTGGCCTTGAGCGCTACCATCACGGGCGTGTGGTAACCATCTGTGGAATCTTCTAAAGACTCGTAATAGAGTATATAAATAAAGTTCTAAGGAATAATATTTTAACAGCCCAAGAACTAACAAGCACAAGACAAAAGAACCAAATTTTGCCAAAAATAGTCCTTTTATTATTTTATTTTATTGTTTGATTATGGCTATCACAAGAGACATTGATAGCTCATAATTAGCATCTAACGATCATATGAGATACTGACTAAGGTGTAAGAGGGTATAATCGGCTGCAAGTACTACCCTCTCTGCCTTGTATATAGCCACTCTTCTTCCATTGCCAAATTTCTTCGCATCTAGCGTGTCGTTACGAGTATTACGCAGCTTCATCCAGAGTGTTCCCAGAGGCATAATCCATTGCCTTAGACAGTCCACTTGGTGAGTAAGCTCAGAGAGTCCTCATACTCAGCGGATCGAAAGGTGCTATCCAAATTTAGCCTGGAATGTGCATGGGGTGGTAGTGAAACTTCGAGTCCTCAAAATAATTGTTGTAAATATGGCGAGGCGACGTGTTGCCTCTCTGGCTGCATCCTCAAGTCCATCAACGAAATTATCACGCCTCACCTTTGGGCGTCGAAGATGTGGTGGTTTGTGTTTGGTTGAAGGTTGGCGTGAGGATTACTTCAAGTCTCCAACGCTCTTGGTTCCCCACTTTATACATGTACCCTTGATAAGTTGGTCTCTGGTTGTAACCTAAGTGTTGCATCATCTTCCATAGAAGTGCAACCCGGTGTCCCATGAAAATTCCATGGGAAATCCGGGTTGGTTGTTCACCATCTACAATTTAGAGAATAAGATAAGTTGATAACCATTTTAAAAAGAAGTGTTGAGAAGACTCTTGAATAGACTCAAAATATGTTTAGTTTTTGAAAAATAAATCCTTAAGAAAATTCTAAAGCCACGACCTCACAATCGATATGGCTCGATACCACTTTTGTCGAACCCGGAGCGAAGGATCCCGAATTCTCGTGTTCATACATTAGTCCAGATAACTAATGTACACAATCAAACAAAAGTGATAATCAAAACATATCACGCATTTTATTAGTATTTATTCAGAGTTTATTACAAAGGGCCCGAGGCCAAATAAAGTAAAACACAATGAGCGAAATAATAGTAGTAGACCCAACGATTCGCCACGAGTAATCGCTGCGGGCCGCAGACCTAAGCGTCAAGATCCTCACCGCCCTGGTAGATATCTTCTCTGAATAAAGATTATTCACAAGAGTGAGCACTACTACCGTGCTCGCAAGTTACACCAATATGGAATTGATATGCATGCATAAGGTAGACAAAGGATCTTGGCAAGGTTATTTTATGTAAAGCGGCGCTTTTAATTTAAATAATCATATTAGATTACAAAGCCATTTTATACAATAATCTAAATCACCATTTTAAATAACAATAGTTTATTGTGGATAACCTCCATAAAAGATGATGGATATCCTCCAATCACAATGGCTACCCGCCTAATTTTCCCACAGACTATCCATCACGAAATTATCTGTTGAAATCATTTTAAAACCAAAAACAAAACTAACTCGAGTGGCTTTGCTAGCATGTCCATGACCGTGGGCGCGCTATTCAATAGTTTTACACTCTGCAGAGTTTGTACAACTTTACCCACACGAGATATTATACTCTTTGTGTCGGCCAATCCACGCTTCCTAAGGCGTGTGTGAACAAACATCACAAGGTCGTTACAATGTTCTACCTTAAAGTACTTGTGCCCGCTAAGGTTTCGCTTCCATTGGGTGACTGTCCTCAAAAACCCCTCTTGCGCCAGATGGGAAAACTGCATCTGCCGACACCCATACATACAACATAGCACAAATAACTAAAAGGTATTACAAATTATTAAGCAGTGTCCTGCCCATACAGACATGTGGTTGTACGATAAGGCATAACAAAATGCGCCAAAGACCGGTCCTCAATTGACTTGGGCGTCATTCAATTTAAACCACAGGTCTTAATCTTAACGAGACTAAGCCCGCATAAACTGCACCCACCATTCATCCTTTTCGCCCAAGTCCAAACCCTTTTGATTTTATTTCTATAAAACCATCTTTACAAATTCTCTATGGTAAAACAATACCATAGTTTTAATTTTCAGCAAATTTTATTGAGTTGGCTAAAATTCTCCCAAAAACATAAATCATGGTCTAAGTATTTGCGAAGCATTTGATTATTAAACATAATAATTTATCTAAGGTGACAAAGGAATGTCAAGGCAACATCCAAAATTTGGCATACAAGGATAATAGGAATAACTAATTATTTAAACAGGAATTTGAAATACTTGAATAAAATTATGCATGCATTTAATAATTTAAAAACTGAATTTAATTAACTTTAAAATAATAGGGGCAAAATGGTCAAAGTATAACTTGCCTTCGTTGCAGTCTGGAAAATCTACGTCTTGAGAAGTATCTAATTCCCCGGAATCGTCAAAGTCTAAACGTGAAAATAAGGCAAATCAAATAAAATTCAAACAAAATTCAAAAATACAAAATAAACCAAGTCTAAATATAAAAATTTTATTTTATTGAGCTAGATAATCAAATTATAAAATTTTAGAAATTTGTTTCACTAAATTTGGAGTTAGGATTCAATTATTATGAGTTTTATAAATTTTAACCTAAATTTGATATTTAAAAGAATTCTAAATTCTAAAACAGAACTAAAATGAACTCTAAATTGAATTATTATATTTTATTTAGTTAGACAATAATTTTCTAAAATTTTAGCAACTTGAATCATCTAATTTGGAATTATAATGCAAAAGTTATGAATTTTACAAATTTTAACCCTAAATCTGTTATTTAAATCAATTTCCCGAATTATTCTCCTAAAGGAAATTCTAAATATTGCGCATGATGACGTCAGCGATAATTTTTCGGGATTTAAATGAATTAGAATAATTTCCTGACAAGTGGGGCCCAGGTGTCATAGGCTCGGTCCACGGTAGACCAATTCTACCCAACCAATGGATCGGGAAATTGGTGAACCGTGCCACGCACGCGCTGACTAAGCGGCCACGTGGGCACATGTGGTGACGTGGCGGTTGCGTGGAGATGAGGTGGCGCCACGGTGGTGACCGGACGGGGGCGGCGCACTGGGCCCTAGGCTCGCCGGCGAACGACGGTGAATTGATCTCCGGCGAGAGCACGAGGAGGAAGAGGGGAATGTGACGAGCACGGTGCTCACCGTGGTAGTGCAAGGGGACGACGGAATGATCGTGGCGAGTAAAAAATCTTGCGGCGGCGGTGAGCTTGCGACGACGAGGATGCTCCCGAGGGTCTCTGGCAAGGTGGTAGTGCGCACGGGTGTCGCGGTGATACGGCGATTCCGAAGACGTGGATGACGGGGCCGGAGCGGGTTTGACCTCGCCGGAATTGAAGAAAAACCCAAATCTTCCCGCCGGCGAAGAACTCTAAAATCGGGGCTTCACAGAGGAGGAAGGGAGATGTGAGTGGTGGTGTCAGCTTCGGCGTGAGAAGGGCTTCCCGATGCTCCCTTATATAAGGGTCGGGGTGGAGGAGAGGAGGGGATCGGGCACAGCGGCGGCGGCGGCGTTTTAAGGTAGTGCGGCATTACGGCGAGATCGTGTGCGAGGGAGGTGAAGAGTGGGCGTAACGGGCGCGGCGGAGTTAAATAAATTAAATGCGCACAAACGCGAGTAAAGAGAGGGAGGGAATCGTGGAGAAGGTGAAGCTCGAACGGGCGGCTATGGCGGCATCGGGCGCGTCCACGCGAGGTAGAAGAGAGCGAGAAGGAAGAAAAGGTGTGGGCAGCTAGATCTTGATCGAACGGCACGAAATGACGGGTGACGTGTGCGTGTGTGGACCGTTGGATTGAAATCCAACGGTGCCGTGAAGAGGAAAGCGCGCGTGGAGAGCGGGCCGTCTTGGGCTGCGCACGCGTGTGAGTAAATGGGCCGAGCCAAGTTTCGGCCCAATTGCTGTTTTCCGATTTTCTTTTCATTTTCTATTTTAAATATTCAGTTTAATTCATTTCAGCTTTAGAATATAGCAAAATAATTCCAAAAATTCTAGAAAAATTCTCATAAATTATTAGAGACATTTTATACTTAATAAAATTATTTCCAACTTAAACTTGATAATAAATTTTGTAGTTAAATTTATTTTAGCCTTAACTAATTAGGAAAAAGTTTTAAAAATTTCAGAATTTCCACAAAAATAAATAGTTTTAAATTTTCTCTGAAATTGAAATTTTGGGCTGTTACAAACCTTCCCCCCTTAAAGGAATCTCGACCAGAGATTCAGATTTAACCAACAAGAAGATGGGGATACTCGCCTTAAGATTTTCCTCTCGCTCCCGGTGGCTTCACTTTACGGGTGGTGGCTCCATTGAACTTTATATGATCGGATGATCTTGCTCCACAGTAACACGCTCTGCGACGCCTAAAATCTTGATTGGTTGTTCTACATAAGTGAGGTCTTCTTGTAGATCGATACTCTCTATAAGAGTCGATCCTCTGCACTCGAAGGCACTTCTTTAGTTGTGACACATGAAAGGCGTTATGTCTTCGCAGACAAGGAGGTTGGCGGTTCAAGCGATAAGCGACTTCACCTCTCTTTGCCAAAATTTTGTAAGGACCCACAAATCTGGGTGCGAGTTTTCCTTTAGTTGAAACCTTCTTACTCCCTAAGTGGAGTAACTCGAGATAAACAAAATCTCCTATTTCAAATGTCAATTCTCTTCTTCGATTGTCGGCATAACTTTTCTCATCGGGTTTGAGCTACTTTCAGACGTTCTCTTATTGCTTTAACCTTGCTTTCAGCGTCTTTGATCAATTCGGTCCAAAAATTGGTGCTCTCCTACTTCATCCCAAAGGAGCGGAGTTCGCATTTTACGCCATATAAGGCTTCAAATGGAGACATCGTAAGCTAGCTTGATAGCTATTGTTGTACGAGAATTCGCAAAGGGCGATTCTTGTCCCAATTTTTCCATAATCTAAGGCACAGCTCGAAGCATGTCCTCAAGAACTTGGTTGACGCGTTCGTCTCGACCATCCGTCTCGAGGGTGATACGTTATCTTGAAGTTGAGTCTGGTTCCTAAAGCTTCATGAAGACTCTTCCAAAATCGGGATGTGAACCGAGAACCTCTATCGAGACAATCTTCTTGGGTACACCATGTAAACAAACAATCTTGGCCACATATATTTCGCTAGTTTGCTACTCGATAGGTGGTCTTGATTTGAATGAAATGGGCCACTTTGGTCAATCGGTCAATTATCACCCAAATGGAGTCACATCTGTTTGGGTCCTAGGAAGTCCCAGAATGAAATCCATACCAATTTCTTCCCACTTCCATTCAGAATCGGTAGTGGTTGCAACAAACCCGCGTCTTTGGTGCTCTGCCTTAACTCTTTGACATATATCGCAATGTGCGATTTAACTCAGCGATTTCTCGCTTCATCTTGACCCACCAATATTTCTCCTTGAGATCTGGTACATTTTGGTACTTCCGGATGAATGGAGTAGGGTGATTCATGAGCTTCTTTTAGAATTGATTGTTTTAATTCCTCACGATTAGGCACACAGATGCGATTTCCAAACCATCTTGTTCCTTGCTCATCCTCGAGAGAATCGGGCTTTGCCTCTTCTCATATTCTTTTGATTTCTTTGATGTCTTCGTCTTCTAACTTGTTTTTCTCTAATCGACTCAAAGAGTGGGTTGAACTTCCAAAGCATTGACACATCCTTGGTTGACAATCTCCAGATTTAGATGCTTCATTCTTCATACAATTCTGGCTGATTCTTCTGAACCAGATGGTATTGCAATCGCCTTTCTACTCGGGGCATCTGCAACTACATTTGCTTTACCCGGATGATAATGAATTCCAAGGTCGTAATCTTTTATCAGCTCTAGCCATCTTCGTTGTCTGAGGTTGAGTTCTGACTGAGTAAAAATGTATTTCAAACTCTTATGATCCGTGAAAATCTCACAGCGGTTACCAATAAGATAATGCCGCCAGATTTTTAGAGCATGCACAATTGCTGCTAACTCGAGATCATGAGTCGGATAATTTCCTTCGTGTGGTCTTAACTGACGAGATGCATAAGCCACTACTTTACCTTCTTGCATAAGTACACATCCAAGTCCTTGACGGGATGCATCACAGAAGATTTCAAAATCCTTATGAATATCGAGCAAGATAACACCGTGCGTAGACACTAATCTCTTCTTCGTTCTTGTAAACTCTTTTCACGTGCCTCTGTCCATTCAAACTTTTTCTCCTTTTTGAAGTTGAGTCATGGGTCTTGCTATCTTGGAGAACCCTTCAATAAATCTGCGGTAATACCCCGCTAATCCAAGGAAACTTCTCACCTCTGAGACAGACTTGGGTTGTTTCCAATCCATTACGGCTTCAACTTTGATCGATCTCTCGCAACTCCTCCTGCCGACACAATATGTCCAAGGAATGCCACTTGACTTAGCCAAAATTCGCACTTGCTAAATTTGGCATAAAGCTGATTTTCTCTGAGTTTTCCCAAAATTATTCTGAGATGATCCTCGTGTTCTTCTTCATTCTTTGAATAAATGAGAATGTCATCGATGAACACAACCACAAACTTATCCAGAATTCCATGAACACTTTGTTCATCATATTCATGAAATAAGCGGGCGTTTGTCAAACCGAACGACATCACTTTGTGAATTCATACACCCATATCTAGTTGTGAATGCAATCTTGGGATATCTTCGGTCTCGATCTTGATTGGTGATAGCGGATCTCAAGTCAATCTTCAAAATACACTTGCTCCCTTTAATTGATCAAACAGATCATCGATCCTAGGTAGCGGTACTTATTCTTGATTGTCACTTCATTAAGTGATCTCAGTAATCCACACACATTCTCATACTATTGTCTTTTTCTTGACAAATAATACCGGTGCTCCCCAAGGTGATGAGCTTGGCCGTATATAACCTTTCTGTTTTAGTTCCATTATCTGCTTTCTTCATCTCTGCCAACTCATTGGCCAAGATTCTCAGAGGGTCGCTTTGAGATTGGGGCGGTCCACAGACTAAGTCAATTATAAATACTACGTCCTGTCGGGTGGCATGCCGTAGTTCATCGGGAAAAACATCCGGAAATTCTTGTACCATCGGTATATCTTCAAGCTTTAACTCTTTCAAGTCGGTTAGAACCGATCTTCCTCGGTACTAGTCTTGGGCTTGAATTCCACCGAGATTCCTTGCTTATTGGTAAGAGCAATAGACCTATTGGCACAATTTATTTGTCCTTGATTCTTGGCTAGCCAATCCATTCCAAGAATCACATCAAACCTTGAGAATGCAAAACTATCAAATCTGCTAGGAAGGTTACTCCTGATATTTCAAGGGTAAGGTTTGGGCAAAGATAACTAGTTCTCATTTACGAGCCCGGGAGTGAATTATCATAGGATTATCTAAAGGAGAGATAGGTAACCCATGTTTTCCCACAAATTTATTGGAAACAAAAGAGTGCGATGCTCGGAATCAAATAGAACTAATCTTTGTCTTGAATTGATTGGAAACGTACCAAGGGCGACATCCGGTCTTTGCTTGAGCTTCCTCTGCGATAACGTGGTTCACACGCCCTTCAGATATCTTTGGATCGCCGGCTTTTGATTGCCACCGGTGGTGGAACTCTGGTGTTGGCCTAGCGGTGGTGCACCTTGCGACTTCTTAGGGCATCTGTTAGCATAATGCCCGTCTCGTTCTGATGGAAACAAGTCACTCCGATTCTTGATGAAATCAGATTCTTCTGCGAGACCGACCTCCGCTTGAGTTGCTACTAAGCCTAAAGTATTGGGGCGCCGCGTTGGTACCGAGCTCGAGGGTGGAAGATCAAATCCTCCACGTTGTGGTGGCCGAGGTCGGTAACGCGAGGCTTGGGTTGTCCTCCAGCATTGTACTTCTGAGCGGCCATCCTTCGCTTGCGGTTCTCCATCTGCAGATGTTTGGCCTCCTGGCGAAAAGCTTTATTCACTAACTGCTGGAAGTCAGTGTAGTCATTGGAGACCAGCTGGACTGAGATCTCATCGTTTAAACCATCCATGAACCTTTCCTGCCTTTCTTCATCACTAGCCACATCTGCTGGGGCATAGCGAGCAAGCTGGTTGAATTTGTGCAGGTATTCCCCCCGTGTCGGTTGCCTTGTTTGAGCGTGGAACTCTTTCTTCTTTAGGGTCATTATCCTCGGGGAATATGTGCATGGCGAAAAGCCCGCACAAACTCCTCCCAAGAGATAGTCTGCGCATCGGCATGGGAGATGTTATAGTTATCCCACCATTACGATCAAGGGACCGTGAGTGATGAGAGGCAAACAGGACTCTCTCACGATCGATACATTGAGTGATATCCAGCTTCTTCCGATAGCACGGATCCGATCATCGGCATCCATTGGCTCTGTCTTTCTTTGGAGAAGGTCGGTGGGCGATACGCATAAATTTCGCCATGGTCAATCTTTGTGCGGTGGAGGTGGTGGTGGTGCTTGAGCCGGTCTTTGCTTGGTTGATGTTAATGGATGAGCTAACAGTCTATCGGATGTGTCGATTGGCCATCATCTGGCCAATCGGGCCCTTCTGCCGTGGAGGAGGTGGTTCTTTGGGCGGGGTTTTCTGTGTCTGCGTTTGGATTTCCTTGGCCTTGGCGCTACCATCGCCGGGCGTGTGGTAACCATCTGTGGAATCTTCTAAAGACTCGTAATAGAGTATATAAATAAAGTTCTAAGGGAATAATATTTTTAACAGCCCAAGAACTAACAAGCACAAGACAAAAGAACCAAATTTTGCCAAAAATAGTCCTTTTATTATTTTATTTTATTGTTTGATTATGGCTATCACAAGAGACATTGATAGCTCATAATTAGCATCTAACGATCATATGAGATACTGACTAAGGTGTAAGAGGGTATAATCGGCTGCAAGTACTACCCTCTCTGCCTTGTATATAGCCACTCTTCTTCCGCCAAATTTTTTCTTACGCATCTAGCGGTACGTTACGAGTATTACGCAGCTCATCCAGAGTGTTCCGTAGGCATAATCCATTGCCTTAGACAGTCCACTTGGTGAGTAAGCTCAGAGAGTCCTCATACTCAGCGAGATCGAAAGGTGCTATCCAAATTTAGCCTCGGAATGTGCATGGGGTGGTAGTGAAACTTGAGTCCTCAAAATAATTGTTGTAAATATGGCGAGGCGACGTGTTGCCTCTCTGGCTGCATCCTCAAGTCCATCAACGAAATTATCACGTCTCACCGGGCGTCGAAGATGTGGTGGTTTGTGTTTGGTTGAAGGTTGGCGTGAGGATTACTTCAAGTCTCCAACGCTCTTGGTTCCCCACTTTATACATGTACCCTTGATAAGTTGGTCTCTGGTTGTAACCTAAGTGTTGCATCATCTTCCATAGAAGTGCAGACCCGGTGTCCCATGAAAATTCCATGGGAAATCCGGGTTGGTTGTTCAGCCATCTACAATTTAGAGAATAAGATAAGTTGATAACCATTTTAAAAAGAAGTGTTGAGAAGACTCTTGAATAGACTCAAAATATGTTTAGTTTTTGAAAAATAAATCCTTAAGAAAATTCTAAAGCCACGACCTACGATCGATATGGCTCGATACCACTTTTGTCGAACCCGGAGCGAAGGATCCCGAATTCTCTGTGTTCATACATTAGTCGGGATAACTAATGTACACAATCAAACAAAAGTGATAATCAAAACATATCACGCATTTTATTAGTATTTATTCAGAGTTTATTACAAAGGGCCCGAGGCCAAATAAAGTAAAACACAATGAGCGAAATAATAGTAGTAGACCCAACGATTCGCCACGAGTAATCGTGCGGGCCTTGACCTAAGCGTCAAGATCCTCACCGTCTGGTAGATATCTTCTCTGAATAAAGATTATTCACAAGAGTGAGCACTACTACCGTGCTCGCAAGTTACACCAATATGGAATTGATATGCATGCATAAGGTAGACAAAGGATCTTGGCAAGGTTATTTTATGTAAAGCGGCGGTTTTAATTTAAATAATCATATTAGATTACAAAGCCATTTTATACAATAATCTAAATCACCATTTTAAATAACAATAGTTTATTGTGGATAACCTCCATAAAAGATGATGGATATCCTCCAATCACAATGGCTACCCGCCCAATTTTCCCACAGACTATCCATTCTCAAATTATCTGTTGAAATCATTTTAAAACCAAAAACAAAACTAACTCGAGTGGCTTTGCTAGCATGTCCATGACCGTGGGCGGCTATTGAATAGTTTTACACTCTGCGAGTTTGTACAACTTTACCCACACGAGATATTATACTCTTTGTGTCGGCCAATCCACGCTTCCTAAGGCGTGTGACAGAACAAACATCACAAGGCCGTTACAATGTTCTACCTTAAAGTACTTGTGCCCGCTAAGGTTTAAGCTTCCATTGGGTGACCAGTCCTCCAAAACCCCTCTTGCGCCAGATGGGAAAACTGTCTGCCCGACACCCATACATACAACATAGCACAAATAACTAAAAGGTATTACAAATTATTAAGCGAGTCCTGCCCATACAGACATGTGGTTGTCTGATAAGGCATAACAAAATGCGCTCAAAGACCGGTCCTCAATTGACTTGGGCGTCATTCAATTTAAACCACAGGTCTTAATCTTAACGAGACTAAGCCCGCATAAACTCGCACCCACCATTCATCCTTTTCGCCCAAGTCCAAACCCTTTTGATTTTATTTCTATAAAACCATCTTTACAAATTCTCTATGGTAAAACAATACCATAGTTTTAATTTTCAGCAAATTTTATTGAGTTGGCTAAAATTCTCCCAAAAACATAAATCATGGTCTAAGTATTTGCGAAGCATTTGATTATTAAACATAATAATTTATCTAAGGTGACAAAGGAATGTCAAGGCAACATCCAAAATTTGGCATACAAGGATAATAGGAATAACTAATTATTTAAACAGGAATTTGAAATACTTGAATAAAATTATGCATGCATTTAATAATTTAAAAACTGAATTTAATTAACTTTAAAATAATAGGGGCAAAATGGTCAAAGTATAACTTGCCTTCGTTGCAGTCTGGAAAATCTACGTCTTGAGAAGTATCTAATTCCCCGGAATCGTCAAAGTCTAAACGTGAAAATAAGGCAAATCAAATAAAATTCAAACAAAATTCAAAAATACAAAATAAACCAAGTCTAAATATAAAAATTTTATTTTATTGAGCTAGATAATCAAATTATAAAATTTTAGAAATTTGTTTCACTAAATTTGGAGTTAGGATTCAATTATTATGAGTTTTATAAATTTTAACCTAAATTTGATATTTAAAAGAATTCTAAATTCTAAAACAGAACTAAAATGAACTCTAAATTGAATTATTATATTTTATTTAGTTAGACAATAATTTTCTAAAATTTTAGCAACTTGAATCATCTAATTTGGAATTATAATGCAAAAGTTATGAATTTTACAAATTTTAACCCTAAATCTGTTATTTAAATCAATTTCCCGAATTATTCTCCTAAAGGAAATTCTAAATATTACGCATGATGACGTCAGCGATAATTTTTCGGGATTTAAATGAATTAGAATAATTTCCTGACAAGTGGGGCCCAGGTGTCATAGGCTCGGTCCACAGAGACCAATTCTACCCAACCAATGGATCGGGAAATTGGTGAACCGTACCGCGACGCCACGACTAAGCGCCACGTGGGCACATGTGGTGACGTGGCGGTTGCGTGGAGATGAGGTGGCGCCACGGTGGTGGCGGACGAAGGCGATCGGGTTGGGCCCTAGGCTCGCCGTGACACGGTGAATTGATCTCCGGCGAGAGCACGAGGAGGAAGAGGGAATGTGGCGAGCACGGTGCTCACCGTGGTAGTGCAAGGGGCGACGGAATGATCGGCGGCGAGTAAAAAATCGGCGGCGGCGGTGAGCTTGCGGCGACGAGGATGCTCCCGAGGGTCTCGGCAAGGTGGTAGTGCGCCGCGGTGTCGCGGTGATCTGGCGATTCAAGACGTGGATGACGGGCGGAGCGGGTTTGACCTCGCGGAATTGAAGAAAACCCAAATCTTCCGCGGCGAAGAACTCTAAAATCGGGGCTTCACAGAGGAGGAAGGGAGATGTGAGTGGTGGTGTCAGCTTCGGCGTGAGAAGGGCTTCCCGATGCTCCCTTATATAAGGGTCGGGGTGGAGGAGAGGAGGGGATCGGGCACAGCGGCGGCGGCGGCGTTTTAAGGTAGTGCGGCATTACGGCGAGATCGTGTGCGAGGGAGGTGAAGAGTGGGCGAATGTGCGCGCGAGTTAAATAAATTAAATCGCACAAACGCGAGTAAAGAGAGGAGGAATCGTGGAGAAGGTGAAGCTCGAGCAGGCGGCTATGGCGGCATCGAGGCGGCCACGCGAGGTAGAAGAGAGCGAGAAGGAAGAAAAGGTGTGGGCGGCTAGATCTTGATCGAGCGGCACGAAATGACGGTGGCGTAGGCGTGTGTGGACCGTTGGATTGAAATCCAACGGTGCCGTGAAGAGGAAAGCGCGCGTGGAGAGCGGGCCGTCTTGGGCTGCGCACGCGTGTGAGTAAATGGGCCGAGCCAAGTTTCGGCCCAATTGCTGTTTTCCGATTTTCTTTTCATTTTCTATTTTAAATATTCAGTTTAATTCATTTCAGCTTTAGAATATAGCAAAATAATTCCAAAAATTCTAGAAAAATTCTCATAAATTATTAGAGACATTTTATACTTAATAAAATTATTTCCAACTTAAACTTGATAATAAATTTTGTAGTTAAATTTATTTTAGCCTTAACTAATTAGGAAAAAGTTTTAAAAATTTCAGAATTTCCACAAAAATAAATAGTTTTAAATTTTCTCTGAAATTGAAATTTTGGGCTGTTACATTAAGTGCTTGATCTCATCGTCTTCTTCTGATTTCTGGCTTTGGCACCGACGTTTGGGGCACATTGGTTTTGATCATCGACACGAGTTAGCGGCCTTGATCTCATGAGAGGTCCGCCTAAACTCAAAGTCATCAAGGATCTTTGTATGTGCGCTTCAGTAGGCATGGCAAGCAAGTTGCCGCCTCACACCCTTCAGTGACTATGGTCATGACTGACGGACCGGGACAGTTGCTTTATATGGATACTGTTGGTCCTGCTAGAGTTCGGTCAGTCGGTGGCAACTGGTACATTCTTGTCATAGTCGATGATTTTTCGAGATACTCTTGGGTGTTCTTTCTTGCTTCGAAGGATGAGGTTTTTGAGCATTATCATGATCTTGTTCTTCGTTTGGCTTCTGAACTTCCTGGTGCCTTGAGAGCGATCCGCAGTGACAATGGCACGGAGTTCAAGAATGCTTCTTTGCCTCTTTTGTCTTTGCCGAAGCGGTATTGAGCATCGCCTCTCTTCTCCACACGTCCCTCAACAAAATGGTGTTGTGGAAAGGAAGAACAGGACTCTAGTCGAGATGGCTAGGACAATGCTAGATGAGTATAGCACACCGAGGAGGTTTTGGGCCGAAGCTATTGCTACAGCTTGCCATATTTCAAACCGTGTCTTTTTGAGACCGTCTTTGGGTAAGACTTCTTATGAGCTTCGTTTTGGTAGAAAACCCTCTGTCTCTCACTTTCGAGTCTTTGGATCGAAGTGTTTTATTCTCAAGACAGGGAACCTAGATAAATTTGAATCAAGAACTTGTGATGGTTTATTTCTAGGTTATCCTGCTCATTCGAGGGGTTTTCGGGTTTTTAATGTTGAAACTAACATTGTCCAGGAGACATGCAATGTCACTTTTGATGAGACTAGCCTTGGAGCTAGATCCGATGTTTCAGGTGACTTACAGTGTGAGAGAGCATTTTTGTTGAAGAAGATGAGGATGAACTTGATTTTGCTTCTTCACTTTCTCGATGTTCTGTGCAAGTCGCCCAAGCTCCAAACACCTTTCGACTACTTCACCTCCAATTGAGGCTCTGCTGCGACTTCTTCATCAAGAAGACTGCGGAGGTTGAGGAGACGCTATCTCCCTAGGCGCTCCTTTGCACATTCAGAAGCAACACCCTCCGGATCAGATGATTGGTAATCTTCATGAGCGAGTCACTCGCTCCAGGTATCATGATCCAAGTCTTTTCTCTCACTCTGCATTTGTAGCTTCTTTTGAACCCCAAGATATATCACATGCTTTATCTGATGCTAGTTGGGTCAATGCCATGCATGAGGAGTTAGAGAATTTTGAAAGAAATAAAGTTTGGAACCTTGTAGAACCTCCTAGTGGACATAATGTTATTGGAACCTGTTGGGTGTTCAAAAATAAACAAAATAAGGATGGTTCTGTGGTTAGAAACAAGGCTAGGTTGGTAGCTCAGGGCTTTAGCCAGGTTGAGGGGTTAGATTTTGATGAGACCTTCGCTCCTGTTGCTAGATTAGAAGCCATTCGCATTTTGCTTGCATTTGCTGCATCTAAAGGTTTTAGGTTGCATCAAATGGATGTTAAGAGTGCCTTTCTGAATGGTTTTATAGAGGAGGAAGTGTATGTTAGACAACCCCCTGGCTTTGAGAATCCCAAGCACCCTGATCATGTTTTTAAGCTATCCAAAGCCTTGTATGGTCTTAAGCAAGCCCCTAGAGCCTGGTATGATAGACTTAAGACTTTCTTACTTAAGAATGATTTTGAAATGGGAAAAGTAGATAAGACTCTTTTCATTCTTAGGCATGGCAATGACTTCCTGCTTGTTCAGATTTATGTTGATGATATTATCTTTGGTGGTTCCTCTAATGCTCTTGTTTCGGTTTTTCCGAGACCATGTCCGAGAATTTGAGATGAGCATGATGGGAGAACTCAATTACTTTCTGGGGCTACAAATCAAGCAATGCAAGGAAGGGATCTTCATCCATCAAACGAAGTACACCAAGGATTTGCTCAAGCGTTTTGATATGGGTGACTACAAGCCGATCGCCACTCCCATGGCGACTTCGACTGCTTTGGATCCAGATGAGGAAGGAGAAGCCGTGGATCAACGCGAGTACCGCAGCATGATCGGTTCCCTCCTGACTGACGGCCTCAAGACCGGACATCCACTTGCGCGCCTCTGCTGCTCGCGAGGTTTCGAGCATCACCGAGGACTTCACATCGCTAAGCCGTTAAGCGCATCTTCGTATTACACTCTACCCTTCATATGGCATTTGGTATTCTTGTTCTTCTTCGTTGTCCATTCGGGGTTTTCGATTCGATTTTATGGGTCAGAGGCTAGATAGGAAGAGCACATCGGCACATGTCATTTCTTAGGCACTTCTCTTGTCTCTTGGTCTTCTAGGAAGCAGGTCTTACATTGCACAATCCATCTTTGAAGTGAATATGTAGTCTCTTTGCTAGTTCTTTGTAGTCGATTTTGTGGATGGTCTCCACTCTTAAGGATTTTGGGTTAACTTTTGCTAGTGTTCCTCTTTTCTGTGATAACACTTCTGCTATTAACATTGCTAAGAACCCAGTGCAACATTCTAGGACCAAGCACATAGACATTCGCTATCACTTCCTTAGAGATCACGTTGAGAAGGGTGATATTGTGCTATATTTTGTGGAGTTCGAGGCTCAGTTAGCCGATATCCTCACCAAGCCTTTAGACCCAACAAGGTTTGCCACCTTGAGAAGTGAGCTAGGGGTAATTTATCCCTATGGGTTGGTTTGAGGGGGAGTTAGATCTTTTCTGATCTTTCCTTGTTCATTTGATCTTTTGTTGATCTTCTTTTTGATCTTTTTGATCTTGTTAGTTTTTTTATGCTTTTTGAGCTTTTCTTGCATCTCATTGTATCATATTGCATTCATATGAAAAATCCAAAAGATGCATTGTAATATAAGCTTTTAAACTTATCTTTTAAAATTGATGAAGCTTTGCTTATTACCCTTTGGAGCTTTAGTGTTTCAAATTCTTGCTCAATGCCATGTCTAGTTCTTTGACTTGCTAGAATTATCATGCTTTCACATGTGTAGCTAAGTCTTTGTTGTATGAGCTAGAACTTGAAAAACAACTTGAACTAAGAAATTAGCAATTTGTGAATTGTTTAGCGATTCTTAATTAGTGCTCCTTTTGTGACATTGGCCTGTCAAAATTACTTTGTTAGCTCTTGAATCTAGCTTTGATCATTACTTGAGCTTCTTGTGTTCTTGAGAATCTAAAAACTGCTCTTGTGAAAAATGAAAAATCAAACTTCAAGATTGTCTTATGCTTAAATTGTGCCAAACTACTCTTACGAGACTGCATGTCAAAGACATGAACTTGGAGATAGTTTGATGATCCAGACGATCTCATGGGGACTGCTTGTCACAACTGACATGAACCTCAAGATTTGTCGCCCTGGTAGAAGCTTAGGAAGAGTTTGTGGATGGCTCCTAGTCCAGGATCTTCTTCACTAAGATATACCTTTAATCAACTTTTGGTCGAAGCTTAGGATAAGTTTGTGGATGGCTCCTAGTCCAGGATCTTGTCACTAAGTTAGACCATTAGTCAACTTCAATATTCATTGCAAATGAAAAATAGTTGAAAAATGGGCGTTTGAGAAAATTGAGCAAAATGATTCATTTCAGGACCTATTTGTCTCTTAATGTGGTCTTTGTTAGCTTTTTGATCTAACTTTGACATTTTGACATGGCCAATATCATTTTAGGATCCCTGTTGATGAACTTGCTAGATTTGAAGCTTTGCTTAAAATGCTAAAATCCATTGCTTTATATTGAGCCTTCTTGCTTAGCTTTGTTATATATGTATTATCATGATCTTGCTAGCGCTATTAGGCTTGATATGTTGTTTGTGCAACTTTAGAAATGCTAACTTGTTCTTTTGGGTAATCTCCAAAGCTTCTTGTACTCAATAATTGAAAAATACAAAAAAAATTGAAGCCACTCCATTGCATTTCATGCATGCTCCTTCTTATGCTTTTTCCTCATTCTGCATTCGTCATCTCTGGATGAGAGGAAGGCGTGATTCCTTGATGACTCCATTGTCAAAGGGGGAGAAGATGGTTGAAAAAGGGGAGTTATGAAAAAGGGGGAGTTACTTGGAGAAAAATGAAAATTCTGAATTTTGAGGATCATAGTGAGGGGGAGTTCCTTATTTGCATTCTTATGGGTTTATTGCTTCTTCTGAACTTGAATTGCAATTCTTGATCCTCACAATGATCAAAGGTCATATCGAACAATTGTTCTTTCATATGGACCTTAAGTGAGATTTTGACCCGTTTCTGGAAAATGAAGCTTTCTCGCCTTCTTTTGCCGTATCTCACTTGCTGATACTATTCTGGAGCCAGCTTGCTCATTTCCTTTGCTGCATGTGCAGCCAAGAGAGAGAGGGAAATCAATGCATGCTGTCGAGAGAACGCATGCAAGATGTTGTTGATGCTACAGTGCATGACTAGATAAATCTTGCCTCATGATTTGTATGGATGCGTCATGGTTTGAATAGTAGAGAGAGAGAACTAGGAAGGAGAAAAAAGAAGGAAAAGAGGGAGAAAGAGAGGGGAATCAGGCAGGAGATTGGTGTTCGTCGTCGCGGTCTTCAGGGTAACGATCTGTTGTTCTTCTCTAGTTGTTTATTTTATCAAGAGATTAAAGAATCAAGATTAGAGAGGGTATTAGCAATTTTCTAGTCGGTAGAAATCATTTAGTAGACTGGTTTAGTCTGCTGTTCTATTGTACTATTTTTACGGGTAGTATAGAGGCATAATTTGATAATTTCATCTACTAGAGAGTTGTAGAGAATTTCGATAGCTTTCGTTAGAATTTTTATTCAAGTCAATCCGATGCATAGATTTTGAGATATAGATTTTATAGTTCTGCTATCCTGTAGAGTTTGTCATGTGTTGACAGTTTGTAGTGATTAGTAGATTACAAATAGTAGGTCACTTAATTTGTGAACTTGGTCAACATGAATGTTGTAGATAAGTTAATAAGGTTTCCATAAAGTCTAACAACACAATTTTTAGACTAGTAGGTTAAAAGATATGAATTTTGGAAGTCTGCTGTCCAGAAGACGATAGATCTGTCTTCGGGTAGAAAACTATAAAATCAGAGTTTCATCATTGCTAGGAAACTGTAGGTTGTTTTGTGAGGATTCCAAAAAGTCTTGGTTGGTTGAATTTGGAGTTTGGATGAATAAATTGGAGCCATTTTACTACTGAGACAACGGGTAGTGTGTCTGGTAGATTTCGGTTAATTTGGTCAGTTTGGCGTAAACATGCAAGGTCGATTAGTGTAACGGGTTGGTGTTGGGATGATGTGATTTTGATGATGTTTTTGAGTGTGTGTTATTACTTGCTTGTTCAGGGACCGTGGCCTCATGCACCGTGCCACAATTTCGTCATCCGGCTACGAAGGGCTAAGAGGCAAATGCATGGTAGAGTGGTGAACAACGGGTTGTTTGTCACTACCATTGATATTACTTATCATGCTATTTGTTATGCTTTTGTTAAGCTTAATCTTATGTATGATATTGATGACATTGAGTGAATGAGATTACGATATTGAGTTAATGAGAATGAGACATTGAGTTAATGAGATGAATTATGTTGATGAATAATTAAAGATGTTGCATCATTTACATTCATCATGATAGGAGTTGCACGAGCTAGGTCGGTGAGAAAGTCATGTAACTATTCCGGTGAGGTCGGTGAGAAAGATACATGACTAGTCCGGAGTGCTCTAGATAAAATCCTACTTTGGTGGGAACATCACGGGAGTGAAGGATAGAGTGTGTCATCGACGAGTGAACACTCCGCTATACCAGTATCAGCTGATGAGATGCATATGAGCATGAGCATGATGGTGCATTCGCATATATGAGTAAATTGTAAAATTGTGCAATGTTACTTATATGGAATATGGCTTGTTTATTTGAGTATGAGAATGGCATTAAATAGATAGATGATGATGATAACCTTGATTATGATTGATAAACTATTGTTTATGGCTTTATTATGTATTTGTTGAGTCTTGGACTCATTCTTGCTCTATTGTTGTTTTTAGGTGACCGTTGATGACGTTTCACTCGGGAAGGGCTAGCGCACTTGGAATCATAACCTACACCCAATTATTTGATTCATTGGACATGAGAAATTTTTATTATAGCATGGTGATTTATATTTAGGACATGATGGTATTGAATAACCTTAGATGATAGGTTGGAGTTGAATATTCATTCAATAGACCTTATTCAATTGGTTTTGCGTTGTTCTTGAACTATTATCTTGCTACGCATCCTAGAGATTAATTATCTATGATTGTTATTTCATTATACTTGTTTCTATGTGACCCGTGGATGGGTTTTATCGTTAAGATGATTGCTGTAATTTATTATAAATTGATGTTAAAATTGATAGTTAGTGTAGTTAGTGGCATTCTGGGCTTCGTGTTGGGCTAGGATGTTACACCCTGGCTATGCGGAAGCTAAGATGAAACCTAAACTACTAACACCAAACAATACTATAAATTTTTCTCAACAAATCAACATCTAATGACAGCTAAACTTCATCACAAAATAATTCTGATAAATTAATTAACATATTTTCAGCAAGGATTTAAGTACTAAATTCCAATATATAAAATTTCATTCAAGTGGAAAATTATCAAGAATACGTCCGGATATTTTAAACTATCAACTAGCAATAATATCGACCATGAGGAACTAAAGGAACCACAACCTAATTAGTTATTACAATTCTAAAATGAATGAATCATGTGTGGAGTGAGGTGCTTCTCAAGTGCAGAATTACCATGTCATGCTTTCTCCCCAAAGTATGCTGACATCAACGTTCACCTAAAACATTAAATAAACAAGCGCGAGCCCAAGACTCAGCAAATACAATTGAATATCTCAGGAAACATCGAATCAAGATAGCTCATTCTCAATATATCAAATTCATATGAAAATGCTATGCAATTGATGCAAATATGAATATGAAACCCACTTCTCTTTTGCATATATCGGTATAGCCAGTGATACACCCGTCGGTGTTCACTCAGGCCTGTATTATCCAAAATGCATATATTCGGGGCTTTACTCAATTGGGGCTTAGGGAGGAGAGGAAATGGAGAAGGAAGTAGGGGGAAGTGAAGAAGAGGATGAGGGGCACTCAGTGCTCATCTTATATAGGGAAGAGGGCGAAAATTTCATGAGGAGAGCCCACGGGCAAGGGGGTGGTAAGCTCAAAGGTCTTGGTGGCGGCGGCCGGCAGAGCATGGGCGAGGCGACCGGCAAGCGTGGAGTGATCCAGACCGGCAAACCAGTGGTGTGCGGCCGAAAGTGAGGCGAGCTCGGGTGGCATGGCATGGCGCAAGGGTGTGTGTCCATGTGATGAGGACATCACTCCTTCCTGATACATCACTATACAAAGTCCTCCAGATGAGGACATCACTCCTTCGGATACACACACTATACAAAGTCCTCCAGATCTGGTTGCTAAACTACAAGGTCCTATGACAAGAGCTCACAAGACGTCACTTAAATTATGAGGTGAGCTCGTTTCTAGGTGCTAATAATTTATCCATGCAGAATGGTATGCTACCTAAAAATTGTGATCTTACATTTTAGGAATAATGGGAGGATCCAAATCGGCTCGCCCGTGTTCCCAAGGGCTACGACCGGTTCTCGGTGATCTGCAAGCTCTCGACCCAGTGTGCCGCTCTGACCAGATCTGCCAGTTCTCGACCAGTCTCAAGCTCTCGACCAGTCCTCACGACTGTGTCTCAAGCTCTGACGACCACCTACAACCAGGCTGCCAGATTTATGAACAGACCTCAAGTTCGACGACCAGTCCGACGACTACCCCACGACCGATCCTCGACCGATCCCACGACCACCCTCGACTGTGTCTCAAGCTCTCGACCATCCCCACGACCGAGCTACCAAATTTAGGAACAGACCTCAAGCGCGGCGACCGGGCCCACGACCGAGGATTTACCACATTGGGTGTTGGTCGAGACTTTGAAATAAGGTGTCACACACCGCTTTTGGGCCCAATACGACCTTGTAAGCGTGGCGAGGTCAAAGCCCGTGATGTGTACGCCTCTCCACATGGCAAAGCACAACCCTAGGTCAGCCTCCTCACGTTCTTCTCCCCACCTATTGTGGATATCATGGGGATATGCTCACGATCTTAATGTGATGGTACAATTGGCAATAGCTTCTTTGGTTTGTCGAAACGATCGTTTTCGGTTTTGTTGAAATCTGTTTTCAGAAGTGTCGGGATTATCGGTAGTACTGCGTGTGTAATGCGCGGTACTACCGCTGATCTTGTAGTACCGCTTGTGTTTACGGTAGTACCGCTGGTAGGTATTACCGCAAGCAAAGCGGTATGGTTTTTCCAGAACAAGTGTAATCTGTGTTTTGGATTTCTCGAGGAGCGGTAGTACCGCTACCGTAGTTCTTGAGTACCACCGATGGCGGTATGACCGCCAGAGCGTATGGTTTTTCCAGAGAAGATGTTTTGGGAAGTTTTGGATTTCCTTGAGGAGCGGTACGATCAAGAAGATGGGTGCGGCTTGATACTACCTTGATCTAGTAATCGCCCTAACACGGCGGTAGTACCGATTGCATTTTCAAGTTGGGCCATCTTGGTAAAATGGTTATGGGTTAGGTCAAGTTCATGGGTTTCATGGCATATGTGTTGCATGATGCATGTTTTGACTAACGTGGGTCAAGTTGTGAAGAACTTGTTCCCGGAATCGATTTCTTTGTCTATTGTTGTGCAGGCTGCTTGGAGGTCAATGACGGTCAACGGCGAAGATGATCGGGACTAGGCTTGGAGAGCTGAGGTCCAGAACGATCGGGGATGCCGGGTGGAGTCAATGGAGTCAAGCATGGCGCAAAAGGGACAAAGGTGACCGAACGGGTAGTTCGGTGCGACTGGTTGGATCAAGCGACGCGGGGGTCGGTGCAAGTGCCATGGTGGTTCTGGTGGGAGCCGGATGGGAGAGACTTGCCGACATGATGAGAGCCGTTGATCAACCTACACGTGGTGAAGCATGGATGTGTTTCACGCTGTTGGGACTCGGTCTTTGCAAAAAGATCGAGAAGGGGTATTTTGGTAATTTTACCAAATACCGCCTTGGTGACCTTTTGACGACCCGCAGCGCAAGATGGCGTGGAGAAGCGGATTAGGTCAAGAGGAGATGAAGACGGTGCTTTGGAAAGCGTGCGTGTGTGACCCGTTTGTTTTGGGCCTTAACGGGAGCCCATTAGGGTTACTCTTCTAGAAGGTCTAAGCCTCCACTATAAATAGCAGAGGGTGCTGGCCAGCACCTCTCAACCCTTTCATTGCATTGTAAACCCTAGTTTTGCTTTTGTGCTTAGGGAGAGGATTAGTGGAGGTTAGGGTTCTAGAGAGTTGGATTTGATTTCGTGCTCATGTATTGAGTCTTTGTCCTCCATTGATGGAGTGGCTGTAAACCAATACCATATCAAATCAATCCAAAGAAAGTTCTATCAAAGATGAGTTCATTTGCTTTCTTTCTCTCTATTTGATGATCTTGAGTCTTTCTTTGATCCGCGAGTTTTTGGTTGGTTTCTTGCCGTGATCTAACTTGCTATGACATGTGGGAACACATCTAGGATCATCTTGATCATCAATCACCCACGAGCAAGTCTCTAGATCATATTTTGTTTTTGCTCGGTTTTGAAGCACTCTTCGTTCAAACTGAAAAAGATAGGAACTTTGGCTTGGATCTCTGCGATCCTTGATTGGAATAGGTTCCTAATATCCTTAGGAAGGTGTGTTCCAGATTTCGTGGAGTTTGGCCTTACGAATCAAAAGTTACGTCGTTTTTCGATTTCGTTTTCAGGCTGTTTACTTTTCCTTCGTCAGGATAATCGGTAGTACCGCACTTTTGCCTGCGGTAGTACCGCGATCCAGTAGTACCGCATTTACACAGCGGTAGTACCGACTCTGGTTTTTCAGTGCTGTTCTTTAGTTTCTTTTGTCCTGTGCTTTGGGGGTTTTGATTAGGATTCAATACAAGGCTTCCGCTATACTTGTATATTGATCTTCATAGCTCTCATAGCTATTGGAGCAAGATTATTATTGGATCCAATCTAATTCGAAAAAGAGTTCAAGCTCCTATTCACCCCCCCTCTAGTCGCCTTTTCGGTCCAACACCTATATATTGTAGCAGCCGCCACAGTTTAGGGTGGGTTTTTCTTAGATTATTCTGCCACCTTGCAGTTTCGCCGCTTGATCGGTTTGAGGAACCCCACTTGTGAACTTCATCTATATTCGCAATATAATTCAGATTGCATCTACCTTGTTCTGGTGAGTTTCTTCGATTGCTTGCAGGAATCATAACCCTCGTGCTAAGGTCGATCGCGTGCAAGCGTGGTTGATAACGACAGTCATGCGGGTGTAGCGAATTGCGAGGTGACGAACTGCGGGTCGGAAGCCTCAAAGCGTCAACGTCCCCACGACGAAATCAATCGAACCTATCGGAAGATCGGGCCACCGTGTATCTCAACTTGATCATAAGATTTTTGGTTTGGAGACCATTAAAGATTTATATGCTATTGATTTGGACTTTAAAGAAGTGCTTGAACATTGTAAAGGCGGGAAAACATGGAATAAATATGTGCTAATTGATGGTTTGGTCTATCGTGCTAACAAGATATGTGTTCCAGCTAGCTCCGTTCGTCTTTTGTTGTTGCAGGAGGCGCATGGAGGAGGGTTGATGGCACATCTTGGAGCAAAGAAGACTGAAGATGTGCTGGCCGCCCACTTCTTTTGGCCAAGGATGAGGCGCGATGTCGAGTGCTACGTGGCTCGCTGCACTACATGCAACAAAGCTAAGTCCCGTCTCAATCCACATGGACTTTATATGCCTCTTCCTATTCCTAGCGCCCCTTGGGAGGATATTTCTATGGATTTTATTTTAGGATTGCCTAGGACAAAGAGGGGGAGGGACATTATATTTGTAGTAGTGGATCGGTTTTCTAAAATGGTACATTTTATACCTTGTCACAAGAGCGATGATGCCACAAACATAGCTGATTTGTTTTTCAGGGAAATTATTCGCTTACATGGAGTGCCCAATACTATTGTCTCGGATCGCGATGCGAAGTTTTTGAGCCACTTTTGGAGATCACTTTGGAACAAATTGGGGACAAAGCTACTATTTTCTACTACATGCCATCCCCAAACTGATGGACAAACGGAGGTTGTCAACCGCACGTTATCCACCATGTTGCGGGCTGTTTTAAAGAAGAATTTGAAGCTGTGGGAAGAGTGTTTACCGCATATTGAGTTTGCTTACAACAGGTCGGTACACTCTACCACCAAGGTAAGTCCATTTCAGGTAGTGTATGGTTTTAACCCCCATGCTCCTATTGATTTACTACCTTTGCCTACCTCTGAAAAAATTAATTTAGATGCTAAGAAGCGTGCTGAATTTGTTCTTAAGATGCATGAAACAACTAAAGAGAATATAGAGCGTATGACTGAAAAGTATAGAGTTGCTGGAAGTAAAGGTAGAAAAGAAATAAAATTTGAACCAGGTGATTTAGTTTGGGTGCATTTGAGAAAGGATAGATTTTCAGAATTAAGAAAATCAAAGTTGATGCCTAGGGCTGATGGACCATTTAAGATAATTGCAAAGATAAATGACAATGCATATCAATTGGATCTACCTGCAGATTTTGGGGTTAGCCCTACATTTAACATTTCAGATTTGAAGCCATACGTGGGAGAAGAAGATGAGCTTGAGTCGAGGACGACTCCAATTCAAGAGGGGGAGGATGATGAGGACATCACTCCTTCGGATACACGCACTATACAAAGTCCTCCAGATGAGGACATCACTCCTTCGGATACACGCACTATACAAAGTTTTCCAGATCTGGTTGCTAAACTACAAGGTCCTATGACAAGAGCTCACGCACGTCACTTAAATTATGAGGTGAGCTCGTTTCTAGGTGCTAATAATTTATCTATGCAGAATGGTATGCTACCTAAAAATTGTGATCTTCTGTTACTTAGGAATAATGGGGAGGATCCAAATCAGCTACGCCCAGGTTCCCAAGGGCTACTACCAGTTCTCGGTGATCTGCAAGCTCTACGACCAAGTGTGCCGCTCTACGACCAGATCTGCCAGTTCTACGACCAGGTCTCAAGCTCTACGACCAGTCCTACGACCAGGTCTCAAGCTCTACGACCAGTCCTACGACCAGGTCTCAAGCTCTACGACCAGTCCTACGACCAGGTCTCAAGCTCTACGACCAGTCCTACGACTAGGCTGCCAGATTTATGAACAGACCTCGAGTTCGACGACCAGATCCACGACTGTGTCTCAAGCTCTGACCATCCCACGACTGTGCTACCAGATTTAGGAGCAGACCTCAAGCTCGACGGCCTGGCCCACGACCGGTGATCCACCACATTGGGTGTTGGTCGAGACTTTGAAATAAGGTGCTACGTCACCGTTTTGGGCCTATCTGGCCTTGTAAGCGTGGCGAGGTCAAAGCCCAGATGTGTCGCCTCCACATGGCAAAGACAACCCTAGGTCACCTCCTCACGTTTTTCCCCCTATATTGTAGCAGCAGCCACAGTTTAGGGTGGGTTTTTCTTAGATTATTCTGCCACCTTGCAGTTTCGCCGCTTGATCGGTTTGAGGAACCCCACTTGTGAACTTCATCTATATTCTCAATATAATTCAGATTGCATCTACCTTGTTCTGGTGAGTTTCTTCGATTGCTTGTAGGAATCATAACCCTCGTGGTAAGGTCGATCGCGTGCAAGCGTGGTTGATAACGACAGTCGTGTGGGTGTAGCGAATTGCGAGGTAACGAACTGCGGGTCGGAAGCCTCAAAGCGTCAACGTCCCCACGACGAAATCAATCGAACCTATCGAAAGATCGGGCACCGTGTATCCATCACCATGCGTGGCCAGAGCTGGCATGGTGCAATGGAGAAGAAGGTCTGGATGGTGGGGCCCACTAGTCGGTGAGAGGAGAGGAAAATTGAATTTCTAGATTTTCTATAAAGGCTGAGTTTCTATGGAATTTTTAGATAGAGAAATATAGTTCCAAAAAACATAAAAAAGTTAGGGGAGGTTACTAAAATAGTGTGTATTATTATGTAATTTTTGTAGGGTTTTTCTTGTAATACATTTTTCTCCAAAAATATTTCAAGTTTCTGTTGTATGTACTTTTATTGTTTAACTTGAGGAAATTTTATAAAGCATGTTTTAATCAATCGCCCATTTTATTAACAATACATTTATGCTAGGTTTGGATTTTTATTATCACATTTTGTTTCCATTTGTTTTGATCCTTAACTAGTTTTGTATTTGTATAATTTGATTCTTATATGTCTTTATTAGACAAAAGTCTTGCAACAAAATCGAGAAAAGAAAATGTCAATAAAATCCATCAAAAGTTTTTAAAAGATCACATTTTCATATTTTTGAAAATAAGCTAAAATTTTGGGCTGTTACAAGTATGGTGGCAGGGCTCCACTATAGGCAGCGTAATCGTCCGAGGAACGATGTTTGGCCAGTGGCGATAAAACCTTGTTTGCGGCGAGAGGAAAGGAGGAGGAGACGTGAAACTTCGGGGGATGGATGAGTTTGACGAGGGCCTCCCAAGGCTCTCCTTTATAGGTGTGGAGGAGGAACGAATGAGGAGATCGGAGTGCGGCCATCACAGCGGACATGGCGCGTTCTGATGATTTCGCGCGCGGGATTGAGGGGAAATCGCCGGGAATGGGGGAGGTGTGATGTGTGGGCCTCAATGTGCACGGTGGCGTGATGATTCAGGGAGGAAATAACAGGTTTTGATGAGCTCAAGCCGGCGCTCGTGGCGGCAGTGCATTCTGGTCCGAGTGCAGTAGAGCGAGACGAAGAAGAAAGAAAAGAAAGAAAGGAAGAAAGAAAGAAAGAAAGAAAGAAAGGGAAAAGAAGAAAAAAGAAAAATGGCAAAAAGTGAAAAAGGAAGAAAGAAAAGAAAAATATTTTTAGACAAGAATAGAAATAGAAATGAAATTATACGTATTTCTTTTTGGAGAAAATTCAAATTAATTTTGAAACTTAGTAGAGATTTGAATTTGACATGAATTCAAAACAAGAATTTGAATCCAGAATTGGCCGTAAAAATATTTGATTTTCGAACAAAGATTTGAATTGAGACTCAGAATTTGGATTTTGATTTGGTGTTGATTTAAGATTTGGGATTTGATTTTTGCATTTTAGAAAAGCAATAAATCGAATAGACATTTAGAAAATAGCAAATCGAGTTAAAAATTCTAGAAAAATTCACGAAATTCCTTGAATTATTTGGAACTTAATAAAATTATTTTCAACTTAAAGTTTTGTTTTATTTTTTCACATAAATTATTTTAATTTTTGGAAAATAACAAAACCTTTGAGAATTCCGAAAAATTGAAGAAATTAATTAAAATATTCTTTTTCACTTTAAATCCAAGAAAATCCCATAAAACTCAATTAATTTTATTTTTGATTTTTAAAAACGAAGAAATTTAAATAATTGATTTTTGTTGTTATTTTTTAACCAAGAAAACACTTTTAAATTTTAGAAAATCAAGAAAACTCTTTTACACTCAAAAATCCGATAAAAAAATAACTTTATTAATTTTATTTTTGGTAACATATTGTAATACCCTCGCTATTCGAAGCCAAAATGTTACCTAAAGAATCTAACATACAACCGAAATGCGGAATAATTTAAATAATATCTCATCTAATGACATAAAGAGATCAACATTTAATAGAACAAAGGCAGGAATATAATCTGAATCCAAATAATTATATCAAAGGACTGATCAAGGATCACAAGCAGTACTTAATCAACCATAACATAGAGAAAGATATCATCCACCATCTAACTTTATTTATTACAGTTCATCACTTAACAAATGAAAGACAGAAACCAAATCATATTATTGAAACTTGAATATGGTGAAGTGGATGAATAGTGCGTGTCTACTCCCTCCCAATAATGCCATCATCAATGATCACCTAAAATAAACAAACAAAGACAAGAATGAGTCCGAGACTCAGCAAGTACAAAGAATAATTGGACATACAATAAATATGAACAAGACAACATCTTTAAAGAATATGAACATAGCACCGAAAGAACATATGAGTGAATGGAATGAATGGATTGAATGTAATGAATAGACTACACTCCTGCTTATACCGGTATAGCTAGTGAGACACTCGTCGGTGTTCACTTAGGCCCGTATTTAACAAAATGTGGGGATCCAAAGCCCGTATGAAGAGCGTTTCATACGGGAGTCCAAATCTGCCCACATTGAAATGGCGGGTCTTACGTGCCCATACTGGAATTGATGGGTCTTTAAAATCCACTCCCGTGGATTAAACATGAACAATGGATGCATGGAATGAACTATGAATAATGAAAGACATTATCTCTAAACATGGAGTAATGAATATGAAAGGAACATAAACATTGAATCTTCTCATGGATCATAGAAAAAACACAGTGCGAACATCAAGCATTCAACATTCAATAGCCTTAAGAATATTAAAGTACTTGCCTTCCGCTCTGCGAAGCGTTTTGAGGCAAGACGGTTGGCGCTACACTCGAGATTCCCCCTCCTACACAAGTTAAATGCGTGATTAAGGAACCACATGATCCAGACATCATTCGAAACGCTTAATCGCAGCATCCTAAGACCAAGGTTCACAAAGTCGAGCTACTCTATTAAATTGACTAACTAGCAGGACAACAAACTGAACAACAGTACTAAATAAATCACAACTATTGATCTGAGACTCGAAACGAGGTGAGCTCAGATCCTTAGGAAACATAATGAAAATATCTACAAAAGTCTAGTTGGCGAGATCTCCCAATTCGGCCAAAAGAATATGCTAATAGGTAGATGAAAGTAGAAGACAGATTCTGTCTAGATGAAAAAAATAGCAGTAAAGAACAGATCACAACTTTTGATATACAACTCCGATTAGGGCTTTCTTTAACATTCTGGAAAGTCTATAAAAACTTATACAACAACCTAGTTGGGTGGAAACCCTGAATCGGCCATTATCTTAATCATATTTTAAAAGACAACTTGACAGTTCATTCTCGTTAGGAAATCAGGACAACAGGAAATATCATACCATAAGTTTTGATTCGTACGTCGGAATTAAGTGTTTTTGGCGGCTACGGAAAGCTAAGAACAATACCTATATATCTCTAGAGATGGAAATCTCCAATTCGGCTTCTAAGAACCTGAAATTGACCACACAACAATCTAGACAGATCTGAAAATCTAACGGCAGCATTTCGATCCAATCGAAGTAATCGAATTCGCATCTAATAATCATCAAACAACGAAGAAAGCACTCCGTTACCCTTGAAGACTCACGGGAAGATGATGATCAATTCTCAAAGAAGATCCTCTCCTAGTCCCTTCTCCTTCCTCTCCTTCTTGATCGGCAACCGCGCAAAGACCTTCTCCTTCCCTCGCGAATGGCCGGCAGCAGGGGGTCGGCACCAAGGCAAGGGAGTGGCTCCAGGAGGCAGGAGGGAGGCGCCAACACCAGGAGGGAGGGGCGGCTTGGGGACAGGAGGGGGTGGCTATTTTGGGGAGAATAGGTGGCAGCATGGAGTGGGAAGGGAGAGAAGGGAGGCAGTCGGCTAGGGTTTGTGGGGTGTGGGGGCGCATGGGCTTTAGGCCCATGGCGCCTCCCCCTCTTGAGATACATGGCCACCCACAAGGCCATGACAGCCTGGGCCGGAGGCCCATCCCCTTAATCCCCCCAAAGACTGAAATTGCACTAAAACCTTTTCCTGATTAAATTCTCTCCAAATCGAAAATCGGAGTATTACATTTTACCCCCCTTAACAGAATTCGACCCCAAATTCTAACCGTCAAAAAGAACACAAAAATGAATTGCCATGGAATTGGAATCAACAAATTTAACACGTACCAGAAGCAAACAGGTCTGGATATTGCTCGCGCATGTGAGACTCTAGCTCCCAGGTGGCCTCTCTCTCAGTCTGATGAGACCAAAGAACCTTGACATACTTCAAAGTCTTGTTCCTCAGAACCCGCTCTGACTCTTCTAGAATTTTCACTGGCCGAGACTCAAAAGTAAGATCCTGTTTAATGGAATAGCATGCTCTGGATCTCTCCAAAATTTCCTCAACATGGATACATCAAACACATTATGAACTCCGCGCATGGACTCAGGAAGATCCAAGCGATAAGCCAATTTCCCAATTCGTGCCACGATTAGAAATGGTCCAACGTACCTCGGGCTAAGCTTCCCTTTGGTACCAAACCGCACTATGCCTTTGGTAGGCGATACTCTCAACAGAACCTCGTCCCCCACCTCGAATTCCAAATCTCGCCTTGACATCTCATAGCTCTTACAGCCGGCTCGAGCGACTAATGATTCTTCCTAATCTCTGCTACTCTGGCCACAGTTTGCTGAACCCAATTGGGACCCAAAACTACCTACTCTCCAACTGCATCCCAGCACAACAGGGATCTGCATTTCCGCCCATAAAGAACCTCAAACGGAGCAGCTCGAATGCTAGCGTGGTAATTGTTGTTATAGGCGAATTCTGCCAAAGCTAGGTGGTCTTCCCAACCTCCCTTTTAAGACATAACACAGCATCTCAGCATATCCTCCAGTGTCTGAATGGTGCGTTCAGACTGACCATCTGTTTGGGGGTGAAATGCGGTACTAAGACGAAGCTATGTGCCCAACGCACTTTGCAAACTCTCCCAGAACTTGGAGACAAATTTGGCATCTCGATCAAAAACAATGGTCTTGGGTACCCTGTACAACCGCACTATCTCTCGCACATAGAGAGGGGCCAAATCACTCGCTGAATTGGTCATAGAAATAGGAATGAAATGTGCAGACTTACTAAACCGGTCCACTATGACCCAAATAGCATCCTCCCCTCGCTGCGTGCGAGGTAAACCAACTACGAAATCCATGGAGATATCATCCCATGGCCAAACTGGAACCTCCAAAGGTTGCAACAAACCTGCTGGTCGCTTATACTTAGCCTGAACCCGTTGGCAAACTCCACAAGATGCTACATACTGAGCGACATCGACCTTCATCCTTTTCCACCAAAAACTCTTCTTCAAGTCCTTGTACATCTTGGTCTCACCAGGATGTACGGTATACAGAGTACGATGTGCTTCCCTTAGAATCTCATCTTTGACCTGAGCCTCCTGTGGCACACAGAGGCAGCCTTTAAAACACAATGCACCAGAATCATCTACATTGAAGTGGCCTTGCTTGCCCTCATCGAAGCGCTTCCTCACTCGCTGGAGAATCTAATCATGCTGTTGTGCTTCCCGCACTCAATCTGGAATGGTTGACTCAAGAAGTAACCGAGTCTCGGTCTGGGCGGTACCCGCAAAGCAAAAGGAGATATCCATACGCTCAAAATCAGCAATAAGACAACTGAGAGTAGGAGGTTTCGCCTTGCGACTTAGAGCATCTGCTACAACATTCGCCTTGCCAGGGTGATACTGAATGGTGAGATCATAGTCTTTTATGAACTCTAACCACCTCCTCTGTCTCAGGTTCGAATCTTTCTAGGTAAAGATGTATTTCAAACTCTTGTGATGAGTGAATATATCACAAGATTCGCCGTACAAAAAATGGCGCCAGATTTTTAAAGCAAGAACCACTGCGGCAAGCTCTAAATCATGAGTAGGATAATTCTGCTCATGTTTCTTCAACTGTCTCGATGCATAGGCAATCACCTTGCCATCCTGCATGAGCACACAACCAAGCCCAAGTCTAGACGCATCTTAATAAATAGTGAAACGCTTCCTAGGCTCAGGAAGAGTAAGAATAGGAGCGGTCACCAACCTATCTTTCAAAGTACAGAAACTGTGCTCACACGCATCTGACCACTGAAATTAGACACCTTTCTGTGTCAATTGAGACATCGGTCTAGCAATGGTTGAGAAACCCTCCACGAAGCACCGGTAATAGCCAGCTAAACCCAGGAAACTCCTCACTTCCTTGACATTAGTTGGCCTTTTCCATTCTACCACTATTGAGATATTGCTAGGATCAACTGAAATGCCCTCTTGATTGATTACATGGCCCAGAAACCGAACTTCAGAAATCCAGAATTCACACTTCTTCAGCTTGGCATAAAATTGGTTCTCTCTTAAAGTCTCAAGAACCAACCTCAGATGCTGAATATGACCCTCTTCCATCTTGGAATAGATCAGGATATCATCAATGAATACCACAACAAAATCATGAAGGTATCGGTGCAACATACTGTTCATGGCTACCATGAAAACTGCAGGAGCATTTGTTAGTCCAAAAGACATAACCTTATACTCATAATGTCCATACCTCGTAGAGAAAGCTGTCTTCTCAATATCTTGCTCCCGAACTCGGATTTGATTATAACCTGACTTAAGATCAATCTTACAGAATATTTTAGCTCCCTTCAGCTGATCAAAGAGATCCTCAATGCGGGGCAAAGGATATTTATTCTTCACAGTAGCCTGATTAAGACCCCGATAGTCCACGCACATACGCCAACTGCCATCTTTCTTCTTAGTGAATAGAACAGGCGCTCCCCACGGTGAAACACTACGCCGAATCATATCTTTGGACAGCAGATCGTCTAATTGCTTCTTCAACTCATCTTGGAAGGGTCCTGCCAAACGGTATGGAGACATTGAAATAGGTTGAGTTCCCAGAATAAGATCAATCCAGAACTCCACTTTTCGCTCTAGAGGCATCCCAGGAAGCTCCACAGGAAAGACATCAGGAAACTCATTCACCACAGGAATCTCCTCAATACACAGTGAAGAATCAGTCTTCTCGTTGAGAGACCAAAACAACCCAATGGTTGAGGTCTGACGATTGGGAAACAGACTAGCCAACACGAACAAGGAATCAAACGGTGCACTGCCCTGAAACACCAGTTCTTCACCGGACGGGGCTTGCAAAGTCACCGTTTTCCAGAAATAACAAATCTTGGCACGGTAACTGAATAACCAGTCCATGCCCAGAATAACATCAAAAGGTCACAACTGAATTACCATAAGGTTAACAGTGAAATTCTCATCATCAATAGTGATAGAACAGCCCAGATATGCTATAGAGCTAGAAATAAGATCTCTAGGAGAACTGACTACCACAAACTCAGAAATACACTACAAACTCAAACCCGCCCTTCTAGCAAACTCCAGAGACACAAAAGAATAAGTAGCCCCTGAATCAAAAAGAATGAAAGCCTCATGTGAATCGACTAGCAAGGTACCTATCACCACGTCAGGACGGCCCACAGTCTCAGGGGTAGGCATGGCGTAGACTCCCGGTGGTGCCGGAGCAGAAGATGCACCGACACTCTACGAAGGGTGAATAGGAACTACTGCAGGTGAAGCGAACGATGGCGATGCAGACATAACGGGGTTCCAGTAGAACCCCGCAGGAGGTGCAGGAGTAAACGCTGCAGGAGGAACCCATCCTAAAGAAAACTGAGGCGTAGGAACAGCAGCTAGGGTCTGAACTGAACCCCAAGGAGCACTAGAAGAAGACGCTGCTGAAACTGACTCCCACTTGATAATGCTCGCTGGGTTTTATTTGCATACGGACAACTTGTGGCCTTCCCGACCACACTGACGACATGTCCCTCTGAAAGAACACTCTGAAGCCCAGTGTCCCTCACCACACCTGAAGCATTTCATACCTTGACCTGGAACAGGACGCATCAGTAGTGTGGATGATGAAGAACGTGGCGCCGATGAAGAAGACTGCCACTGCTGAACAGGATGAGTGTGTTGACTCCCTGAAACCTCTTTGGAGCAGGTCGTTGAGAAGACACACCTCCCCCACCAAAACTCTGCTTCTGGCCACCGCCAGAACCACCAGTAGGGACAGGGCCACTAGTTGCCTTCCTCTGCGAAGAAAGATTTCTCTCCAGCTCCATTCCTCTGGCCTGTTCGACCATGGAGCTGAAGTCACGCAAGCTAGTCGCCCCCAGAACATGGCGATACTCCTGATTGAGGCCCCTACGGAACCTCTTGGCCTTCTCTCGATCATCATTGGCCACCGCTAGTACAAAGCGTACTAGATTGTTGAATCCAGTCTCATACTCTAACACTAACATCTTTCCTTGAACAAATGTCAGTAGTGATTGCTCCATCCTCTCAAGGAAGGAATCCGGATAGAATTTGGTCCTAAACTGCTCCATGAATACTTTCCATGTGACTGGTCCCTGCACTAGCGTCCTAGCAGATAGAACCCCTTCCCACCAGATATCAGCTTGGCCCTTCAGCTGGAAGGCCACGAACCGCGCCTTCTGCGCAGAAGTCATCTCTAACGCACTGAACTGTCTTTTCATGTACCTTAACTAATCTGCAGCCAGAACCGGAGTACCCGCTTTGTCAAAGGTGTCCAGACGAAGTGACATCCACTCGCGGAGTCTCATCCTAGCCTCAGGTGGAACTGCTGCAGCAAACGGTTCCGCAACTGGTATAGCTGCCGTAGGAAGGGCTGCCTGCACTTGGTGACGGAGTTGCTGGTTTTCCCTTTGAAGATTCTGAATGATAACAGCTGACGCGGCCTGAGCTTCTGCGACCGGATGAGCAGCTGAGGCAACCTCCTCAGCGGCAGCACCATCAGACTCCTTAGATGAAGATGAAGACACAGCCGGACAGCGTCCATGACCACAGCCATGGCCACGACCCGGTGGACGACCATGGCCATGGGCCGCTTCATGACCACGGCCTCTACCTCTCGCCATCTAAGAACACCAAAGCATATAAAACTAAAAATTTAGCTTAACAGTAATAGAAGCACAAAAACACTTCAACAATTGCTCAACAAATGAAACATAACAATAAAAATGCGGAAACAATGAATTACCCAATCCCACCTACTATGCACAGTGTGTCATTTTAATATATTTCTATTAACCACGGACCTAAAGCCCGCTCTGATACCAACTATCACTACAAGAAATCTGCTGAATGGTGACAATCAGAATTCGTCACAGATCTGTGTTTTTTTGTCACAGTATGGGATCTGTGACGCTCCCCTGACGAAAAATCGAATCGTCACCTATAGTGCGTCGCTGATAGTTTTATGTGAAGAAGTAGCGAAATCGTCACAGACATAGTGACGAAACCATTGTCGTCACGAATTTTATGACGCTGCCACGTCAGATTCTTATTGTCATTGGTAGCCTGGTCAGGCCACGCAGGATCTGACGTGGCTGTTGGTTTGTGACGATGTCTACCGTCATAATGTGAGTTAGGCCCATGTTAATTTTCGTCATAATTTCTACAAGGCCCATTTTGATTCCATTTTGTAGGCCCAACTTATTTTAGGTTAGCCCAAATTTTTTTTGGGTGTAGCCCTTTTTGACGTTTTTTGGATGTACCCCATTTTGACATTTTTGAAAAGCGCAATATATTGCTGGGCTAAAACCATTTTGGCCCAGATAGCCCAGTTTTAGCAGGGCCAGGCCCTTTGCCAATTCACAAACCAATTTTCCAATTTCACAACCGTTGTGTTTGGCCCAGCACTTCCATACAGACAAAAACATTACAAGCATATACAATACAATAAGTTCATGTCATGTCATAATAGCAACATCCAACACATTGTTCCCAGGTTACATGCATCCAGCACAGTTCACAAAATAACAGTATCCCAGATCACAGTGCCATCAAACCACAAACTACATCAGTTTAGGGAGTAGGGTTCACCTGACCCTGATTGTAGTTCAGCAAACGACGAAAGAGGGCATCAGTATCTGCAATCTTATCCTTCAAAAAGCCAATCTCTTCTAAGCTCTTCTTCCTAGCTGCTTCGGATTCTTCTGCCTTCTTCTTTAAGGCATCCAAGTCTTGCTGCTGAGCTTCAAGTTGGTCTCAAAGTTGGGATGCTCCTTGCTTCTCAATGTGAAGTTCAGCTTCAAGCTCTTCCACCCGCGAAGAAACGCCTCGTCTTGAGCTTTTCTGTGAGGGTGTTTGAAGGCCCACATGTTGAAGGAATTTGGTTGAGTCACCGAGCACTTCAAAAACAGCTGTAGTAGGAGACTTTGATTCTTGTCCATCTTCCACTGGTTGAGCCACAATGGCTTCCATATTAGCCTAGCAATAGATGGACTACGCGTAAGTGTTATTATTTACAGTATACTTATGTAGAAAAGAAATGAACAAGTGGTGACTAACAATTGCTTTCTTCACTGGCTCACTAAAACCAAGTTTCTTGCTATTATGGCACTGTTTGAAGAGGTCAATTGCAGTAGGCTCTACATCTTTATATTTCTCTTGCTTCTGAAATGTTCAAATCATTGCAAGTCAGTAAACTTCCAACATGGTATGGAAGGGTTTCATAACAAATGTATAAGAACATCATTTCGTAAGTACTTACAACAAAGATGACAAGGTGCAATGTAGGAACGAGAGCCGGTCCGCTGCTGAAACTGGACTTTCTCACGGTTCAGTTTGTTTTTCTCACAACGGTCCTACAGAAAGACAGATTAGTGTAAAACATGCCAAGTAACAGATAACTAAGCAAATGAACCAATTACTTTCATACCATGTGGTTTAGGTTGGACCACATGTGCACCAGCGCTCTCCATTGCTCATCAGTCATTTGCTTCAGCGGGCTAGTGGTTCTCACTTCACTTGGTGGTACACCATCAAAGTAGCGCTTTTAAGCTTCAGACCTCATCCGTCGTTGTCCGGACTTGAGCAAATCAACACATGCAGATGTGATCGCTTTTGAGTTGGTGTCCATGGTAAATTGACCTAACAAAGAGCATACACATTACACAAGAGACATGTGAATACAACGAGAAACAACAGTAACAACGAAAACGAAAGGATTTCACTTTTGGCCAAGAGTTGATATACTTATCGCAACTTTTCCAATGTAGTCCGTAAGGTGAGACCGATCATTCTTGTACTCTTTCCAATGTGGAAGGACTGGTATATCTTTGCCTTAGTATGATCCCACCCTCGATGCAAGCTTTGCGGCTTCCATAGGTGCCTCGGGCCGCTTTCTTCCCTTCAAAATTTGGATTGGAATCTTCTGACTTAATGCTCTTGATATCCTATCAAGATCTCTGCCTTGTTTCTTCCCTCTTATTTGATTGTTGACTGACATCCGGTGCATCCGAAAATATGAATTTCATAAAGTTAGTGTAAAGCATATCGCATTTCTTAAAGGGTTGTGCACAATCACTTGCCTTCATCACAAGACATTTGAATGTGCTCCTCGATTGGGTAGGTTCCAAAGAATCATGTGTGGCAGTAGGAGGGCTTTGAGTGGCCTGTTCTTTTGGATCTGAACTCGTACCAAGGGAAACTTCTGGAGTTAATGCGGACTCTCTTGTCTTCTGCCTAGTGCATCTAGCAGGTTGGAATTAATCATCAGGTGCCAACACCCTCTTTGGTGGTACAGTGCCTCCTAGAGGCATCCTGGCAGAATTGTTTTCCCTTTGTGTAGATCTCTTGTTAGAAACCTACGAGGCCTCGTTGGTAGAATACAAGAAGAATTAGTAGCACATGAATCAAACTACAAACTGAATATATGATAAATAACACTGCAACAGTGCAAGGACACCACATGAGCAGCCTCTCCTAGCCCCCCCCCCAACCCCCAACACAAGAGAGAGAGGCACAGAACAAGAATGAGCACCTTATCGAGTTCCTCTTGTTCAGTGTCCTCATCCTCATTCTCTTGAGGGTCATACTCAGATCCAGAGTCTTCACGACTACGACCCTTGCTGTCTACATGTGTATTTTTAAGAATTGATGCTAATGAAGTGACGCCAAGTCCTCGCAACACTTGATTGTTCCTCATCAGATTTTGAGCCCTCTTTTTGTCATATTCGGTAAGTGGTGCTTCTTTACGTGAGTAAGAAAACAAGCGTAAGATTGCAATTTTGATACTACAAAGTTACTAGTATGCAACTAATTAAATTGCGGCAAGATTACTATGGAACTCTAACATGCAACGCCCGATGGAAGTAACTAATTTACAAGAACTTTAGCATTTGAGGCAGCCGGGTCCGCCGCTGCTGCCCTCGCCGCCCTAACGCCGGCTCCCTAACTAGTGGCGGATGCACCGCCGGTGGGAGCTGATTTACTGTCTGTAGCAGTAAAACCAGAGAATAGTGCAAAGAACTCACCATAGACCAAATGGTCCATAGCTCAAATAGTATCATAAAAGAGCACCAGAAGGCAGCCAAGCAAAGCCACTCCCAACCCAAGGCCAACCCCAAGCCTCTCATCCATTCACAAACAAGCACAAGCCCAGCATCACCACCCACATAGAAGAAGTAGTAGAGGAGACGAGGAGCACCCCCTCACCGACCGGATGAAGGGAGATGGAACTTACTGGCCAACTTTCTTGTCGCTAGCACCTTCCGCTTTGGCATGGATGAAGGGGGATGGATGTCACTGTCGCCCTTCCTTGTCGTTCTTTGTTGGCCACCTCTGCCGCCGCCCCCACCGAAAGTGCCGCTGTGCGGAGGAGGGGATTTGGGGTAGGGGATGGATCGACTAGGGTTTGGGGAGAGGAGATTTGGGGGAGAGGATTTGAGGAGGGGATTTGGGGGAGAATATGAAGGGGTCTGCGCACAAGGCTGCAGTGATGTTTACTGAAAATACCCTCGACCTTTGGGGAGGTCCAATGATCTATTTGGACAAAATAGACATTTCACAAAAAATTTGGGTGCTGGCAAGGGTGGGTTGTGGCGCCACAATCTTCTTTTGCGGGATTGTGGGCGCAATTGCAGCTTTTGCTCTAGTGCCCAATATATTTTCAAGAAAAAAATTAAGTTAGTGAATTATGAAACTCGTGAATAATATTTTTCGAAGTAATTTAATATGATATGTGATGCTAAAATTCGGATAAATTTAACAGATGGTTCAAAAGGAACCGTCTGTGTTGGGTCTGTCAGGAGCAGGCATTTGCAGTGCAGGCCTATCACCCGTCAGATGAAACGCCTCCACCTGTGACCTTTCACGCTCGATTCGTGCTTGTAGCCGTTCGGACTCCGAAACCAAGCCCCATATAGCCCAGAGGCCATCAACCCTCAACTCTCCGGGCTGCATCCTCGGTGCGGACCAAGTAGTTCCATAGGACGATCTCCACGATGAGATTTACTCGCTGAATGCCGCAGACCCTCTCATTGGTCCGTCTGAGGAGGAGCTCCAGCCGACAGATGATGGCCGCTATGGTCTCCGGTAGATCGGATGGCCTACAACGGATCAATGACAATGCGAACGGAAGGCTTGTCCGCAGCTTGGGCTAGGTTGCGACCGGAGGGGTGCGAGTAAACAAGCACAATGTAGGCCAGTACAGCCGGCACGAGAGGGGAAGCCATTTGGAGTTTGTGGAGAAAGGGGATCAATGTAATGTCCCGTTTGTCCAGAGCTCTTGGAGTTTTCAAAAGTATAAAAAGAACCAGTCGGCCTAGATCTGACCGTTCAGGTCCTCCCCCCTTGCAGATCTGACCATTCAGACTGCTCAGTCCTCCTCCTTGAGATCTCGACCACGGATCTCCCTTTGGAGATCTAAGCCGTTCAGGTCCTCCCTCCTTTGAGATCTGACCGCTGGATCTCCCCTTTAGAGATCTAAGCCTTTCAGGTCCTCCCCCTTGTAGATCTGACCGTTCAGGTTCTCCCCCTTTGTAGATCTGACCGTTCAGGTCCTCCCTCCTTTGAGATCTGACCGCCGGATCTCCCCTTTGGAGATCTAAGCCGTTCAGGTCCTCCCCCTTTGTAGATCGACTGCTCAGCCCCCCTCTGAGATCGACCATTCAGTCCTCCTCCTTTGAGATCGACGATCACGATCTCCCTTTGGAGATCTAAGCCGCTCAGTCCTCCCCTTGTAGATCGACCATTCAGTCCCCCTTGCAGATCCGACTGCTCGGGTCCTCCTCCTTTGAGATCCGACCATTGGATCTCCCTTTAGAGATCTAAGCCTTCGAGTCCTCCCCTTGTGGATCGACCTGCTCGTGTTATCCCCTTTGTAGATCCGACTGCTCAGTCCTCCTCCTTGAGATCTGACCGCCGGATCTCCCCTTTAGAGATCTGACCGTTCAGGTCCTCCCTCCTTTGAGATCTGACCGCCGGATCTCCCCTTTGGAGATCTAAGCCGTTCAGGTCCTCCCTCCTTTGAGATCTGACCGCTGGATCTCCCCTTTAGAGATCTAAGCCTTCAGTCCTCCCTTGTAGATCCGACTGCTCGTGTTCTCCCCTTGCAGATCGACCGCTCAGTCCTCCTCCTTGCGATCCGACCACGGATCTCCCTTTAGAGATCTGACCGTTTAGGTCCTCCCTCCTTTGAGATCTGACCGTCGGATCTCCCCTTTGGAGATCTAAGCCGTTCAGGTCCTCCCTCCTTTGAGATCTGACCGTCGGATCTCCCCTTTGGAGATCTAAGCCGTTCAGGTCCTCCCTCCTTTGAGATCTGACCGCCGGATCTCCCCTTTAGAGATCTAAGCCTTTCAAGTCCTCCCCCTTGTAGATCTGACCGTTCAGGTTCTCCCCCTTTGGAGATCTGACCGTTCAGGTCCTCCCTCCTTTGAGATCTGACCACCGGATCTCCCCTTTGTAGATCTAAGCCGTTTAGGTCCTCCCCCTTTGTAGATCTGACCGTTCAGGTCCCCCCTTTGCAGATATGACCGTTCAGGTCCTCCCTCCTTTGAGATCTTACCGCCGGATCTCCCCGTTGGAGATCTAAGCCATTTAGGTCCTCCCTCCTTTGAGATCTGACCGTCAGATCTCCCCTTTGGAGATCTAAGCCGTTCAGGTCCTCCCCCTTTGTAGATCTGACCGTTCAGGTCCCCCCCCCTTTGCAATAAATAAAGCCTACACACAATTAAAGATATTTCCAGATTTTTCTGGAGCTATACTAAGCTTAGAACCATTTTTATATTAAAGTTAGTTGAAAAAAGAATTATGAAAACTTGTATCAGCCGAAAATGAATTAATATGAATTAGTTATACATTTTCAAAGTTTAATGCATTTTTCAGTTGTGAAATACAGCTTACCGGGAAAATAAATAACCTTTACCAAAAAGAATATACGTTGACAACCGTGGGCCGCAGATCTGGAGATGAATAGCCTGACGCCGAACGATCTTGGCGCCCGCTCAAAACGCCCAATGGTTCTCAGCCGTTGATCTGAAATGGAGGGCTAAGGTCCAGGGAACGTAGGACGATCTGAACATTCCCTCAATCCCAGCCGTTGATTGGGAATCGGACGGCCGACAGTGATTGAGCCGATCAGAGTGGTCCGAACGGCCCAATGAATCTCGACCGTTGGATGGCGATCCAACGGCTGGAATCGCGTGAAACACTCCTCGGTGGAAAGTCGATTTTTCCGAGTTGGTTGAACCCAACCAAGTGACTCGGTCGGTTCGGTGTGAGCGTTGGATCAAGATCCAACGGTGCACAGTGAACCAATGTTTAAAACACGTCGGGCTCGGGCTTTAAAAATAGGTTCGTCTAGGATTTGCCCTCCACGCCCAAATCGATTCTAAGGAATGGCCTCCATGCCCAAATTGATTCTAGGGTTTGGCCTCCACTCCCCAAAATCGGTGACCTGAAGCATCGCTCCCGTGGTATGCCTCGACCACCGCTCACCTGCGCGTCGCCGCACCATGGACAAGCACAAATGTCGTGCGGAGACGCACTCCGAGTGGTCAGCCACAGGCCCTAGCGGCGGGCTACCTCTCGTGTCGTGCCCAAAGTGCCAAGCCACAATGATCTGGACCGTGTCCGGGAGCTCGAAGAATCGAGGAAAGGATTACTACAAATGCTCTAGAAACGAAGGGGTCAGAAACTTCCTTTTCTGTTGAATTTGGTTTTTGGTTTTGCCGGGCAATTTATGGTTTTTTGTTGCTCCAGATGTATTCGGGTGAGTGCGACACATTCATGTGGAAAGACCAATACCTGAGCCATTTGAGTGGGCTGCATCCTGTCGGACACCAGAGAAGAGATGGAAATGAAGAGCAACATTTTGCTCTGATGAAGAGCTCATTGGACCAGATCAAGACTTCATTGGACGAGATAAACAATTCACTTAGGAAAGCCACTTCTAGAGATGAAAAGTTAAGAATGGTTGTAGTTGCATTTGTATTCTTGCTATTTGGAATTTGCATTGAGAAGATTGTCAACTGATTTCCTAATTTAGTTATCTTCAAGTCTTTTGTAATGTAATATCGCGTTTGTATAAACTCTATCTGAAATGGGAAATGAAATCTGAAAAGATGTCTCAGTGCAATATCTTCAAGTCTTTTGTCAACTAATTTCCTAATGGAATGTTGGAATGCATTTCAGCATGGTTCATACAGTTGATAGTTGCATAAATGGTTCTCTTGTTGCAATTGTGACTCTGAAACTATGGCCAAATTAACATCAGAAAATACAACAAAGTGCCAGATTAACATCAATCTTACATATCTATGTCCACATTACAACAAACTAACAGATCACAAACTACTCCTCATCGCTATCTATTGTTTAATGAACTTGTCTTGCATGCTTCTACAGTTCCATGGATATATCTACCATTTGTTGGCATGTTGCCATGATATTTAAGTTGCTATCCTCTATGGATATTGTTGCTTACTTTGTTTTCAATACAGTCCCTAGTCAGTACATACTACAGTTCGCTTGATTGTTTTCTGGTACTTGCCTACAGAGCTGGAGATCTCAATTCACTTGGCGTTTCTCCTCGCCGACTGCCTCCACCGACACACAGCTGCAGCCATCTTCCTCACCGCAGCTCCCTCGGCTCCCTCAGCTCCAAGAAGTACTGTAAGGTAGTGGATAAGTGGATTGATATGCTGTCATTACAATGCTGCATTAACATGTTAATAAATAATGGTATTCATATATATTGAAAGAAAGTGTTTTTATGCTCCGTTGATCATGTATATTGTCTTCATGTCAATATGTTGTAGTGTACATATATAGGACATGCATCCTAGGGTAGCTTCTAGCTAGCTTTGTAGTTGTAATTTTTGTTTTGCATTATGTTTTGCATTAAAATATGCATTATGTTTTGCACACTAGGATGGCTGAGGATCGTAGTTGGATGTACACTGGGCGTAGAGCGATGGGTGACTGTACCCAAGAATGGATGGAAAAGTCGACAGATTTTGTGGATCGAGCATTTGCTAGGAGTAATGGACGGGGTGTGTTGTGCCCTTGTTCTCGTTGTTTGAACACACGGCCACAAATGAGGGCAACAATGATCGCACACCTGTGCAAGTACGGATTTAGGGCAGGCTATACCGTGTGGGTGTATCACGGCGAGTCACAACATAGCAGATCAGATGTGCTAAGGGAAGAAACGGACGATGGTAGTCACAATGAGAGTAGGATAGAAGACATGTTAGCTGATGTGCGTCATGCATATGGGCCACCTACTGAGGAAGAACTGGAGCCTGCAATAAGGGCTTTCTTTGATATCTTGTCCGCAGCGAGTCAACCACTTCATGGGCAAACACAGGTGTCCCAATTAGATGCCATCACACGACTACTTGCTATCAAGTCTTAGTTCAGCACAAGCATTGCTTGCTTTGATGCATTCTTAAGCGTGTTTAGCGCCCTTCTCCCAGATGGTCACAAACTGCCCGCTAACTTGTATGAGGCCAAGAAATTGATAAGCGCACTAAATATGCCATATGAGAAGATAGATGTTTGTCCAAATCATTGCATGCTATTTAGGAATGAGAATGTGGACAAAGATCACTGTGATAAGTGTGGTGAGTCTAGGTTTGTTGAGGTTGACTCCGGTGATGGTCAAGAGGCTGACTTCCTATTGGCAGAAAAATACTTCGCTATCTACCATTTGTGCCACGAATCCAACGGTTATACATGTCTGAGGTTTCTGCCAAACAAATGGTATGGCACAAGTATGGTCGTCGGTACCATAATGACAAGATGGTCCACCCATCTGATGGTGAAGCATGAAAGCAATTTGACCGAGACTATGTAGAGTTTGCTGCGGAGCCTCGGAACGTTCGAATTGCAATTTCAACTGATGGGTTTAACCCATTTGGTATGGGGGCTGCGCCATACAGCTGTTGGGGTGTGTTTGTCATTCCCCTTAACCTCCCACCCAGAGTTTGCATGCAGAAGCAGTACATATTCCTTTCCTTGATAATCCTTGGTCCTCAATACCCAGGGAAGAATATGAGTGTATTCATGGAGCCGGTGGTGGATGAATTGTTACATGCTTGGGAACAAGGCATAGTGACATATGATCGGGCATTGAAACAGAACCTCACCATGCGGTCGCGTACCACACATCCATGCATGACTTCTGGCGTCGGGGATATTCGTGGGTGGGTGCTGTACATGGGAAGATGCCATGCCCAATCTGTAGGGAGACGTTGCGTGGCTGTTGGCTAAAGCATGGTCGCAAGCACTCCTTCTTCGATTATCATCGTCAATTCCTTCCAATTGACCGCGAATTCAAAAGTGACACAATTGGATTTAGGGCCAATATTGCTGTCCACAGTGGACCACCACGTCGTCTAGCAGGTGAGGAGGTTCGTGCACGGCTAGATGCTTTGAAGCCTCTTGATGATGGTGATGGGTTCGAGAAATATGGTGTGGAGCACAATTGGACTCACATTCCAAGTTTGCGGCGGCTGCCATACTTCCATAAGCTCATTCTTCCCCATAACATAGATGTAATGCATAATGAGAAGAATATTGCAGAGGCCATATTTAGCACATTCTTTGACATTCCAGACAAGACGATGGACAATGTGAAGGCTCGCCTTGATCAGGAAGAGCTTTGCAACAGGCCCTCACTGAATATGATCCATAAGCCAGCTACTGGCAAGTGGGAGAAGCCAAGAGCTAGTTATTGCCTAACTAGGGTTTAGAGGAAGGAGATTTTGGAATGGTTTCAGACCCTAAAGTTTCCTGATGGGTATGCAACAAACCTAAGGAGAGGAGTGAATTTAGCTACCATGCGCATCAATGGCCTAAAGAGCCATGACTACCACATATTCATGGAACGCCTTTTGCCTATGATGATCCGTGGCTACGTCCCCGAGTGTGTTTGGCAAGTGATGGCGGAGTTGAGCTTCTTTTATCGATAGCTATGTGCGAAAGAGATAGATCCCATGGTAATGTCAACTATGGAGCGTGAAGTACCTGTGTTGCTTTACAAGTTGGAAAAGATCTTTCCACCTGGCTTCTTCAATCCAATGCAACATTTGATTCTCCATCTTCCCTATGAAGCTAGGATGGGGGACGATGCAAAACCGGTGGATGTATCCAATTGAGAGGAACAAAAGGAACTACGAGGCAAAGCAAAAAATCGATTCGTGTTGAAGCATCCATAGCGGGGCGTACATAATTGAGGAAATTTCCCATTTCGCATCAATATACTTTCTCGACAATGTTCGCGGTGCACAATCAAACCTCACGATACAATATTGGCATCCTCAAAATAATTGCCAACTTAGCCTCTTCACCTAAGAGGTGACACTTCAGCGGTGGTACTCCCAAAGTTTTATCGCGGGATGAGTGGTTGATGTGATGTTGTATGTCTTTACCAACCTCTCCAAGTGGATGATAACATTAGATATGCAACAATTATTTTTTCCCAATAATTGATGCATGAGTGTTTTAATCTACTTGTCTTGTTGCCTACAGGGAATTTGTTAGGAGCGAGTGGAAGCAACGTCGAGACCCATTCGAAAAACAAGTTGAGACCCTTCTTAGGAAGGGTGCTGGGAATTGTAAACCGAATTTCCCGACCTGGTTCTATCAGAAAGTAAATTCTCTATTAGCTAGTCCCCCTTGCACATAATATTTACTAAGTAAAGAGGAACTAATACATGAAACCCATTCTATTTACGCTATAGAGTTTGAAGGACAAGTCTATGAGCAGCGAATTGAGGCAAGTTGCTCAAGGATGCCACACTCGGGTGCTGTCCTATAGTACCTACGATGTGAATGGGTACCACTTCCGAACATCGACACATGAGAGGGAACGGCCTAATGCAACAACAATTAATAGTGGATTGGTGACTATAGGACAAGATGGGAGCGATACACCTGTTGAATACTATGGAGTAATTGAAGAAATAATTGAACTATATTTCCATGGTAGCAAACCTCTCAAACTTATGTTATTCAAATGTCATTGGTTCCATCCGTTTAGGGGAGTCAGACGGGATACATCACTTGGGCTGGTTGAAGTTGCACATCAATCAATCCTACTAGGCAATGACCTATTTATTGTGGCTCAGCAAGCCACCCAAGTATACTACATCCCGTACCCATGCAAAACTATGAGTAGTCTAGTGGATTGGTGGGTGGTACATAAGGTGCAACCATATGGTAAACTACCTACCCCTAGTGAGCAGGACTACAACATGGAGACCAACAATGGTGTTGACCTATTCTTTCAAGAAGATGGGCTACCAGGGACTTTTCAAATAATAATTGGGGAAGAGGACGATCACATGGATGATATTCAGATCGATGCCGATGAGGTTGTAAACTAAGAGGACTTGGAACTACTTAATCGCTTAGACATTGATGGCACCGAAGGGGATGAGGTTGAGTCAACACCTCATGATAGTGACGATGACTTTTTAGAGGGCCCATCTGCGGAGGATCCCATTGTAGACGACTACTTCTAAGCATGATCTTGTATGTCTTCCATTTATTTGCTGCATGTTTTTATTTTTTTGTATGAGCTTACTTGATTACGTTATATTACATTTTTCTATGAGCTTACTTGATTACGCTATATTAATTGATTTATTTTATTTCATTTTATTTTACGACACCAAAAAATGAGTGGCGTCAAAGAGGCAGACGCTTTTTTTCCACTCGAGGAGGCAAAGGGGCAGCCGCGGCCACTCGAGGAGGCAGAGGGGCAGCCACAGCCCCTCTAGGAGGCAGAGGGGCAGTCGCAGCCCCTCCAAGAGGCACAGGGGCAGCCGTGGCCACTCGACGAGGCAGAGGGGCAGCCACGGCCCCTCGAGGAGGCAGAGGGGCAGCCGCGGCCCCTCGAGGGGGCAGCGGGGGATCTACCTCTAGTAGATCAGGCTCCTGTACCCCGCAGCCCTCACGTGCTGATGATGTGGAGTATGAGCACCGTGAGGCAGAGGGTGAGGAGGAAGAGCACCCTGAGGCGGAGGGTGAGGAGGATGAGCACTATAAGGCACAAGAATTTTGGATGTGAGGACCTGCGAACCTGCCACGACGACCAACCCGAGAGGAGGAGAAGACTGTCATCGTTCCTGTTGGCGACACGTAAGTAACTGTTAACACTTTCACTAATTTAGCCCACTTACTTGCATACCTCAAAAAAACTAATATGCAGGCAATGGCGAGAAGAAGGCGGGGGTGAGAAATGTAGACATCCGAACGGCATAATTGGCGTGTTGATTCGATGGCACTTCCCTGGCTTGGTCACCTACAGAGGAAGGCGGGAGCCTACATGGGCATGGTGCCACTACAAGGCCGCTGAAGGAGAGGTTCCATTTGACAGCTGTTTTTAGTGGGTGGAGGAAAGTTTTTGGGTAAGTGACTGAATATTCAAATATGCTTCTATGTGTTCCTATGCATGTTGGGGTTGATTTGGTCACAACTCTCGAGTCTCAATTTAGTTACTATACTAACTTACCACACGAATCCCAAATAATATGTACTTCTACATGATGCAACAGGACAGAGAAAAGCCAATAATTGAAATATATTTTCTACTTTGTTTCCCATGTAGTTCTCTTTCTCATGGTATTTACTTCAAGTAGTCTGACATGTTTAATTTACCTCTTTTGGATGTTTAGTAGCCAAGTAATAAATGTCAACTAACTTAATCATCTATTCTTTATCAATTCATTTTCGCTTTCATCAACTAACTTAATCATCTTATTCTTTATCAATTCTTTATTCTTGGATTGTAGTGGTGGTTTCGATGGGCTGAGGGACAGGAAGCTGATTCTAGGAGAGTGCTTCGTAATTGTGTTAAGAAGATGATACCACAGATGTTCTACGAAGCACGCATCCAAGCGGTGATCTGTTACCTCACACAAGTCCTTGGACAGCAAATTCGTAGGGCCGAGGCTTGCCGAACGCATATCACTTTGGACGAGTACATGCAGGTAACCAACTGAACAAATGATGTCCTTGATTACAATCAATTCTAGTTTATTCATATTTAACACTTGGTTAATTTAGGCAATACCTTGGTGGGCCCTTAAGTGTGAAGATGCATGGCGTGATTGCTGAGAGAGGTGGTGCAACGAACGATGGTTAGAGGACTCTCGTGCTGCTAGGGAGCGGAGATTGTTGATGGACGGGACAACACATCGTCAAGGCAGCTCCTCCATGGCTCGTTACAAGAAGAACCTGGTAGGTCAACATGGTCATATTGATTGTATGTTGCAGATACATATTTATTGAACGCCGTGGTTTTTTTGGGTGCAGGAAAAGAAGAAGCAGAGGCCTGTCTCCGATATGGAGGCATATTTAGAAGCTAGGAGGGGTGATCAGGAGGGCACCTTGTGCGACCAAATAGCAAGATGAGAGAACTTGGTACGATTTCTGATCATTTTGTCCCTGATGATTTTCGCTCCCTAATGATTTTGTCCAACAGGCTGCATATACTGATGCTACTAAGGAGATTCATGGCCCGGACTACGACGTCATGAATTCACCACTAGACGCGAAAGTGTGTACAAAATCGAAAGGGAAGAAACATGGTCGTTTCTTCATGGGTGCCGCTACATTAGCACAATCGACAACCCTCTCTGAGGTCTCGATCCACTAGTGTTTGCATCAACGGATGAAGTACACCTTCAAAGTTGACAAATGACCATCACATGAGATCCAGATCCATCTCGTGTTTCGAGCTTCAGCAATGCGACAGAAATTGAGGCTAGGCGGCGGTTGGAGCAAATGCTCCTGCAAGTTAGTTGGAGCGTGGTAGTACAATAACAAAGTAATATGCAATATATATATATATATATATATATATTCATACTTGGCTAATGTATGGCAATGTCCAAACAAATATGCAGGCACTCGGGACCAGGACTCGACTTAATGTCCCTCCGTTAGGGGAACCACTGCCTCACTTATCTACTCCGGTTAGTAACTGCATACTGATTATTATATTGTTAGTCTCTTATGACTTCTTGATTCAGAAGATATTGAAATGACATGCAATGTAATTATTGCTCGCTATTGCAAATTTCTTATAATGCGATTTCTTATGAAAATGTAGGGAACGGCGGGATCGCTTGCTTCTCTCGCTAATCTTCAAGATGTTTGGTGCTAATGTTAATGAAGATCATGTGAATCGTCCATCGCCGAGAGGCCACCACCGTGCTTGCTATTTTCATGATCTACTAAAAGGATACCAATATTAGAAAACATTCACAATCAAGTGATTGCTAAAAAATGGATAAAAATGGCTACATATATAACTAATTCTCTATATCTATATCATAAATTCTTTTGAAATGTGTCAACATATAATAATTTGTATGTACACTCCTTTCTATGAATTTGAAGATAAGTGCTTGAGACATAAATGTTGATCAGTAGTTCACAATGACAAAATATTGAGAGTTGGAGTTTAACATTTTTAGCACCTGTGCTTTTCATGTTCTATATTGTTAGGTGCTAATAAGCACGGCAACATATGAATTTGCCAGAGCTTTTAAAAGGTACATCATACAAGTGGATACCACGCATGTAATTATATATCTAACAAAATATCACTCCTTGCACCTCTTAATTAAGTCCATATATAGTTTCAGCTCATTCCTTTTTACAGTAGTACATCATTATACTAAAATTTCTCTTGTATGTGCTGTAGATGACATAAGTAAATTATCAATTAGGCCACAAGCTAGCTGGCCCACACCCCAGGCATGCCCTTAACTGATTTGCCATGTTATTAGGTTGCTCATCATGATTTAAAGGAATTTTTTTGCTTTGTCAATAGTTTTGTTTAATTATCTTTTCATGTAATATCAATTCCTAACTTTTGTTGTAAGATGACACTAATATTAAGTTTTGCTCTATCTGCAGAACTCCCAAAATGATGCTTTTGTGCACAGAAGATTGAAGCAGGAAATTCTGTGCATGCAAATGGTTGTAGTGATACTTGCTTTTGTTTTATGTATATAAGACTATGAAATTACTATTTGGAACTGTCATATGTATAATGCCTTATTCTTACATTTTCCAACTTGAACTTGAATGTTGTGAGCTCGGGAACTGTTATGATGTCTTTTGTTCGATCTATACATACATACACACACACACACACACACACACACACACACACACACACACACACATATATATATATATATATATATATACATATATTGTGGAATGGATGGATGGATTATTTGATTGCTGTGGAATGGATTTTAAATGAATTTCTGGAAAATGGGGTTCTGCTGGTTTGTCGATTTCCCGAGTGTTTGTCGCTTTCCCGAGTGTTTGTGGCACTCGGGAAAGCGACCAAATATTTCCCGAGTGTCAACACTCGGGAAATCGACCAAAAGTTTCCCGAGTGTCGACACTCGGGAAAGCGACAAAATCTTTCCCTAGTGTCGACACTTGGGAACACTTGACCCGTGGCAATTTCCTGTCGGATTCGTTGGAAGCTTTCACGAGTGTCGTTTTCGCCATGCACTCGGGAAAGACGGCCAGGTGTCAATTTTCCCTGGTTTCGTCGGTCAAACGTTGGAAACATTCCCGAGTGTTTTTTCAGCATATTACCGAGTGTCAACACTCGGGAAAGATTCCTGTTACGGGCGAAGAAGCCGTTCAGCAGGGTTTTCTCCCGAGTGTGTGAGTTTCCCGAGTGTATACATATACACTCGGGAAAGTAATATTTCCTGAGTGTAATACTCGGGAAACTTTTTTTTATCCCGACTAATCTATCCCGAGTGCTTTTCCCCGAGTGTGACACTCGGGAAAGATGTTTCCTGAGTGTTTGGCCCCGTTTCCCGAGTGTTTTTGGCACTCGGGAAACATCCTGTTTCTGGTAGTGTGTTCCGAAAATGAACTTACCATATGGAGATCGATTTTGTATGCATCCAATGAATTGATTTAGATATTTGGAAGTACACGACCGGTCATTGTTAATTTACCACTACTTTGACTCTCTGTTTGATGACTTGGTGTCTTAGGTGTCCAAAGATAGTTATCACATCTTGTGGCTCCTAGACGCTTAGGACGATATCTTTTCACATGTTCAATCGGTGTCCCTTTTATTAAGATTTCTTCTCACGTGCAATCACGCACATTGCATTATTCTTCAAGTAAATAATCCTCCTTTCCAAAGCCGACCTGCGGGCCCCGCTAAGTCGGCACCGGTGTTGTGTGGCGAAAGGTCACAGCTCAAGTCTTGCAAAGTAAAAACATTACGTAGGCCTAAGTGGATTTTCTAGAATTTGATCCCATGACCTCTTGGTTATTAAGTCTTAAGGATAACTTTGCTAACTAACTCGCACCCTTGGCAAAAAAAAAAAGATGTTATCCTTCCTCAGATTAAGGAACCAGAAATGATCGATGGAGCATCTTTATTTCCCGTAATTCCATAATATGTAATATTTTTCATGGATAGTTTCTAGAGTAACACTTCAAACAGATGAACATCTATTTTCCATTGCAGCTATGTTTGGCTGTTTTGTGTGCCATTCTCATTTAGGTTTGAGGACAGATCATAACAACTTTGATGGGAAGAGCTGCGCTGAAATACTCCTCATCATTCTCTGAGGTAGCTTCTGCATCAGATAAGACGTAACATCCCCTCTCCCCTCTTGCTGACACGCCAGTGCCCCTCTCCCCTCTAGCTGACACGTTGGGTGTGTGTCAGGACCCTTCGTCCATCTCGCCTTCGTCACCGCGCATCAGCACGCCGTATTCGTGCCTGCTCCGCCTGTTGGTTTCAACCACCGCTCACCGTTTTGCGACATCACCTGCTCCCATCGCCTCCGACTGCCCTCACCCATGCTAGCAACCCGCCTGCCGTTGCCCCCTTTCCCTGCGGAGGACGGAGGCGCCAAAGCGCGTTCGTGAGATTCTGTTGCAACCGCCGCCTTCTCGCCATCATTCTTGCACAATTATCTTCTATACTTAAAGCCCTAACCACGTCATCATCTTCCTCAACTCGCCCTACTTCCATTTGCAATATCAATATGTAGATTGAATTTGATTGGGATAAGATTGAACTTAATAGTATATGTGTATATTTGTTCATGAATGGTTAATTTTAGTTCATTTGAGTTAATTGATTTGTGAAATGGATGTGCTTGTTTCTGAAATGAATGTGAATTGGATGTATACATATACTTGTTGTGTTTCTGCTTGTTTTCAGAGAGCATGGCTAGCATTTGATGAGGCTAGCCAACAAATAGAAATAGATTTAGCAATACAAAAGAATATCACAAACCGTCTATGATACATCAGCTATCACAGACGGTTTCATCTACAAACGGTCTGTGATACATCAACTATCACGGACGGTTTTATCTACCAACCGTCTGTGATAGTCAACTATCAAAAATCATTCTGAGTTTGTAACTATCTGTAATAGTCTACATCACAGACGGTTCAAAAACGTCTGTGATAACCTCATGTCATTACTGACCCATAACTCAGATGGCTCACGAAACTTTTGTGATGACGTTTTTGAACCATCTGTCATGACTTTTTCTGTAGTAGTGGGTGGTATCGACGGATGGTGGATAAACTAGAGAACTCATATACTGTGGGTAAAATTATAGACCTTTGCAGAGTGTAAATCTTTTTAAATAGCCATACTCGTGGTCATGAGTATGCTTAGTGACGCCTCATCAGGTATAGTCTCTATTTTTTTGCAAAAACAGTGTTGACGGAAAAGAATGGGATGCTTTGATGATATTTAATTTGAGTGTCATGTCTTTGGCTAAAAATAAGGTGTTGATCACAGCCAAGGAGCGTTGTGATTTGTTGTTTATTAAGTTACATACTTTTTGTTCATTTATTATTTAACTGCTCTTTAAACTTCCGTTCCAAAATACTACATATTGATATTGCAAATAAAATTTGCTTAATGCTGAATATAACTTATAGCACATAGCCTCGTCTCTTGTCAGCCATGCACGCCCGCCGTCGGATCGCTACGTGCGTCGCTTGCGTCCGCACGATTTCGCCCAGCACGCTTGGTGGCAGGGAGCTTCGCTCACCCGTCGGATGTGCATACATGGTGTGTTTCTTGTGCTCCTGCTGGGCCGTGCGTCTACTGGGCCTACGTCGTCCCACGCCTCACACGCCCGCGCCAGCTAGGCACGGGTGAGCTTCCTAGTTTATATTAATTTTGCGATACACTACAAGTCTGGCTGAGTACGTATTGTACTCAATCTTGCTTAAATTATTGTTCGGAGATAAGGATGAGCAGATTCCGGATAACGCCTTCTTCCCTCCTGGTACCGGGGCACAGGGACTAGTCTTTCTTGGGTTGTCATTGTTGGTTGCCTGAGGGTTTAGATGGGCATACCGCTGGACCTTTGCATTGAAATTACTATGTTTCTGCTGCTACTTCTGATATTTCATCTTCTATTTTGGCGATCGGCCTCTGTATTGTAAATTATGTAATCGCTTAAATTAATTTACCATATTTGTTTCATGTTATATGTGATTATGTATGGATATGTATACCAATATTGTGGATATATATATTAGTCACCGGTCACAGGACACTTCGGATGTTTAAAGCCTCGGCCCGTCATCGTTTTAGGTAGCATGGAATCTCGGAAAAAATGTTGGTATGGAAGAACAGACTAGACGTGAATGAGAGAGCTAGTTCCGTTCAAATTGCGCCAAAGGTCTTGTCAGCCATTTTCGGTAATACTTTTCTGAGCGTTCAAGGCCACACATTAACAACGGGCAACGGTGAGACATGAAACTGGCGAATGCTTGTTCGTACTTGCTACTGGATATGTGAAGTCAGTTTGATCGCGGTTTTGCCATTATTCATCCAGTAGAAGATGACTCAAATCCAATACTGACTTTGTTACCAATTCCAATGTTTTTTTTTCTTAGTACTTGTCGCTCCATCGTAGGTCACAGAGAAGACAACAGTGAGAACCAGTCTACTACTTCAATAACCATCATTTATAATTTTGATCTTCACAAGCTAGAGCCACCACTACAAAACAGACAATAGTAGATGAATCATCACAGTCGGTTCAAAAGGAACTGTCTTTGTTGGATCTATCGGGACCAGGCATTTTGTAATGCCAGCCTATCACAATGGTTCTTATTACTAACCGTCTGTGATTGGCACCTATCACAGATGGTTCTATTAAAAACCGCTGCGTGATAATCTCAATATCCTGCATTTATTCTTAGAAAAGACCGTCAGGAACTATCACGACGGTTCTATTAAAGAACCGCTCAGTGATATCTCCTTATCACGCACGGTTATCAACAAAGACCTTCTGTGAACTATCACAGACGGTTCTATTACAGAACCGTCTGTGATAGGTGAGTATCATAGACAGTTCGTAATAAGAACTGTCTGTGATAGGCTGGCACTACAAATACCTAGTCCCGACAGACCACCCCTGCCCATTCCTATTTGCGCCGCCATCAGGTCCTCCTCCATTGCGCCGCCGACAGAGAGGGAAGGGAGGAGAAGGAGAAGGAGAGGATTCTCGAGAGATATTTGGTATTTTCGTCGTGAGCTCTGAGGGTAACGATCTATAACCCTTTATGTTTGCTATAAATTAATCGCTAATCAATTTAAGTATGTTTGGTAAATAGGAAGAGTGCGTACTTGCAGTTTATTAATCTAATTTGACACTAATTTGTTACATGCGTAGTGTAGATGGACCGAAACTGGATGTATGGTGTGAACCATGTGAGTCAAGAGTACATTAATGGCGTGGTTGCTTTTAGAAGAGCCGCCGAGTAGGATATGTTAAAGAAGGGGATAAAATTTATGTATTGTACATGCATTGATTGCAGTAATCTGAAGATATTTAACGACCCGGCGCAAATCGAAGCGCACTTGATTCGAAGGGGTTTCAAAAAAGGGTATACATGTTGGACCAGTCACGATAGAGAGTAGATTATACCGGAAGTTAATAATGACAGCATCGCCGAGGAAGTCAACGATATGTCGGATGTGGACTGTGCTTTTGATGAGGATAGATCGCACGATGACAATCTGGATTAGATGCTACGCGATGCAGAAGAGAACTACATTGAGAGAGATTTTTGTAAATTCGAGGGCTTAATGGAGGACTCGGTGAGACTTTTGTTCCCTGGCTGTAAGCCGGAATACACAAGGTTGTCAACCATGATTGAACTGCTGAAATTGAAGGCAAGCAATGGTTGGTCCGATAAGAGTTTCACGGCGTTGTTAGGTCTCCTAGCAGACATCCTTTCGGAGGTAAACGTGTTGCCCAGCACCACCTACCAAGCAAAGAAGGTTCTTTGTCCATTGGGAATGGAAGTAGAAAGAATGCATGCATGTTCGAACGATTGTATCCTCAACTGTAAAGAGTATGCAGACATGCATGTATGTCCTGTGTGCAAAGCAACCCGATACAAGCGTAAGAATACTGCTAAGGTGAAGTAAGGACCTGCTGCTAAGATGTTGTGGTATTTGCCTATGATCCCACATTTGAAGCGTTTATTTGTGAATCCAAAGGAGGCAAGATTGCTACGTTGGCACTCGGAGGATCGTAAGAAAGATGGAAAGCTAAGACACCCTGCTGATTCTTCCCAGTAGAGAAACTTCGATTGGAGCTTCGAAGAGTTCGGTGTGGAACCGAGGAACATAAGGTTAGGGTTGAGTACAAATGGAATGAATCCTTTCGGTAACATGAGCAGCCGATATAGCACATGGCCCATGAATCTATGTATGTACAACCTTCCTCCTTGGCTGTGTATGAAGCGGAAGTACATTTTTATGTCACTACTTATCCAAGGGCCGAAGCAACCTGGGAATGATATTGATGTGTACCTAGCACCATTGCTGGAAGATCTTGTGACACTGTGGAACGAAGGGGTACAGGTATGGGATGCGTACAAACGAGAGAACTTCACTTTACGTGTCATATTGTTCTGCAACATCAATGATTTTTCTGCCCTTGGTAACCTGTCGGGCTTCAATACAAAAGGAGAGCTTGTCTGTACTTCTTAGATGCTACAGAGAGTGTATGGCTGAACAACTCGCGCAAAACTGTGTATACGCGTCACCGTAGGTTCCTTCATAGGAGTTACCCATACCGCAAGATGAAGAAACAATTCGACAGAAATAAGGAGGACGGTTTAGCTCCAAGGGCTTTTAGGGGGAAAGAGGTCTATGATATGGTTAAGGATATCGATGTTGTACTTTGGAAGAGACGTAAATTAAGAATTCATCAGAAGAACATCTGGAAGAAGCGGTCAATTTTTTGGGATTTGCCTTATTGGGAGCACTTAGAAGTTGCCACTACATCGACGTCATGCACATGGAGAAGAATGTATGTGATAGCTTGATTGGTCTCTTACTGAACATTAGTGGCAAAACAAAGGATGGTGTTACGCACGATGTGACTTGGTTGATATGAACATAAGAACCGAGTTAGCACCGAAAGAGACCGATAAAGGACAAACGTATCTTCCCCCAGCTTGCTACACTCTGCCCAAGGCCGAGAGAAATGAATTGTGCCAGAGCTTGCATAGTGTGAAAGTCCCGTCTGGTTACTCCGCTAACATTAAGAAACTTGTTTCTATGGAAGATTTGAAATTAATTGGAATGAAGTCTCATGATTGTCATGTGCTGATGACACAAATGCTTCCTGTTGCAATTATGAGTATCTTGCCGAACAAGGTCCGAGTGGTAATCTTGAGGTTGTGTTATTTTTTAACTCAATTGCTCAGAAGGTCATCGATCCCCAAGGACTAGATGCTCTGCAGGGCGAGGTGGTGATGACTCTATGTCATCTTGAGATGTATTTCCCTCTGTCATTTTTCGATATCATGGTCCATCCCATTGTTCACCTTGTGAAAGAGATAAAGATATGCGGCCCTGTGTTCCTACGTCATATGTACCTGTTCGAGAGGTACATGGGAATTCTCAAGTCCTATGTACGGAATCTATCTCGACCGGAGGGCAGCATCATCGAAGGTTATGCAACCGAAGAGGTCATTGAGTTCTGCGTCGAATATATGGCTCAGTTGGAACCGATAGGTGTGCCTCTATCTCGTCATGAAGGGAGACTAGATGGTATCGGGACCATCGAAAGGAAATCAAGTGATGATACGCTGGTATGGTTGGCAAAAGGGCCACAATTTACAATTGTGACATAGCAAGGATACGACATAAATGGGTACACATTTTATACGGCAGCTCAGGATAGGAAGAGCACAGTCGAGAATAGCGGTGTCCGCATAGATGCGTTTCACGAGCAGTTCAATACCACCGGGGCACATGGGTTGAACTCCTACTATGGGTTCGTAGAGGAGATTTGAGAGCTCGACTATGCACTTTTTAAGCCCCCATGTTTCGACGCCATTGGGTTAAACTTTCGCAAGGTGTGAAGGTCGACAAGTACGGCGTCACCACTATGGACCTCAAATGTGTCAGATACAAGGATGAACTATTCGTACTCGCTAAGCAAGTGGTTCAAGTTTTTTATGTAACAGACCCAGCAAATAAGAACCGCCACATAGTTCTTCGTGGAAAAAGAAGGATTCTCGGAGTTGAGAATGTCGTGGATGAGGAAGAGTACAATCAATTTGACGAGTTGCCTCCTTTCGGAGATGGCATCAGGCTTGAGGAAGAACCCAATGAGGAAGCTAACTATATGCGCGTCGATCATCATGAAGGGCTATATTTTAATTAAGAATTTACTCCATTGTAATTAATTTATTCCATAACATCATGTGTTATAGACTTGTAATCTCTTATATATTTTGATGTCAACGTGGAATTGTCATGTGTTAATGTGTTATGGACTTGTCATCTTTGATATTGAAGTCAAATGAATTGTTAGTGTATGTGTTGTCATGCATGCCGCAATAATATGTGGGTATGAATGTAGGACATGAGATTGGATTCCAATGCAACAAAACTCCTCAGGTTCGCTATTTTCAACTCTCCAATGAATCATGTTGTTATTACAGAACTGTCTTGTTTGTTGTTTTACACTAACTTCTCTAGCCCTTTGTTGGTGCTAGGTTCTAGTACTCGCTGAATACGAGAATGCTAGTGACTTCTGATATGTAAATATTTCAGTTTTGCCAATGATGACACTTCCTATTATCTGTTGTCCATGGCATCGCCCTTCTGTTTTCAAATGAATTGTCGGTGGACTTGTCACATATCACAGATGGTTCCATTATGATAAGTAATCACAGACGGTTCCATAATAGAGCCGTCTATGATATGGAATGTAATCACAAACGGTTCCATAACAGAACCGTTTGTGATGTTACTTATCACAGACGGTACAATAATAGAACCATCTGTGAATTTTTTTTTTTGCTATTTTATAGAGCTCGGTTCATTCGACCGTCCGATCGAATCGGACGGTTCAAATGACCTGCTCTATAAAATAGCAAACAAATAGCAAAAAAAATCATAAAATCCTGAAATAATTCAAGGAGGTTCCTGGGATGTGCTAGTACTCAAATAAAATTGTAATACCAAAATTATAAGTATTTTCTAGTTTAAAAAAATTGGACCTCTATTCAAACTCTATTCAACAACCTAAGCTAGGTTTGAATTTATTTTACGCAAAGAACACTTGAACAGAGAGGTTTCAAATTTTATTTGAGTATTAGCACATCCCAGGAACCTTCATGAATTATGTCAGGATTTTAGGATTTTGTTACTATTTTATAGAGCCGGATCTGTTTCGGACCGTCCGATCAGAATCGGACGGTCCCAATCAGAGGAGACATTCGGACCGTCCGAACGTCTAATCCGATCGGGACCATCCAATTCCGATCGGACAGCTCGAAACAGACTCGGCTCTATAAAATAGCAAATAAATAGCAAAAAAATCATAAAATCCCGAAATAATTCAAGAAGGTTCCTAAGATGTGCTAATACTCAAATAAAATTATAATACCAAAATTATAAGCATTTTCTAGTTTTTTTTAAAAAAAATGGAGCTCTATACAAACTCTATTCAACAACCTAAGCTAGGTTTGAATTTATTTTAAGCAAATAACACTTGAACAGAGAGGTTTCAAATTTTATTTGAGTATTAACACATCCTAGGAACCTCCATGAATTATTTAAGGATTTTATAATTTTTTTACTATTTTATAGAGCCGGATCTGTTTTGGACCGTCTGATCGAAATTGGACGGTCTCGATCAGAGGAGACGTTCGGACTGTTTGAACGTCTCCTCCGACGGACCGTATGATTTCGACGGACGGTCCAATAGACCCGGAGCAAAAACATCACGCACGGTTCTTTTATGGAACCGCTCAGGATTATTTATATCACAGACGGTTCTTTTATGGAACCGTCTGTGATTACTTATCACAGACGGTTCCATAACCGAACCGTCTGTGATATGCTTTCATAACCCCAGGATTCGCCCGTTCATCTCCCCATTGCCCTTAGCTCGCTCTTTCCTTAAGTTCTCACGCTCTTTCGCCTCCTCTAGGGCTCGCCCGTTCACCTCCCCGTAAGCCCCGACACCGCCACCTCCGACCTCGACGCCACCGTCCCCGACATCGACGACGCTGCCACCGCCTCGGTGCGCGGCCTCCTCCCCATGTCGGCGTCCTCCCTCTGCACCGGCCTCCTCCCTGCGCCGTCCTCCTCCCCATGTCAGCCTCCGCCCTATGTCGGCGTCCTCCCTCTACATCAGCCTCCTCCCCGCGCTGTCCTCCTTCCTTGCACCGGCCTCCTCCTCTGCACTGGCCTCCTCCCCTGCACCAGCCTCCAACTTGCATTGTGAAGGTTAATCCTCGACTGTGAATGTTGTATTTGAGATTAATGTGTGATATGAGATGAATGGGGAGAACTTATCCTCTGCTCGCTCCACTGTGAATTCATGATATTGTGCTAGGTCAGTCAGATGCATGGTTAGGGATTGGTCCCTCAACATGGTTAGAAGGGTCTGCTTTTGATTCATGCTCTGTGAGATATATCAAAGTGAATTTTGTGGGCTTAATATTGCTCTGTGATTGGAATGGTCTAATTCTAAAATTGGTAGAATTACTAGTTCAATTTTGAGCTCTACAATATTGCTTGTTGCTGTCATAGTAATCACCAGTTTGCCTGCTGCTGTCAAATTGTATTTAGAAGTTCCAGTACTTCTGTAGTGCTTTACCTGATCACTTAATTTTGAGCTCTATAAGATTGCTATATGTTTGACAGATAGTATCATTTTGAACTTCTTATACATGAGATTGTTCTGTCAGTCTAGTTAAGCTTTGGATAGAGCTCAAAATCTGAATTTTAGTGTTCTCATCCAATTTATGAAAAGAATAGATCTTAGTGCTGAGATGGCCAAGTTTGTTTCTTACGCAACTTGCCATATGAGAGCTCACATTAATTTCAAATTTTTGTGCTCTGTACTAATTTCATTCATATACATGTGGTATATGTTTACCATTTCAATCAATTTAAATGACTTGAATGATTTGCATTTGATTATGTTAATTTGGATATTTAAATGCTGTTGGATTAATGCTTTATTGTTTCATATTTATGCTGTAATTAATTATGATTATTTGCTAATATTGCACATGTTGAGTGTATGTAACTTATATAGATAGCAAGTAAGCAAGATGGCAGAGGCAACGTCTTCGCCGCCATCACCGACGCCGCCTAATGCTTCTGGATTTTCGTCGACGATAATGATATGTAAGCGAGATGGCAGAGGAAAATCAAAATTGCCTGCGGGCCGACTGATCATCACGGAGGTCAGTGACGTTGGGATCCCTTTGAATCCCCAGAGATCAGCGGCGAGATTCCGGACCATCTGCGGGATACTTGCAAGGGAACGAGAACCCATCACCACACCAAGTGGAAGTCTCTGATGGCCGTAGAGAGAGGCGCGCTGCGGACAGAACTTTTAGCCTCGTTTACTATCGTAGAAGTAGACCAGACACGTGTGGAGTGGCAGGCATTGCCCGCAATGTGTCACGCGTGGAGGACCTTCAAGAGCACGCTTGTCACGAAGTACGTGAACACGGGTAGGACGCCCTTCACGAAGTATCCATTCTTGACACGGGAATATATGGGACGCCTTTGTGGCTATGAAGACGACAGCAAAATTTCAGGAGCAAAGTACAACGCACAAAGCTCTGCAGGCACGAAACACTCACCCCCACAGACTCGGCATCGCTAGGTACGTGGGTAAATCCATGGAATGGGCTGCGGAGGATGAGAACACAACCAGGCCATTTCCTGAGATCACAGACGAGCGTTCCCTAATCTGGTTAAAAGCGAGGGCAAAAGTCACATCTTTGGATAGCATCTCTTTCCCAAACCAGGCAGACGAGGAAGTGTCCAAACGTGTTGTAAATATGTTGAACTACCTAGTTGTTAATAAGTCCATAACTTCATAGTGTCTATAATAACATGATGACCTCTTGCAGCATGCATTCACTGCGCAAACTTCCCAAGGCTCCTTCCAAGCAGACAGGGAGAAGGATATACTATCTATGGCTCTGGGAAACAAGGAGCACCCGGATCGCTTGCGAGGCCTTGGGGTTAACGTACCTTGGAGTTATGGATTCCGAGGTGACTTCAACACGTATAGGAGTAGGAAGAGACCCAAGGCCGAGCACGACACCCGGTTGGAACAGGTGCTTATTGCAAAATTTCAAGGACAAATAACAACATTACAGGATCAAATGAATCAACTCCATAGCCAGTCGCAAGCCGCCCCTGTTATTTTGGGAGCCAATCCGCCTCAACATCGGAGTAGCATCGCGTCCACTCCAAATTCTGAACATGACAACGTCCAATTACCGATAGACGACATCAAGGTAATATACATGTATGGAATGCACCAAATATAGACCTATAGGACGCCTTATCTAATTGCGTATCATTTTGTAGGAGCCAACGCCCTGCAAGCTCCAAGTGAGGATGGTTGGGTCCATTTCTATTGAGGCTAGGCGGGGGATGGTGTATCCATACCAGGAAGGGGCAGTGCAGCACGGTGTCTAGTTGGCGCAGGGTTACACCAGGGTCCAGGTGGACATGGTATATGACAATTTCATGGCCGTCCTGCTGGAGATTCACCCAAATGAAGACATCAGAACACTAGGGGATGCCATGCACACTTTTATCCAGTGGCCCAAGAAGGACATCACCCTAGACCCAGCAGTGTCGCGATCTCGACATGGCCATTCCTCTCCAACGGGACCCTCGATGACTCCACCTCAACCTTCGCTTCTGGAGGCCACCTCATCGGTTCCCATGGAGAAGACGTCAAAGGAATAAGAAAAGCGTGCCGCCTTATCAGTTCCCGAGTCGTCTCGCAGGAAGATGTGTAGCGGTCAAGTCGCTAAGACCAAATCGAAATCGAAGAACATTAAGGTGAGCCAAGCCCTCGAAATACTCTATCGGAAAACCATTGTGCTCCGACACAGAATTACTCCATGCTGGATTTTGTTGTCAGTCTTTGCATCTCTGGTACATGTGGAAGACCGAAAAGAAGGGGTGCGATACTGGAATCACCGTCAGATACAAGGATGAGCATTTCTTCAACGGGCTGGGCAACTTCGTCGTGGGCTTCAGCGACTTATACGAACTATTCAACCTCACTGCCCTCAACGCCTCGCTTCTACGATGTTGGACACTGTAAGTGTGTACAATCAAGTTCTACATTCACGTAATACCGATAAATATCACAACTCATTGCTTATGTATAGATACATGATGAAAAAAGCCGAGGAATAGTCCGAACCGATGGGTTGCTCGACCCACACGTGGTCTCTATGCAAACCATCGAACAAAACACATCCTTCGTCGAGAAATACATAACAGCGGCATTGCTTCGTCAGGACAACAAGGCGTACATAGTGGTGCCCTACAACCAGGGATAAGTGCTTCACTACTTGTTGTACAAATTTCATTTGTACTTTATATGCAGCACGAACTTAGGTTTAATTACTATAGCGACATACATGAGTAGGTACTGCTGGATCCTTTTAGTCATTATACCAAAGAGGAACAAGGTGATATACCTTGATTCCCTATGCAACAACAAGCACGACTTCATCATTCTGAAAGGAATACTCGATAGGTATGCTCATTTCCTCCATACATAACTCTATTGTAGCCTTCCTTCGTTTGAAGTGGCTGAGGATAACTTTTTGGAATTATGTAGGTCGTTCATCGCCTATGTTGCCAAAGAAGGATCATACAATGGATCGAGCGCCACACTAACATGCAGGACGCAATGTTTGGTACGCACTACAACGCAACAATCCTATATCATACTTCATAATAATGCGTCTTGAACTGATTATACCTATATATGAAATTGTATTTTTGCAGTGCCGCCAGCAAAAAATTGATGAGCTATGTGCATTCTACATTTGCCATCATATGTTGCAAATCATTAGTGCTAAGAAGAAGGATCCCGAGGTTTGTCAATCTCAAAATAATTATTTCCTAATTATAAATTTAAGTATATATACTTACCACTTTACTCTTGCTAGCGACAGGACTTGATGATAGATTCAGATGCACTCGTTGAGAAAGAGATCGTGGAAGTTCGAGGGAATCTCTACACCTTCATCCAAACACATATCGTTAATGACAAAGGAGACTTTCACTCCGTCGCCAACCATGAGTTTCACCCCGTCGACACCTCTCAATCACCTGCAAACAATTGACTCAATTGTAACTACAGCGACAATACTTGAACAAATTCTTTTGTAATTTATTTTGAGTAATGATCACTTCAAGTTGTCAACAATTGATTATCTGTGATGTATCTATTTTCTGTATGCTTGTTTTCGGAGGGCATGGCTAGCAATTCCTGAAGCTAGCCAAAAATCAAAAAAGAATAGTTATGTGTAAAGAACTATCACAGACAGTTTTTGTTGAAACCGTTTGTGAAGGTACAGTATCGCAGACGGTTTCCATTAAAAACCGTCTGTGATACATGGGATATCACAAACGGTTCTATTTTCAAATTGTCTATGATATGTCTACGTATCACAGACGGTTCTGTTTACAAACCGTCTGTGATATCCCACGTATCACAGACGATTTTTTAATGAAAATCGTCTGTGATATCCCATGTATCATACACGGTTTGTAAATAGAACCGTCTGTGATATGCTATCACAGACGGTTTTTGAACCGTCTGTGGTTCAAAAACCATCTGTGATGATGGTTCCGAACTGTCTTTGATGAGGCTGTATATACTAGTGAGCTAAGACCGCTTACAAAGAGCAAGCACACGAACAAAATGTGTATGCGTTCCAGAAGTCATAACTTTTACATCCCTCAACTAAAACCAGTATTTTGCGGTCTATAGAAGGCTTAAACAAAAAAACTATAATATTCATAATATAGAAAAACTATAAAACATGATGTAAAAATCTCAAAACTCCCTTGCAAGCCTAGCAGCGCACTAGACCGAATCATTAAGGACGTAAATATCTCAAAACTCCGTCGCAAGGCTCTGCGCCACACTAGATTGAATCATTAAGGAATGTTTCATGGATATGGCGTCCATCGTCCAAGCATGTGGCAAAAAAAAATTAGGGAAAGGATGTGCCAAACTTAGCTAAGTTTTGTGCTCCTTCATGCCGGAACGAGACTCCATGCAAAGATCTGCGGATCTCCTTGGTTATCACTTCGTGCTTGACACCGCCTGGCAAGCGTGGTCAGCGATGTCAAACCTCTAGACAATGCGACATCGACGCACAAAGGACTACATTAGCTGGACGGGATTTTGTACTGAAAATTAAACTAAGATGCACACAATAATCCAATCCAAACAGGCCTTTAACCTATCCAAATGATGCCGAGGTGTCACGGTTGATACCAGCCAAGCGTGGGGATTCCCTAGCCAATTGTAATTATGATATGTGCAGGGAATTTTGGAAATCCTTAGTCAGTCAACCAGGGATAAAAGAAAACATTTTGGAAAGAAAAATCTACTTTAGCGTGTCGACAACATGTCATGTTTTCGCACAGTACATTAATATCTCTAGCGATTTGGAAATTGGAATCATATTGAAAAGTCATACATAATATTACAACGACATCCTTGGAATGGACTGGAACTGATTGATCAACGCCCTCTTTCATGGGTTAGAATATTGTGGCTAGTAGGGTAGCTGTTCCGAAAAAGAACCTACGATATGGAGATCGATTTTGTATGCATCCAATGAATTGATTTAGATATTTGGAAGTACACGACCAGTCATTGTTAATTTACCACTACTTGACTCTCTGTTTGACTGACTTGGTGTCTTAGGTCTAGCATAGTTATCACTCCTCATCATTCTCTGAGGTAGCTTCTACATCAGATAAGACGTAACATCCCCTCTCCTGTCTCGCTGACATGCCAGCACCCCTCTCCTCTCTGGCTGACACACCGGGCGCATGTTAGGACCCTTCGTCCACCTCACCTTTGTCACCGTGCATCAGCACGCCGTACTTGTGCCTGCTATGCCTGTTGGTTTCAACCACCGCTCACCGTTTTGCGACATCACCTGCTCCGGTCGCCTCCGCCTGCCCTCAACCATGCTCGCAACCCGCCTGCCGTCGCCCCCTTTCCCCGTAGAGGATGGAGACACCAAAGCACACCCATGAGATTCTGTTACAACCGCCGCCTTCTCACCATCATTCTCGCACAATTATCTTCTATACTTAAATCCTAGACCACGTCATCATCTTCCTCAACTCGCCCTAGTTCCATTTTCGTGCAAACTCAAGTTTATCACTCCTTGGTTTCACACGAATGTGTGCGTCATTCTCGACGCTGATGAGCACGCTTTCACAGCTCCGACGCTCTAGTGAGCTTCCTAACTCAGGACAAGCGTGTCACCTTGATCATTGAGCTTCACTCATCCTTCCTTTCTGCTTAATGTAGCTTCTGGAGCCTCGTAGCACGAATGCGATAGCGTTTATCCCCGATCCTAGTCACCGCACATCTACCCTGTGATGAATTCAAGCACAAAACAACCGCGTCACCATCTATTCTATACCTCATTGATGCAATTCCCTCACCCAATGCAGGCAAACTCACTGTGCATCCGAGCTTCACCACCATCTTCTTCATTCTTGGCCTCTATCACCAGTTTTGACCTTCCTCAAAACTCAGTGAGTCCCCATCCAATTCCTCGCATCTACACCATCCCTAGAACACCAGTGAGCTACTGCGACGCTTGTTGTAGCACCTTCATCAACATAAAGCACCTTCACCGAGGGACCTCTCTGCAATCGCGGCTGATCGCCATCGACAAGCTGCCTTGGACCTTCCCTGACTTCATTGATACCTTCCTCGTGATCGTGGTGAGCATCTGAACCTCATCTGTGCATTGATTTGCCAAGGGCGAGCCGCTAGCACCCTTTTCCCCCATAGTTGTCCATGGTGCCACTACGGAAAAAAACCACCAGCTCACCTCTAGTGATCCTAGGTCATCACGCCTAGCCTGTTAGCATCGCCTGGACTCACTGAGTCCAACACACCCCTCCTTTAGCCTAGGGAAAGCCTCATTCGCTAATGCCGTTGCAGACCCGAGGCTTCCCGCTGCTTCTTGCTGACATAACGCCACCTACGGCCATCTCTATCGCCGCCACCACCACCCAAGCCTCTTTCCATCCTGCTTCTTACCATCGCTACTCATCGCGCTGTTCGCCACCGGTGAAGGTGCCATTACCTCCGGTCGTGTGCTCTATACTTCTCTCCTTCTCTCTCTCTCTCTCTCTCTCTCTAACCAATGGGACCGCGTGATTAGGAGATGATTAGCGCTAAGTAATAGAGGTTAAAGTTAATAAGTCTATGACAAGTGGGACTGGTGGAAAAGTGTAACATTCCCAAAATCCTAATTTTGGGAAAGTATATTAAAAATAAATGGGGGAATGATTTCAAGATGGTTTATATGTGGGAAAAATGTCTTGAGCATGTTTCTGAATTTTTTCATAAAACAGTGATGAAATTATATGCAAACAGCAGCTTCAAAGAATTTTTAAGAAAAATATAAAACACATAAAATTTTGGAAAATTTATACAATGAACTATACTAGGTCTGGAGGCTCTACAAAAATGTTCACAAATTTTGGATCCCATTTGATAGGTTTAAGAGTTGGGCAAAGTCTCAGCCTTTTTCTTGAAATTTCAAACTCCATTTGAATTTCCTGCCGCATCAATGCACAAAATTCGCTTGGCCCAACTCCTTCATGTATTCTTTAGCCCACACCAGCGCCCCGCTTCTTCCTCTCACTGATGCTGTGGACCCACCTATCGGAGCCCTTCATCCACCTTGCACCCATGCGCCAGCTCGCCAGCGCCTCAGCCGCTCGCCCACCACGTTCGTGTCATTCTCATCCTCAAGCATCACTCATCCCTCTCCTTTGCTCAATGCAGCACTGGGAGCCTCTTAGCTTAATCACTTCCATCTTCATCCCTGACTTCGGCGCACCCAATCCAACTCACAGCACATCTGCCCTTTTGATTATGCTATAGTTGTTTAGCTTATACTGGATGTCCTTTGATGATTTGTTAAATTGGATGATTTGATTGTTGAATGATGCTATATTAAACTATTTGAACCTCCGGTATAGCCATCTACACAAAGGAGGTTCTGCTGGATTTTAGAGAAATGTCTTAGTTCTTTTTGGTTAAAGTATTATTGTTTGAAAAATGATTGAAATTATTCCGTGTTGCTGTTGTACGTTAGTATTTTAGGTAACATCTTGGCTTCCACATAGCTAGGGTGTTACACATCCATAGGCACTACTACACACAGCCTCATCACAGACGGTTCGGAACCGTCATCACAGACGGTTTTCCGAACCGTCTAAAAAAGTTCATCTGTGATAACAGGCGTTATCATAGACGGTTCAAAAACCGTCTGTGATACGAATATCACAGACAGTTCGGAAGTAGAACCGTCTATGATAGTAGTTATCACAGACGGTTCTATTTCCGAACCATTTGTGATAGTATATTTTCACAGACGGTTCTTAAGAAGAACCGTCTGTGATAGTAATTATCACAGACGGTTCTTCTTAAGAACCGTCTGTGATAGTTTTTTCAAATGCAAAAAAAATACTAAATGTATAGCTCTTCGCCCTTGGTCGTCCGCCTCTTCGCTGCCTCCGCCGCCTTGGCCGAGCTCCCGGCATTGCACTCCTCAATGTAGGAGATGGTGGAGTTGATCATGAGGAGCACGATGATGCCGACGAAGTCTTGCTAGTCCGACGGGCGGTGGTCGCCGTTGGCCATCACAATGGCCATGACGGATGCCACCTCCATCACCCATGACAGAGGGTTCCACATGAACCCCAAGAACTTAAGGATCTCGCTCTCCTGTGCACGCACGTAAGAACCATGCCACCATTGTTACAACATTACGCAAAAGCAAAGCTCGCAGCCAACTACTAACCTTCTTTTCGTCGAGCTTGTTGGGGCCGAAGACAGCAATGCGCGCCACAAAGGGAGGAGGGCCGACGTCAGGACGGGGGCGGCCCGGGGAGGAGAGCCAGTGGGGGAGACGCCGGCCGGCCGTCGGGGGGAGGATGAGCGGTGTGAGGAGGAGGCTCGGCGGAGGGAGCACTAGGCGGCGGCGGGACGAACGGGAGGGACGGAGGAACTGTGATTTGGGGGAGTCCTTATTAATATACTCCTGCTACTCCCGCGCACGCATTCAAAAGACTCCTGCTACTCCCACGCACGCATTCAAAATTTTCAAACTCCCGCTAGGATTACATATCACGCACGGCTCAGATCACCAACCGTCTGTGATGAGGCACTTATCACAGACGGTTCGTGATACAAACCGTCTGTAATAGTATCGGAGACGGTTCTATTAAAGAACCGTCTGTGATGCTGGGCAGTGTGGCAGTGGACACAGGGCCTCCAGAGCGGCAGTGTGGTAGAGGCAGTGGCAATGCGGCAGAGGGATATCATAGACGGTTCTTAATTAGAACCGCTCAGGATAACTGATTATCACTGCACGGTTTTATTGAGAACCGTCAGGATAGTACCTGACGGTTCTAAATGAGAACCGCTCGTGATAATTCATAAACGGTTCTATTAATGAAACGCTCAGGATAGATGACTATCACGATTTGTTCTAAATAAGAACCGCTCGTGATAGGTCAAGCGCCGCCAAACGCAGTCGGACAGACCCAACACAGACGGTTTCAAAGGAACCGTCTGTGATGGGGCGTCTACTATAGCCTGTTTTGTAGTAGTGAGGTTCCGTGCTGCTAGAGAAGGTAGGAGAGTGTGTTCTCATGAACTCTGACATTTTGGACTGCGGAGGATGAAGAGGTCAAGCTTGGAAAGCTCTAGTTTGCTGAGCTTGATTGTTGTTGATAGACTGAGCAAGCAGTTCGATCAGATTGGCCATCATCTTTTGCCATTCTGACCCATTTGCTACTGATGGTGGTGGAATTGGGGCATTGTCATTCCCAGGGACATTGCTAGGGTTGGTTCCACTTCTAGTGCGATAAGTGTTCATCATCTGTTAGTTACTCTAGAAGGTGACTAAGGCTAGGGGAGACAAAAAGGATAACTAAGGGGGATAGAGCAAAATAACACACCAAACATAACAACCAAATCAAAAGTTTTTTCAAAAACGTAAATATCTTAATACAACATTCTACTCAATTGATACTCTTAAGCTAGTGAAGCAATTCAATACACAGGATGAGTGTTGCCAAACTTAGACTATATGGCTTGGCTGACATCACATCTTCTTGCGTGACGATGCTCACTTGATGGCTCCTTGTGTAATACCCCAATTTGTATTCGAGAACGAATAAATAATTTAGGGAGAAGGACTAATTGGAAAAGTGTTTTAACAGAACATTGGAGGGGGTTTTCTGAGTATTTTAGACAACCTGGGCTGTGGGTTCTCGGCCCACAGCATTTAGGCCCAAGGGGGGAAGGGGCAACCGGCCACTTAAAAGGGGGGGAACCCTAGCGCGTCCTTCTCGTCCCCCCCCCATAACCGCCACTCCCTCCCCTCCATGCGCCTCCTCCCTCTCTGTCTAGCAACCATGGCTGCGCCTCCTCCCTGGTGTCCTCCCCCTGCTGCCGGCGAAGAACTTCGCCTCCTGCTGCCGGCCAATTGGTGGGAAGAAGAACCCGTCTTGTGGTGGCCGGCCAAGGAGGAAGGAGGAAGGAAGGGAAAAAGGGGGAAGATCGTCTTCGTAGGGATTGTTCATCATCTTTGTGTGATTCTTCAAGGGTAACAAAGAGTCTCCCTCGCTGTATGTTTTGTATTAGACGTGTTTATAAATTTGTTTAGTAGATCGATTATCAATTTCTGCTAGATCGTGTTCTGTCCAGAGACTTGAGAGGCTGTTTTTGGTCATCTAGAGTCCGAATCTGTGGATCCCATCTGTTAGAGATAGTTGGGAATTGTTCTTTGCTTTCTGTAGCAACCAAGCACACCCAATTCCGAATTACGGTCAGCGAGATATGAATATTATAGTTAGTTTGTCTTGCCAATCTGTCGGTATCCTGACATCAGTTAGTAATCTGAATTAAGTGATTAGTTAAATGGAAAGTTAGAGGATCACAATATAATAAAAGTTGTAGATTATTGTCTCAGCTTTCCATAACGCTCAAGAATGCGGAATTTGGACAATTGTACCAAACGTTATGGTCGTTTTGGTATTACTATCCAGAAAACCTGACGTGAATTCGATGTTTTATTAATTGGCTTGGTAGGGGTATTACATGGCCGATTCAGGACGGCTCACCAACTAGACTTAGTTGGAGAATTTGTTAAACTTTCCAGGAAGTCCAAGAACACCTCATTTGGACTCTGTCCTAAAAGATATGAATTTTAGAATATGGCTGTCCATAGAGGGGACAGATCGATCTTTAGGAGTTGGAATTGGGAATGCGCTTGAGAATATAGCGAGTTCGGTTGTGCTATTAGTTATGTTTTTGGTCCAGTATTATTGTCTTAGCGTGCTTTATAATTATATTCAGGCAGAGGATTGGTCCCGGGGGCAGCGCCCTCTTCGCGTCCACCGTTCCCACACGGTTGAGGTAAGTATTCTGGTTGTTAGTATAGTTATGAATGTTTGACATGGAGTGCTTGTGTTTTATACATATTAGCTATGCTTGAATGATAGTGTGAAATGTATGAATAAGAATGGTGAATGCTTGAGTTATGGCTAAGGGTCATTCATGTATGTTGTTGTTGCAATACATGTTATTTAAAGTTTGAGATTCTGGTATGTAATTGTTGATACACATGTTATTGAAAGATAGAGTACTAGTACATGTGCATGTTGAGTACATACCTGAGACTTGCTCACAAGGTGACCAAGTATGAATATTTGAGGTCCCCGTTGTGTAGATGACGGGCTTATGGTCCCCACATTCGTGGAATGTGAGCATTGATTTGAGGTCCCCATCGTGAAGATGATGGGCTATGGTCCCTATACTTGTGGAGTATAGGCTCTTGGTCCCTGTGCTAGAGGGCACAGGCAAAGGTATACATCGACGGTTGTATACCTCGCATTACCGGTAAAATGCGAAAAGAGTAAAAGAGAAAATGATGCATTGCACGTTTGCATTACATAAACATGTGAGATATTTTAGTGTAAAGCTTGCTTATGGAATGTTAATGCTAAAACTGTGAGCTTAATGTTTTATTATTGATACTTGCTGAGTCTTTGGGCTCACTCTTTCTTTTGTTGTGCTTTTTGGTACCACTTGCAAGAATGGCATGCATGGGAGGGAGTAGGCTTGTTTTGGAATCACGCACTACCATGCATCTTTAATGTTGAATAACATTTAGATCGTACCTTAATAAATAATCAAACTACTTAAGGATTGTTTATGGTTATGCTTCGTGCTTTGGATTATTTGTAATAATGAGCCTATTTTGGATACCCTTCATTATGCGTTAGTTGATTAGCATATTTTGAATGCTTTGAATAATTCTGGATGTTGGAATATTGATTATGATATATGTGTCTGTTGGAACCTCCGGTATAGTTAACTATACAAAGGAGGTTCTGTCGGAGTTTAGAATTATGTCTTAGTTTTAATTGTTGTCATTTTATTTAGTAGCATTCCAGGCTCATGTTGGGCTGGGGTGTTACAGTTGGTATCAGAGTGGGCTTCAGGTCCGTAGTGAATAGATTAATTGAAATTTGCTAGTGTCTTATCAACTTAAAAATTTGACACACTAGTGCACAGTAGGATGAGGATGGGCAAAGCATTGCATTTACATTTCTTCTATATCATATTGATGATTGCTGATATGAATTGAGTATGATTGCTCATTAATTTACTATATGACTATTATGTGTGGGGATAACCCATGTTGAAAGATTAAGGTCGTGGTTGTGGCCCTGGGCTTTACCAAGTTACACCAATGTTCGTGGTATAGGAATAATGAAGTGCTTTCCTCAGATATCTTAGTACATGCGTTGATAGTGAGTAACTTTAGGAAAGTTGTTCTCTTCCTTGAATTTGAATTTGGTCAACTCTTATCTAGTTGTGATTGATGAGTTTCTCTTGGGTTATTAGTTCATTGCGGTTGACGGGTTGCTTTGAAAAAAGTTGGTGTGTTTCCATCGGCTTAATTGTCCCGTAAATCAATCATTGTTTTCCCAACCGATGAGTTATTCTTGCGGCTGGTGAACTTGGTTGATGGTCACGTTTAACCTTTATGTTTGGAGTTTTGTCTTTCTCATTGGAAAGCATGACCCATTTATTCGCTTGATGTTTTTAGTTAATAAAAGTTTCCTTTTGCAGGTCCTTTAGTACGTGGGGGCTTTGACTCGATGTATCTCTCTTGGGTATTTTGAGTGTTAAAGATTAATGGTTCTCTTTTATGAAAGAAGGTGTTAAACCCTTTAGCGATGTTTTGTCTTGGTTAAGTGAGAGGTAATAATCAAAGCAATTAATGGATATGATATGGGTTATCAGGTTAGGTCTGCAGTGTGTACATGATCGATCTTAACTAAGATCCTTGAAAGAAAAGTTGATTAATTTTAAGGTGTCTTGTAGTAGTTCTTGATGAGCTGTGATTAAGAGTATGGCTATACCTAACTGTACTCAATAGAGTTAATAAGAGGTGTGGAACATTGATGAATTGAGTAGATCATTAAGAGTGATACATTTGGTAAATTTCTTTGGTAAATTGGATTAACGGGTCTCAATGAATTAATCTAACCGTTTGGGATGGTTAGGTTCAAAGGGAGTTAGATTATTGTCTTAGTGGATATTAATCTTGGAGTAACCTTTTGTGGATACTTAGTGATGATATGTAATTGCTAGGTGCAATTATTGTCTATTAAAATTTTGTGTTGAGCATCACTAAGAGATAAACTGAAGGGATTTAATGCATGAACAATGTTTACATGATGGTAGAACTATCGGATAATAGTATGTCTTTTATGAAAGGGTTTTGGAGTAACCTTTTAATTTGTGTAGTCGGTTCCACCTAAAATAAAGTGATTGTTGTAGTGAGGTTGTAAGAATTTGGTATGCCTTCAATTGAGGATGAGATGATAAGGTGGTACGTAATATTTTGGTAATCCTTTGGGGACTCTTTAAAGGAAGAGTTGTCGATAACGAACCTTGTTAAGAGTGAATTATTCTTGATGTTAGTAATAAGTTCTACAAGAGATCGTGACGCGTTGGAGTGGTAATGATTCTTCTAGAGAGAAAGTAAGTTGATTGATTTTCGTAATACCGATTAAATAAAATGTTTGGAGTTTTGCATTCGTGATCTTTTGGGAGTTCATGATTTTGTAGTAGATGAAATTAGTGGAACAATGTGACGTATGGGAAGGTTCTGTTTGGTTCCTAAATGATTAATGTGATTTGGTTTTAAAGGCATTTCTTGTTTGGGTTGGTAAGTAATGTTGTAATCAAAGAAAATTGCCTTCTTTGTTAACAGAAAAATGTGTACCATAAGTATTTAAGGTTGGAGTTAAGAGTTATAATATGCAACTTTTTTGTTGTTACAGCTTAAGAATTTCTTGAGTTTCAATAGCAATATTTTATCATGATTTATGGAGGTTTGATATTCCTTCTTGTGGGACATGTGCCCTCAGCTGTGGACTCGTATTTTGCTTTCCGAGATCATTGCTATTAGACTGTTCTTCTTGGTCTCATGCTCACTCCGAGGAGCAACGTTTCCTTGTGCGTGGGAACCTATTTTTGGTTTGTTTCTTCCTTTTGAGAAAGGAATTAACCAACTTGTGTTGCCAAGTCTTATAAAGTGTAATATAGCGACTGGTTGTTGGTGAACAAGTATTTGGTAGTGGTGAGATTTTGGGAACCAACCTATTTGAAGTACAGAAGACAGTGAATTGGTTTTGACCTATAACACCTAGAGGGAGTTCTATTTAAAAGGAATGTTTGTCGATGAAATAAAAATTGATTAGTATTGGAACTAGTGGAACCTATGGCGAATTATGATCCAATAACCTTTGTCCATGTTGGGATGTTGGGATTATCGAAAGTATGGACTCTTGATAAATGTATTAGAGTATCGCAATTGGATACTTAGTAATATTGTGTAGAAGAGTTATGATGGTGAAGTTTAATGAGAGTAGTGGTGTGGAGAAACCTAAGCGTTGTGCTAATTAATGGGATAGCAAGAATTGTTGAGTTATTGTCAAGTATGATTCGGCCTCAGTGAGTAACCCTATGGGGGTTAGATTATCTCTAAGGATAACTTGGTCAAGTATTTATTTATTTATTGACGTTAGTGATTGAGTATGGTTGAATCTTAGTCAATCAGTCAGAGTATTGTGAATGGGTATATTGGGGTTGTGTAACTGAATTGAATTGGTGCGGTTTAGAGGATGTCTAAGATTGGTGAAATAAATCGCCTTGGGGCAGTTACTTGATTTGTGAGGAATGTTGACATTAATGACTGAAATTATTATTGATCTGTGTGAAATTTTAGTCATCAAGATCTGAGGGTTACCTATCAAGTATACCAAAAATTCATTATAGGAGTCTTAGAGGTTGAATTGGGGCTTTGCATTTTTTATGCTGGCATCTTGGTTTCCTATGATTAGGAATCAAGAGTTATGGTGATCGTTGATAGAATCCTTTGGATGCAGTAAAGGAGTGTGAATGTGGTGAATTTTAAGTTGATTATCCTTAAAAGATTGAGGTGATGTGTTTGTGGCTGAAATCTATATCGAGGTGTGTTGGGAATTATTTTTCAATGTAACTCCTTTGGTAGAGAAGTTGATCAGAGTATGTTACTATGGATTAGAAGAGTCTCTCTACATAGGTGTGGATTTTGTGTCCAGTTTGAGCATAGCTTTGAGGTTGCCAAATTAAAATAAATGAATTAGTGTGTTATGCGATGATTTGGAATCTCATGGTTTAAGAGAAAGTTGAATTCTTAAAAAAAAAAGTTTGAGAAACAGGTTGTATTCTCGGATAACGAAACATTCTATTGGTTGTCATTTGAGCTTTGTCTCTATGACAAATGCCAATTATAAATTGACTTGGTTCTTCTTGATATGCGTGATTCTTTTAGGTTAAGAAAAAGAAAGGAAATGGTTATTTTGGGCATTTGAGTGATTACGCCTTTGGCTTATGTGGTGTTCAGTGGAAAACTGCCTACTTGGAAAGTGGAAGAGTTTCATGATGAATCTTTTTGTTTTGGATTCAACTCTTTTGGTGGGGAGTTGGTAATGCATGTTTGCGATGAGAATCCATTATTTTTAGTTGGGTTCTGTTTTAAAAAGAGTTTGTTAAAAAATGAGTTCTGTTGCACGTCCCTCGTTAAAGGAGGTGCTCATTGTTAAAGTGAAGAGATCGAGTGATACAAGGAACAAGAGTTCTTTGTGTTTTGTGCAAGTTGTGTGGTTTGGTACCAAAGGGAATGTTGGCCCAAGGTACGTGGGTTGTTTCTGAAAGTTGCGGAGATTTAGGAGATAGCGTATCACTAGGACCGTCTTCAGTCCTGGCGTGGAGCACAGATCATTTTGTATGACCTAGTGTCGAGGGAGTACTGGAGAAATCTGGAGTGTGAAGTTTCGTTAGAGCCGCTGACCCACGAGTAAGACCGTTCCTTCGGGTCATGTCCATTGAGTGACTCTTGAAAGGTCAGGACGAGTGATGAGGCGTAATGCATTAGTTGCATCAAGGTGTGGCGGTCCCCGAAGTCCGAGAGGGACATGACTTGGGACTTGGAGTCTCGCGTGCACGAGCAATATCTGGAATTCCTCGCAACATGTGCATGGTAATGTTAGTAAGTTTTTTAGCTGTGATTATTCCTCGGCGCTAAGCGTGATTAGAATTCAATGTCAAATTCCGTTTAAGGGGGTAGAATGTAATACCCCAATTTGCATTCGAGAGCCAATAATTAATTTAGGGTGAAGGACTAATTGGAAAAGTGTTTTAACAGAAGATTGGGGGGGGGGTTTCTGAGTATTTTAGACAACCTGGGCTGTGGGCTCTCGGCCCACAGCATTTAGGCCCAAGGGGGGAAGGGGCAGCCGGCCACTTAAAAGGAGGGGGGAACCCTAGGGAGCCCCTCTCCTCCCCCTATAGCCACCACTCCCTCCCCTCCATGCGCCTCCTCCCTCTCTGTCTAGCAACCATGGCTGCACCTCCTCCCTGGTGTCCTCCCCCTGCTGTCGGCGAAGAACATGGTGGCCAGCCAAGGAGGAAGGAGGAAGGAAGGGAAAAAGGGGGAAGATCGTCTTCGTAGGGATTGGTGGCTACTGTAGCACCACCGCACTGTAGCACTCCCCTTCCCTACTGCTATGCCAAGAGGAGAAAGGAAGGAGAGGAAGGAAGAAGAAGAAAGGAAGAGAAAGAGGGAGAAGAAAAGGGGAAGAAGAGGGGAAATCTTTACGAGGGCTTTAGCGAGGTCCAGCATTGAATTCGTGGATAATTTTATGTTCTCCAATAGATTTTGTAAACCTTTCATATGCGTTTTGTCTCCAATAGTCGGATTGTATCCTGCTGTTGTAGATCGATATCTCTATAGTTCTGTTAATTCGTAAGATTCAGTTAGCTCCAAGTGAATCCAGTGTTTTGGGTCTACTAGAGTTATGTGGGGAATTGCATTGGCTTTTTGGAAAGTATTAATTCGTAATTTTTGGTTGTATAATGAATTACTTATGATTTTTTCAAGTCTCAGTGCTTGTTTAGTCTCTAGATTCGGGCAGCGAGCATAGTTCTTATGAATTAGGGTGTGGAGATGGACGAATCTGGTCAGTTGATCATGAATTATGTAGATAACTTTTTGGTGATTCCAGGGAGTCCAAGTTCATAATTTTTGGACATTTAGAATGAAAGTTATGAGTTTTTGAAGTTGTTGTTGTAGTTCTGTCCTTCAGTCGGGGACAGTGGAGGAAGGTTGCTCTGTTAGCAACCTTTGTTGCATAGTGGGGAAATTATAATAAATTTATTGAGAAATCTAGTTCTCTGTATTTTTCATAATGGTTTAGAACAATGGGTTTGGATGTACCAATTAAAAATACGAAATTCCTAAGTCGTTAGTACCAAAGATGACAGAATTGTCTTCGGAGATAAAAACGAAGACTTAGATGAAATAATTTGAACTTCTGATCACTTGAGAAGCCGTGTTTAGATTCCAGAGAACTTGGGTTCATGGTTTTTGGAGCTTTCAATCAAAAGTTATGGTTTTTCGTTTGTTGTCTGTCTGTTTGGATAGACTGGGTTTTGGGAGTGTATCGGTAAAGTTTCGGGTTGCGAATAGGAGTGGTTTATTTCATTTTGTTTTATGGCTGTGCTATGCACTTTTGAATGGTATTCTTAGTATACCTTATGAATGCTAGGTGGTGGGGAGAACCAGGGTTAGAGTCCTCCCGCCGTTGTCATCCGTCTAGCGATTGAGGCAAGTGCAAGCAGTGTAGAGTGAATTGTGATGCTTTATTCATGATAATTGCCATGGTTTACTTATGAAGTTATATCTACAATAATGTCACTGTACATTATTATCTCATGTTGATTTGAGAATATGAAGTTCATTTGCATCATGGCATTCATTCTTGAACCTTGGACTACGTGATAGCCAAGGATTGTTTCTTTTGAGGTCCCCATCATGCATTGGACAGGCATGAGGTCCCCATCATGCATTGGACGGGCGTGGGTCTGCACACTCGTGGAGTGTGGGCTTGAGGTCCCTATGCCTAAGGGCACAGGCTTGAGTACGCATCGACAGATGCACTACTCCGCATTACTGGTAATTTCAAACAGGGAAGAAAGAGCATTCTTAACATATGCATTGCATGCAAGTATAAGAGTTTTATTTGTGGTTTCCTTACTGATGCTCATATGAGGTTTTGACATCTTCATTTACTGGTCGTGATGTTTCGTTTATTATCACTATTGTACTTTGCTGAGTCGTGGACGCACGCTTGTTGTTGTTGTTCATTTTAGGTACCTCTCGTGGAAGCGACATGCATGGGAATGAGTAGTTTTGATGCATTTTACACTTAACCACCCATGGCAAATAAATTAGCTTATTTACCTAAAACTTCATGTTCATGCTATTTCCTTTAGTCTCAGACTATGTCCATCCTTCATGGTGGTTGATTCACTTGTAATCGTGGTAGCCAAGTTTTATCGTGGATGTTTCTATTTATGCTTTTAAATCTCAGATAATGATTCCTTTAATTCTTTTTGAAAGAATAAATTGAATGGTTTGATTAGTCTTACATCCTCGTAGTTCTGATGAATCTTGATGATTTATATTTAATTGTTAAAGAACTGCTCTCATTGTGTACCAATAGTCGTTTGATTTGGTTATTGGTTGAGAAATAGCAAGTCCTTTTGTCTAGGTTATTATTAAATGGTCGGTGGTATTCTTTAACTTGACTATCTGTGGAGTGTAATAGTTCTTGTTGATTAGAATTAATTCATCCCTTGTTGTTTGTCTTGCTAAAATTGTGTTAGTAAGATGAAGTAAAGTGAATAAGTATGGTGGTTTAGTAGCATTCTAGGCTCTATGTTGGGCTGGGGCATTGTAACATTAGCGATGACAAGGCTGACATAGGGCGGCCACATGGAGATGGGCGCTGAGCTGGCGCCAGGTGGCAGTGATGTGGCGGTCGGTTGGAGGTGGAGCATGGGGACAATGGTTGCCGGCGAACGATGGTGCGGTGGCAGCCAACGAGGGGTGGAATGGAGAGGGAGACACGGGGATAACAGTGCTCACCACGGCTGGGGTTGGGTGCGCACGGACAGCCGACGATGGCACGATGCAGTTGAAGGCGACGAGGTCGCTCCGATGGTGCTCCGGCGTCCAGACGGTGCACACGGCGTACAACGCGGCGTGTCAAAGCCGGAGGACGTGGCAAAGGCGGCAGATCTCCACTGTTGGTCGTGCAAACAGTGGCAGAGGAGCTTGCGGCCGGTGGTGAGGAAATGAGGATTTCGGTGAGGAGATAGGAGGAGAGGAGGTGAGCTTCGTGGGAATGGGTTGAGTGCAGTAAGGGGCTCTCAGTGCTCCCTTTTGTAGGGCAAGAGGGCAATAGGGGAGGGACATCGTGGGTGGTAGTTCACTGGCTCGGGCGATGGCATAAACACTCTGTTGAGGTGAGTAAAGGAGGGGTTAATGGCCGAAAAGGGATGCGGTGGAGTGGGGGTCTTGAATGGAATCAAATGCGCATGAAAAGGAAGAAGAAACGGGCGGCTTTAAGAGCTCACGCACATGGCAATGGCGGCTTGCATGGGGGAAGAAGAAGACCGGAGGAAGAAGAAAGGGTAGGGCCTAACAGGCGGGGCCCACGTGGAAGTGATAGTGGGAGAGGTGGAGAGGAGGTTGGCTGGTGCGGGGGCCGGACCAGGCGTGGGTGGGCTGGGCCGAGGGGGAAAATGGAAAATGGGCCGAGGAAAAAGGATTCGGTACCTTTGCAATTTTTGGATTTTAAATTTTTTCTGAATTTCAGAAATTGGAAGAAATCAAATAATAACCATTAATACTATCACAATTAAATAAGTAAAAGCATAGCAATATAATGGGAATAAACGGTAAAGCATACAGTGACAACCACTATCTACCATACACTTGCCTCCTTATCCTTGTGATGCAAGATAGCGATGCGGCGGCAATGCATAAGAGGCCACACTCCCTGGACAACAATTCAAAACATATCTCAAAAATCATACATTACAGCATAGACACTTTATTCTAACCGTCATCACACGTCTACACCAAACTGATCCTTTTAACCCGAAACTACCAGACACACTACACGCTACCCCAGTAGAAAAATGGCCCTGTCATACTCATATAAACTTCAAATTCGGCCATCGAAGACTTTTTGGAATCCTCATGAAACAACCTACATTTTCTTAGTTATTACGAAACTCTGATTCTACCGTTTTCTATTCCGTTCCTTTACCTGAAGACCGTTCTAGATTCTGTCCGAACAGTCCATTTCACAATTTTATATCTTTAATTCTACAACTTTAACATATATGAATAATATGAGTTATGGAAACTACACAAGATTTCCTACAATATTCCAGTTAACACAAATATTTAATTTTACAAACTTCTACACGAAATTGACCCAACTACACGAAGTCTGCCAACTACATCCAAAATCTAGACAACAGCCTTCCTGCAGGCCATACCTTTTTGCTTGCTATTCCTATTTTAACGATCCATACCTTCTTAGATAGCTAACATGATAACCTAACTTTTCTCTAATTGTGCTAAACTCTAATTCCGAGTATAAATACCCCTAATCATCCCCACAACGTTCTGCCCTAAACCTGATGAATCTGGATAGAACAGAAATCCAACTTCCCCTTAACCAAACGTTCTAAAAACAGAATAAAGATTAACCTAGGATAATGGGTTCAGATCGTTACCCTCGGAAACACAAAGCCAAAGCACGATTTTTCCCTCTTTTCCCTTCCCTTCTCTTCCCTCTTCCTCCTTCTAGCCAGCAACAGCGGTGGGCAGCGCCAGTAGGGAGAGGAGTGGCACAAGGACTGCAAGGGGAGGGGTGCTATAGTACACGACACTACAGTATTCAAGGGTGGCTAGGGTTTGCCCCCACCCCCCCCCCCGCCCTCCTAAGCCGGTTCCCCACTTGGGTATGAGAACACAGGCAATTTAACTTGTAATGCTTAACCCTCTAATTGGTTCTAGCATCACAAATTAAATTTCCCGTTCTCTGTGTATTATGTACCTCCCAGGAGCGATACACATACACCATCACAAACATCAAATCAATCCATACACAAGTTCTTACAATATCGAAACTTCATAATTTCCAACATATCGAACTTACAAGGTTCAATTTCATACAAAAGCGCCGACCGGCCAAATAACAATATAAATATCAAGTACACAGCAGAAAACAATGAATAAACTGAAATAAAAACACGAATTAATCATAAATAAATTCCCAATGGCTTGCGATAATCCTTAGGGCAACCGACTGGGTTCAAACCATAGCAAATCGACGTTCCTGCTCAATATTTCCTTACCCGATTTGACCTTACACCTGCTGTCTAGATCAGTAAAGAAAAGCAAACAGTGAGTACACAAATGTACTCCGCAAGACTTTACCAAGCCTATACATAACTACATGCAAGCCCTACTCAAAGAAGAACGCCATAGGGTTCATTTTTAGCACAAAGCAATATTTCGATTGAATACAAGTAGTAGATTCAAATTGCAGGTTAGCAAACATTTTTAATACTTCAAATAATAGCGAGTAATTAACAATAGACATTAACAGAACATCTACAGGTGGCTGCCCCTGCAATGCACAACATAGCATGACAAACCATTTGTAACACCCCAACTCAACATGAGTGTGAGGACCCCCGAATTATCTCCGTAAGACCGAGACTAAGCATGGTCTTAAGGACATAACCCGTGGGCCTCAAGTAAATGGATTCCAACTTAACTCAGTCCAAGTGAAAGGCTTAACTAAAACTAGAGCCCCGACGATCATGTGCGCTGCTCCCTTGCAAACACTACATGATTGCCGGCCCTCCAATTAGTTAAACACTACACTTAGTGGGTTAAATAGGAAGCCACTAACAGCGAGTATGCGAACACATTGGCTCCCAAGATCAGCGACCAATATGCCCATACTCTCATTCAACGTTGATCACATCCATACAACAATCATACATTCATAATTCAAAAGACGTACAACATAATAGTTCAAATGTATGACTATTACAAGTGGCCGACCGGCCAAATTGAAATAACATCATAAAGTAACAGCGGAAGCAATGTAATTAAACCAAAAGACCAGCATAGTATGCCCATAACCCATCGGCAACCGACTGGGGACAAAAGATAGCACTACTCGTCGTTGCCGCCTAAATCGGCGCCGACGAGATCGACGGGCTCACAAATCTCCTCACCTGAAATTGCAGCAACGGGTTGAGTACAAACGTATTATAAGTCTTACACAAATAAAAATTAGTTATGCATAGAGGTTGTTCCAAAGGACGGCTCATATTGGCTTAGTTTTGCGAAAGGACGCAACAATTTTAACAACCTACACATACTAGTTTTTCAATTGCCATTTTATAAACAGATTTGAAGTAGAAGTAAAGCATATGAATAAGTAACAAATGAATCATACAAAAGACAAAGTGGCTGTCCACTTTGAGTATAAACCAACATGAATAACCCATTCATGACGAACCAAGTTATAACCACAATTTTAATTTCATATCTAACAATAAGCAGCCACAAACTCAAGCGGTCGTCCATAACCGTGGACACGGCTATTCGAATAGATTTATACCCTGCAGGGGTGTACTACTTTACCCACACGACTTGATTAGCCCGTAAGCCTCCAGATGCCTCCGAATATAGCATACTTCCTATGGTATGCCGGCCGGGTAAACCAAGACTTAGTATTTTTCAGCAAGTTGATATCATTGAGTTGACTCGCCCATACGCGACGTAACCCCTTTTAAGTGTAGGCTATCCACCTACAACTAAACGGGCACGCAAGTTGTGCCGGAAATGCCAACCCAATTAATTAAAGCTTAAATAGGGCTCACCCTAACTATAAAGAATTGCAATTGGCACCCTTATGGATCATATATGCGATGGAACACATATACGCCCTCACACCACCAGTCATCAACTCAACAATACCAACCCCCTACTTAACTAAGCAGCACCCATACGCCGCGTGTGTTAGCACGAGTTTTGCTTGACCCGTAGGTACCCAAAGTTCGGTCCTTAACTGTCCAGACAAGTCTACCACTTTCCCAAGTCTCGTGCACGAAGGCACCATCACTAACCATCACTTGTCCAGACCACAAGTTCATTTAAAATGATAAAATTTAACTCATAAAATAGATACGAAGATCTGAAACAAAAGTATATAAAGAAAGTTGTGTTTATCCCATAATTGTCGGGTTATTCCCGACAATCAATCTACCGTTCTAGACTTGCATGGCTAAGCAAACCCAAACCATAGATAATTCACACAACCTATTTTAAGCATGTGGTACTGTAGTTATTCATAATTCAAGATAATCCTCAAGAGTGGGACATAACTATTCTACACATCACAAAAATAGCGACATTGTAAAATAATCATGCAAGCAATTATCATTGCACTAACTTAACAAAACTAGGATCAAATATGATGCAAAAGAAAGTTCAAATGATGCTTGCCTTGCTGGTAGCTAAGCTGCTCTCCCTCAGTAGCGTAAAGATTGATATCAATAGGCTCGGTATCTAGATAAATACAATACCGAATAAATAGCGAGAAATACTCAAAAATCCAAAGTACTCAAAAATGCATGATTTTTCTACAGTAGGTAAATCAGGATTTTATATGAACTTAGGTGAAAGAATTTCTCCATTTGGATTTAGCATGTGAGAGTTATAACGATTTGAATTTCAGCTTTCAATATGCCCTCTTTAATTAATTTAATTATGGGGTCAAAATTTGTAGATCAGTAGAGGGTATAAGGATTATATGGATAAATTTAGAATATTAATACAAGACTAAATCAGTTGAGTTTGCCTCATTTGGAGTTTTCATGATTTAGTTATTCATTTTCAAAGTTGTCAGCCTTTTCTATTGTAAAAATAATAAGTTTATGGATCATTTTCCATAGTAATACTCTCTGCTACAGAGACAAGTTTGAAACCAATTTTAATAATAAGTTCATTAAAAATGAAAATTACCAGAAGTGGTTTCACCTATTTTGGAGTTACCATGTATTTGTTGTGCATTTTTAAAGTTAACAACATTTACTAGTATACAAAATAATTTGGGTTTTGGGTTATCCTCCACCAAATACATTCTCTGGGACAGTGATGTGTGTGAAAACAATTTTATAATAAAGTTCAGTTAAGATCCAGATTAACAAAATTAGCTTCACTGTTTTTGGAATTAAGGTGATTTAGTTATGTATTTTTGAAGTTATACATATTTTTCAGTGTATAAATAACCAAATTTCAGATTTTCTAAATCTTTTAATACTTTTCTCACCGCACGTGGGCTAGCCCTCGCCATCGCCAATGGGCTCGCTTTGCCAGCTGCCCATCACAATGCGTGCGCAAGCGCGTGTGTTACACAGGTCCGGCTCGTGAGCCGTTGGATTTGAATCCAACGGTCACCAATCGTGGCCGAAGAAATGGTCCGATCGGCGCATCGATCGTGACCGTCCAATGCGCAACGCACGGCTCAGATTTGCGGCGCGTCCAGAGCGGTCCGAACGGCCCCATCGAATCAAAGCCGTCGATTTTGCATCCAACGGTCAAGAATGACCCAAGTTATAAGCGCCTGAAACGGTATGTTTTAATTCGTGGGCCCACATGTAAGTGACTACTTATTTCCTTAAGACAGTTATTTACGTTAATTATCGTCATTAATCCTTAAGCGTTCTGCTACAGTGTTGTCGGACGGCCCGACAACACCGTGCTGGCTTTCCCGGCGTCTCACCGGCGCTATGCGCCACGGCGGCGCTGATCGATGGCATAGAAAAGTGCGCCAAGATATGCGCTTTGGAGGGAGACTCACAAAGGCGGCGGTGCTGCTGCATCCGACGGCCAGCCGGCGGCAGTGGAGGTGACAAATCTGAAACACGGCAACAAAGAAAGTGAAGCTCCAACAAGAAACAAGCGGGTGCCCGAGGTCTAGGGGACTAATGAGAGGTTACCTAAGCTGAGGAGGGTGCTTGGGAAAGCTTGGAGGTTGCTGGAGCGTGGCCGGAGCGGAAGAAGATGACGGCGGCGACAAGCTTTAACGAGGAGGAGCGTCCCTGAGCCGAAACAAGGAGGGTGAGTAATCTGAGAAGCTCAAGGACACCTCAATGATGCTACAGGAGCAAGGAATTGAAGTAGGGCTTACCAGAATGAAGTGGGAGATGAAGAGTTGCTTGACGGCCGAAAGTGGTTCAAGCCCCAAATTCGCACGATCCTGTCGTGCATTATCAAAATACACTTAGGGGTTTTCAACCTTATGCTAAAATACAAGATGTGACACGAAAGTTTGAGGATAATACCTCCCGGATTTGATAATGGCAAGGGGAGCTCCTCGGGTGCGCGCCCTGGAAGTGAGCTAGAGCACGAGGGCGAACCAAACTCTACAAGCAAAAGCAAGAGTCGAGCTTAGCAAAAATGGAGAGGTCGTAGAGCAAGGAGTTGAGCACCACCACGCGGAGGAAGCTTACCCGAAAGGCACCCCCGGGAGAGCTTCCCCTTCCTCAGCCACCGAGAGGAAGAGTGAGGAAGAAAGGGGTGAATGGGGGGTATTATCCACGGGAAAGGGACGGAGTGGAGGCGGCGTTAGATGGAGAAGCGCCAGGAGTGGTCAACGGCCGCGGTGCGGTCACGGTGGTGACGGAGCAGCGCCGAGCATCGCGGCCGCGTGGAGCTCGGCCTCTGCGCGAGCGCCTGCCCGTTGGAGAAGACAGGTCCGACAGGTGGGACCGAGGCGGCAACGACTCAAGGCGCGGAAGGCAACGGGGCGACGTGGCTCAACGAACGCCATTTGATCGGGATCTGACGGCTACGATACAAGGTGAGGTTTTGAGCTGTTGAAGGGGTGCGACGATCTGGGCCGTCCGTCTTTGATCCAACGCGTGCATGCGGAGGGTACACATAGGTGGTTGGACTGAGACAGCTTGCTGCTTTGGGCTCGAGCCCGAGGAATAGTGCTCGACCAGTTTGGTTTAGGGTTTGACCTGAATTTAATTTGTTTTGTCCACTTTGACTAAGGTGCTAAAAATAGAAATAAAATTCCTAAAATTGTGAAATAAATCACATAGGTTCCTGGGAAGGTCTAGTGTCTATAAAAATTATAATATCATACTGTTCATGATATAATTTGGATAGTATAAATTCAAACTTAGGGTAGGTCATATAATTGGGTTTGAATTTTAATAGGGTTTAAACTTGTTCCAAAAATTTAGGAAAAATTATATTAATTCATGATAATTAATATAGTATTTGAATAAATTATTTCCAAGGAAACTTTAGTAGCATGTGTTCTGGTTTTTCTTTTGGGGTTCCATTTACAATATAAGTTTAATCCCTTTCACAGATTTTCCAAGTGCAATATGAAATGTAAATGCTAGAAATCATGATGCATGCTGGTGAGATGCGTAGTAATCAACTTTATTAATTTCGGATTATCATGAGATGTACAGTAATCCTTTTTATTTATTTGACGATGCGATAAACCTCCCCCCCTTACAAAAGATCTCGTCCCCGAGATCGTGTTAGGGTGGAAGTTGGATAGAAAGGTTCTAAAAGATTTTATTATATCAATTGTCTTTATTTCTTTCCAAGATAGTGCTAAGATGCATTGCAAGGGAACCAAGTATAATCTTACGTTTTCCTTACCACTGCTTTGTTTAACCTTGCCTTTCTTGACATGAAGGCACTTTTAAGTAAAGAGTTCCGGATATTCTTGTCGGAATTGATCCTCACGTTCCCAGGTAGCTTCATCTTCAGTATGATTGCTCCATTGCACTTTGATGAACTTGACATTGCGATTCCTTGTCTTGCGTTCTGCTTCTTCAAGAATGCGGATAGGACGTTCCGGATAAGAAAGATCGGATTGCAATTCGAGTTCTTCTAACTCAGTGACTTCGGTAGGAACTCGAAGACACTTCTTCAATTGAGAAACGTGGAAAACATCGTGAACATCCGATAGTGAAGGTGGCAATTCCAAACGATAGGCCACGGATCCTATTTTTGCTAGAATACGGAATGGTCCGATGTAGCGAGGTGCCAATTTGCCTTTAACTTGGAAACGATGCATTCCTTTCATTGGAGAGACTTTAAGGTAGACATGATCATTTACTTCGAAACTCAACTCCCGACGACGACGGTCGGCATAAGACTTTTGACGAGATTGAGCTGTTCGAAGTCGCTCGCGGATGACACGAACTTGCTCTTCCGCGTCCTCCACCAAGGTTGGACCATAAAATGGTCTCTCCCCGGCTTCAGACCAGTTCAAAGGTGTCCTACAAGCTCTCCCATACAATGCCTCAAAGGGGGACATTTGTATGCTTGATTGGAAACTATTGTTGTAGGAGAACTCCGCAAACGGTAAGCATTTCTCCCAATTGTTGCTATAAGATAGCACACAAGCTCGGAGAAGGTCTTCTAAAATTTGGTTCACCCTTTCAGTTTGTCCATCTGTTTGCGGATGGTAAGCGGAGCTGAAAGATAGATTGGTCCCCATGGCCTTATGTAGGCATCCCCAAAAATAGGATGTGAATTGAGGGCCTCTATCAGACACGATCACTTTTGGGACACCATGGAGACAAACAATTCTTGAAATATAAAGCTCGGCCAACTTGTCTCCGTGGTAAGTGGTCTTGACAGGAATAAAGTGAGCAACCTTTGTTAGGCGATCGACGATCACCCAAATGGAATCGAATCCAGATTGAGTTCTTGGAAGGCCGGTGATAAAATCCATGCCAACTTCTTCCCACTTCCACTTGGGAATGGGCAGGGTTGTAGAGTACTCTTGGCTTTAAATGCTCAAATTTTGACTCTTTGGCATACATCACAACCGGCAACAAACTGAGCGATTTGTTGTTTCATTCGACTCCACCAAAGTCGTTTCTTTAAATCATGGTACATTTTGGTACTACCTGGATGTATAGAGAACTTAGAATCATGAGCCTCTTTGAGAATAAGCTCTCTCAAAGTATGATCAAAAGGTACTACCAACCGGTTTCCGAAACAAAGGGCACCATGTGCATCTTCTTTGAAGCATTTGGCCTTGCCTCTCTTCATTTCAGCCCGGATCTTTGCGACTTCCATGTCGGTCTTTTGAGCTTCTCAAATCTGGTCCTCAAGTGTAAAACTCACACTTAGGGTAGCTAGAGAACCTTCTTTAATTATTTCTAGGTGGAGACGTTGCATTGCAGCACACAGTCCTGTTGCAAAAGGAGTTACCGATACACAGTTGCATTGATATTTTCTGCTCAATGCATCGGCAACAACATTGGCTTTACCGGGATGATAATGAAGTCCCATATCATAATCCTTGATCAACTCAAGCCATCTTCTTTGTCTCAAGTTCAGATCGGCTTGGGTGAAAATATATTTGAGACTCTTGTGATCGGTATAAACCTCGTAGCGATTACCTATGAGGTAATGTCGCCATATTTTCAAAGCATGAACTACGGCTGCAAGCTCTAAGTCATGTGTGGGATAATTAGCTTGATGAGGCCTCAATTGCCTTGACGCATATGCCACCACTTGGCCCTCTTGCATGAGCACACAACCGAGCCCATGGCGAGATGCATCACAATAAATATCGAAGCTCTTATGAATATCCGGCAGGATGAGCACGAGAGCTTTGGTCAGAAGACCTTTCAAGGTGTGAAAACTTTCCTCACATTCTGCTGACCATTCAAACTTCTTTTCCTTCTTTAAGAGTTGGGTCATTGGCCTCGCAATTTTGGAAAAATCTTTGATGAATCTGCGGTAGTATCCCGCAAGTCCAAGGAAACTGCGAATGTCGGTGACGCTCTTGGGTTGTTTCCAGTCAAGTACATCTTGCACCTTGCTTGGATCAACAGCGACACCACCCTTGGATAGGACATGACCCAAGAAACTAACTTCGCGCAGCCAGAATTCGCATTTGCTAAACTTGGCATACAACTGATGCTGCCGAAGCTTTTCCAACACAAGCCGCAGGTGCTGCTCATGTTCTTCATCAGTCTTTGAATAGATAAGGATATCATCGATGAATACGACGACAAACTTATCTAAGTACTCCATGAAAACCAAATTCATGAGGTTCATGAAGTAAGCTGGAGCATTCGTCAATCCGAAAGACATAACAGTGTACTCGTACAGACCGTAACGAGTGGAGAAAGCTGTCTTCGGTATGTCTTCAGCTCTAACTTTGATTTGATGGTAGCCTAATCTCAAATCAACCTTGGAGAAAACCTGGGCTCCATTCAATTGATCGAACAAATCATCAATTCTAGGAAGTGGATATTTGTTCTTGACAGTTACTTCGTTCAACGGACGGTAGTCGACACACATCCGCAAACTCTTGTCCTTCTTCTTGACAAAGATAGCCGGACATCCCCAAGGTGAGGAGCTCGGCCTAATAAATCCCTTATCTAAAAGTTCTTTAAGTTGTTCTTTTAGTTCCACTAACTCATTAGGAGGCATCCGATACGGCCTTTTTGAAATTGGGGCGGTACCGGGCGCAAGCTCGATCACGAATTCAACTTCGCGATCAGGGGCATGCCTGGAAGTTCTTCTAGAAAGACATCTGGATAGTCACATACCACTGGTACCTTCTCCAAATCAAGGGAGGTACTAGCCTCTAGGGCATAAAGATGAGAGTTGCCCACTAGAGGTGCAAAAACGACATGGCTGCCGTCCTCGCTCGTGACTGAAACTAATCGTTGGGCACAATCGATCTTTCCCTTATTTTTGGACAGCCAATCCATCCCTAAGATTACATCAATACCCACTGAACTTATCACAATTAAATTTGCCAAGAAATTAGTCTTTTCAATTTCTATTTTTACGTCCCGACAGACTTGATCGGTTTGGAAAGCCGATCCCGGAGACTGAATATGATAAGGTGGGTGAAGCTTAAGTATTTCAAATTGATTAAGTGCAGCATATTCTCTTTTTATGAATGAATGGGATGCTCCTGAATCAAATAAAACTGATGCTGGACAAGAATTAACAAGAAGGGTACCTAACACGATGTCCAGAGCGCCGCTTGCCTCCTCAAGCGATGGCGTGGTTGACTTCGCCACGCAGGACCCGAGGAGGAGGAGGGTAGATACCGCCTCTAGTAGGTGGTGCAGTCTTGTCGCACTGATGTAGTAGGAGCCTCAGAGGTTCGAGGCATTCCTCATTTGCATGGCGAGGCACTTATCTGCATAGTGGCCCTGACGACCACAATGAAAGCATGTGACATTAGGCCTATATGGGCTGCTGCCTTGGGAGTGCTTACCCCCAATAAACTTCTGAGCTGCTGGAGATGCTGAGGAAGTCCTCAGTGGTGCTGGAGCTGGATAGCGTGAAGTCTGAGGTGGTCCAATGCGCTGCCTGGGATAGCTGCCACTAGCTGAACTTTGTGCAGCCTTCTTCCTCTTCTTAGACTCTTCCAAGGCCACACTCTTATGCTCCACCACTATGGCTTTGTTCACCATATGCTGGAAATTGTGAAAATCATGGACTGACCAAGGCTAGTCAGATCTCTCACCAAACCGCTCATGAAACGGTTCGGCGGCATTTAGCATCTGTGGAGACATCATCTGGGGCATAGCGAGCCAATGAGTTGAACTCATGGAGATACTCAGGATCGTTTCTTCCCTTGCTTCAAGGCAAGGAATCTTCTTGCTGATGGACATAACTCCATCAGGAATGTGTGCCTCTCTGAAAGCTGTGCGAAATTCGTTCCATGAAGGAACGTCTCCATCAAGCTGCATGGCGGAGAGATTGTCCTACCATGCGCTAGCAGCGCCTTCCAGCTGATAGCTAGCAAAGAGTACTCTCTCAATGCCCGTGCATTGAGCGATGGCTAGCTTCTTTTCGATGTCCCGCAGCCAGTCTTCCGCCTCCATCGGGTCTTCAGTGCCCGCAAAAGTAGGAGGGTTAGTCCGCTGAAAGTCAGCGAGACCTCCCTGAGCTCTGTAGTTCCCACCTCCTCCATTGCAATGAGCGGAGAGGTGTTACGGGCAATCGCCTCCAAGATCCTAGTCTGGTCCATCCTATTTCTCTCGATCTGAGCCAACACCTCCGCCATGGAAGGAGGCGGTGGAAGTACTTCCTCAGGCGTGCGACCTTGCTGATGACGTGGGTGAGAAGGTTCACCCATTGCAACTGAGCGCTGTTCGAGGGGTGGGGAACCCTCATCACGCTGCGCTCTTGAGCGGGTGTTAGGACCTGTCATCCTGTAGTGACATAGATGGTTAGAAAATTTACTAAGTTATACATAAGCATGCATAAAGATAAATACACAAAAATACGCAAGAACATAACACCAAATGGGGGTACAAGGCACTAGGGCCGGTACAAGATCCAATAGAAACCATACATAGAGTTCCGGTACAATTACATTGATTAGCCCAAAGGCGAATGGTAACTGTCCGGAATAAAAGTTCTTGCAAATAACACAAAAGTTCCAACCATACTAGGCTATTACAGGAATTTTAAAGATACAAGCATCGCTGAACACATGACAGACAAATGAGCTAACTACCCTAACATCCTAGATATTGTTCCGGCCGAAGTTCACCGGAAACTCATCGAGAAGGTGACATCCAGGATCTCAGATCATCGGGTCCCCTAGGTTAGGAGACGCATAAAAGCGACCCTCGCCATTAAGATGGCCTTCAACCACGGGAAGGCGATACTCGGGTGGTGCGTAATGGTAGGGAGAGATCACATTAGCACCATACAAAGATATCAAGATGAATAAGCCTCATGTCATGCATAAGTCGCAGTGCTCTGAGCTATGATGAGACGGCGCGCGCCTCCCATAACTCATGCACGGTGCAACGATGCATCAGATCCATAGCATGCACCAGCCTCGCCAACTGTCGGACTTGGGGATCCTCCCCGAACTGAATCCTGGCGAACCTACTCACTTCCCCGGCATGTGCTTGCATGGGGAAATGGTCATAGGGAGGCTGGGACAGCTCAGTCAAATCATAGCGAAGGCGACTCATGGCCATCCAAGCGACCTCCTGAAGCGCCATGGCCTCAGAAGTGCCTCGTGCTTGAAAACGATATGGAATGCTTCCAGTAACACGCCTAGCAATGATGTCAGCTACGGCCAAGTATTCCTCCATTCCTGGCCCTCGGTCTCGGCGATAAATGGAATACGTCGGCTGATAGGTGAAGTTGGCCCTCCACATCATGTCTCGAAGCAACTCCGGGTATCCTCCCACGTTCTCAGCTTGTGTTTCCCGAACAAGGTATTGAGGATTCATCTAAAAGACAAGAAGGACAAGGTAAGTTAGTTCTGTAAACAAAACCAGAATAGGGTAAGAAATGATTCTAAGATGGATGAGGAATAAAAGATACCCTTAACTTAACTTTCCAAAGTAATTTTGATAACAAAGAAAATATTTTGACCAAGAGGCTTGCTAAACTTAACGCCCATGCTAACTCTAACCTACAGTCAGTATGGCTCTGATACCAACGCTTGTGAGGACCCCCGAATTATCTCCGTAAGACCGAGACTAAGCATGGTCTTAAGGACATAATCCGTGGGCCTCAAGTAAATGGATTCCAACTTAACTCAGTCCAAGTGAAAGGCTTAACTAAAACTAGAGCCCCGACGATCATGTGCGCTGCTCCCTTGCAAACACTACAAAATTGCCGGCCCTCCAATTAGTTAAACACTACACTTAGTGGGTTAAATAGGAAGCCACTAACAGCGAGTATGCGAACACATTGGCTCCCAAGATCAGCGACCAATATGCCCATACTCTCATTCAACGTTGATCACATCCATACAACAATCATACATTCATAATTCAAAAGACGTACAACATAATAGTTCAAATGTATGACTATTACAAGTGGCCGACCGGCCAAATTGAAATAACATCATAAAGTAACAGCGGAAGCAATGTAATTAAACCAAAAGACCAGCATAGTATGCCCATAACCCATCGGCAACCGACTGGGGACAAAAGATAGCACTACTCGTCAGCGTCGCCTAAATCGGCGCTGACGAGATCGACGGGCTCACAAATCTCCTCACCTGAAATTGCAGCAACCGGGTTGAGTACAAACGTACTCGCAAGTCTTACACAAATAAAAATTAGTTATGCATAGAGGTTGTTCCAAAGGACGGCTCATATTGGCTTAGTTTTGCGAAAGGACGCAACAATTTTAACAACCTACACATACTAGTTTTTCAATTGCCATTTTATAAACAGATTTGAAGTAGAAGTAAAGCATATGAATAAGTAAAAAATGAATCATACAAAAGACAAAGTGGCTGTCCACTTTGAGTATAAACCAACATGAATAACCCATTCATGACGAACCAAGTTATAACCACAATTTTAATTTCATATCTAACAATAAGCGACCACAAACTCAAGCGTGCGTCCATAACCGTGGACACGGCTATTCGAATAGATTTATACCTGCAGGGGTGTACTACTTACCCACACGACTTGATTAGCCCGTAAGCCTCCGGATGCCTCCGAATATAGCATACTTCCTATGGTATGCCGGTAAGATAAACCAAGACTTAGTATTTTTAGCAAGTTGATATCATTGAGTTGACTCGCCCATACGCGACGTAACCCCTTTTAAGTGTAGGCTATCCACCTACAACTAAACGGGCACGCAAGTTCTGCCGGAAAATGCCAACCCAATTAATTAAAGCTTAAATAGGGCTCACCCTAACTATAAAGAATTGCAATTGGCACCCTTATGGATCATATATGCGATGGAACACATATACGCCCTCACACCACCAGTCATCAACTCAACAATACCAACCCCTACTTAACTAAGCAGCACCCATACGCGTGTGTTAGCACGAAGTTTTGCTTGACCGTAGGTACCCAAAGTTCGGTCCTTAACTGTCCAGACAAGTCTACCACTTTCCCAAGTCTCGTGCACGAAGGCACCATCACTAACCATCACTTGTCCAGACCACAAGTTCATTTAAAATGATAAAATTTAACTCATAAAACAGATACGAAGATCTGAAACAAAAGTATATAAAGAAAGTTGTGTTTATCCCATAATTGTCGGGTTATTCCCGACAATCAATCTACCGTTCTAGACTTGCATGGCTAAGCAAACCCAAACCATAGATAATTCACACAACCTATTTTAAGCATGTGGTACTGAAGTTATTCATAATTCAAGATAATCCTCAAGAGTGGGACATAACTATTCTACACATCACAAAAATAGCGACATTGTAAAATAATCATGCAAGCAATTATCATTGCACTAACTTAACAAAACTAGGATCAAATATGATGCAAAAGAAAGTTCAAATGATGCTTGCCTTGCTGGTAGCTAAGCTGCTCTCCCTCAGTAGCGTAAAGATCGATATCAATAGGCTCGGTATCTAGATAAATACAATACCGAATAAATAGCGAGAAATACTCAAAAATCCAAAGTACTCAAAAATGCATGATTTTTCTACAGTAGGTAAATCAGGATTTTAGATGAACTTAGGTGAAGGAATTTCTCCATTTGGATTTAGCATGTGAGAGTTATAACGATTTGAATTTCAACTTTCAATATGCCCTCTTTAATTAATTTAATTATGGGGTCAAAATTTGTAGATCAGTAGAGGGTATAAGGATTATATGGATAAATTTAGAATATTAATACAAGACTAAATCAGTTGAGTTTGCCTCATTTGGAGTTTTCATGATTTAGTTATTCATTTTCAAAGTTGTCAGCCTTTTCTATTGTAAAAATAATAAGTTTATGGATCATTTTCCATAGTAATACTCTCTGCTACAGAGACAAGTTTGAAACCAATTTTAATAATAAGTTCATTAAAAATGAAAATTACCAGAAGTGGTTTCACCTATTTTGGAGTTACCATGTATTTGTTGTGCATTTTTAAAGTTAACAACATTTACTAGTATACAAAATAATTTGGGTTTTGGGTTATCCTCCACCAAATACATTCTCTGGGACAGTGATGTGTGTGAAACCAATTTTATAATAAAGTTCAGTTAAGATCCAGATTAACAAAATTAGCTTCACTGTTTTTGGAATTAAGGTGATTTAGTTATGTATTTTGAAGTTATACATATTTTTCAGGTATAAATAACCAAATTTCAGATTTTCTAAATCTTTTAATACTTTTCTCACAAGACGTGGGCTAGCCCTGCCATCGCCAATGGGCTCTGCTTTGCCGCCCACCAGCCATGGCGATGGTGCGTGTGTTACATGTGTCCGCTCGTGAGCCGTTGGATTTGAATCCAACGGTCACCAATCGCGGCCGAAGAAATGGTCCGATCGGCGCATCGATCGTGACCGTCCAATGCGCAACGCACGGCTCAGATTTGCGGCGCGTCCAGAGCGGTCCGAACGGCCCCATCGAATCAAAGCCATCGATTTCGCATCCAACGGTCAAGAATGACCCAAGTTATAAGCGCCTGAAACGGTATGTTTTAATTCGTGGGCCCACATGTAAGTGACTACTTATTTCCTTAAGACAGTTATTTACGTTAATTATCGTCGTTAATCCTTAAGCGTTCTGCTACAGTGATGTCGGACGGCCCGACAACACCGTCTTTAGCTTTCGGCGTCTCACCGGCGCCTGCATGTCGCCACGGCGGCGCTGATGCGATGGCATAGACAGTGCGCCAAGATATTGCGCAGAGGGAGACTCACAGCAGCGGCGGTCTTTGCTCTGCATCGACGGCCAGCCGACGGCGAGTGGAGGTGACAAATACTGGAAACACGGCAACAGCAAAGTGAAGCTCCGCAGCGCAAACAAGCGGGTGCCCGAGGTCTAGGGGACTAATGATAGGTTACCTAAGCTGAGGAGGGTGCTTGGGAAAGCTTGGAGGTTGCTGGAGCGTGGCCGGAGCTGAAGAAGATGACGGTGGCGACAAGCTTTAACGAGGAGGAGCGTCCCTGAGCCGAAACAAGGAGGGTGAGTAATCTGAGAAGCTCAAGGACTCCTCAATGATGCTACAGGAGCAAGGAATTGAAGTAGGGCTTACCAGAATGAAGTGGGAGATGAAGAGTTGCTTGACGGCCGAAAGTGGTTCAAGCCCCAAATTCGCACGATCCTGTCGTGCATTATCAAAATACACTTAGGGGTTTTCAACCTTATGCTAAAATACAAGATGTGACACGAAAGTTTGAGGATAATACCTCCCGGATTTGATAATGGCAAGGGGAGCTCCTCGGGTGCGCGCCCTGGAAGTGAGCTAGAGCACGAGGGCGAACCAAACTCTACAAGCAAAAGCAAGAGTCGAGCTTAGCAAAAATGGAGAGGTCGTAGAGCAAGGAGTTGAGCACCACCACGCGGAGGAAGCTATTCAAAGGCACCCCGGAGAGCTTCCTTCCTCGACCACCGAGAGGAAGAGTGAGGAAGAAAGGGGTGAATGGGGGTATTATCCACGGAAAGGGACGGAGTGGAGGCGGTGTTAGATGGAGAAGCGCCAGAGTGGTCAACGGCATGGCGGCATCACGCAGTGGTGACGGAGCAACCTGAGCATCGCGGCAGCGTGGAGCTCGGCCTCTGCTTGCGGCCTTTGCCGATGGAGAAGACAGTCCGGCAGTGGGACCGAGGTGGCGCGACTCAAGGCGCGGAAGGCAACGGGTGGCGTGGCTCAACGAACGCCATTTGATCGGGATCTGACGGCTACGATACAAGGTGAGGTTTTGAGCTGTTGAAGGGGTGCGACGATCTGGGCCGTCGGTCTTTGATCCAACGCGTGCATGCGGAGGGTACACTTAGGTGGTTGGACCGAGACGACTTCTTTGCTTGGGCTCGAGCCCGAGGAATAGTGCTTCGACCAGTTTGGTTTAGGGTTTGACCTGAATTTAATTTGTTTTGTCCACTTTGACTAAGGTGCTAAAAATAGAAATAAAATTCCTAAAATTGTGAAATAAATCACATAGGTTCCTGGGAAGGTTTAGTGTCTATAAAAATTATAATATCATACTGTTCATGATATAATTTGGATAGTATAAATTCAAACTTAGGGTAGGTCATATAATTGGGTTTGAATTTTAATAGGGTTTAAACTTGTTCCAAAAATTTAGGAAAAATTATATTAATTCATGATAATTAATATAGTATTTGAATAAATTATTTCAAGGAAACTTTAGTAGCATGTGTTCTGGTTTTTCTTTTGGGGTTCCATTTACAATATAAGTTTAATCCCTTTCACAGATTTTCCAAGTGCAATATGAAATGTAAATGCTAGAAATCATGATGCATGCTGGTGAGATGCATAGTAATCAACTTTATTAATTTGGGATTATCATGAGATGTACAGTAATCCTTTTTATTTATTTGAGGATGCGACAATGAGCCTGGACTGCTACTAAACCAACATTTTAACCAATTAAAAACTAAGACATTTCTATAAAATTCGGCAAAACCTCCTTTGTATAGGTGACTATACTAGAGATTCTAACAGTCTAATATAACATAAATCAATAATTCCAATCATTCAATTTAAACTAATCATCACAGATCATCCAAGGTATGCTAAACAACTAAAGCATAACTCAATAGGCAACCATAATCTTCTAATCAACTCTATTACAATTTATTCCAAGCATAAAGAGTAAACATAGATAATTCTTTAAGCAGATTATTCAAAAACTAAATCATCAATTCAATTTATTCCAAAGTGAATCATTCGTGCCAAGGTGCAATCACTGTTATGACTACTCCCTCCCATGCATGCCGTTCTTGTAAGGGGTACCTAAAACCACAAACAACAGCAAGAGTGAGTCCACAGACTCGGCATAGTACAAATAAAAAAGACATTATAATACACAATTATAACATCAGCATCTATTCCCATAACTTCGCATTAAAAACATAACACATGCTTATGCAATGCATACTTTCTCTTTAACTCTCTTTGCATTTTACCGGTAATGCGGGGTATGCAACCGTCGATGCATACCCATGCATGTGCTTGTAAGCACAGGGACCAAGAGCCCATACTCCACAAGTATGAGGACCACAAGCCCACCCTTCACAAGTGTGTGGACCACAAGCCCGTCATATACATGATGGAGACCTCAAAGAAATGCTTGGTCACCACATGACCAAGCCTCAAATATGATAGCAGCATGCACAAGAGCAATTACACTATCCATCTTAACATGTACTAACAGCAGCATCAAACATGAATAAGCTTACTCATATTTCTAGCATTCACAATCATTAATATACATTTCATACTGGCAACCATGCATAGCTAATATGTACCAAATACTTGCAATCACGATCAATAACTCATAATCAATCTAACAATCAAAGTACTTGCCTCAACCGTGCGAAAATGGAGAATGCGAGGTGGGCGCTGCCCCCAGGACCACTTCCCCACTTGAATTAATTTAACAAGCATTCTAAGATAGCAATTTTGGAACAACAACTAAACTAGAAGTAAATACGAACTCACTATATTCTCTAGCGCAATCCCAACTCCAAACTCCTAAATATTGATCTGTCCAATCGACAAATAGTCATAATTAAAAGTTCATATCTTTTAGTACAGAGATAAAAATGGGGTGTTCTTGGCCTTTATGGAAATATTATCAAATTCTACAACCAAACCTAGTTGGTGAGCCTTTCAGATTCGGCCATCTACTACCTTTACCAAGTTGATTAACAAAACAGCTATTTCACGTCAAGGTTTTTGGACAGAGACATTAAAACCATCATATCTTTCAGTATATGTATCCAAATTTCATGATCTTTAGCTTTCTGGAAAGCTAAGCCAATTATCTACATCTTTTGTTATAGTGAGATCTCCTAAATATTCTATTAACTATTTTCTATATTCCGATTACCACTAACTATCAGGATTATGACAGAATTGCGGAACAGTAGCGCTATAAAATTCATAACTCTTGAACCGCTCGTCCAAACGATGTGATCTAGTACTCTACGGAAATGTATCGACATCGGCTACAATTCTCTAGCAGGCGTCTAGGACAGATTCCGCAATTAAAGTCATCAAAATCGTTGGCCAATCCTGACTACCCTAAACAGATCTAATACCGACATTGCTTATTAATCATGAATTCGCTACTAGACGAGTGGGGATCGAGATTACCTTGATGAACCTGCTGTAGATCACGAACCTAGCCCGTGACCTCTCCCCTTCCCCTCTCTCTTCTCCCCTTTCCTTCTCTCTTCTTCTTCTTGGCCGACCAACCTGGGCGTCGTTCTCCTTCCGCCACTCGACCGGCAGCTACGGGGATCCTCTTTACCACCAGCAGGGGGCTTCAATGGAGGAGGAGGTGCTGCTAGAGATGGGGAGGCACAGGGGAAGAGACCCAAGGGCTGGCGGCTACAAAGGGAATGGGGGTGGCGGCTACAAGGGAAGGAGGAGGAATAGTGGGGGGACGGCTAGGGTTTGGGGGAGGGTGGCGCCTCCCCCCCTATGGCCGGCCACCTCAAGGCCTTATGGGCCAAGGCCCAGGCCCAGGTTGCCTGAATATAGCAAAAAACCCCCCTTTCTTACTGCTAAAAAACTATTTTCTATTTGGTCCTTCTCCTAATTCAACAATTCCCTCTCGAATATTCTTTCGAATACTTTTGGGATATTACACCATTCTCAATACCACCCATCAAGTTTTAAGTTTAAATTCTAAAATGTTGAGTCTAATTCTTGTGGGAAATAACCAAGCGTGTCCATAACCTAGGACGAGGCTATTCGAATAGTTATGTAATACCCCGTTTTGTGGTTAAAGAGTTTAGCGTTCGGGAGAGGTAATTAATTAAAAATTTGGGATTTTATGGGAGAATTGTGGACTTGGGCCTCCGGCCTAGGCTAATGAGGCATGTGGCTGGTCTTGTGTGGGCCAAGAGACGGGAGAAGGCACCCCCAAATAGGGACCAATCCAGCCCAAGCTACCCCTCCTTCCCTTTAAACCCTAACCGAGTCCATCCCTCCCCTTCCCTTTCCCTCACTAGTCGCCACCCTCCACCTGCCTTGGCGTCGCCCCCAACACTTCTCCTGGACCACGCCCGGTGCTTGGCTCTGCCGCCCTGCTCTGCCTCATGCTACTCGACCGAATAGCCCAGGTCCTGAGCATGGCGCCGCCGCCTCCACCGGTCTTCCCTTCCGCAACCACCACCGGTGCTGTTGTTGCACCCAGTCCTCCCGCGCGTACTGGTTCTTGGCCTGGTCTGCGTCGCTAACCCGGTCGGTGCCCACGCGGAGCGCCCGTGCCCTTGCGGCTCCTCCCCGCGCCTTTGGGCTCCTCCCCCTTCCCGGTTCCCCTTTTCGTTTTATTTGGATTTTGGTGGTTGATTCAGTTCTGATGCTAGTCAATTTTTTATTAAGCCTATACTTGGTGATTGAGGAGGGTTGCTAGTGATGGTGTCATCATCGTGCCCACCCGTCTTGCTGGCCCTGTGCTCTCGGTCCCGAGTCCTTGGAGAGGTAGCACCAGCGGCTGCCGGTGTACAAGTACCACAGGGCCATCCTCTACCTGGTGGAGCGACACACCACGATCGTCGTCGTCAACGAGACTGGAAGCGGCAAGTCCACGCCGATCTCTCAGGGGTTGGTTATACAATCCGATTTGAAGATCAAACAAATCTAGGTATGACCATGATCAAATTTCTCACAGATGGGGTACTGATTAGAGAAATGATGGAAGATCCTCTTCTGACCAAATATAGTGTAATTATGGTAGATGAAGCTCATGAAAGATCCATGCCAACGGACATGTTGCTGGGACTTTTGAAAAAAAGATTCAATGCCGTAGGCCCGAGTTGCATCTAATCATTTCCTCTACAACAATTGAAGCAAGATCAATGTCAACCTTTTTCAACATTAGGCGGAAGAATGCCTTGCTTGAGTCTGCTGATCATTTGCCCAACCCAGAACCTGCTATACATTCTGTTGAAGGTAAAGGGTACACAATGGAAATTAATTATGTCGAAGAACCTGTCTCAGACTACTTGCAAGCCGCTGTGAATACTATTAGTCTTATTCTTGAAAAGGAGCCACCAGGGGATATTTTGGTGTTTTTAACTGGCAAGGATGACATAGATGCTGTTGTTAAGTTGCTAAATGAAGAAATTCAACACCTTGGAAGACACTATTTTGACTTGCTAACTTTGCCCTTATACTCCGGCCTTCCATGGGAGACCAAGTGGTGGTGAACCCCGGTGCTAGGGCGTTCCGCCTTTTGTCTTCTGTATCACGGTTGAGGCAAGTGCAAGTAGTATTAATGAGTTGTTATATTTCATACTTGATGAATGCCATAGTTTAATGATGATGCTTACTGCTTGGTAATGTTGATGAGCATGAATGCCATAGTTTAATGTTGATGCTTACTGCTTGGTAATGTTGATGAGCATTTACATTTTTTCATGATGTGTTGATATTATGAGTTCAATTTGCATCATGATAGACATTTCTGTACCTTGGTCTACGTGGTAGCCAAGGGTTTGTTCTTTTGAGGTCCCAGTCATACATTGGATGGGCTTGGGTCCCCACACTCGTGGAGTGTCGGCATTGGGTCCCTGTGCCTAGAGGGCACATGCTTTGAGTAGGTATCGACGGATACACTACTCAGCATTACCAGTAATTGCAAAGAAGATGAAGAAAGTGCATTCATGACATGTTCATTGCATTCTTGCAGAAGAGATGGATTTGTGGTATATAATGATGGAATTGTTTATTCCCTTTGGCTGATTATGATGCTATGTTATTTATTGCTATTGCACTTTGTTGAGTCGTGGACTCACACTTGCTGTGTTGTGCTTCCTAGGTACCTCTCGAGGCAGCGACATGCATGAGAAGGGGTAGACTTGGTGCACGTCACATAAACACAAACCACAATGAATAAACTAGTCCAATTATCCGCAATTCATATTCTTGCTAATTACTTTAGATTCAGTTGTGTGACCATCCTTCGTGGTGGATGTTTTGACGGTGATCGTGGATGATCCATTTGTGTCTTTAATTCTTCGTTATTTCAGTTCATTTAATTCCATTTGATGGATTAGAAGGTTTGATTTGATTATTCTATCATCCTCATTATTTTGATGATCTTTGATGCTTTAGATGTATTTATTTGATAATTGACTGTCTTAGCATAGAACTGTTGGATTGCCTTAGAATAGTTTGATATAGAGAAGTTGTCATGATGGATTCGTATTCAATTGATAGATGATATACTTGTTATTGAGTATTCGTAGATTGTGATAGCTTCTGATGTTTAACATTATGTCATTCATGAATGAATGTTTGGTTGATGGTTTAAATAGATGTTGATGGTTGACATTATCATTCTTCAAGATATGGTTGAACTAGTAATGGCTTAATGATCTTCGTATAGACACTTGATAGTGTTATCATAATTGATTCGATATGATTGGATGATTGAGATTGATTTGTCAACGAATTCACATTCAATTCTTATATTCATTCTACTACATATTGATCTTTTTATGTTATTAGTTGAAAGATGGTTGAAATTATTCCGTATTGTTGTTTGATGTTAGTCTTTTAGGTAACATCTTGGCTTCTGTATAGCCACGGTGTTACAGTTGATATCAGAGTGGTCTTTAGGTCTGTGGTAGTTGAAATATTAAATTGACACACTGTGCACAGTAAGTTGGGGATGGGTCAAGCATTGCATTTACGTTTTCGTTATGTCACTTGGAGCATTGCTGTTATGAATTGGTTAAGAATACTTATGTTATGCCTTTATGATTATTATATGTTATCATAGTAGATGACGAGAGATTTAGGTTGTGGTTGTAGCCTTGGGTTGCCAGGTTGCACCACCATTTGGGGCATGAGATTAATGGAGTGACTACCTCGAATCAACTAGTTCTAGGTGTTGAGTACGAGTTTCTTTGGCAGAATTATTGTCTTCTTTGAGTTTGGAATGGTTATTTTCGTTCAGATGTGTTGGATGGGTTTTCTTGGATTAGTGGTTCATTGCAATTGAGTGGAGTTCATCGGTCTTTGTTGGTTTTCTTAAAGTAAACCTTTGGTCTCCTGAATGACGTGTTATTTTGTTGATTATAAATGTAGTTGATTTATGAGAATGTTCTTTTTCACGAAAGTCCTACCTTTCTTGTTGAAAAATGTGATCCGGTGATTCGTTTGGTATTTTGGATAATGGAAATTATCTTTTACAAACTTCTTTGAAGAAATTTTTGACTCTACTCATTTCTTTCGGAGAAGTTGGAGTGTTGAAGTTTAGAACCTTTTCTTTGAAACAAAAAGGTGTCAAAACCCTTTGCAAAGTTTTGGGGTGTTAAGTGAGAAGTTGTAAGTAAAGAAGATAATTGATAATGTTTATGACACCAAGTTGGGTCTTTGGCATGATGCATGACTAACCTTACCTGATGTCCTCAGTAGCGTAGCCAGTTAATTTATTGCTGCCTTGTAATGATTACTTGACGAGATGTGATTTAAAATATATTTATTCCTGATTAGGATCAATAGGGTTACTAAGGAGAGTGAATATCGAGCTGAATTTATCTTGTAAACATCTATTTGATGATGTTACATAAATGCTAGATTTACCTAATTTCTGACATGCTAAAAATGTTGAAACCTGTATAAACGACTAGATGGATGTTGGTGTATTAATGTGTGAAACCTTGTTTTATAGAAATTGTGTTAGTAAATCATTAATAATGTTTCGAACTGACTTCTAAACATAAGGTGAAATGTTGAATCTATGTTTATAAGTGGTTATGTGTTTGCAAATAGAATTAACATCCTATTTACACACATGATTAATATAATGGTCAATTGTTTATGAGAGCTGAAGTTGGTGTTGAGCACACCAACCGTTGAGTAGATGAAATTCGTAAGTGGTCCTTGATAGCGTTCCTTGTGAAATTTGCTATTGCATAGTATGATCTTGTTAAAATAAATTTGTTCAACCTTGTGGCTTGTGTTTCTCTTTGAAAGCTTTAGAATGGGGTAATAAAGTTTGATGATTCTTGGCACTAAAGTGATATCGATGCTATTAAAATTGTCAGAATGTGAGATTTACGTTAATTCTCGTTGTAAATCTGATCACCTATGGTGATATTGCAAAAATGAGAATATTTTAAGTTTTGCTTTCGCGATCTTTTGGGAGCTCATGAATTATAGGGTAGCTGAAATTATTTTTGTTGATTCCTTTAAGAGGAAAATAATCTGCCTGCTTTTCGTGATTTCCCGTAAATGAAAATGTTTCGAGTTTTGCGTCCAAGATTATTTGGTTCTCATGGTTTATGTGGAAGTTGAAATGTTCCGAGCAAAAGGACGAGTCGAAGAATTTTATTGGTTCTTAAGTGGTTCTTGTGGTTTGGTCTTAAGATCTTATCTTGTTCGAGTTGGCAAGGTATTGTTGTAGATAAAGGATTATTTTCTGTGTTAAAGGAGATATTGTAGTAGGAATATTTGATGATTGGAGTCAAGTTTTGTAACTTGCGGTTTAATTGAAACATGCCTAAATTTTCTGTTCTTATTCCGCACAAGCGTTGTCGAGTTTCACTAGAAATGTTTTATTCTTATTGGTTGATATTTGCTATTATCTTTTGAGGGGTGTGTACCCTCAACTGTGATCCCAGTTTTGTTTTTCCAAGATCATTGTTATGGGATTATTTCTTTTGGTCTTGTGCTCACCGTGAGGAGCCACGTTTTTTTGTGTGTTGAAACTTGTTCTTGTTTTCCTCTTCCTTTTGAGAAAGGATCAACCGATTTGTGTTGCAAAGTTTTGTAAAGCGTAAGTTGGCAACTGCTTGGTGGTAGCCAAGTAATTGTAGTAGTGAGATTTTGCTACCAAACTATTGGAGGAATAGTAGAAGGTGAATTGGTCTTGACCTGTACCTCTTGGAGAAAAATTTGATGCAAATGGAATGATTGTCGCTGAATGACAATTGATTGGTGTTGCGATCATGTAGAACCTATGTTGGAGTGTAGTCCCAGAACCTTCGTTAAGTTGAAATGTTGGGATCATCGAAAGTGTGGAACTCTTGATCAAGTTATAGAGTGTCGCGTTTGGGTTGTTCTTACGAGGTCGTGTGTGTGATTCTTGATGATGAGATTTAATGGGATTTGGATTATAAAGTAATTTAATCAATGTGGCAATTAAGGGGATAGAAGGAAAGGTTGAGTTAATGTGAAGAATGACTCGGTCTTATTGAGTAACCATCTGAGAGTTATAATCTTTGTAGAGGTAATATGGTCAGGAAAATGTTTCCATGATGATGTTAATGAGTGAGTATGTTGGAATTGTGGGAATGTTAGAAATTTAATCTGATGACTTCTTTATCTGTTATAAGCGAGGTCTTGGATGTTAAATTTGGGCTTTGCATTTTTATGCTAGATCTTTGGTCGCCCAATGATTGTGTGTAGAGAAAATAGAATAATGGTGCATTCTGAGCAGTGGAATGATTATTGATAGAACCCTTCTGATGTAGAACATGAGCGAGTGTACCAAGGATTCTGAGTTGTTTATTCTCACGAAGTTTAAGGTGATGTGATTGCGTGATATCTATATTGAGGTGCATTGGGTGCCATCCGTTAAATTAAGTCTCTCCGTAGATGGAGTTGTCTAGAGTGATTGGGTGGGTCAATAGAGCCTTTCCACAAATGTGTGGATGATGTATTTTGAATTGAACATAACTTTGAGGATGCTAATTTAAGAGATTTGAACTTGTGTAGTATGTGATGAATTCGAATTCCAAGGTTTGAGAGGAATTTTATTCCTAAAAGGGAAACTGAGAAAAAGAATGTCTCCTCGGGTAGTGAAGAGTTTTCTTGATTCTCGTTTGGGCTTTGTGATGTTGACGGATGTCTTTCGCAATTTGAGTTTGGCTTATTGTTGGCCTATGTGGTCCTTATCAGTTCAGAAAGAAGAAAGGAAGTATTTGATTTGGAGTTTGAGCGATTGCTCTTTCGATTTATGTGGTGTTTATTTGTAAACTGCCTACTGGGAAAGCGGAAGGGATTTCGTGGTGAATCTTCGCTTTTGAGTTTGACACTTTTTGGTGTAAAGTTGTCGTTTCGTAGTTGCGATGAGAATTTGTTATTTTCATTTGGGTTCTGGTTACCAAAGAGTTGTTTAAAGCGAATTCTGTTGTGTGTTCCTGGTTAAAGGAGGTGCTCCTTGTTAAGATGAAGAAACCGTTTCAGAAGTGGGACAAGAGTTCCATGTGTGTTGTGCATGTTTGTGTTTTAGTACCAAAGGGAAGGTTGGCCCAAGGTACATTAGTTTGTTTTCGTCAGTTGCCGGGATTAGTAAGTGGGCGTATCGCTATGACCGTCTCGGGTCCATACGTGAGGTACACAACATCTGGTATGTGCTGGCGCTGAGTGAGTACCCAGTAAATTCGGGATTTGAGGTTTCGCTAGAGCCGTTGACCATTGAGTAAGACCCCACGTCCGAGTCTCGTCCGGTACATATACTGGAGAGGTCAGGACGAGCATTGGGGCATAAGATGTTGGAATCCGTTGGGGTGCCATGGGCACACCCGTGTGAGTGTGAAGCGACTTGGGAGCTAGAGTCTCACATGCGCGAGCAGTATCCAGACCTATTTGCTCCTGGTACGTGTTAACTTGTTGTTCCATTTCTGTGGCAATTGCCCTTGCGTTCATCTCGACGTTTATTATTCGAGATCGAATTCTGTTAAGGGTGGTAGAATGTAATACCCCGTTTTGCGATTAGAGAGTTTAGCGTTCGGGAGAGGTAATTAATTAAAACTTCGGGATTTCATAGAAGAATTGCGGACTTGGGCCTCCGGCCCAAGCTAAGGAGGCTTGTGGCTGGTCTTGTGTGGGCCAAGAGACAGGAGAAGGCACACCCAAATAGGGACCAATCCAGCCCAAGCTGCCCCTCCTCTCCTTTAAACCCTAACCGAGTCCGTCCCACCCCTTCCCTTTCCCTCACTAGCCGCCACCCTCCACCTGCCTTGGCGCCGCCCCCAGCACTTCTCCTGGACAGCGCCCTGTGCTTGGCTCTGCCGCCCTGCTCGGCCTCGTGCTGCTCGGCCGAACAACACAGGTCCTGAGAATGGCGCCACCACCTCCACCGGTTTTCCCTTCTACAACCACCGCCGGTGCCGCTGTCGCGCCCAGTCCTCCCGCGCTCACTGGTCCTCGGCCCGGTCCGCGTCGCTGACCCGGTCGACGCCCACGAGGAGCGCCTGTGCCTGTGCAGCTCCTCTTCGCGCCTTCGGGCTCCTCCCCCTTCCTAGTTCCCCTTTTCGTTTTATTTGGATTTTGGTGGTTGATTCAGTTCCGTTGCTAGTCAATTTTTTATTAAGCCTGTACTTGGTGATTGAGGTGGTTTTCTGGAGATGGTGTCATCGTCGTGCCCACCCATCTTGCCGGCTCGGCCCTGCGCTCTCGATCCCGCGTCCTTGGAGAGGCAGCGCCAACGGCTACCGATGTACAAGTACCGCAGGGCCATCCTCTACCTGGTAGAGCGGCACGCCACGTCCATCATCGTTGGCGAGACCAGAAGCGGCAAGTCCGCACCAATCCCTCAGGAGGTTGGTTATACAATCCGATTTGAAGATCAAACAAATCTAGGTATGACCATGATCAAATTTCTCACAGTTGGGGTACTGATTAGAGAAATGATGGAAGATCCTCTTCTGACCAAATATAGTGTAATTATGGTAGATGAAGCTCATGAAAGATCCATTTCAACTGACATGTTGCTGAGACTTTTGAAAAAAAAAGATTCAACACCGTAGGCCCGAGTTGCGTCTAATCATTTCCTCTACAACAATTGAAGCAAGATCAATGTCAACCTTTTTCAACATCAGCCGGAAGAATGCCTTGCTTGAGTTTGCTGATCATTTGCCCAACCCAGAACCTGCTATACTTTCTGTTGAGGGTAAAGGGTACATAGTGGAAATTCATTATGTCAAAGAACCTATCTCTGACTACTTGCACGCTGTTGTGAATATTGTTCCTCTTATTCGTGAAAAGGAGCCACCAGGGGATATTTTGGTGTTTTTAACTGGCCAGGATGACATAGATGCTGCTGTTGAGTTGCTAAATGAAGAAATTCAACACCTTGGAAGACACTATTTTGACTTGCTAATTTCGCCCTTATACTCCGGCCTTCCACGGGGAGACCAAGTGGTGGTGAACCCCGGTGCTAGGGCGATCTACCTTTTGTCTTCTGTCTCACGGTTGAGGCAAGTGCAAGTAGTATTAATGAGTTGTTATATTTCATACTTGATGAATGCCATAGTTTAATGATGATGCTTACTGCTTGGTAATGTTGATGAGCATGAATGTCATAGTTTAATGTTGATGCTTACTGCTTGGTAATGTTGATGAGCATTTACATTTTTTCATGATGTGTTGATATTGTGAGTTCAATTTGCATCATGACATACATTTCTGTACCTTGGTCTACATGGTAGCCAAGGGTTTGTTCTTTTGAGGTCCCCGTCATACATTGGACAGGCTTGGGTCCCCACACTCGTGGAATGTCGGCATTGGGTCCCTGTGCCTAGAGGGCACAAGCTTTGAGTAGGTATCGACGGATACACTACTTGGCATTACCGGTAATTGCAAAGAAGATGAAGAAAGTGCATTCATGACATGTTCATTGCATTCTTGGATAAGAGATGAATTTGTGGTATATAATGCTGTTGTTCATGATGAGATTGTTTATTCCCTTTGGCTGATTATGATGCTATGTTATTTATTGCTATTGCACTTTGCTGAGTCGTGGACTCACACTTGCTGTATTGTGCTTCCTAGGTACCTCTCGAGGTAGCGACATGCATGGGAAGGGGTAGACTTGGTGCACGTCACATAAACACAAACCATAATGAATAAACTAGTCCAATTATCCGCAATTCATATTCTTGGTAATTACTTTAGATTCAGTTGTGTGACCATCCTTCGTGGTGCATGTTTTGACGGTGATCATGGATGATCCATTTGTGTCTTTAATTCTTTGTTATTTCAGTTCATTTAATTCCATTTGATGGATTAGAAGGTTTGATTTGATTATTCTATCATCCTCGTTATTTTGATGATCTTTGATGCTTTAGATGTATTTATTTGATAATTGACTATCTTAGCGTAGAACTATTGGATTGCCTTAGAATAGTTTGATATAGAGTAGGTGTCATGATTGATTCGTATTCATTTGATAGATGATATACTTCTTATTGAGTATTCATAGATTGTGATAGCTTCTGATGTTTAACATTATGTCATTCATGAATGACTGTTTGGTTGATGGTTTAAATAGATGTTGATGGTTGACATTATCATTCTTCAAGATATGATTGAACTAGTAATGGTTTAATGATCTTCGTATAGACTCTTGATAGTGTTATCATAATTGATTCGATATGATTGGATGATTGAGATTGATTTGTCGACAAATTCAATTCAATTCTTATATTCATTCTACTAGATATTGATCTTTTTATGTTATTAGTTGAAAGATGGTTGAAATTATTCCGTATTGTTGTTGTATGTTAGTCTTTTAAGTAACATCTTGGCTTCCGTATAGCCAGGGTGTTACAAGTTCCTTGCAGGGGTGTACAACTTTACCCACATGTTAGACCGCTCTTTTCCCAAGCTATTTAGCACACTTCCTTAGGTATGCTAGTAGAGCTAAGTCCTACGAGAACTACGAGTCGCCCATATGGATAGAAACCCATACGTCATGTCAGAGTCAACGGTAAAGCCTTGGTCAACTACCCCTCGAGATAAAGCCTAGGACAACTACGGATGCCCCTCAGTGTGGAGAACCTAGACAGGAACCTACTCCCGCACACCCAATACACACAAAACATTTTTAACACAAGACACACAACATCCTGTGACTCGGAGCTAATACACACCAAAGTACTAAGTTAACAGGGGTCCCAAGGGTCCCTCATGTGGATGCACGCAAATGTTCTTGGATCAATGGCGCAAGTAATTCGGTCTTTGTTGACTCGGGCACCAACCACACACCCAACAGCACACCATCAACCAATATGCCCAAGTCCAAAACGTTTTATTTTCATTTTTAGTTTTCCGAATATAATAGCATATGGTGCTGGATATAACATAACAAAAATGATTTATGTGATCAAGGTCATCGACAAAGTCGATAACCGCCCAATCTATCGAAAACTAAGCATGACACCAAATAAACATAATTAGACCATATAACATCTACCAGGCTCTAATTCACCAGCGGAAGTATTAACTTAGGCTAGTGGCAGGGGGATGAACAATTTTAGGGAATTCATGCAATAGGATTAAGTACCTCTAATCGCAAACATAACTTGACAAATAAAGCATGCATACATACAATTACAAAACAAAATAATAATAATTTTTGAATGTAATAGGATCAACATGCATCAACGGATTGGTGCTTGCCTTTGTTTGCTGGTACTCTAGACATTCACATGATCATCTCCGTTGCACTCCTGAATCATCGTCATCTAACGTTAAGTACCGACAAAGCAAAAACACCAAATAAACACTAAAATTCCAAAAGTCTCCAAAAATTATGAAATTCAATTTCAAGTTCGTATGCGAAAGATATAGCCTAAACCATTTTTGCCGGCAGAGAAAATCCAACAATTAGACTTCGAGTACTGATGGTCGGAAGAAGGTTTCGACTACAGGTGGTCGGAAGGAATGCTTCGACTACCTGGTCGAAAGAAGGTTTCGACTACCTAGTCGGAAAGATGTTTCAACTACTTGGTCAGAAGGAGGCTTCAACTATAGGTGGTTAGAAGGAGGCTTCAACTACAGGTGGTCAGAAGAAGGTTTTTACTACCTGGTCAGAAAGAGTTTCGACTACGTGGTCGAAAGGGTTTCGACTACGTGACTACTTGGTCATAGACAAGTTTTGTAGACCTGGTTGAAAAGGAGGTTCGACCGCACGACGTGTGGTCGGAAGGACCTCAGGGAGTAGAAAAACGAGACGAAGAGGTCATGGGCTACCTTTCGGTGTTGGTCTCACCGGGTGCAGTGGTCGGAGGCTCACCGGAGAGGGGCAGAGGCGGAGGAGGTGCGCACTAGTGGCACTAGTGCTCGACGCATAGACCTTCTCAAGGCAAGCTGGAGCCGGATCGGACTTCCTTGGTTTCATGCGACACGAGGTGGTCAGCGGGGACCAAGGGTCTTCTTCTTCAGCAACGGCGAGGTCCAAACGCGACGGCAGTGCAACATGCACGGCGATAGCACGCTGTAAGGCGAGGAGCCCAACAAGAAATGGGGGAAAACGTTCAAGGGACCTCTAGGAAACTCACTGTGCTCTGGTTGACGGTGGGGAGTGGCTGAGGTGGTCGTAGAAGGTCAGAAGAAGCCTGGCGCAGTTAATGGGCGACAGCAGTGATGAGCAACGGCGATGAGGGGGCTTCACCGAGGAGGCCTCGTCCTAAGCAAGGAGAAGGAAGATGAGTGGCATGGAAAGCTTCGGTGAGACCCAGAGGTGGTGCTAGAGCAAGCAATCGAAAAGTGGAGCCTCTTACCGGAGATGGGAAAGAAGGAACTGGTTTCGGCCGAAGACGAAGAAGAAACCCAATTGCAGTGGTCCCTGCAAACCAAAACCAAATTGGGTTAGAGGATAAGTTCCTTGCATCCTGGAACACAAGATGACGCAGAAGAGAGGAGGGAGCGGCACGGTAATGGCGGTGATGTTGAGGTGGCGTGCCGACTGGGAACTTGGTGTTGGAAATAAGCCCTAGAGGCAATCATAGAGATAATTATATATCATTATGTTCATAATATTGGATAATATGTTATCCTGTTCCTTGAATGAATCATGGGTTATCAAGATTAACAAGTATGTGACTTCTTGGTGAAACTCTTTTAACCTATATGATGCTGTTCTAAATGAATCCCTGGTCGGATGTCAATGGTCAGAACACTAGTGACTCTATCGACTAGCACATTGTATTGATTGATGACCATGCTTCACCAGTCATGGACATAGGGATATCAAATCAATAATGTGAACATGTGTTGGAGAACATGGGGTTGGATTGACCCACCTTGAGACTCTATTGAGCTTATTATGATTCTTTGTGTCGTTAGTTGGTCTCCAACAATGATGATGTTGTTTGGATACGGGTAGGCTACGATAGCTACAAAACAAAAATTTCTACCACGCAAACCAGGAAGCCAAGCAAGTAGACGATCACAAATCGTTACCACCAGATGTGCAGAGCAGCAGAAGAAGAGTTGGAGCAGCCTGGTCCAACGTAGAGCACATCGATTCAGTGGTCGTAGTCAATCGTCCAGCGTCCTTGCGAGTCGATCGTCTCCTCCAGCAACCTCTGTAGTTCCTTGTGAAGATCGTGGAACGTACTCAAGCACAATAGTCGCAGTAGTGCCTCTACGGTATCCACACATCCAGGGAAGGAACAACCGAACGCCAGTGTGCTAGCACCAAGTCGCACGGTATAGCTCTCAGGAAGATGGTGGCTAGGGTTTTGGTAGAGCAACTCACGTCAACTCGTCTCTCCCAAACAGCCTCATGCATCTCCTTATATAGTGCTCGTGACGGATCCTATCCGAACACATTTGACAAATTGTATCCGTACTGGTTTGTTCCAACCCGTTAAGTGTGTGACCTGTTAGGTTTATGCATAATCGGTTGTGACTCAGAAACCCATTCCGACCATGAGTCGTAGCGGTTCCTAGCAGAACATAGCGATTCCCGAATACACACAATTAGTTTTCAATGACTTAATTAGCTAATGTCGTCCTATACCAACACATGTGGTTGTAACCTTAGACTTAGATTGATGGCACCAGCGTTCGGTCCTTAATTGACCCGAGCAAGAATCTCCCCTATCTACTTGTGAGGTACATCGCTCACACTTCTCAAAATATAGTATAACTCCCCCACATTGAAAACTAGGTTTTGCACTTTTATTTTTATAGAAAATAAACCACTCTGGACAATTTTCATAAATCTCCCAAACTCATATTTATCATATTGTCCTTTTATAGCTTTTAGGGAAAAACTACCGCTCTAATAAGCATTTATGTGATAGTCGCATTTAAAACTCCCAATTTGACATTATTTGTTGTTAAACCATATCTTAATGGCTACAACAGTAAGGGCATCACAATTTCAAGGAGATACATGCATCGAATAGGATTTACGTACAACCACCGATATCCCAAACATAGCAACTTTATATCAAACATACACACATACATAATATATTTTGCAAAAGGAAGTGCAATAATGAATAGTGGATTAACATGATCAAAGGGGTTGCTTGCCTTACTCTGGTTGTTTTGAATAGGAGGACGGATGGTGGTAAAAAATATCGTTCGAACAACCGACGTCTAATCAAAAGAGCCGGAAACAAATTAAAAAAAGCGTGCTGCCGTATCGGTTCCTGAGTCGTCTCGCAGGAAGACGCTACCAATCGTTAAGGCCAAATCGAAATCGATGAACATTAAGTCGCCTCCCAAGTCTGAGAAGTCCAGGAAGTACTCCATTGGAAAACCATTGTGCCCCGACACAGAATTAGCCCGTGCTGGATTTGCTTGTCAGGCTTTGCATGCCTGGTACATGTGGAAGACCGGAAAGAAGGGGTGCGATACTGGAATCACCATCGCATACAAGGATGAGCATTTCTTCAACGAGATGGGCAACTTTGTCGTGGGCTTCAACGACTATGACCTATTCAACCTCGTTGGCCTCGACGCCTCGCTTCTACAATGTTGAACACTGTAAGTGTGTACAATCAAGTTCTACATTCACGTAATACCGATAAATATCACAACTCATTGCTTATTTATAGATACATGATGAAAAAATCCTGGGAATGGCAAGAACCGGTGGGTTTCTTCAACCCACACGTGGTATCTATGCAAACCATCAAAACAAACCCGTCCTTTGTCGAGAAATACATAACGGCGGCATTGCTTCGTCAGGACTACAAGGACTACATAGTGGTGTCCTACAACCAGGGGTAAGTGCTTCACTATTTGCTATACAAATTTTATTTGTACTTTATACGTAGCACGAACTTAGGTTTAATGACTATAGTGACATACATGAGTAGGTACCACTGGATCCTTTTAGTCATTATACCAAAGAGGAACAAGGTGATATACCTTGATTCCCTAGTCAGAAACAAGCATGACTTCAGCATTCTGCAAGGAATACTCGACAAGTATGCTCATTTCCTCCATACATAACTCTATTATAGTCTTCCTTCGTTTGAAATGGCCGAGGATAACTTTTTGGAATCATGTAGTTCATTCATCGCCTATGTTGGCCAAGAAGGAACATACAATGGATTCAGTGCCGAACTAAGACACAGGACGAAAGTTCTGGTACGTGCTACAACACAATAATCCTTTGTCATACTTCATAATAATGCGTCTCGAACTGACTATACCTATATATGTAATTCTATTTTTTGCAGTGCCGCCAGCAAAAAAATGATGAGCTATGTGCAATCTACGTTTGCCATCATATGGAGCAAATCATTAGTGCTAAGACGAAGGATCCTGAGGTTTGTCAATCTCGAAATAATTATTTCCTAATTTTAAATTTAAATATATATGCTTACCACTTTTCTCTTGCTAGTGACAGGACTTGATGATAGATATAGATGGACTCGTTGCGCAAGAGATCGTGGAAGTTCGAGGGAAACTCTACTCCTTTATCTCGTCAGAAATAGTTCACAGCAAAGGAGAGTTTCACTCTGTTGCCGACTCAGAGTTTCACTCAAACAATTGACTCAATTGTAATCCAATTGTAACTATTGAATCAATTCGATCTTTTGTAATTTATTTTGAGTAATGATCACTTTGAGTTGTCAACAATTGATGATCTGTGATGTATCTGTTGTCAACAATTGATTTTCTATGATGTATCCGTCAACAGAGGTTATGGCTAGCAATTCCTGAGGCTAGCCAAAAATCAGCAAAAGTAGTTAGGGTTCTAAGAGTATCACAGATGGTTTTTTTTTTGTTAAAACTGTCTATGAAGGCATAGTATCACAGACGGTTCTATTTACGAACAGTCTGTGATATGTTGAATATCACAGACAGTTCTATTTATGAACCGTCTATGATACGTAGAATATCACAGACGGTTCATAAATAGAACCGTCTGTGATATTCTCGTATCATAGACGGTTTTTAATGGAAACCGTCTGTGATACTATGCCTTCACAGACGGTTTTAACAAAAAACCGTCTGTGACACTTGTATCACAGACGGTTTTTGAACCATCTATGATAACACCTGTTATCATAGACGAACCTTTTCAGCAGGTTCGGAAACCGTCTGTGATGACGGTTCCGAACCTTCTGTGATGAGGTGATTCGTAGTACCGACAAGTCTCGGCTACATGCCAAATATATGAAATACATCATAACAACTACACATAGATTGCAACAATAGACTAGCAGAACAAAAGGTTAATTCACTTCCATTGCTACAGCCTACCCAAACAAGTCTGCGCTTCAGATTTTTAGTCCACATGCCACAAAGAAAGTCCAAGCAAAAGTAAAGGCAACATCACCAACTACATGCCACATATATGAAATAAGTCATAACAACTACACCTAGATTGCAACAATAGACTAGCAGAACAAAGTAGAAGGATCATCCACCAGCATGATGCATCATCCAACAATAGACTTCCACTTCGATGCATCATCCACTAGCTTTCTCAGCACTTGGAAAACATAAAATGTTTGATGACTTTAATTTGCACCAAGGTCGTCTACAAATTAGATGGAAAAAAGTGCTTTAATTTCCTACAATTAGCTTGTTTAAATAAATGGGTGATCTTTTGGTTGCCTATCTAAGCTGTTTGACATGACATGATATGATTAACAAATTGTGACAATTTAAATACTTAATAGGAATAATTTATCCTAGAAACATCTAATCTGCGAAACATTAATATAACACAAAAAATGACACGAGCATGATAGGATTTATGTATGTTTCATTAAGCTATGACTGGTTACGGTCATAAATTAGTCACCACAATTAATACATTTAATAGATGGGTGGCCATTGGGGTTGATTGTGGGGTTGCTGTGATCGGTGATCGCATTGGCATGGCATGACACCACATGAACTGTTCGGCATGATAAATTGACTCTAGTTAATTTGCAAAAATGGAGCTGAGATTGTTATTTTGTTATTGACTAGTTCGGTTGAACAATATAATAAATAATTTTGTTTTGAGTGCTTTTATTCTATGCGGCCGGTATAGGTAAACATATTTTGATTGTTGATGCGGTGATGCAATTTTACTTGAAAGAAAATAAACTTGCTTTAATTCTAGACCGAGGTAGTTTGGCATTAGTTGGGAATATTAAATATGTCATGCACATTGTCTCATATTTGCCATAGGGCGCTTGTGTAATAACGAATCGGTGTTATGATAGTGGCGTCTATAGACTATAGTTGCTCAAGTTATTAAATCATGTATAGAATCCAAATGACCGCACAGAGGAGGTGTTACATGGACCATGCCTCAAGGATGCGCATTATCCTTTATCTGATTTTTGTGTCTCGATTTATGCATTCACTCGAGCTCATCTGCGAGGCTTTAGGTTATGGTTCTAACATTAATCTCATGCCTATGCTTAATCTTGTGTTCTTGAGATATTTATGTTCCAAGCAATCATTAGGCTTGGGATCAAGGTTATTAAGTCATAAATTGAGTTGAGTCAAGAAGAGGGCGACTTGTCGACTTGGTCGACTAAATCACGACTAGACCCCATACTAATTACTAAGTTGCTAACTAGTCTGCTACTCCTACTACTAAGTACTAAGTACTAACTACTAGTAGTACAAATGAAGGGAGGGAAGAAGCGAAGGCGGGGAGGAGGAAGAAGCGGTGATGGCAAACCTAAGGGAAAAAGCGGTGGAGGCGGGGAGGAGGAAGAAGCGGCAGAGGCAAGGAGGGTAGGGGAAGAAGCGGTGGCAGAGAGAGGGAGGGAGGAAGCGGTGGAGGCAGGGGAGGGGATGGGAAGATAACCAGTGGCGACTGTGTGTTGGAGGGGATGGCTCCACCACTCCCTTGAGCCGCCGTTGCCTCTGCTCGCAAGTAAGACTCTTCTCTTACCTTCCCTTCTCAAGCTAGCTTACTGTGGGTCACTAGTTGCATGGCTAGCCCCCACCACATGGCATGTGGCCTGCCCATGTCAACAGTCTTTATAACTTAAATGGTGAGTGGTGACCTATTAGCACCTACATGGTAATTGGAACATCAACTATTGAATCTTTCAAAATGGATGGCCTTAGATAAGTGGGTGTACCTTAAAAATACCATAGTTTGTTTTTTCACTTGGGTATATGTGTTTGCACTAAATACTCCTCCATATGGATTGCATGGTAAGTGCCAAGATCACACATGGCCACTTAGTGCAACACATATTCAGATGATTAGACAAAAGATCTGAAAGAGGTAGATCGTACTCTTTTCACATCTAATAGACCTCGTCTATTTATAAACACTTTCGGCCTACCGTGCAGGGAACTCGTCACGTCCGAGTAGCGTAATCTTTGAGTATTCCTCGTAATGACACTCGGTTCGATGGATTCGGCTAGAAAATTTATGCTAGGGCATGTATGATAGTATAGGCGATTCGTCTATAGCAACTATCCATATCACTGTAGACAAAGACTAAAGACAGCTCATACAATGGGTTGTGGTGATATAGTCGGCTACAGGATTATAGACAACACACAATCTTTTAATGCTTTCCTTGGTTCTGGTGATTATACAGTCGACTACAGGATTGCAGACATCATATTTCTCTCTTTTTATTCTCTTTCATCCACATCAGCTTAAATCCTACGTGGTAGAGACAATAGACAGCTGATGTAAGCCTATTGTACATGACCTTAGAGGTGCACCATTGATGCTTAAAAATAGGGTAAAAAGACGATTGTTAAGTGATTATCGATCAATCAAATGTTAGCGTTGTGGAAACCATACATTGTGAAAATTGTATGCATATGGAACTTAACGTTCCTATTAAATAGTTAGGCTTTCTTTCCAATTAATCGAATACTTTACATAATTATTTGCAAAAAACAACTTGTTTTATGGAATGATGACGATAATAAATACTAACAGTGATAAAAAAATTTAAAGATGTCTGAACATATTACTAAAAATGTATATACATTCCATAAATTTTTATTAGTATGCCATATGGCCCACATGACAGTTCACGTACCCATCATATGAGAAACACATTGTTTTTAGTACATCTATACTTAGTAGGCTAGTATTGACACAATCTATTTACGTTACATATGACTTCAAAATTTAAAAGTAAAATGTCTCATATAAGATACCTAGTTTCATCACCCGAGAATACAATTTCATCTGAGTCCTTCAAGTATTATCAAAATGAAACGAATTCCAAATTTATTTATAAACTATAGCTAGCAAGGATATATAATTTTCAAAAAAAATGAGGGTGCCCGTGCATACCGAGCACCATAGCTGACTCTGCCCTTGCTAGGTTTGTCAGTCAATTGGCAAGCTCACAAATGTTCTCTGTAGTCTTCCTCTTGCAGATCTTGTCGGTGTTCCGACTTCAGTGTCAGATTGTTTGGCAGTGCTAGGTAGAGATCTTGCAAGTCACAGTTCTAGTCCCTTTGATGGGTTAGAAACTTAGAATGTTAATTGTGGCAGCACAGCAGGTTGGCCGTCATGAATCGCTTTGAATACTAGAAGGATACCCCACACGTTGCATCAAGAATTGGTATAAATCGATGTGTTGGTTGTGAATCAAATGGCCGCAACAATCTCTGTTAGCAATCCGACGGCCAGACAGATAAATAGATATAATTGCAATTAGTGCAGACTAATTGTATCTAATAAACATATGTGGCACTTAAGTCTAATCCAGAGGTTGTAAACAATAAGGGTGATGTAGCTGTACGAGGAAAGGAAGAAATAATATTGATTGTGGTAAGTAGGGATTACTTGTTTAATATATATAAATTTGAAAACTTACACTCCATGTGTCACTGTTTAGATTTCACTCTCCGATTGACTGACTAGCTAGGAGTCTCCGGTTCCAATGGAGTTGGGAAGATGAAAAATTGGTGCCGGTAAACAAAGTCAGTCTCGGATTTTAGTCATCGAGCTTGTTTTTAAATAGTGGAAGAGAAAAATCTCTCATAGTCTCTGTATCAAGGAAGCACACTGTCCATTTTATTCAGAAGTAATGTACCACAAAGACCAAAGATGGTTAAAAAGTGACTGAAAGCCTTACAACCATAAAACGATTGGAAGTTTAAACTCAATCATTACAAATCCTGTGACTAAACCGCCACCTATGAAGGTTGAAGATTTGCTTCACTACAAACTCCAATCTGGCGCCTCCAGCTATCAAGGCCTCTTTTTGGGACGATTTCTGTAAAATTACCCATGCATTCAGCCAGTGTTCACTCAAAATGATAACCTGCAAGGGATTAGTGATATTCTTTTTGTCAAAAACAACATCATTCCGACATAGCCAAATAGACCAACATAAGGCACTAGCTCCCACTTGGAGTTGCGGCTTTAAAATTTTTGGAATACCGGCTAGCCAATTCCCAAACATGTGCGCTATACTCACAGGAGGGGATAAATTAAACGCACAATGAACAGCCCGCCATGCAAGTCTTGCAAAAGGACAATCAATAAAGAGATGCTAAATTGTTTCCTCTTTATTACAAAAACAACACTTTTTGTTTCCCCTCTAATTTCTTTTAAACAAGTTATCTTTAGTTAAGACCATCCCTCTTTTGAGATACCAAAAGAATATTTTCACTTTTAACGAAATTTTAATAAGCCAAAAAAAATCCCTAATAGGAGCTTGACTAGTTCCAATTAGTGCCCCGTAGAAAGATTAAACCGAGAAAAGTCCTGACTTATTCTGATTCCACCTGAAAACATCTTTTTGAAAGCTCAATGTTAAATTAGCAATTCGCAAGATTAACTCATTCCAAGCATGTAACTTAGGTCCAATAATAGGTCGTCGAAAAGTAATATGTAAAGGATCCAAATGTAGTACATTTGCCGTTGTATCGTCCTTTCTCCTCACTACATTATAAAGTATTGGATATTAACTTTTCAAAGGAGTATCTTCTAACCATATATCTTCTCAAAACCTGGTTTGTATTCCATTTTTAACTTAGAATGAACCAAATCGAAGAAATTGGTTTTTAATTTTCATAAGACCCGACCAAAACTAGGAAGTCCTAGGTTTATTAACTACCTATGAGAGACTCTTATCACTCAGATATTTCCTTATTAGTAAGGATTGCCATACCCCTTCTTCATTTAGCAACTTAAACAACCATTTCCCTAGTAAACTTTTGTTTTTTTGTGTCTAGGTTCTAAATGCCTAAACCGCCTTGCTCTTTGAGTGTACACATTAAACTCCATTTAGCAAGTCTATATTTTCATTTATGACTGTCTCTCTGCCAGAAAAATCTAGATCGATAGAAATCAAGTCTTTTGAGAACCTCTCTAGGAACTTCAAAAAAAGATAGCATAAACATTGGCAAACTGCTGAGTACTAAGTTAATAAGTACTAATCGTCCACCAACAGATAAATTTTTCCTTTCCACCCACTAAGTTTCTTGTCAACTCTATCCTCAACCCCTTTCCAATCACAATTCCTTAATTTCTTGAAGTGAATTGGGATACCTAAGTATCTGAAAGGAAAAGTACCCACTTCACAACCAAATAACTGAGTATAGTGCGATTCAACTTCTTTGGCATTACCAAAACAGAAAATCTCACTCTTGTGAAAATTAATCTTTAAACCTGATAATTGTTCAAAGACACAAAGAATAAACTTGAGATTTTTTGCCTCTTCTAAATCATTATTCAAGAAGAGGATATTGTCATCAGTATATTGTAATATTGACAACCCATCATCAATCAAGTAAGGGACTACACCTAATTACAGTCCCACCGCTTTAGCTCTTGAAATAAGAATGGCAATCATGTCCGCAACAAGATTAAAAAGAATAAGAGACATAGAATCTCCTTGCTTAAGACCTTTCTGAGTTTGGAAAAAAGATCCAATATCATCGTTAACTTTTATTCCCACACTCCCTCTCTTAACTAATATTTTCACCCAAAAACACCACTTAGGTGAAAAGCCTTTCATCTTCAAAGTTTAGAGTAAAAGAATTATTTTCCTTTGTCATAAGCTTGTACTCGATGAATAATGGAAAAATCGTGATCAAGACATATTGTAGTACCTATGAAGCCTTGACTAACACCGTTCACATGTCCTCATTGTCTACGGGCCGTGGAAGCTCATAGCACGTAGCAGCGAAAATGCCTGACGAGACCTTGGCGCAAATTAAAGTGAAGTGACTCTTACGTGAATGAGGACTGGTCTACAGTTAAATGAGTGCATATTATTATTATTATTATTATTCTGAAGAGGAAACGAGTAGAGATTTGAACTAAAATAGTAACAACAGGATGATGAAAAATATATAAAAAGAGTAACAACGTGGTGGAAAAACAAAGTTTGGAGGATACATCGAATTACCTTGGTGACCAAAGAGGACAAAAGGGAGACACCATTACAAAGATCATTTAATCTAAAGCGAAATATTTTGATATTGCCTTTTTTAAAAAAGTACTCTAGAACTTTTATTATTAATCATCCTTTTTAAATTCTATTTTAAAGTTAACCCCGCGAACTTTATTTCCAATTCGACCTCTTTGGTCACGCCACCACCGTGGTGTGACAAAACAACATTATCACGCCATAAGGTAAGTCCGCTAAAATAGCACTTTTGTCACGCCCTTGGTGGTGGCGTGACCAACAACACTATCACGCCACGGGTGGTGACATGACCCAAGGGTCGAATTGGAAATAAAGTTCATGGGGATTAACTTTAAAATAAAATTTTAAAAATGGTTAATTAATATAAAAAAATTCATACTCCTATGACCTATTAAGTTTTTGGCTCATTTAGCACATTTTTTAAGCGAAATAGCAAAAACAGCTCTCTCTCATGAATGAAATAGAAAAAATCACTATTACGAAAAAGGACATCAAAGACAGCTTTTTGAACCGCGACTTTATTGGTGCTGTGATGATATCAGTCATCACGCAGAGCGGTTTTTAACTGCGTGAGACAAGCTATCCTGAGCGATTACGAACAATAACCGTCGTGAGTGCAGCGAAAATATAAGTAAAACCGTCAGTGATACTTTTTTCTATTGCAAAAAATTCAAATTTTGAGCCAAACCAATCAATTGCTAGACAGTTGGACCTGAGTATCTGCATATGGTTTATTACACAATCTAGAATGAAAAAAAACTCAAACTGGACGCCGAACGAATGGCAAAAGCGGTATTGAAACTTGAATGCGCTTTTGAGGCCCTAAACGACCTTTTTCGGGTTTTCATTTTTCGAGCTCTCACGAATAGAATTTTACCTTGACTTATGAATTTTTGGATTGAACTTTTCGTTAGCTTTCCAATGAGCCAAAGAACGTCAATCCGAGTTTGTATGCAAAAGTTATGGCTTTTTACCATATAGTCTTGCGCAAACCAAATCTGTTCGGGTTTGGATTTGTGGCTGAGGTGGAAAACGAGTCTGAGAGGAAGAGGTGGACGATGGCCTGGTACTCGGAGTCAGGGATGCCGAGGTGCTCACTGTTGATGTCCATGAGCTTCATCTCAAAATCCGTAATCTTATCTTGATATATTCATTCACAAGAAAACCACGGTCTGCACCACCGATAGCCACCAAAAGCAACAAGGCAGGGGGAGGTGACACTTACTAGCATGGCGGATATCAACAAGGAAGAGAGGGGAGGCGATCGGATGGGGGATATCATCGGCAATGAAGGAGAGGCGGCGGCAGCGTCACCGTTATGTCATGACGGTGACACTGCACAAGACACTCTTACGACAAGAGTGCCTTGTGCAGTGAACCGTGGTGTCACAACCGGAGACGGAGGAGCTCACGGCGGTAGTCGGCGCCGTCAGGGGGACGGGGCACCGCTTCGATCGTTCCTGTGCATCCCTCCTCCTCCTCCTCGTCATCGACTGCGTCTAAATCCTTAACCATGTCATAGACCTCTTTTCCGCTTAAATGCCTTAGAGCTGAACTATCCTCCTTCTCTCCGTCGAATTGTTTCTTCATCTGGCGGTATGGGTGAGCCCTCCGAAGGAACCTACGATGACGCATGTACACGGTTTTGCATTGGTGCTTCAGCCACACACTCTCGGTATCATCTAAACAGTGAGTACAGACTTTGGCCCCTTTTGTACTCTAGCCGGATAGGTTGGCAAGGGCCAGATAATCATTTATGGTGCAGAACAACAAGGAGTATAAAGTGAAGTTCTCTCATTTGTACGCATCCCATACATGTACCCCTTCAAGCCATAGTATTTTTAGATCTTCCATAAATAGTGCTAGGTACACATCAATATCATTCCTAAGTTGCTTCAGCCCTTGAATAAGTATCGACAGCAAAATATACTTCCGCTTCATACACAACCAAGGAGGAAGGTTATAGATACAGAAAGTTATGGGCCAAGTGCTATGTCGGCTGCTCATGTTACCGAAAGGATTCATTCCATCTGTATTCAATCCAAACCTTATATTCCTCGGTTCCACACTGAAATATGTAAACCTCCTATTGATGTTTCTCCACTGGGAGGAATCAATAGGGTGTCTTAGCTTTCCGTCATTCTTACGCTCCTCTGAGTGCCAATGTAGCACTTTTGCATCCTTTGGGTTCGCAAAAAACAATTTCAAAGAGGGAATTATAGGAAGATACCACGCCACCTTAGTAGGAGGCCCTTTCATCACCTCGATTCTCTCATCATCATCTGATTGATTCTTACGCTGGTATCGGGATGCGTTGCACACAGGACATACATGCATGTTTACATATTCGTTACGGTAGAGGATACAATCGTTCGGACATGCATGTATTCATTCTACTTCCATTCCCAATGGACAAAGAACCTTCTTGGCTTTGTAGGTGGTTTTGGGTAACTCGTTTCCCTCTAGAAGCATGTCCGCTAAGAGACCTAATAGTACCGTGAAACTCTTATCGGACCAACCGTTGCTTGCCTTCAATTTCAGCAATTTAAGCAAGGATAACAACCTTGTGTATTCCAGCTTGCAGTCGGGAACAAAGGTTTCTCCGAGTTCTCCATCAAGCCCCGGAATTTAACATACTCTCTCTCATCACAGTTCCCTTCTGCATCGTGAAGCATCTGATCTAGATTGCCATCGTGCAGTCTATCCAAATCGAAACCACAATCGACATCATCCGGCGGCATATCGTTGACTTCTTCGGCGATGTCGTTATTACTACCTTCCTCTATAATCTGTTCTTCACCGTGACTGGTCCAACGTGTATAGCCCTTTTTGAAACCCCTTCGAATCAAGTGTGCTTTGATCCGCGCTCGGTTCTTAAACATCTTCAGATTCTCGTAGTCAATGCATGGACAGTACATATATTCCACCCCCCCTTATTCAACATATCCTCCTCGGCAGCTTTTGTAAAAACAGACACGCCATTAATGTAGTCTTCACTCACACGGTTGCGGCGTACATCGAGTTCGGTCCATCTATGCGACGATATAACAATTTGGTGTTAAATATTGAATTAATTAATTAGTGTACTATAGGTGCAACTTTTGATATGTCATTTGAAATATGTATTTCTAATGAATTGAAAAAACACCAATGCACCCTAGGGTTAGGTTGTTCATCACAAACACATTATAGATAGCCCATGCCCAACTTCAGATGGCAAGAAGCTAAAACTTGCAAAACAACACAAAAAGCTAGATCTAAATCATCTTCAATTCTCTCTTTACCAAGCTAGATCTATAATATAATGCAAAGAACAAATTAATTGCGTACTATCCATCGATAGTCAAGAACAAATTACCAAATCTGTGGTTTCCTTTCAACAAATCGCCTCAAACCCCCACCTCTAGCAGCAGCAGCGAGAATAGAGCAGCAATTTAAGATAGATCGATCTGTGAGGATCAGGTCTGCAATAAATGAGATTATCACAGATGGTTTTTATTACAAACCGTCTGTAAAGATGACGGGAAGTCAGACGGTTCATGTTAAAAACCGTCTGTGAAGTATCACAAACGGTTCTGAACAAGAACTGTTTGTGATATTACCTCTTCATAGACGGTTTTAGCGCGAAAACAACACATTTATCGCTAAACCAAAACCGTCTGTGATTGTGTTTAATAAAACAGTGAAGTAATCAAAACATACACATGTATGGAATAAAACAAAATCCTCATATTGTCGTCGGTAATTGAACCACTTTCATGCAATGCAAATGCCAAGAATGCAACTTTCTTCCTTCTTTGCAATTACCGGTAATGCAGAGTAGTGTATCCGTCGATGCATACTCAAGCCTATGCCCGCAGGCACAAGGACCTCATGCCCACACTATATGAGTGTGGGGACCCATGCCCGTCCATTACATGATAAGGATCTTAAGAGAATCAGTCCTTGGCTACCACGTAGTCCAAGACTCAAAGAAATAAACGCCATGATGCAAATGAACTTAATATTCTCAATCCATCATGAGAGAATAACATTTAGCAGCAAAATCATAGATAAAATTCCATACAATTAAACCATGGCAGTTATCATGAATATAGCACCACAAATATTTTACACTGCTTACACCTACCTCAACGCGAGACGGATGACGATGAAAAGAGGAATCTATCCCCGGTTCTCACCATCACTTGGCATTCATAAAGCATACTAAGAAAACCATTCAATTGCACATAGCATATCAATAAAACTAAACGAACTCATTCGCTCCTATTCGTGACCCGAAGCAATACCATTATGTTGCCAAGGCCCAATCAGTCCAAAATAGACAGCCACCATAGGACAACATTAACTTTTTATTCAAAGCTCCAAAAATCATGAACACAATTTCTCTAGAATATACACACACATACCCACAAATCCTCAGGTGACCGAAAGTTCAGATTAATTCATTTAAACCCTTGTTTTTATTCCCGAAGACAATTCTGTCATTTTCGGTACTATCGATTTAGAAATTACATATCTTTTAATTGGTACAACCAAACACAATGATCTAAGTCATTCTGGAATCTACATAGAACTAGTGTCCATAATAAATTTATTACAATTTTTCCATTGTACAACAAAAGTTGCTAACAGTGCAATCTTTCCCGACTGTCCCTAATAGAGGGATAGAACTGCAATGAACAATTCAAAATACCATAACTTTCATTCTACTTGTCCAAAAAATATGAACTTGGACTATCTGGAATTATTATTAAGTTATCTATCTATGTCATGAAGACCAAAAGTCCAGATTGGTCTGTTTCCAAACCATAATATACGAAACTATGTTCGCTGCCCGAATCATAGAGACTGAACAGGCACTCGGATTGCAAAAATTGTAACTAAATATCTATCCATCCAAAAATTGTGATCCAAGACTTTCCAGAAAGCTATCACAATTACCCACATAACTCTAGTAGACCCTAATCCCTGATTTCACTTGGAACTAATTCAAACTTACATATCATCATAACTGCAGAAATGCCGATCTACAATAGCAGGGTACTAATCTGACTTTTGGCGAAAAATCACGTATAAAAGAAGTGCACTAACTAACAGGGAAAAAGAATTTACCCACAAATTCTCCGCTTGACCTCACTGAAGTCCTCGTGAAGATCCCATTTTTCCCTCTTTTCTTCTCCCTCTTCCTCTTCTCCTTGATCAGCAGCACCCAAATGGCCTTTCCCCGATCTTCCTCTTGGCTGGCAGTAGTGAGGAACACAGGGAGGTGGGGATGAGCTATAGTGGCGGCTGAGCTACAGTACTTAGGGGATGGCTGGGGTTTGGTTTCCCCCTTTTAAGCCTGTTCCCACTTGGGCCAAAGTGCTATAGGCCAAAGGCCCAGGTTCTAATACTCTTCCTAAATTCTGAATTTTTCCTTTCTATTTCTATTTAATTTCAGTATTAATCACTTATTTGTTTTATTTTTAAATGGGGGTATTACAGAGACATCCTCCCTGCACGTCAGGAGGCGCCTTGACGGTTGCTTGAATACGCGGTTATTGCCAGAGACGGAGAGAACTACATACGGTTATGTGAGACATATACGTGCACATGTATTAACTACCACACATAAGCAAGCATAGTGTGTAGTGGCCCCTAGTCGATTATGTTCATATGTTTGTTGCTTTTATCGACTGCGTCTAAATCCTTAACCATGTCATAGACCTCTTTTCCGCTTAAATGCCTTAGAGCTGAACTATCCTCCTTCTCTCCGTCGAATTGTTTCTTCATCTGGCGGTATGGGTGAGCCCTCCGAAGGAACCTACGATGACGCATGTACACGGTTTTGCATTGGTGCTTCAGCCACACACTCTCGGTATCATCTAAACAGTGAGTACAGACTTTGGCCCCTTTTGTACTCTAGCCGGATAGTTCAGCTCTAAGGCATTTAAGCGGAAAAGAGGTCTATGTCCTCACCAAACCACGTAGGGGAATCGAGGGCGGTCGCTGGAGCTCGGCGTGGGGAGAGGAGAGGGAGAGACTGATGGAAGACAAGGCGGGGTGGCTATAATATATAAGGATAGCACCAAAACATTTCACCTCCCACGCACACGTTCAAAATTTTCGCCATTCCGCGGTATGAATCACAGACAATTTCATACAAAAACCATCTGTGATGACCATAATATCACAGACAGTTTGTGTTAAGAACTGTCTATGATACTTCACAAACGGTTATAATTAAAACACATGCTGTGATAATCGCAATTGTCACAGATTTATTCTTAACAAGAACCGTTTGTGATAATGATGTATCACGATGGTTCTAGCTAGGACTAGTAACATAGGCGGTCACGCTTGTAAAATCGTCGTGATAATTACAACACCGACGCTTCGAAACCGTGTCGATGAGGCGTGCAAGATAGCCTATTTTGTAGTAGTGAATGATAGCCCTCTTCGCACGAAAACACCGCGGCAGGCCACTTGCCGCTGACCCAGAGCACGGTAGGTGTCCTACCACTAACCTAGTCCGCAGGCCAACTTTTACAAAACAGAGAATTCACTCCCCAAACTCATCGACAATGATACCAATTGTCCATCAGCTAAATTAGGACCAAGCCATGTGGTCTTTACACCTAGTAAAAAGTGGCCCATGAAAGATTTTCCACCTTACACGAGTGTGACGCCACCTCGTCTTCGTGACTTCGACTGCCTGTCTAATCCAACTCATCTAACCCTCGTCCCACACACATCTAAGTATCTAACCTCGTCCAGTTATAAACAACTTCCTACGTGTGCAGGGAACTCGTTACGTGTGAGTAATAGTGCTCCAGAGTCTTCTATAATAGCGACAATAGACTTGTCGATCGAATGTCGACCAATAAGCTCAGAAATATTTTCTCATAGACGAGTTCCCTACGGCCGCACAATAGGTTTTGTAGCGACTAGGATCGTCAATCGACCCGAACATCAACAAGATCTAATATACTAGTCGCTGCAAAACCTCTCTTGTAATGACAAGGACCAGATGTATTCACTGTTCAGCTTCAGCGCCCCCTTCCAGAATTTTTGGCCATAATGGCACTGTTTCTGGATGTATTAGCGAAAATGGCCCTCGTCGTGCCGGATTTGCAAAAATGGCATCCTATGTGCCGAGTTGGTGGAGTTTTGCCCTCAATTGGATTAGTAGATAAATGATTATTAATTTATCATACAAGCACATATGTGATTGGATTGGTAGATGTCATACATGACAAGTTTGGTGATATGAATAAGATGTGCAATTAAAATGTAGAGCTCATTAGGTGTCGGTTAGTCAAATAAACCTCCATCGATGGAAATTTTGGTGTATGTGATTATGATTTACCGAGGTGAGACTAGTAGAGCTACATAGTTAGTATTAGCTTAAATAGTCTAGTGAAGAATAATTGATGGATTTAGTCATGGTCATATGCCCATAACTTGGTTGATTTCATACAATTGTCGAATGGATTGTATGGATGGAAGATCGTAAGTCCGGGCATTAGTTGTTGGATTGACTATCTTGATTATACCTTAGTGGATGTTAGTATGTGATTTAGATCGAGATATGAGGATGTGATCGAAGAATGTTAGGTATGTGATTGGATTCAATACCGGAAAATGGGTTAAGTGAATTATTATGAGATTACTAGATGCACGAGGTTGTGCATGGTGAATAACCTTAATTGATGATAGTAGAGTAACACATGCATAATGGGTTGGACAAATTAGAGGATTTATCATGGATTACTATGTCTGATAAAGATCATGGGTTAGGAATAAGGATAGAAGTTAGTTTCAAATGTCCGAAACTCTATTAGCATGACATGTTGTTTTTCCTCTATTTTTTAGCAATTTTATAACCCAAACTAAATTCAAATGGCTATAACTTTTGCATACAAACTCCAAATCAAATGATTCTTTTTTCTAAATTACTCTAAAATAATGCTATGTACAAATATGCAAAAATATTTTTATTTCCTTGTCATTGAATTTATTTTTCCGTTTGTGATTTACTCTTGGTTCTTTCGAATAGACGCCAGAATTCGCGAGTGATTTTAACAACGATCAAGCGACCTCACTTTCTGAACAATTTGAGCAAGACAGCACCCCTTTGACTATATTGATGCTACTATTTTAATTATCATACTTCTTTTTACAAAATCTATTATCATACTTCTCATTCACGACTAGTGTGTTCTTCCATGCCACATTTTTTCCGAGATTCCATGCTACCTTAGACAAAATGAGTACAAATCTTCCTAGTATTAAAGTGCATAGGATTGGCAACCTCGGTAGCTTCAGAGATTTAGTACTCTAATTGCATTGTGCCATTGCCTCAGATTCGACTGCTTAGAATTTTTTGAAATAATACATTTTTAAAACAAATTACAAAACTAGGTTATCATCTCAAAAATTGCAAAAATAGGTTCTGTCGCCATTTCAAATGGCGACAGAACTCTCGCCATTGAAATGGCGGCAGAACCCTGCACCTGCTGAGGCGGGTTCTGTCGCCATTTCAATGGCACAGAGAATATATGAATTTTTAAATATAGTAAATAAACTCAAAAATTACAAAATGTTTTTGTGGAGTATCCAGATAGAGTGTTCTTGCTTGTGTAATTTTTTCATAATTTTATCCATTATGAATTTGTCTCTAAAATTTATTTAAGTATACTATTTGTAGAATTTTAAATATACCAAATGAGGTCCAAAAATTATGAAATTTTTATGAACACTTGTTACATAGTTTAATTATTTGTGTAATTTTTCAGAATTTTATATGCTCTGAAATTATCTCTAAAATTCTGAATTTAGGTTTCCGATATAGTGTACTTAATTGTGTACCCTTAATTGTTGAGATAATTTCATAGCATATAAAATTCTGAAAAAAATTACACAAACAAGCTCACTTTGTAAGAAGCGTTCACAAAAAATTTCATAATTTGTGGACCTAATTTGGTATATTTACAAATTCTACAAATAGTATACTTAAATGAATGTTAGAGACAAATTCATAACGGCTAAAATTATGAAAAAATTACACAAGCAATAACACTTTGTCTGGATACTCCACAAAAAATGTTGTAATTTTTAAGTTTATTTGCTATATTTAAAATTCATATATTCCTATCGCTTTGAAATGGCGGCGAGAACCCGCCCAGCAGTCAGAGTTCTGCCGCCATTTCAAATGAGCGATAGGTTCTGTCGCCATTTCAAATGATGACAGAACCTATTTTTGCAATTTTTGAGATGATGACCTAGTTTTGTAAATATTTTTTAAAAATATTATTTTAAAAAAATTCGACTGCTCACGTAAAAAAAGTCGTCCACGGGAGGTTGGCTTGGTCAACAGTGTCGTCGGGCGTTGTGGCCGATCACTCCGCCGCTTGGTTGCTGGTCTCCGTCTTAATTGGGCGGTTGTCGGCCTAATTACTCGTGGCCATATGATTGCGGATTGGTGAACCAGCGGTGTAGATTGATTGAGGATGCCCACTCCACCAAAATCCCTAACGGACCACTGTTGCCTCTGGGGTGCAAGCGAGCGGATAGTTCCCGAATCGAATCGAATCGAATCAATAAATGTGGGCAAAATTCGGGTGTTTTTTTCGGATATCCGGAGGTTTTTTCGGATTCGGATTCGGGTATTTTTCACCGGATACAAATTCGGATTCGGATAATTAGATATCCAGTTTTTTCGGAACTATCCGGTATTAAAATCGGATATAACCGAATACTATCCGGCTTCTTTTTGGGCGCTCCCGCCGTCCCACCCGCGCGGCTCCCGCGGTCCCGCCCTTTCCCCGAAACTAATTGAGTAATTGGCACAATTTGGCAGTAGCATTCACTCACTCCCTCAGATTATCTCTCTCTCACTCTCAGTCACACACTCACACACCACACGAGCTCCAAATCGCAATAGGCTCACCGCGCTGCCGCCGCCGCAGTCCGTCCTCTGATCCTCAGCCCACCCGCGCCTTCCCCTCCAGTCCAGTCCTCCTCAGCCCACCCGCGCCCACGGGGAGTCCACGCCGTCGCCTTCCGCCACCGCCACCGCCGTCGCCTCCCTCCCCCCTCGTCGCTTAGCCATGCAAGTCTAAAAACGGTAGTTTGATTGTCGGGAATAACCCGACAATTATGGGAAACACTCTCTTTCTTATTCTTTTTATTTCAGATCTTTGTATCTATTTTATGAGTTAAATTTTGTCTTTTTAAATGAGTTTTGGTGTCTGGACAAGTGCTTGCTAGTGATGGTGCCTTCGTGCATGAGATTTGGGTATGTGGATGTCTTGTCCGGACCATTAAGGACTGAACTTTGGTAACGTCGTTGATTCACGTACACTCGTGCTACCACACGCGGGATATGGGTACTGTACGGTCAAGTAGGGGGAATGTTTTATTGTGTGAAGTCTCATGGTGGTGTAAGGGCACTTGTGTTGATCATTTGTCCGTAGGAGCTGAGGTAATTTTCTATAGTGTGCATGGGAGCACTATTTTTCATCATTTACATTACCTCGGTATTTCCAGTACAACTTGTGAGCCCCCTAACAAGTGCTATCAGTCACTTATACTAGGAAAGGAAACATTTCACATGGAGGACCTAACTCAATAGAATTTTCTTGCCAAAAACGACTGTATCTCAATTCTCCCCGGCCGGCATACCAAAGAAAGTGTGTCATTATTCCGGAGGCTTACAGGCTAATCGAGTCATGTGGGTAAAGTAGTACACCTCTGTAGAGTTTAAACTATTCGAATAGCCGTGTCCGCGGTTATGGACAACCGCTTGAGTTCGGGAGTTACTATCATTAGACTTTGTATTTAAATTGTGGGTACAATTGGTTTCGGCATGAGTGGGAAGTTCATGCATTTTGTTGCATCAAGGTGGGCTACCACTTTGTTGTTTGTTCATTCATTTTTTATTCAATTTATCACGTATTCATATGCTTTACTTCTACTTCAAATCTATTTCTAAAATGGCATTTGATAAACTAGTATGTGTAGGTTGAAAATTTTTGTGTCTTTCGCAAAACTAAGCCAATATGAGCCATCCTTTGGAACAACCTCTAGCATTACTAATTTTTATTTGTGTAAGACTTGCGTGTACATTTGTACTCAATCTGGATGCTGCAATTTTAGGTGAGGAAGACGTTGAGCCCAATGAGCTCGATGGTGTCGATTTAGGCGACACTGATGAGTAGTGCTATTGTTTAACTCCCAGTCGGTTGCCGATGGGTTATGGGGCATACCATGCTGGAACTTTTGGTTTATTTATATCTTTCCCGCTATCACTTTATGTTCTTTTGAATTTGGCTGGTTGACCATTTGTAATAGTCGTAGTCTTGAACTATTATGTTGTATGTCTTTCGAACTATGAATGTATGAATGTTGTATGGATGTGATCAATGCTATATACGAGTTTGGGGCATGTTGGTCGCTAATCTTGGGAGCCAACATGATCTCATGCTTGCTGTTTGTGGTTTCCGATTTAACTCACTAAGTGTAGTGCTTGGACTGTTGGAGAACCGATCATCATGTATTGCTCGCAGAGGTGCAACGCGCATGATCGTCAGGGCTCTAGTTTTTGGTCAAGCCTCTCGCTTAGATGGAGTTAAGTTGGAATCCATTCACGAGAGACCCGGTGTTATCTCCATAAGGCCGGGAATACCTTGGTCTTACAGAAATAATCCAGGGGTCCCCATAGCCTCCTCCCCCAGTGATCTCCCTTGCTGCCAGCCAAGACATCGCTTCCCGCTGACGGCCTAGTGGAGGAAGAAGGAGGGACGCCTGGGTGATTGGCCGGCCAAGAAGAAGAAGAGGAAGAAGGGAGAAAGGGAGGAGAAGAGGGATCACGTGGTGATTTCGTCATTCTTTAGCGGTTCTTCAAGGGTAATCCCGATCCCATTTGATTAGTAGTGTAATCTTGTATTTAGGCGATGTCTGTATTAGATCGGTATTCTAGTAGATTGTAGTGTTCGTCTGATTTAGGGCTGTTAGCTACGAAATCCGGTCTGGCCGTCTCCTAGAGAGTTGTAGATAATGTCAGTATCTTTCCGTAGGTTGTTGGATCATGTTGTTTGGATGAGCAGATTAGGAGATATTATTTTTGTAGCATTGTTGTTCTGTGGTTCTGTCATAATTCTGACAGTTAATGTTAATCGGTCATTAGCAAATAGTTAATGAATTTTTTAGAAGATCTCACCAAAATGAACGTTGTAGGTATTTGGATAACCTTTCCAGAAGGCTAAAGAACATAAAATTTGGTTACGTGTACTGAAGGATACGTCAGTTTTGGTCTTGCTATCCAAAACCCCTAACGAGATTTAGTTGTTCTATTAATCTGTTTGGTAAGGATAGAAGATGGCCGAATCTGGAAAGATCACCAACTAGGTTTATGTAGATTAATTAATAATATTTCCAGATAATCAAAGAACACCCCTTTTGGATCTCTAGATGCGACGCCCCGTGTCATTACCCCAAGGGTAATCACACTTAGGCATACGGATTACTATTTGTTTGCCCAGTAGAACACTGCTCCAATGAATAGTAACCCATTTATCAGAGATAACGCAGCAGAACAATAAAATAGAAACTGCTCTTTATTACAACAGTAGCCACACAGGACTAGGGTTTTGAATACAATTATTCAATTACAAAGGGAAAAACACTTCCCGCTATTTACTGCTAAGTTCCTCCGGTAGTCTCCTCGTCCCACGAGTCGAAAGGGGCAAGCATCTCGCCCTGCTTCTCTTACCCAACGCCCTCATCACCTGCGGTCTCCTCGGCACCTGCAAAATTCCTTATCCCACTCGGGATAACTCCGGGTCGAATTAGGAGCTAAGCAAGGGAAATATAGCAAGAGTGAGTACTATAGTGTACTCAGCAAGCTTTAATAGCTAAAATGCAACTGATGATTCTACTGATCGTCCTTAGCAAAATTCTTACCTCTTCTCTTATTCTGAAAATAGACATTAAAACTTAGGTTGCAAATTTTAATTCTGAAAAGACTACTTGATTACTCGGAGAGAAGAAAGACCCCTAGCAGTTCCCGTAGACTCCAATCTAGGAGACTGGCATGAATTCATGATTTTATTTAGCACTGCGCAGGCTTGTACCACTTTACCCACAACTATTCCGAACTCTTTATGCTAGGTACACCGCATTTCCTTTGATGCGATTTCGAGCTCAAAATACAGAATGTTTTCCAGTTACGTGATTAATTTCTCCACCCATTACTTTCCGTCGGTGCTGACCTAGCCACCACCGAGTTCAGGTAATGTTGGTTGGGCCGATTCATCCTCTTCGCACCCAACACTCCACCTAGTGCTTATAGCATCTCTTCTTATATCACACTCACACATAGTACATACCCGGTGTGGAGAGCATAATTACGTAACATGATAGCATTTTCTGCCTGTTGAGACAGGAAAATGGTTGGCACTTAAGATACAGCCTCTGACCGAGTAAGAGTTTTGTTTGTCCTTATATTATAACCATATGTAAAGGGTCCCACCTCTTGCCCTCTCGTCCTGACCACAGGCCCCCTTTACCAAGCATAATAATACTCAGTTTTCCTTTCATTCCTCATGCCTCAATTCTTTTCCTCTTTATCATCATTATCATCTTTTCTCATCTTCATCTCATTTATTTGATTTGAGTTTTTGAGAAATAGTTTTGATGCACTACATATAAGATAAAGCAAAGTAATGTTTATATTTAATATAGCTATATTAATGAAGAAGGGAGTAGCTTGCCTTCGTAGAAGAAGAAACGAATGGTGGTGATGAACTCGAGATCAACTACTCCTGTTGGTTCGCAAGCTGCAATTTATATGATGGTACGAATAATAAATACATAACTAAATACTTAGCAGTAATATATGTGACTAGGTGCAGTGCATACTGATTAGATTATTCTTTTCGTTAGTGGATTTCCATTTAATAACCCTTTCGAAACCCCCGTAAGGTTAGCACTCCCCACTACAGTTGTTCTACTGATTACTCGCTCTGGTGTTGAAATGCCTACGTTCGTGTTTAAACTAACGAGAATAGAAATACTACTCACACGAACAGCTCATTAAGTCTATCAAATTCTACTCGGCAAAAAAAATTCTAATTAATTATTTTACTTACATTAACATATTACTCTCTAATTTTCTATAAATACTCGGGACCGCTTCATGTTAATTCAATTAGCATGATTTCATTTTTGGCATATTTTAAATTTTAAAACATTTTTCCGAACCTCCTGCTAAATTAGCACTTCCTAACTGAGGGTGTTCTAGCCGACGGCTCTATGATCGAGTGCGCCTATTCATGCATTTAAGCGAACACAAATAAAACGATACATGTATTCGCATACAACTATGCCCATCTAGTTGCGACTGATCATTATCTACTTTAGAGAGTTCTATTCGTAACTTAAACTACTTACAACAATCTCAGATTAATTTTACACGCTTTCATACTTTCATCTCACTGGTCGAACTACTGCTATCTATCCGTATGTGATTTTAATTAAATGCATTTGGCCCAAAATAACACAGCGTAGAAAACACTAATACTGGTGTTTAACTCTACTGCTAAATTTACTACTATTAACAAAACCCCGTAGAGGTTATGTTAATACCTAATTTCTAATCCTTTATCTAATCTTTTTCCTTCTTACTCCTAATCTCCATATTAAACCCTCTTTCCAAACCCCACCTAATCTCTTTATTTCCACTAATTTTCCTTACCAACCACACCCTCCAGGAGGCGCCTCCTGATCCTCATTTCCTTCCTGGAAAATTTCCCCAAATTACTCTACTCCCCAACTATCTCCTCCTCTCTCTACCCAAGGATCTCCCATGGGATCTGCTACCGCCGCCCCTCCTCCTCCAAGGCGCCACCCCTCCTCCTCTATGGCTATCTCGGCACCTCCAACCACCGGCCACCCTCTCCTTTCTCCCCATGGCGCCATTGCTCCCCTCGGTCCAAGGCGCGACCCGGCCAACCCGGTTCCTGGGCTTTGCCGCCTCTCCTGCTTCGCCGGTGCGCCACCGCTCCCTCTGGCTGCTCACTTGCCGCCCTCTGCCGCCTCTCCGGCTCCCAGGCCGCCGCCTCGGCCGGTGGCCCGACCCACTCTCGCCGTCGCTAGGCCCAAATCGCCCGCCGCCTCGCCATGGTGGCTCCTCACTGGCTCCTCCCTCGGCCTCCTCCTCCAAGGCGCCGCCTGCCAGACTCAACCCCATCTTGCTTCCTGTCCTCAACGCGCCAAGGCCAGCCCGCCTCATGGTCTGGCCTCCCCTCCTCACGTCGTGTGCTGCCCTTCTTAAGATGCCTTGGCACTGCGACGCCGACCTGACCTCCTTCTTTGCTACAAACCTCCAAACCCCCCGCCCCTTACTCTCTAACCTCCCCTCTGAAAACTTGTTTTAATTTAATTAATTTTGTTGATTTGCTTATACTGATGTGAGTTTATCGTGGTTATGCATGAGAAATGCGTGGCGGATGTGGCTAAGAGGCTTGCTAATGAGGTTAATGAAGCCTAAATGATGAAATGGCCAGCTGCTCTAGAACCCTTAATGTATAAGTCTCCCTATCTTCTATCCTCCCTATTGCTCCGTGATGAAATGCAAACTGAGAGCTAAATAGGGATACTCTAGTGAGATGCTCTATGGATGATTGATGTGCACAAGTGTGGAGCACTGAGATCTAACTGAGGGTTACCTCCTGTTGAGATAAGGATGGGGAAGAGGATTGTAGTGCTGGCTCTGCGCTGGTACTCTCCTCTTCACCCTCGCTGCGATTGGCTTGCAAGTGATGATGATATGAACTCTGAGCTTGCTCATTCTTCTTGTGGGCTTGATGATTGGTAATGCGATGAACTTGGTTCTGCAGGTCTTGCTCTTCCCCCTTGCTCCCTTCCTCCTTCCTTCTTATGGTTTGGTGATCGTAGTGGTTGAGGAATGGTGGTGATATTGATTATTCTTGTGGTTGTAGGTTGTGCTGATTGGGGCTTTGTTGGATTTCTTTGGCTTGGTCCAAAGATCAAAGGTTGCTCTTGGGAGCTTTGCTTAACTTGCTACTAGGTGGTGATTTCTTGCCTTTGGCTGAGGAGAGAATGGAAATGGGAAAGGTTGGCGAGGCTTGTGTGCTTATCTTATGAGAAGGGGAATGTCTTACAGAGACAATGCCTTCGGCTGGCAATGGGAAATAGTTGGGCTGCCTTATCCAGTGCCTGTGGATTCTCTTTTTACCAATCTTCTATTCTTTTTCTTACCATGCCCTTATCCCCTGGGTCTTCTCTTCCTCCTGTGCATCCATTTGACCATCTTGAGCTCCTCTTTTGGATGCAGTCTTGAGCTTATAAGGTTGCTTGCATTTGCTTTGGTGGAGCTGTGTTGGTCTTATCCTTGGTTGTGGTTGGTCGTATCCTTGATGTGGTAACTTCATTTTTATAGCCTCCCTATTCCTATTTACCTCAATCCTATTTACTCTAACCTTATCTCCTCACTGCACTCCACTGTGCTCTATTTGATCATCTTCCTGTGCTCCTTTGTGATGCATGCTTGGGCTTGGTCAGTGGTTTGGAGAAATGATGGTATTATTTGGCCCTGTAAACTTTTGTGAGGCTATTTTTATGCTCTTGTTTTGCTGGTGCTGACTGGTAGTAGCTTTGTATATAAGAACTTGTATACTACTTTTGAGAATTGAGGCTTATTAGAGGGATGTATTTTGGCTGGCTTCCTTGTAACATGCTGGTGATCATACCCTTGCCTTATCTTTATTGCACTCTCATGACCCCAATGAGACAAGGACCTGTTGGTCCATTATTGCTAGATGAGGATGCATTTTTGGATGGGTTTGTGTTGCCTTCAGCTGGCATGGAAAGGGGATAATACTAAATGTGGACTTATGTTGATTGCACCCCATGGGTACTAATGTTGCTGGTTTTGGCATACCCGATGATACTTTGGCTGAGGGTTGGGTTTAATGGAATGTGAAATGTGGGCTTGTGGGACCCTATGATGCTCAGGCTGAGGGTAAGATTTAATGGGATGTGCCTTATGGGATTATACTACGATTGCGGTAAATGCAGAGGGTGGGTGTTGGATTCTAAAGCTGCCGGATGATGAGACCCCTGGAAGTAATTGGTACTTATTGACTCTGGTTGATCTGGATATCTTGATTACTAAAGGAGCCGACTAACTCAGGTTGGTCAGGATACCTTAGTGATCGAGGGACCGTTTGTCCTAGGTTGATATGGGAGTCCTATTGTACTTCGGGAAATTCTGACGGCCACTTCCTATATTCTAATACTCACAACCACTGCTTTCAACTAAACTTGCTAACTATTTTTCTGATTTTTCTAATGAGCGAGGAAAATGAATCGCAAGATGGTTCTATGGACTGGCGCTAAAAAGACAAGGAGGCAAGGATGGCAAATGTCTACTACTACATGAATGATATGAATGAGTTGTAAATTAATTAATTGTTACCAAAAACATTGCAAGCTGTTGTAAAATAATTTTTGTACCAAGTATCATATTTGTAATATATAACCTTATATAATAACGGATTTATTGAGATGATGCTAATGATGATGACGATGTAATAATAATGATAATGATATTGATGTACTGATTTTACCTTGATTCATATAAACAATTGTGATAATTACATGCTTAATGGAACTAAGATTATGAGTTTCATCATTGTTTAACGGGTTTTTATTAAACATTAATTATCGATTACTGTTGCTTAGATTAGATTAATTACATGGGTTCTCACACTAGACGAAAAGTTATGAATTTTAGAAGATGACTGTCTGTTTTGGATTTGGGGATTTGGATGTTTGGGTTGTGCAAGGGAGCGTAGTGAGTTATACATTTGTTTCTAGCAATGTTTAGTCCAGAATTGTTATCTTAGAGTGTTTGTTAAAATTATTCAGGTGGGGGTTTGGTTCCAGGGGCAGCGCCCTCTTTGTATCTTCCATCTTCGCACGGTTGAGGCAAGTACAATTACTGATAGAATAAATAAGAGTGATTATTCATGTTTGCTAGCATATGTGTATATTCTCTACTCATGGATGCTAAAATGATGGCTGTTCATGAATGCTAGAAGTATGAGTATGTTCTTTGTTCATGTATGTTGCTGCTAGCTAATACATATTTATGTTGGATTAAAGTATTGATTCATATGCATCATGTTATCATCTTTGAGGCTTGGTCACGTGGTGACCAAGCATTGATTTTGAAGTCCCAGTCATGTATATGATGGGCTTGTGGTCTGCACACTCGTGGAGTGTGGGCTTATGGTCCCTGTGCTAGAAGGCACATGCATAGGTATGCATCGATGGATACATACTCCGCATTACTGGTATATGCAAAGAGAAAAGAAAAGTTGTAATACCCCATTTCGCCATTAGAGAATTTGGCGTTCGGGAGAGGTAATTGATTAATTAAATTCAGGGTTTTATGGGAGAATTACAGACTTGGGCCTCTGACCTAGGCTAATGAGGCTTGTGGCCGGTCTGGTGTGGGCCAAGAGAGGGGGGAGGCGCCCCAAAGGCCCAACCAGCCCATGCCACCCCTCCTCCCTCATAACCCTAGCCGAACCCTACCTCTCACCTGTCCCTCCCCTAGCCGCCACCCTCATTCCAATCCGCCACCTCCTCCTGTCCTAGGTGCAGCCCCATCTGCTCTTGGCGCCGCCCTGCCATTGGTGCCACCCCTCCTCGCCTTTGGTGCTCCCTGCTGCCGGCCAACATGAAGGAAGGAGGGGAAGGCTGCGGGTTTTCCATCCAATCGGGTGGGAGGAAGAGGGAGGGCGAGGAGATCTTCTTCCTGGGTTTTGATTAGCAATCACCAGTGGTTCTACAAGGGTAACGAAAGACGTTCTTCGCTGTATGATTCATGGTAGATGTGAAATTGATTATGTTTAGTGGATCGAATCCCTGCTGCGATTAGGACAAATTCTGTCCTATTATTTGGGCATCTGTTTTCATGTGTTTAGGTTTCGAATTAGAGGATCCCATCTCCTAGAGTTATGTGGGATTCGTTCTTCGCTTTCTGTGGAACCAAAGATCACTCAATCCTGATTACGGTTTAAAAGTTATGATGAATTCTTTCCTATTGTCCTAAAAGTGTGACGAGAATTAACAGTCAATTTGTTTATTAAATTATGATTCAGTTAAGGGCAGATTTAGGGTTTCCACCCAACTAGACTGTTGTAGAATTTTTTTATAATCTTTCTAGATTGTTAAAGAACTCCCTTTTTGGATTTGTTGTAACGTCCCAAAATTTGGGTTTTCAAAAAATCTTTTGAGTAGTTTAGATCCCTGGAAAATTTCGCCAATTTTATTCGAATTAATAAAGCTTAATTGGGAATTTTCTAAAATCAAAATATTTAATTTGACTAATGTAAACATCAATTTAAAGAAAAACAGTTTTAGTTGGCTTCCTTGTGCTCCAAGGAATTTTTGTGTATTTTCTTGGATTTTTCTGAATTTATTTGCTATTTATTTGAGCGCTTTTGAATTTCCAGTCTTTTCTTAATTCGAAAATTCATTTATATCCCAATTTGCCTTCGTGGGCCGAATTGGATCGGCCCACTTCGCCTCCCGTCTCCGCACCAGCCCGCCCGGCCCAACTCCCGCCAGCCCATTTAGCCGCTCGGCCCGCTCACCTGCTTGACCCAGCCGCCTGCTCCCTTGCGCCCCACCCTAGCGCGCCCGCGCCGCTCGCACGTTTCATCGCCGCCGCCGCCTTAGCGCGTGCGCCCGCACCGCTCGCGAAGCATTCAACCGCCGCCGACATTCTCGGTGCCGCGCCCGACTCGGTAGGCCGCCGCCGCCTTGAAGTCCGCCCCCGCACGCCAAGGCGCCATAAACAGGCCGCCTCTTGATCCGCACCCACCTTGCCCGGGACGCCGCCAAGCACCGCCGCCCCGAGCCGTCTTCTCCAAATCCGGCGCCGGTCGTCTTCGCCCGTGCTCCATCGCCGCACCTCTCCACGCCGTCCGGTGCCTCTTCGACCTCGCCGACGCCGCCTACGGGATCCCCGCGCCGCCCGCGTCTAGGACCCGTGGCCGCCGTCGTCGCCACGCCACCGGAGCGCCTTTCCTCTCCGACCCGGACCTCCGCCGCCATTAAAGTCGCTTGCGCCTCCTCCTCGTCTTCACCGTCACGGTGAGGCCCCATCCCCGTTCCTCTTATTCCATTCGCCGGTTCCCATCGCCCGGATCCTCTTCGGAGTCGAACCACCGCGGCTCGTCACCGTCGTCCTGTGCGCTTGCCGAGCCGTGCTCGACCTCACCCGACCTTGCCGGAGTCGCCGTGCCGAGCGACGCCACCGCTGCCGTGGTCCCGTGGACGCCCCCTACACCACCATTGCCGACATTCCCCTGTCTGCCATGGCCGGCGAGCTTGGTGAGCTACTGTGCCCATGCCCCTGTTCATGTTCATGTCTGTGATTGATACCTCTACTTGTTCTGTGTGTTTATACTCTTATGTTGGTTCCTGCATTGATGTGAGGCCAAAGATCATCTTTCCCTTATGATAATTCTTTCTTCCAATTGTTTGCCATCTCCTGTGACCGTGTGCAAGGATTGGCAGCAGCGTGCCCCCTCTCTCTCCGTCTCTAGAACAGCACCCCCGCCCCGTACGTGTCCTCGCTGGATCCAGCCGCTCGTCGTCGTTGACGCTGACCCGAGACGACATAGCTGCCCCTTCCCTGTATCCCCTACGTGTTGGACCAACAGCCCCTCTCTCGTTTGTCTCTGTGACGATCGGGTTGTGCTCTCCAGATCCGAATCAGGATAATGCCCTGTGCTCAATGGTCTTTGTCATGTCATTACATCGTCAGCACGCCACGTCATTTGCCAACTCACGGCCTCATCCTCTTGAAGCGCCGCTACGTCGGGTGGTTCCGACGCCCTCGCATGTTCGCCCAAGCCGCACTCACTCCACCTGTTCCCGTGGATGCCCTTGCACCACCGTCGTCGGAGCCAACCGGCCACCGCTCGTCACCAATGGGCATCACCCGAGGGTGCCATGGTTGCCCCACCGTCGTGGGTCCTCTCCTTTCTTTCCTTGTCAACACCATGTCAGCATAGCCGTGCTAGTGCCACCTCGTGGCCACATGGTTATTCTGTCCTCCGTGGCCTCCACGCCTTTGTCGTGTGCATAACACGCAGGCATCTTTGCCACCTTGTCACCCGACGCCACACCGCCATCATCTCTTGCCACCCTGACATCTCGGCATAGCCTCGTCAACCTCTAATCAGTTGCCACGTCGCTATCCCATCCTCGCCACCTCAGCGTCTGTGCACATTTGGCATGCACTGTCATCACCTACATGGCCTGTACCTAACCCAGTCCTAAAACTGGAGCTGTGTAGATATGGTTCATTGTGAACCTAGTCTATGACTCGCGGAGCCCTTTCTCAGTCAACGTCAGTCAAACCCTAGCTCTAAACCACACCGGTGTAGACTCAGTTCACCGTGAACCAAGCCTACGACCCGTGAACCCCGCTTGCCAGCACACTATTCCATGAACCCATTCCTCCGTGCACCTTAAACCCTAGATCGTGGACTTGGTCTATGGACCGATGGCCCACTTGTCATTCCCTTTGCCTTATTTCTAGAATTATTGTAATTCTAGAAATTCATTCATCCCATTTGGTCCCACATGACATTCACTATCCTTGTTCTCTCTAGCTTACTAGTGGACCCCACTTGTAAGTCTCCAACTCTATTTGATTATTTAATCCAAAGGAATATTCTCTGAATATTCTTTTCTCTCGCAACTTTATCATTTCTTATGATTCTTTCGGGAGTCATATCCTTTCAATCCGAACTCCGATTGAGTTCATTCAAAGTCCTAATTCATCTCAATTCAATATCTATCTATCTGAGATTATTATTTATTTATTTGGAGTTGTTGCTTTCTGTTATTTATTTGGTTTATTTGCTTGTTGCGAGTAGACGTTGATACCGCGAGAAGTGCTGATCAAGAAGGAGCTGAAGATCAAGGAAGTAAAGATTAAAGATTAAATAAGATCGTCATTGCTCTAGCAAGGCAAGTTGTACCTTTGATCATGTTGGATCCCAGTTTTCTAAAACTACTTTGAATTAAATTATTGCAATTACTTTAAGTATTTATTTAAATGCTTTTGGGTTTAGTTAATAATCCAAATTGTTATACCTTCCTTGTATAATTGCTATGTCTAAATTCCTTGTCACCCTAGTTGATATTTAGTTGGTAAATATTGTAGCACCAACGTGGGTTGGTTAGTGCGATTAGATTGCTTAGTCATGCCACGACTCATTTATTCATGTGAAGTTGCAAATTATTAATCTGACTAAGTGAATATGCAATCTTGAATAATCTGTGTGTACTATGTGTCTTTGTGGCATATGTTGCACTTAAATCAACAAAATGGTAAAAGGATTTGGGTGAGGCAAGGGGTGAATCTTGTGTGAAATGGTGGATATGTGGGTGTGTGGATAATAATAATCTGTGTGTCTATGTGGTTTAGTTAGCATGTGGAAGTCTTGCCTTGGTCAATTAAGGACCTCACCATGTGCCCCATTGAACCGAGCCTCTGTCGACCACACATGCTGTTTTGAGACGGGCCTAGCATAGTAAGATAAGGTATCAAAAATGCTTTGTTGTGATCGACTCTGATCCGATTGATTGCATCTTGTGGGTAAAGTGTACAAACTCTGCGAGTGTAATTTAATCTATTGAATAGCGCGTCATGATCATGGAGCTGATGCTTTCGGGATTTGACACTAGGGTAGATTTTCATAAAAGCGTGTGGGAAGGGAGTGTGTGATCCAAATCATATGGCTATGTGAATAATCTGTTTAGGCTGTGTGCGTCTTTGTGAAATAAATTGTTAAACTATTATTTGTCTATTTGTTTTACTCGCTTTCAATCTATTATTTGTATTCAATTGCAAATGTTGCATTTACGCAAAATAACCACGTAATGCCATTCCTTGGAATAAGCACGCATCTATAAATTGCATTTACGTGGTATGACTTGCGAATGTACGGTGTGTACTCACGCTTGCTTTGACGAATCAAGCGAATCAAGGAATCGCCCGATCAAGAAGGTCTACTTCAAGGATCGTGGAGAACTAGGTCGCGACTTTTGTTGATTGCGGTGGGCATATGGATGGGCTTCCTTTGAGTTATCCGTTTAGATTCTGCTGCTGACTTCATTGAGCTTTTTGCCTTCTAAGGCATTAATTGTAAGCTTTGACCTTAAGGTCTTTACTCTGATGTTTATTGCATTTGCCTATTTATTAGTTAACTTTGTATATGGAATTGATATTTCACCGATGTTGTCCTTTGTGTGCACTAAGCGTGATCTGGACTAGTCACAAGATACACGAGGGTCGAGTGTATTTTTGGGTCCCGACATTTGTAGAACAAAAGTTATGTATGTTTCAATTTGACTGTCCAGATTGTATGTCAGGTTCTGACAGTAGTTTTGACCCGTGTGCCACATTTTGTTAATGGCAAAATATGAGTATAATGACAACTATACTTTTGAAGGTTACGTTCTTAGCTTTCTATAATGACAAGAATCGTGGATTTTGGTTAAACTAATCAAAAGTTATGAGATTTTTACTACTGTTGTTCCATTCTGCTAGACAGATTATGTATTAGACTTTCAGTTGAATGCTAGCCTAAGTTATTGGCCGAATTGGAGGTTTCAGCCAACTAGACTATCATGGAGGGTTTCGTTACCTTTCCATAGGATCTGAGATCACTCCATTTCGAGTCCCGGAGCAAAGGATATGATGTGTTTAGTACCACTGTCCAGTTTATTGTCCTGCTAGACTGTCGGTGTAATTGGATAGATCGTCTATGTGAACCTTGGGTTTAGGATGATGCGATTAAGCGTGTCGAGTAGCATCCTATTCACGTTGTTTCTTATTCAAATAATTAATTTGTGTAGGAGGAGGGAATTCGAGTGTAGCGGCATCCTCCTTGCCTCATAACGCTTCGTAGCGCGGAAGGCAAGTACCCTGTAAATCATAACATTGATGATTGTGGATTGTTTGGTATTCATTCTTTCATTTCATTCTATGTTCTATGAGTAGATTTCACTGATTCATATTCTTTCTTTATATGTTAATCCATGCCTCAAGATATTATGATTCCATATTCATATTCATTCATTCAAACACATATTCATGAATTACCCATCATTCCAATATGGGCACGTAAAACCCACCATTCCAATGTGGGCAGATTTGGATCCCTGTATGAAACGTTCTTCATACGGGCCTTGGATCCCCGCATTTTGATAAATGCGGGCCTAGGTGAACACCGACGGGTGTGTCACTGGCTATACCAGTATAAGCAGAAGTGTAGTCCATTCATTTTATTCATTCATATGTTTTCTTCAATTCTATGTTCATATCGTATAATGAGACTGTCTTGTTCATATTCATTGTAGTTCATATTATTCTTTGTACTTGCTGAGTCTTGGACTCATTCTTGCGTGTGTTTGTTTATTATAGGTGAACGCTGATGATGGCATTCTTGGGAGGGAGTAGTCACGGATAATCCATTCACTTCACATTATTCACTTTTCAATGTTATGAACTTGTCATTGTCTTTCATTCGTTAAATGTTGAATTGTAATAAATGGAGTTTGATAGTGGATGTTATCCTTCTCGATGATATGATTGATTAAATATCTGCTTATGAGCTTTGATTAGTCTATTGATGGAATTATCTTACTTGATTCAGTATGCTTGGATATTTAGAATTTGTGATTTGTTGTTGGATTCAGATTAAACTCCTGTATTCGTTCTATTAGATGTTGATCTTTATATGTTATTAGTTGAGATATTGTGGAAATTATTTCATATTATTGTTGTATGTTAGTTGTCGGTGTTTTAGAACTGATCTTACGTAAAGATTGTTTGATTTGGGGGGTCTCCTAGAATGGAATCACGCAGAGAGATTGACACGGGTATTTTTATACAAGTTTAGGCCTTCTCCGGAGAGAATAACAACCCTACTCCTGTGTGTGTATGATATTGAGTGTGTTTCGTACAATCGGGAGAAAAGACTAAGGCTATTATAGAAGATAGTATCTAACTATCTTCCTGATTGCTTGTTCTCTCCTCCGATTGCCCCTTTCTTCCCTCTCTGATTGCTGCCTTTATATAGTCGTGAAGGAATAGCCGTTTTCTCCTGTGAAGAGGCGCCTCATCAAATCCGGTAATGGGCACATGTTTGCAGTAATCATCAGAGTGGTAACTCCTTCACGTCACCTAGCAGTTACTTGTCAGAGATAATGGTGTATTACGTGTTATTACTTCGAAGAGTAACAACGTATGTTGACTGCTTGGATTCCTTAATCAATTGGACCCACTCGTCTGTAGGTTTTATTCATCATAAGGTAGTCGTGGCTGATATCAGAGCCATACTGACCATAGAAGCCCTAGCTTGGTCGTCCTTAGGATATTTTGAAAAACTTATTTTCAAAATGTCAAATGGTTTATGAAAGCTTAAGTAAAGTCTCTACTTTTACTCCTTATCTATCTTAGCTTTCCTATCTCATCTCACTCTAATTTTAGTTTTTAAAAGTTGTTTCCCTCTCCTTCCCTCAAAAGATAGTTGTTATCATTTAATTGGGTTTTGGGAATCCATGAGATTGGCAAATTGAAGTGTTAGCTGCCCTTTTAAAAGGTTTTGAAGTTTCTGGAGTCGGTGATTTTGGCTAAGAGCTTGGATGCAAAATCAGGACAGCAAGCATCAAATTTCCGGATAGCAATCTCAAGATTCTAATTAGGGTAGATAATGAGAGGATAATTCAACTAAAACTTGTGGGAATGAAAGGGTAAGATGTGATACTAGTTAGCTAAGTATCTAACACATATTTTATTGGTTTTACCTTGCTTTGTAGTAGTGTTAGAGCTAAAATAGCTTGCTGAAATTTTTCCTTTTCTACGGATTACTCGTTCATTCAATACGGGCTAGTTGTGTAGAGAAGTTGAGCTTTAGTCTCATGTTTCCTTGCTATTTCTTGAGCCTTTTTGGGAGCTTTTAAAGTTCATATACTTGCTGTTTTGGCTTTCGTTTAGGGTGATGTCCTATTCCCCTAGTCGTTAGCTTTTCACTTTCTTTCGGGTTTTGTTTTCAAGTTTCGTTGCTAACCCAATTTCCTTGTAACAGGATGGCCGGTCATACTCGTAGCGGCCAAGGCCAGTCAGCTGGTCCGGATGAGGAGCTTCCTCCTCCTCCGACCATGGCCGAGGTTCTTATGCAGATTGAGCATAACCGTTCGGAGGACAGAAGAGTGCTGGAGGTTATCGCGCGCAACACCTCCACTCTTTCCGGTGCCTCTGGATCAGGGGGAGAAGTGGACATCGGCGTGGGGGACTTGCGAGTTCGCCGCACCCACCGCCCACTTTCTCCGGTCCGAGGACCCACTAGATCTGAGCGGCGGCCGTGCGGTTGGCGGAAGCTCAACATTGCTCAATACCAAGAGCGGGAGAAGGCCTTTGTTTGCATCCCATCGGTGGAGAGGGTGCGGCTCTTTCATGGTGGGAGAACTTTCTGCCATGCAGCCCATGTCACACCGTCTCTTGAGAGGAGTTCCGTGTTGCTTTCTGGCGGTCTTACGTCCCTGCCAGTGTGATGAAGCTGAAGAAGAAGGAGTTTCTTGCATTCAAGCAAGGGCGCAGCTCGGTCATGGAGTACTTATCTGAGTTCAACCATCGGCTCGTTATGCTCTGAGGAGGTGGCCCTTGATGAGGCCAGCGGGAGAAGTTCATGGATGGCTTGTGCGAGGAGCTTGGGACAAGCTCTCCATCGTTGACTTCCCTGACTTCCAGGCCTTAGTGGACAAGGCCATCATCTCCGAGCACAAGGGAAGGGCGCTGCGTGACTCCCGCAAGCGCAAGTGGGAGACTCAGAAGTCTTCTCATACCAGCTCTTCTCGTGCTCACTTCGGGCAGTCTCAGGGGTCCCACCCTCAGGCTTCAGCACCCCCGAGGTCGTCAGCACCTGCCCCTCGCCCTCTGCAGGCTGTGTTTCGACCACGTGTACCTGCGGCTCGGCGGTGGCCCTACAATGTTCTTTGAGGTCACTTGCTTCTTCGCAACGGAAAGGGCCATTATCACGAACCATTGCCCTAAGAAGACTAGAGCGGCCCCTCGTCCTAATGGAGGACGCGGGCAAGGTGGTGGATCTTCTCAGGATCAGAAGATTGTCCCCGTAGCCCAAGGCGTGGGCAGCGGTCGTGTCAACGCCATCTTTGCGGAGGAGGCACAGGAGGCACCTGATCTCGTATTGGGTACGCTTCTTGTTAACTCCCATCCTGCTACTGTTTTATTTGATTCAGGAGCATCTCATTCTTTTGTATCTCAGTCTTTTGCTGCTGCTAGTGACCTCCTTTTTGCTCCTTTGTTGGTCCCGTTGCTCATCCGCTCTCCCGGTTCGGAGTTGAGAGCTGAATTAGAGTGCCGGGATGTTCCTGTCGAGATTGAGGGAGTAAGATTTTTAGCAAATCTTATTCTCCTCAGTGCAGTGAGCTTAGATGTGATTCTGGGCATGGATTGGTTGTCTCAGCACATGGGGCAAATCGATTGCGCTCGGAAGCTCATCTACCTCACAAGCCCCTCCGTGGCGAGTTAAGCTTCGCCACCGGCTTCTCAGTCCACATCTCTTCGCGCTCGAAGCGAAGCCAGCTCCGGATATTCGTGAAGTCCCAACGGTATGTGACTTCATGGATGTCTTTCCCGAAGATCTTCTAGGGATGCCACCAGTTCGTGATCTCGAGTTCGTCATCGAGGGCTCCGTCATCCCGATTTCAAAGAGGCCTTACCGGATGCCACCGAATGAGTTGGTGGAGTTGAAGAAGCAACTTAATGAGCTTCAAGAGAAGGGTTTCATCCACCCTAGCTCATCTCCGTGGGGTTGTCCAGCTATCTTCGTAAAGAAGAAGGACGGTACTTTGCGCATGTGCGTCGATTACTACTCGCTTAATGAAGTGACGGTAAAGAACAAGTATCCTTTGCCCCGCATCGACGATCTCTTTGATCAGTTATCTGGAGCTAAAGTCTTCTCCAAGATTGATTTGAGAGTGGGATACCATCAAGTTCGTATTCGACCTGAGGATATTTCCAAGACGGCTTTCTCTACTTGTTATGGCTTGTACAAGTATACCGTCATATCGTTCGGCTTGACCAATGCTCCTGCCTTGTTCATGAACCTCATGAATTCGGTCTTTATGGAGTATTTGGATAAGTTTGTCGTGGTCTTCATCGATGATATTCTTATCTACTCCAAGAACGATGAGGAACAAGCCGAGCATCTGAAGCTTGTTTTGGGCAAGCTGCGTGACCACTAGCTGTATGTGAAGTTCAGCAAGTGCGCGTTCTGGTTGAAGGAAGTGGATTTCTTGGGCCATGTTCTTTCCGCAGGAGGCGTAGCTGTTGATCCTAGCAAGGTCAGCGATGTGCTTTCCTAGAGTCAGCCCAGATCGGTAATCGAGATGCGGAGTTTTCTCGGTTTAGCAGGATATTATCATCGCTTTATCGAGAACTTCTCCAAGATCGCGAAGCCGATGACTGAGTTGCTCAAGAAGGACAAGAAGTTCGTGTGGTCCGCTGATTGTGAGGAAAATTTTCAAGTACTCAAGACGCGTTTGACCACCGCTCCCGTTCTCGTTCTTCCTGATATTCATCGGAGCTTCGATATCATTTGTGATGCTTCTCGTCGAGGCCTCGGTTGTGTCCTTATGCAAGAAGGCAAGGTAGTGGCCTATGCATCAAGGCAATTGAGACCTCATGAACTCAACTATCCTACCCGTGACTTGGAGCTAGCTGCTGTGATTCATGCACTTAAGATTTGGCAACATTACCTTATCGGTAATCGTTGTGAAGTGTATTCGGATCACAAAAGCTTGAAGTATTTGTTCACCCAGCCAGATCTGAACCTCAGGCAAAGGAGATGGTTGGAATTGATCAAGGACTATGACGTGGGTATTCACTACCATCCGGGCAAGGCTAATGTCGTTGCCGATGCGCTTAGTCGTAAAGCGCATTGTAATGCCTTGTTGCTCAAGGAGCTTCAGCCCACCCTTCTGGAGGAATTTCAGCGTCTCAACTTGGGTTTTGTTGAGCAGGGTTTCCTCGCTACCTTGGTTGTGCAACCAACCTTGGTGGATCGTGTCAAGGCCGCTCAGCATTCGGATCCTAGAGTGAACAGAATCAGGCAAAATGTCAAGAACGGAACAGTCAAGTGCTTTTTTGAGGATGAGCATGGTGTTGTAAGGTTCGGGCAACGCCTTGTTGTTCCAAAGGACATGGAGTTGCGGAATTTAATCCTCCGCAAAGCCCATGATTCGCCTTTGTCCATTCATCCCGGGGCCACAAAGATGTATCAAGATCTCTGTCAGGGATTTTGGTGGACCCGAATGAAGAGGGAGATTGCGAAGTTCGTTGCCGAGTGCGACATGTGTTGTCGTGTGAAGGCTGAGCATCAGCATCCAGCTGGACTGCTTCAGCCCCTACCTGTTCTTGAGTGGAAGTGGGATTCGATTGGGATGGATTTTATCACCAGTCTACCCAGGTCTCCCAAAGGTAATGATGCCATTTGGATTATCATCGATCGATTGACTAAAGTGGCTCATTTCATTCCTGTCAAGACTCAGCTTCGTGTGGGTCTCTTGGCCGAGCTCTATGTTTCCAGAATTGTAAGTCTGCATGGGATACCTAAGACGATTATTTCTGATCGTGGTTCTCTGTTTACTTCTCGATTTTGGCATAGTTTGCAAGAGGCTATGGGGACTCGCCTTTCCTTCAGCACAGCATATCATCCCCAAACTGATGGTCAGACCGAAAGGGTCAACCAAGTTTTGGAAGACATGCTCTGTGCTTGTGTTCTTTCCTATGGGAAGCAATGAGAGAAATGCTTACCATTCACTGAGTTTTCCTACAACAACAGCTTTCAGGCCAGTCTCAGCATGGCTCCTTTCGAGGCCTTATACGGGAGAAAGTGCAGAACCCCGTTGAATTGGTCTGAGACCGGCGAGAGGTCTTTCTTTGGCCCGGACTCGATCAATGAGGCCGAGAGTCAAGTCCCACTTATTCATGAGCGTCTTCGCATAGCTCAATCCAGGCAAGAGAGCTATGCGGATCGCCGTCGTCATGAGTTGAGTTTTGAGCCTAAAGACTTGACTTTGTTTATCTCAAAGTCTCTCCTTTGAAGGGCCATCAACGTTTTGGCGTTAAGGGCAAGTTAGCTCCTCGATATGTGGGTCCCTACCGCATCATCGAGAAGAGAGGAGTTGTTGCCTATAAGTTGGAGTTGCCTGCTGCACTTGAGGGGGTACATGATGTGTTCCATGTGTCCCAATTGAAGAAGTGCCTCCGTGTTCCAACTGAGGAAGCTCCGTTGGAAGCTCTCGACGTCCAAGCAGATTTGACCTATCGCGAGCACCCTGTTCGCATACTCGAAGAGGCTGAACGAAGAACAAGGAACTGTTCCATCAAGTTTCTTAAGGTTCAGTGGTCGAACCATTCCGAGGATGAAGCTACTTGGGAAAGGGAAGATCGTTTGTTCAAATGTAAGAAAATGTGTAGAAATTAAAACTTTTTCTCACATCTTGAAACTCTTGAACTCATCTATAATTCTTGTCCAAGAGTTGTGGGATCCAAAAACACAAAGCACTTGTTGACTAAAGTCCAACCCTTATTCAACTTGTCACAAATCTTGTACCAAACTTGGGGAAACATTTTCCCTTGGTTCTATGGATGGGGTGTGACCCTTCTGAAAAATATCATAAGTTTTAAAACTTATTTGATAATTTTTGGAGGTAAATCAAACCCTAGAACAGCCTTTAGGAATTTCTAGAGAAAAATACAGTGCATAACAACCTCTGGAAATTTTATGAGGTTGATCCTGGAGTGAGGAAGCTCCAGTTAAAATTTCGGAATTTTTGGAGTTGGTTTGCTACCTCTAAAAATTCCTCCAACCTCAGCCTTCAATTTAAATTCAAAACTGGCAATATTCCTTGGGCCGAGCCACTTTCCAAGTGGGTCGGACCCAACCCACTTCTCTGGCTCAGCCTGAGCTCCTTCCCCCACGTGAGGTCACAGCCGTCGGATTAAGATCCAACAGCCACGACCTCCGCCACAACCAGCTCAGCCCAGACCTCCACCCCTCGAGGTTGTGTGCCGTTGGATCAAAATCCATGGCCATGACCTCCCCTCCTTATCAACTACACCTGTCCTCCTCCCTCGCGAGGTCTTGTGCTGTTGGATCAAAATCCACGGCCACGACCTCCCTCTTTTAGCAAACACACCTGTCCTCCCCGCGCGATGTGTTGTGCGCCGTTGGATTAAAATCCAAAAATTGCAAAGGAACCGAATCCATTTTCCTCAGCCCATTTTCCATTTCCACCCACGCCTGGTCCGACCCCCGCACCAGCCAACCTCCTCTCCCTCTCTCCCACTATCACTTCCACGTGGGCCCCGCCTGTTAGGCCCTACCTTTTCTTCTTCCTCAGGTCATATTCTTCCCTCATGCAAGCCGACATTGCCATGTGCGTGAGCTCTTAAAGCCACCCGTTTCTTCTTCCTTTCCGTGCGCATTTGATGCCATTCAAGACCCCCACTCCACCGCATCCTATTTCGGCCATTAACCCCTCCTTTACTCACCTCAACGGCGTGTTTATGCCACTGCCCACACCAGTGAACGGCCACCCACGATGTCCCTCCCCTGTTGCCCTCTCGCCCTATAAAAGGGAGCACTGAGAGCCCCTTACTGCACTCAACCCATTCCGACGAAGCTCACCTCCCCTCCTCCTATCTCCTCACTGGAATCCTCATTTCCTCACCACCAGCCGCGAGCTCCTCTGCCACCATTTGCACCACCGATAGTGGAGGTCTGCCGCCTTTGCCATCTCCTTCGGCTTCAGCACCGCGTTGTACGCCGTGTGCACCGTCTCGACGCTGGAGCACCACCGGAGCGACCTCGCCACCTTCAACCGCATCGCGCCGTCGTCGGCTGTCTGTGCGCACCCAACCCCAACCGTGGTGAGCACTGTTATCCCCGCGTCTCCCTCTCCATTCCACCCCTCGCCGACCGCCACCGTGCCATCACTCGCCGGCGTCCATGGTCCCCGTGCTCCATCTCCAACCGACCGCCACGTCACCGCTAGCTCAGCGCCCACCTCCACGTGGCCACCCTATGTCAGCCCTGTCATCGCTGATGTGGCAAAGCCACTATGCCACACACCTGTTCCACTGTGGACCAAGGTGCAATTTCGTGAACCCAGTCCATAGACCAAGGCCCACTTGTTAGTGACACATTTCCTATTTATTTATAAAAACAATTCGACCAGAAATCCAAAAATCCTCACTCACATCATCATGACGCAATAACTATTTTCCCTTTAGAAAAATAATTCCACAAATTTTGAAAATCCAATTCTATCATTTCGTGTGAATTTCAATCTTCCGACAACCCGTTCTCCTTCGTTCGAGCTCCGATTAAAGTGATTCAAATTTATAAATTCAATATCTATCTCCTAGAACCTAAATTATTTAATTTGGAGTTTATTTGAATTTTGTTTGAATTCGGCTTGTTTTCGCGTATTGATTTCGACAGGAGAGTTAGATTTCGATGCCGTTTGAGAACAAAAATTATTTGAGCATGGCAAGTTACATCTCTAATCATATTTGATTCCATTATTTCAAATTATTTAAATTTTATTTTAAATTATTATTGCATGTTTATTTCTATTCAATGTAATTTAAATACCTATTTTTAATCTATAGTTAATAGGGGTGCAAATGGAGCGGATACAGATGGATATCGCTCATCCCGTATCCTTTTCCATATTTTTTTCTCAGATTCAGAATAGGACACGGACAGTGCCGGATACGAATACGAATGTGGAAAGTCTCGATCATGAATATGGAGCGAATACATGCCGAACCGAATACGGATTGTCTCGGTCACAAATACTTATTCGGATATTGCGCAAAAACATAAACCATATATGTCGGACAAATAAAGATCAATCAACCATAATACATGTCCAAAATGCAACTAGATTAGTAGTTTAACAAGCAAATTTAGGTACAACACATGGTAACATGAAAGAAAAAAAAACTAGAACACTTTCGTACAGACAGAGGTTCTTTTCTGAAGAAGAAAAAAAAAGCTATTTGTCAACAAATAACTAGGCCCCGTTCCATTCCATAGAGTTTCTTTAATCTCCAACACGGTAAGCAATAACATTCTTTCTATCTGATGTAGCTTAGTACTTAGTCATGACAAAGTACGCACGTCTTTTAGGTTGTAGACAGAAAAGCTGATTGTTGTGACACCATCAAGATTTTAACAGCGACATACTTAAAAAGTCATATCATGTATACATGATTTATAATGTGGTAAAGCTAGCCTATATCAACACAGACAGCTAATCTCTATAATGTGAAGTGACATGTAGGATGTAGGTGCCATGTTAGTGCCCTAGATACACCATGCGTTGATGGCATCACAAAATAGTCAAAATTATCCTCAAAATTAATGGATGGTAGATTTAAGGTAAATTAAAATGTATGTTACAAGTACTTGTGATAAATTGAAACTTCTTAAATGTAGGTAATTGTAACCCATGATACGTGGGGCTTCTGGCCTTGTTTATATTTCAAAACAGTCCAGTCGAAGACATAAACAAACTCGTAACCTGTTAAAAGATGAGCAAAATATTGGATAATAATATGGAAAGTACGAACTCAGATAGAATATGTTGAAATAACAGAACTTTTGACAGTCATTCTAGTAGATAGTACTACTTAATCAAGGAATGCCTTGGCGGGTAAACAAGTCGTGAAAAAGGCGCTTCACGAATGCATAATCGGGCCATTGATCGAATGTCAACGTAGTGGAAGTAAGATGCAAATTCCATCGGACATGATTTGCATAACACCTAGTAAAAGTATTTTTGGTCAGCAACAAATACAAGAGTGCTTGTTCTTTCAGAAGCTTGGTTTCTTATATTTGTGAGAGAAAAACCTCAATAGGCGTTGAAAGATAAACCTCAATAGGCGTTGAAAGCTTTTTCTCACATATCTTGTCATACTTCTGCTTCTTTGTTGCAGCTTTTGGTCCCTGCCAAGGGAGACTTCACACAGCAATACATACCATAGTAATTAGAATGAAACAAAGTAAAATAGATAATGATAATTCAAAATTATGAAAGCTTTCATATTACACCTAAACTAATCTGAGGTGGATATCAAACACTATTACTTGAAAGCATGTCACAGGCAAGCCAGATATTGCTAACAATTTGATGGTGGAACTTGAGAGAATTATTGTGGATTTTCGTAAACCAGTTGCAAAAATATTCTGCAGGTGTTGATATGACATATATAGTAATCCTTGTCAAATAGTTGCTACTTGCTAATGATAGAACTTACAGATAGAAGTGAGAAGTCTGCTTTGTGATGAGGTTTCATACGTATGGTTTGTTCTAGGGAAATCTTAGTACAAATGCGGCACTAATGGTGCTTGTTGACAAAACTTACAGCTTTATAAGATCATGTGCTATAAAGCTTGTTTTGAGCTTACCAATTTCAGTTCATCATTACAGCTAGAATATCTAAAAATGTGAAGAAAATCCTAGTTGGAACTAGACTAAGGCTGCATTTGGGATTGTTAGCTTTCTAAAAGTCGGCTCTTGAAAGAGCTTTAGATATGATGTCTATTTAACAATCAAGTATCTAAAAAAAGTTGACTTGCACTATTGTTTCACCAGTGATTTTTAAGCACAATGCAATCCCAGCTGCGCCTAGCACACTTCGCCGCAAGAAGCATTGTAGTATACTAGTATGCCCTACCAAACAGTAGAAATATAAGCCTACCTCCCTCGGAGAAAATATAGAAGAACATAACCAAGAGATTCCAAATCATCCCATCGACTTTGTTCTGCCAGTAAATCCAACAACGTGACAAAATCAAATCCAAGTGATGATTTGACAGGTAATCAAGAGGTCATAACTTACCAATTCCAATGTGAGTGTTGCAACATGCATATCGTGTAGTGCCAGTTTAGTTCTTATTTTGTCTGCAACAAAGCAACAACTCAATACACAGAACATTTTGAATTGAGAAATGACCGATCATAAAAAATCTTCTGTAGTGAAACAACCTAAGGTTACTTCAATAGTAGATCAGAAAAAAGAAATTAAACAGCAAAGCAAATGCCATATTGTAAACCTAGCTATAAAGTTATAAAACCGTGATCTTTTACCTGGAGTTATCATGACCAACCTACTAAAGATTGACCTTTTCATTAGAGACATGGTCAGGTTTATTCAGAAACGAAGGACGGCATGCACCATGATGCATGGGAAAGGCCTATTCCCAGTGGAATCAGTCCTTCCTTACCAGCAACAGTTGAGGTGAACTAGAGGTAGGACCCGGACCAGGTCAACCTACTAATTAGTAGCCAATTCAGACATCAGACAAAATGTTCTACCGCACTTGGATATTCCAGAGGATGACGCATCAAACACATGAGGCGATGATGACGAAGAATGAGTGGAAGACATCTTCATAAGAAATAAAAGTTTTAACACACATGAACATATTATCATAAGATTCGATCTCTATGTGTATGGGTATACACACCAATTAATATATAATTGGGATATGTAGGAAAGAAATTAGGACTAATACAATGACATAATTGACATATAAGCATGTAAATTCTCTAAATCATTTAAAAGGAATAATATGCTCAACACAAACATCATGTGAACAAATGAAATGAGTATAAAGTTAAGATTTAACATTTTGATATTGCTCTCAGATGTAGAGTAAGCATTCCAATTAGAGCTCAAGTTCAAACCCGATTATCAAAACAATTTCAGTACAAGACTATTATCATCACAGAGCATTCATCTCAAGCCCACCACACCACATTGCAATATATTCCAGTAGCAGTATCAAAACAAATACCACATGAATCACTTACTAGAACATATACAAATTCCTAAAACAAGTACAACACCTCATACTACTCAGTGTTTGAACCAGGTACCAGCGCAATTATCTTGAGTCCATGAGGACCATGATAGCATGACAGATTATTGATAAAAAGAATGAGGGAAAGGGGCGTCAGGGTCAACAACTCGGCATCGGTTACCTTTGGGCGTCGAGGGAAAGGACGAGCAGGGAGCAATATTAGAGCAGCAGGGCGGTGTCGAAGTGGAGGTGCACCGGGCTCGAGGAAGGAGGCGCACCGGGCTCGAGGAGGAGGCACATCGAGGACGGTGGCGATGGGCTCGGGGGAGGAGAGAGAGTTGAGAAGCTTAATCGTTTGAGTGGGGGAAGCGGGCAAACCCTAGAGTCCGAATATAAATGGGGTTTGACATCACAGATGGTCCTAAAGTAGAATTGTTTGTGATAAATAATATAACAGATGGTTCTCAAATAGAACCATCTGTGATAGATTGTCTATCACAGACGGTTCCAATAAATAACCGTCTGTGATAGATTGTGTATCACAGACAGTTCCAATATATAATCGTCTGTGATAGATTGTGTATCACAGACGGTTCCAATAAATAATCGTCTGTGATAGATTGTGTATCACAGACGGTTTATAGATGAAACCGACTATGATATTCTTTTGTATTGGTAAGTCTAATTCTGTTTATTGGCTAGCATTAGGAAATGCTAGCCATATGCCCTCTGAAACAAGCAGAAACACAACAAGTACATGTATACATCCAATTCACATTCATTTCAGAAACAAGCACATCCATTTCACAATACAAATCAATTAACTCAAATGAACTAAAATTAACCATTCAGAACACATATACACACATTGTTCAATCTTTAAAAATTAGCCCTTCATGATGATCGACGCGTATGTAGCTAGTTTCGTCACGTTGTTCTTCCTTGACCCTTATACTGTTTCCGAAAGGAGGCAACTCGTCAAATTGATTGTATTCTTTCTCATCCACTACATTCTCAACTCCGACAATCATCCTTTTTCCATAAAGAACTACGTGGCGCTTCTTATTTTCCTGGTCAGTAATATAGAAGACTTAAACAACTTGGTTAGCGAGTACGAATGGTTCGTCTTTGTATTCAACACGTTTGAGGTCCAAGGTAGTGACGTTGTACTTGTCGACCTTCACCTGTGGGAGATGGACCCAACGGCACCGAAACAGGGGGATCTTGAAAAGCACATAGTCGAGCTCCCATATCTCCTCTATAAGCCCATAGTAGGAGCTCCTCAGCCCATCGGTACTGAACGCATTTATGCGGACACCGCTGTTCTTGTTAGTGCTCTTTATATCTTGAGCCTGCGTATAGAATGTATACCATTTATGCCGTATACTCATCATGTCACAACTGTAAATGTTGGCCCTTTTGCCAACCATGTTAGCATATCACTTGACGAGCTCCTAGTGAGTCGCTCCTTCAACCATTGGTTGAACTGACTGTTGTGCTGTCTCGTGATCCAAACATCCGGCCGCTCTGGATTCTATTGCCGAAGCATGTCCTTATACTAGTCGATATACGGGGACACTTCAGTCATGTGTTGCAAGACCGTGAAATGGGCTTGAGCATATGCATCCATATCTAGAGTGATTACTTTCCTTCGGATGGTCTCGATACCCTCGAGCCTCCCCTCATGATGAGATCGAGGCACACCTATCGGCTTGACCTGAGCCATGTAATCGACGTAGAACTCAATAACCTCTTCAGTTGCATAACCTTCAACGATGCTGCCCTTCGGTTGAGATCGATTTCGTACATAGGACTTGAGAATTCCCATGAACCTCTCGAACAGATACATGCTACGTAGGAACACGGGCCCGCACATCTTTATCTCCCTCACAATGTGAACAATGAGATAGACAATGATATCGAAAAACGACGAAGGGAAATACATCCCAAGATCACATAGAGTCATCACCACCTCGTCCTACAAAGCATCAAGTCCTTCGGGATCGATGACTTTCTGAGCAATTGTGTTAAAGAAATAACACAGTCTCATGGTTGTCTCTCGGATCTTGATCGGTAAAATACTTCTAATTGCAACAGGGAGTATCTGTGTCATCAGCACATAACAATCATGAGACTTCATGCCAATTAACTTCAAATCTTCCATCGAAACAAGTTTCTTCATGTTGGCAGAGTAACCGGATGGAACTTTCACATCATGCAAGCACTAGCACAATTCAGTTCTCTCGGCCTTGGACAGAGTGTAACAAGTAGGTGGAAGGTATGTTCGTCCTTTATCGGTCTTTGTCAGTGCTAACTCAGGTCTGATATTCATATCAACCAAGTCAAGCTGTGCGTTGACACTATCCTTTGTTTTATCACGAATGTTTAGTAAGAGATCAATCAAGCTGTCACAAACATTCTTCTCTACATGCATGACGTCGATGCAATGGCGAACTTCTAGGTGCTCTCAATAAGGTAAGTCCCAAAATATTGATCTCTTCCTCCAGATGTTCTTCTCACGGGTCCTCGATTTACGTCCCTTTCTGAGCACAACATCTAAATCCTTAACCATGTCATAGACCTCTTTTCCGCTTAAATGCCTTAGAGCTGAACTATCCTCCTTCTCTCCGTCGAATTGTTTCTTCATCTGGCGGTATGGGTGAGCCCTCCGAAGGAACCTACGATGGCGCATGTACGGTTTTGCATTGGTGCTTGACCACACTCTCGGTATCATCTAAGCAAAGAGTACAGACTTTGGCCCTTTTGTACTCTAGCGGATAGGTTGGCAAGGGCAGATAATCATTTATGGTGCGAGAACAACAAGGAGTATAAAGTGAAGTTCTCTCATTTGTCGCATCCCATACATGTACCCCTTCAAGCCATAGTATTTTAGATCTTCCATAAATAGTGCTAGGTACACATCAATATCATTCCTAAGTTGCTTCACCCTTGAATAAGTATCGACAAACAAAATATACTTCCGCTTCATACACAACCAAGGAGGAAGGTTATAGATCTGAAAGTTATGGGCCAAGTGCTATGTCAATTTGCTCATGTTACCGAAAGGATTCATTCCATCTGTATTCAATCCAAACCTTATATTCCTCGGTTCCACACTGAAATATGTAAACCTCCTATTGATGTTTCTCCACTGGGAGGAATCAATAGGGTGTCTTAGCTTTCCGTCATTCTTACGCTCCTCTGAGTGCCAATGTAGCACTTTTGCATCCTTTGGGTTCGCAAAAAACAATTTCAAAGAGGGAATTATAGGAAGATACCACGCCACCTTAGTAGGAGGCCCTTTCATCACCTCGATTCTCTCATCGTCATCTGATTGATTCTTACGCTGGTATCGGGATGCGTTGCACACAGGACATACATGCATGTTTACATATTCGTTACGGTAGAGGATACAATCGTTCGGACATGCATGTATTCATTCTACTTCCATTCCCAATGGACAAAGAACCTTCTTGGCTTTGTAGGTGGTTTTGGGTAACTCGTTTCCCTCTAGAAGCATGTCCGCTAAGAGACCTAATAGTACCGTGAAACTCTTATCGGACCAACCGTTGCTTGCCTTCAATTTCAGCAATTTAAGCAAGGATAACAACCTTGTGTATTCCATCTTGCAGTCGGGAACAAAGGTTTCTCCGAGTTCTCCATCAAGCCCCGGAATTTAACATACTCTCTCTCATCACAGTTCCCTTCTGCATCGTGAAGCATCTGATCTAGATTGCCATCGTGCAGTCTATCCAAATCGAAACCACAATCGACATCATCCGGCGGCATATCGTTGACTTCTTCGGCGATGTCGTTATTACTACCTTCCTCTATAATCTATTCTTCACCGTGACTGGTCCAACGTGTATAGCCCTTTTTGAAACCCCTTCGAATCAAGTGTGCTTTGATCCACGCTCGGTTCTTAAACATCTTCAGATTCTCGTAGTCAATGCATGGACAGTACATATATTCCACCCCCCCTTATTCAACATATCCTCCTCGGCAGCTTTTGTAAAAACAGACACGCCATTAATGTAGTCTTCACTCACACGGTTGCCAGCGTACATCTAGGTTCGGTCCATCTATGCGACGCATATAACAATTTGGTGTTAAATATTGAATTAATTAATTAGTGTACTATAGGTGCAACTTTTGATATGTCATTTGAAATATGTATTTCTAATGAATTGAAAAAACACCAATGCACCCTAGGGTTAGGTTGTTCATCACAAACACATTATAGATAGCCCATGCCCAACTTCAGATGGCAAGAAGCTAAAACTTGCAAAACAACACAAAAAGCTAGATCTAAATCATCTTCAATTCTCTCTTTACCAAGCTAGATCTATAATATAATGCAAAGAACAAATTAATTGCGTACTATCCATCGATAGTCAAGAACAAATTACCAAATCAGTGGTTTCCTTTCAACAAATCGCCTCAAACCCCCACCTCTAGCGGCGGCAGCGAGAATAGAGCGGCAATTTAAGATAGATCGATCTGTGAGGATCAGGTCTGCAATAAATGAGATTATCACAGATGGTTTTTATTACAAACCGTCTGTAAAGATGACGGGAAGTCAGACGGTTCATGTTAAAAACCGTCTGTGAAGTATCACAAACGGTTCTGAACAAGAACTGTTTGTGATATTACCTCTTCATAGACAGTTTTTAGCGCAGAAAGTAACACAGACGATCGCTAAACCAAAACCGTCTGTGATTGTGTTTAATAAAACAGTGAAGTAATCAAAACATACACATGTATGGAATAAAACAAAATCCTCATATTGTCGTCGGTAATTGAACCACTTTCATGCAATGCAAATGCCAAGAATGCAACTTTCTTCCTTCTTTGCAATTACCGGTAATGCAGAGTAGTGTATCCGTCGATGCATACTCAAGCCTATGCCCTCAGGCACAAGGACCTCATGCCCACACTATATGAGTGTGGGGACCCATGCCCGTCCATTACATGATAAGGATCTTAAGAGAATCAGTCCTTGGCTACCACGTAGTCCAAGACTCAAAGAAATAAACGCCATGATGCAAATGAACTTAATATTCTCAATCCATCATGAGAGAATAACATTTAGCAGCAAAATCATAGATAAAATTCCATACAATTAAACCATGGCGTTATCATGAATATAGCACCACAAATATTTTACATCGCTTACACCTACCTCAACGCGAGACGGATGGCGATGAAAAGAGAATCTATCCCGGTTCTCACCATCACTTGGCATTCATAAAGCATACTAAGAAAACCATTCAATTGCACATAGCATATCAATAAAACTAAACGAACTCATTCGCTCCTATTCGTGACCCGAAGCAATACCATTATGTTGCCAAGGCCCAATCAGTCCAAAATAGACAGCCACCATAGGACAACATTAACTTTTTATTCAAAGCTCCAAAAATCATGAACACAATTTCTCTAGAATATACACACACATACCCACAAATCCTCAGGTGACCGAAAGTTCAGATTAATTCATCTAAACCCTTGTTTTTATTCCCGAAGACAATTCTGTCATTTTCGGTACTATCGATTTAGAAATTACATATCTTTTAATTGGTACAACCAAACACAATGATCTAAGTCATTCTGGAATCTACATAGAACTAGTGTCCATAATAAATTTATTACAATTTTTCCATTGTACAACAAAAGTTGCTAACAGTGCAATCTTTCCCGACTGTCCCTAATAGAGGGATAGAACTGCAATGAACAATTCAAAATACCATAACTTTCATTCTACTTGTCCAAAAATATGAACTTGGACTATCTGGAATTATTATTAAGTTATCTATCTATGTCATGAAGACCAAAAGTCCAGATTGGTCTGTTTCCAAACCATAATATACGAAACTATGTTCGCTGCCCGAATCATAGAGACTGAACAGGCACTCGGATTGCAAAAATTGTAACTAAATATCTATCCATCCAAAAATTGTGATCCAAGACTTTCCAGAAAGCTATCACAATTACCCACATAACTCTAGTAGACCCTAATCCCTGATTTCACTTGGAACTAATTCAAACTTACATATCATCATAACTGCAGAAATGCCGATCTACAATAGCAGGGTACTAATCTGACTTTTGGCGAAAAATCACGTATAAAAGAAGTGCACTAACTAACAGGGAACAAGAATTTACCCACAAATTCTCCGCTTGACCTCACTGAAGTCCTCGTGAAGATCCCATTTTTCCCTCTTTTCTTCTCCCTCTTCCTCTTCTCCTTGATCAGCAGCACCCAAATGGCCTTTCCCCGATCTTCCTCTTGGCTGGCAGTAGTGAGGAACACAGGGAGGTGGGGATGAGCTATAGTGGCGGCTGAGCTACAGTACTTAGGGGATGGCTGGGGTTTGGTTTCCCCCTTTTAAGCCTGTTCCCACTTGGGCCAAAGTGCTATAGGCCAAAGGCCCAGGTTCTAATACTCTTCCTAAATTCTGAATTTTTCCTTTCTATTTCTATTTAATTTCAGTATTAATCACTTATTTGTTTTATTTTTAAATGGGGGTATTACAGAGACATCCTCCCTGCACGTCAGGAGGCGCCTTGACGGTTGCTTGAATACGCGGTTATTGCCAGAGACGGAGAGAACTACATACGGTTATGTGAGACATATACGTGCACATGTATTAACTACCACACATAAGCAAGCATAGTGTGTAGTGGCCCCTAGTCGATTATGTTCATATGTTTGTTGCTTTTATCGACCATAGGGTGGTTGTGACTTGACCTGGCCGTAACAGACCCTACGACCATAGGATGGTTGTAGACCTGAACTAGTCGTAACATTCCCTGGTAATTGCAGGTATCATCGACCAAGGGTATATTCAAGGGATATTTAGAATACCATTATCCATAATGAATATTATAGATAAATAGCTTCATGAATTGAGATTATTCAATCCTCATCAAGTTTCATGGAGTTTTAGTTGCACAAAAGTTTCATGGAGGTTTCAGATTTCTAGTTTTATATTTCGAAGGTTTGAGAAATTGAAACTTCCAGTTTCAATGGTGAGTTTCCGGTTTCAGAAACTGAAACTTAGAGTTTCAGCACGTTTCAAATACAAAACTTAATGTTTCTCCGATTTTCAAATCTACAACATCAATTTCAAGCCGAAACGCCAAGTGTCAGAGCAGTATGTAGCTTCTCTAAAAGTTCAAGGTTCATGTGTGCTTCAATTTTCAGAAAACTAAAACTTCATGTTTCATACAACTTTGAAGTTTCAAAAAAGAAACTTCACTGGAACATCAAGTTTCATGTGAGTTTCAAGTTTTTCACAAAAAACAGAAACTTCATTACTCAAAGCTAAGTTTCAAATTTCAAAACCAGTACTTTGAATTTGAAACATCAGTTTCATGTTCTAAAAATTGAAACTTTGACCAAAATAGAGTAATGACCCACATGATTCGTCTAAAGAACGTACAAAAAGAAGTGCACTAGCTAGGAGGATAAAGTTCTTCCTTACCCGCTCTCGCTTCAGAATTTTTGGCTCTATTGGCGCAAATTCGTCCTGTATTTATACGAATAACTGTTTTTGCATGAAATTAGGAAAAATAACACCATGTCGCACGGGCACCGTGCGGTGAAGGCGACACCTACCGCACGGCTGCAGCATGGGGGCACTGTTCACTACTGTAGCAATTTGGTTTATTTATACATGTTTTTAAGAAATTTTTTAGTATATAAAATGAGCTCAAAAAATTATGAATTTTTTTTATGGAGCCTTCCGATACAGTGTAATTACTTGTGTAATTTGTTCAAAATTTTATATGTTCTATTTTTTCTCGAAAATTCATTTAAGTATACTGTTTCTAGGAATTTTCTAATATAGAAAATGAGGTCCAAACATTATGAATTGTTTTTTTGCTGGCTCCTTACACAGTGGACTTAATAAAGAAAATGAGGTCCCTGCAAAAGACTCAAACGCCTGCCTGCTACACACCTGCTCATGTCCAAATTCTTGACATATGTAAATGCTATAATTTCTACAGTACTATTTTGAGAATACTATTGTGTGAAAAATTAGCACAAGTGGCACTAGTAGAATTCAGCTTTTGCATCAAACTTTTCCCTGATGGTTACCGCCTATGCCGTTGCTAACGCCGGACGGTATACCGTGGGATAGATTTTTTCCTTTTTTTTCCGGACTCATAGTGAGTCCTTATGACTTATGCATTTTATGTGTTTTTAATAATACATTCCATACAAAAAAAATGGGTGTTTTTGTCCGCTTTCCCGTCAAAATCAAACAATTTTTCCGAAAAAAAAGATTTGGATTTCATTCTATACCAGTTTATATAAGCAACAGGCTGGGAACCACTTGGAATTCCGTAATCATCCTCCGGCAAGAATCAGCATGGAAGCAGAATTTGAAATCTTGTATATTTATGATTTAATTTAGATTTGAAATTAATGACCTGTTAGATTAACTTTTATCAATATTGCTATCTTTTTTGGAATTTATGTGTCCATGCATCTTTCATGGTGTTATTACGCGGAATGTGTAGCACTCATGCACCTAGTGGGAAAACAAAGACGAATACCATCACTTCCAGACAGGAAAACAGAGGCAAAGACTAACACTTGCAAAGAGGAAAGTGCTATTTTGGAGACTTATCCTGACGCATGACAGTGTTGTTTTGTCACGCCACCACCCGTGGCGTGACCAAAGAGGTCAAAATTGGAAATAAAGTGCGCCGGGAGTTAACTTTAAAATAAAATTAAAAAAAAAGGTTAATTAATAAAAAAAAGTTCTCTCCTAGTCGACGAGACGACCACCTACATATATTCTTTTTATCATCATCCTTTTTTTCTCCGATCTAGGGATCCCTACAATAATGCTCTAGAATTAATTTATGTTAGTTCACGCAGAACGCGCGAATTTACAACAGTACACGGAGAGCACGCAGCGTTTAGTTATGGTCTCATTGATCAGTTTAGCTCCGACACAGGAACTTGACAGTGACGCAGACAGTTTTACCATTCAACTCCATGGTGCAAAAACCTTATCTTCGTTTATCCTTCCTGACAACCTGAAGTGCCCTTCAGAACACATTGCCTCTCGTGCATGCATCCTGGCAGAGGAAGTGCAGGAGAGTCGGAAATTGGCACTAAAATTGCAGCATTTGTTTTTCAGGTCTGAAAGAAAAAGCCACGTAATGTTCCTACACGATCATTTTTTGGTTGCCATTTTTTGCCGGTACAGGAGAACAGTACTGTATAAGGATAAATAAAGGACCCCTGTTTTCGCTGGCATGCCGGTGGTCTCCACATGCAAGCACCGAGGCTATGAGGTGTATATGACGTGGTAGAAAGAAACATATTAGTATTTCCATTTCTTACTTCCCTCTCTCCCCTCTTCCTCTTCCTCCCTTCTCTTTACCGATCTGCCTGTTGCCAAACCACACCCGATTTCCGCCAATTAATCTTATGAGGTGACACGACGCCCTTGTGTGGTTGTACTTGTGCGGTTCTTGAAGCAACCATTGATTTAGGTAAAAATTTAAGCTTTAATCTTGGCATCGAATTTGTGCTCTGCAGCTGCTAGTGCCATCGCAACACCTACTCTGTCTCTAGCTCGGAATTAATAGTTAATAGTGCGTTCTCTCATTTGGTTCTTGTCTTGAGAGCTTCTAGCTTGTTGAATCACAACACAATGATCAAGTTTTGACATCGAATTTGTGCTCAGCTGTGAGGACAGAAAGCAATTAATTAGTTATGACATCTAAGCCAGCAAAGAGACCCCGTTTGCAGACAAATTATCCGTGGATAAAACATTCCTCAATAAAAATAACTAGTTGGGGCAAATGCTGTAGGCAAAAGTATTTCCCGAGACACACGGAACACACTACTATCGCTTTTACAACAGATGAAAGTTATATTCGGTGTTGCCTCCTCGTCAATCAAACAATCAAATCGCAAGAACAAAAAAGTAGAACAGAAAACAAAAGATGTAGTCCTAGGCTTTTTCTAAACTTTATTGCTATTTTACCGGTAGGTTTGTATGTATAATGTGCAGCCCTTACCCCTTCTTACATATGAGGTGGGATGCCTTCAAGATAAACCAGTCCAAATGGGACTAAAATACGCTAATTGGCCTCATTGGCTGGCTGCCCCTAATGGGCATCTGTTTATTTAAAGTGTCCACACAATCGGGCCTTGATAATAGCTTGTGTTATTTTCGTTGCACATGCTGGCTCATTAAAAACCTTTAATTGAGAAAACTCATTGAGACAAAAACTCACCTAATGGGGAAAAAAAGTACAACATCTTTTCATCTCAATAGTGAATGTATATGAAGATCATATATCTCCCACTGAAGACAACAACTTCTTGTGTTGAGAGATCATCTTTATTCTCTTGATTAATGATTCAGCAAGTTTATTCTAAGTATGAACAAGTGGGACCAAATGTTCCACCGTTATGCCTAACGCTATGCAATAATCAATAAAGACTTTTAAGGTAAACTTTCCAGCATTATCCATTCATATGGATTGGATCCTATGATATGATAATTTGGATCTTAGCATAATCATTTGTGAAATCATTATGGTAATGGCATGATTCCTAATAGATAATAGACCTACATGCGTCCACCAAGTGGATGCGTCTATTAGTACCATAAAGTACCTAAATGGACCAGATATGGGTTCTATAGGTCCGCATATATCCCCTGAATCCTCCTAAGGAAATCAGACAATTTGCCTTTCACACAAGCCTCACACATAAAATGTGCTAGACTAGGAATGTCTTTGGACTTTAAGTTGTGGGCAACATAATACTGTAATATCTGGTGTATCATATTATCACCAGGATGACCCAGACGTTCATGCCATGTACAAAATAGCTTTGGGTCTTTCACCTAGGCATTCATCGCAACATATACTTCGTCAAGTTTAATAAACCTGTAGTACAATCCGGAGCAAAAGATGGGAAGATTTCTATAGTTTCATTTCAATATCCTTTTTTCTTAGTGATGAGAATGTACTCGTAACTATTCAATTTATGTGTTTCCACATAGAGACCATTATTACAGATATCCTTGGAACTTAATAGAGTTTGTGTAGATACCAGGAATATGTAGATTCCAGGAATAATAATTCATTCTCAATTATTATTTTCGTTCCCATCTGTAACACTGTCCTAGCTCTTCCAGACCCTGCAATATTACCATAGTTGCCAGCTATGGTCACAATATTCTCAATCTTCTAACTGAAAGTATGGAAATACTTCCTATCCTATATGACCCCAAATTTGTAACTTGGGACCTATTGTGTTAATTTGTGCCATTCCCTGGATCAGTAGATAACACACACAGTTACATTGTTGGTTCAAGCACATATCACAAAAATACAGATTTATTGTATAATATTAAACAAAGCGTAAATATACCTTACAGTTTTTGGCTTGCAGAATAGCCGGATAGGCCAAATACTTTTAGAGAGCAGCAACGAAAGAAGAATAAAAGTATAACATGTGGAACCCTCACGATATGCCCACCGGCAATTGATTGTAGGCTCGTGACCTAGCTCTTGGCCTTCTTGATCTTTAGTCTTGATCAATAATCATGATTGTCCTTGTAGTCATCTTTTGTGCGTACTGACTAAAAGAATATAAATAGAGAGCATGAGTACACAACCGTACTCGCGAGCCAACACACAATGCAATTATCATACATGCAGGGCTAATCAAAGGGGAGGCTCTTGGTTCTTTTATTTTGCACAAAGCCATTTATTGAAATAGATTAAGTAATAGAAAATCCTGAGACTTAGCATTTTGCTAACATAAGTTTTATAAACTGAGTTTTTGTTGTAAAGTACTATTGGAGATTCCATCTCCAATACCATTGAGTGGCCCACTCAATGCCTGGGTCATACCCCGTATTTATCACTAGTCCCCGACCAGGCTTTCTCAATTCTCCGGGTTCCATCCCATTATTTCCAATCACTCGGCTCCAATCACATATTTCCAACCACTGGGATCCCATCCCATATTTCCAATCACTAGGCTCCAACCCAATCTATATCACATTCTAGGGATACATCCATCAGGCGATCCCAATGCTGCAACCACCCGACAATTCCAGCCAGCCTACACCTGAAATTCCAGGCTGAATGCCTCTGGCGACTCTCCAGTTGCACCACCCAGCAAAACTCAGGTTGCACCCCTGGCGAAACCTTGGTTGCAATCCCCCTGACCTGCAGGCGAGACTACCCTCGAATCCCGCGGCTGCACTACCCTTGAGCCCCAAGGCGTATTCCCCCGCCAATTCCCAGGTTGTACCCGTCCGCTAATCCCGAGCCGCATCCACCTTGCAAATCCCGCGACTGTATGCACCCAGTACTTTCCACTGGTTCCCAACCAGGATAATGCAAATCCTCGGGTTCCAACCCGGCTTTTCATCCCACATTGACCCAAGTCTACAATAGTTTCCAGATTCTCCCATTTGAAATTCCTTTTCCTTTTCAAAATACCAGCCAGGCTCCAACCTCGATTGCCCAAATTCATTTTGACATGTTTGAATGATGTTGGGCAATTTATTGCCCGAATGATAATGTATCTAAGCAAGGTTGAGCATAACACTTAGATACAGACTTATTAACTAATATGTAAACTATTAATTCTAGAGTGACAATGATAGTGTCCAAATTCAAGGATTGTAAGTTTATAATCAATTATTATTAAGGCATTAACTATGAGCTAGACCAATATAGTTGTATAAATCATAGCAATGCAATTTCATAATTTAAAACAATATAATTGCAAAAAGTAGGTGCAATATGATCAAAGTATTGACTCGCCTTTCTCAATGTTCTGATAAGACTCAATATTCTGATAATAATCTCGCTCACGTGCTGATAATCATCCTGTTCAATATTATAACAATCTTGATGCCAGTGTCGTCCTTGTTGGTATTGTTGTTCCTTCATGACTTCAGAGTTTAATTATGCATGGTACGATTGAACTCCAGAATGACTGACAATAGCCAAATGAAATCCAATAAATTCAAATACATTCAAACAAACAAAAATACTTCAAATGAAAGTAAACGTATCTAACGACAACTTGACGGACAGAGTACTTCAAATGAGACTAAAACATACCCATCTGGAGTTGATGCAGGAAATACTTCAGACGAAGTATATCCAAAGAAGTTGATGAATCCAACGGAGAGGGAGAGAATGTTCAAGGAACATTCTTAAAGGGTTACTTGGATGAGAGGTTACCTGGTTAGGTATGACTATTAGATCTGCTTTCGGATCACAAAGGGTTCTAAAATTCCAAACCATGTAGATTCTCAGACCAGAAGTATTAGACTAGGGTTGTCGAAGTATTAGACCAGTATGGTCAAAATAATCTGGTTGAAGCCATAGACCAGTGTGGTCGAAGGCCTAGACCAGTATGGTCGAAGTAATCTGGTCGAAGCCATAGACCAGTGTGGTCGAAGTAATCTGGTCGAAGCCATAGACCAGTGTGGTCGAAGGCATAGACTAGTATGGTTAAAATAATCTGATCGAAGCCATAGACCAATGTGGCTGAAGGCATAGACCAGTACAGTTGAAGTAATCTGGTCGAAGACATAGACCAGTGTGGTCAAAGGCATAGACTAGTATGGTCGAAGTAATCTAGTCGAAGCCATAGACCAGTATGGGCAAAGGCATAGACCAATATGTTCAAAGTAATCTGGTCGAAGCTATAGACCATTGTGGTCGAAGGCATAGACCAATATGGTTGAACTAATCTGGTCGAAACTCAGTGGTCGAAACTCAGTGGTCGAAACTCAATGGTCGAAACTGAGTGGTCGAAAGTGTGGTCGAAACTCAATAGTCGAAACTGAGTGGTCGAAACTGAGTGGTTGAAACTCAGTGGTCGAAACTTGGTGATAGATAAATTTTGGTACTTGCTTTAGGAAATCCTCACTTAGCGATAGATAAATTCGGAGTTTTGCTAAATGATTCTAATTGGGCTTTTGTTTAATCAGAGAATCAGGCTTTGACTGCGATTTTGATTTTAGGATTTCTAGTTCTTGCACTATTTGAAAGGCACATGCCTTAAGTTTATTTTTCTTTCGCATTTATGATTCTAGGGTTCACGATTTTAGGTTTCTGTATTCTAGGGTGTAGGTACTTAGGGTTTCTATTACACATTACTTGTGCCGACAAAATAAAACATAGATCAAACAACTCCCAAAAATGCAGGCGAGAATAAGATGGCACAGATAATTACAATTTTTTTAAAAATCTCGTATTTTTGCATTTAGACTTTTTTGGGATGTTACATATCCATAAGGATTGAATTTGTGGTACAACTGTCCACAAGACAGTTCATGTTCCCCTTCCATTGATCATACTTCAACAATTCTATAAGTAGGAGATAAATAATTTGCATGAAATAAAAACACTACATATGCATAAATGCAAATATAAAACATTCACACAAATTGGAAATACTTTATTCAACTTATGAACTAAAGATTACAACGAGTAACTTTAATTTCCAATAGTAATAATGCTGACTAATTCATGATCGAACAAAATTTGGTGTCTTATGCCATAACACCATTCTAAGCATACCATGAGTTGACTTCAAATTTTTTATTAGTATAATGGAGATTAACTATAAGGACTCTCCTGATTCTCCTCTGTATAAATATCCAGTAGATCAACATCTAGTAATGGAGTGTAATCATAATCATACAGGGCATCACCATCCCCTGCATCCTCCTCCATCACATGAGTGATTTCCTCCAACTACTCATATTCCTCTGGTACTTCGAAAAGGTGAGCTTATGGTTTAGCATTCTAGCCGTTCTTCTTTTGTGACTCCTTATAGAGTTCCACCGGATGCTTAGGTATGTTACATCCCTTTGCCAAATGACCCTTGATTCCACACTTGAAACAAGGTATGTTGTCTTCAATGGAGACTTCTCCTTTCCTCCTATCTTCCCTTTTATTTTAAAGGTAAATGGATTACTCTTCTTTCCTCCAATCCCTTTCCTTTTCCACCATTATCAATCCTCTTTTGAATGATATGTGCCTCAAGGGCACCCTGTGTTCTACTAGGACGTGCATTATGATTCTTCAGGAGAAGCTCATTATGCTTTTCCGCTACTAAAACTACGGTAATCAATTCAGAGTGGGTTTCATACCCCTCTCTCTATACTACTGTGCAAGCATCAGATTTGTAGCATGGAAAGTGGAAATAGTTTTCTCATTTGTGCATGGATGATGCCCCTACCACAAAGACTAAAGCAAGAAAATAACCTATGGAGAGCCGAGTTATAAGAAGCCACAGATTTGAAATCCTAGAAGCGTAGACTTGTCTAGTCATGTTCTACCTTTGAAAGCATCATCGACCTTTGTTGATTGTATCTCTTTTGAAGAGAATTCCATAGGACTAAAGGATTTCTTTCTATCAAATGTTCGTTTTAGAGATCCTTGTTCAGATGGTAATGTAAGAAGAATTTGGCTTTAGCCTTATCTTCATCAGGAGGACCATCGGTTTTGCCAGGAGGGATGATTGCTGCACTTAACCCGTAAGTAAAACTCGACATCAAGGGCCCGCGTTAGGTAGTTGTTGCTTCCGTCAATTGCTAATTCATCAAATTCTCTCTATGCAATGCCAGTCATATTGCATATACATCATATAACAACATACACATAGTTACCATAAGGTAATCAGTAGGTACAACATGTACCACATAAATAAAAAACATGAGTTACTACAGCAAAAAAGAATAATCCATGAATTTTCAAAAAAAATCTGCCATTTTCTACTAATTTCCTAGGCATAGATTGAATTTCTATACAATAAAACAGTAGATTTTTTTCAGGTAATTAAATAAAGCCTAAGGATTTGAACTTGATAACTAAAAACTCTCAAGGTTTATTGCGCAATTTTCCACCTAGTGGGAGCCTCAGAACATTAATCCGAAATTGCCAGGGTTTAAATCGTAATATTTACGTCCAGACTCAAGATTCAAGAAGGACCTATTTTTAATAAACCAAGAACCTGCGCATAATTATACAACGTCGGTAGGCTTTTCTGTAGAAATTCCAAGTCCGGTTGCATCCAATCCCCGATCAGGCCTTTAGGGCCAGCTTTCACGGTCCTCCCGTATGTATACACGTCGTAATTGTTGACAGATAGTTTCCCAAGATATTTCCTAAGACATATTTCGTCCCTAATTTAATTTGTTTCTACCTACACTTGTCTATATACAGTAGTGTTCCATTATACAGTAGTGTTCCATTATGAACTGTTAAATGGCATTTTGTCAGGTAACCAGCTCATGGATTACTTTTGCAGGTGGCGAGCTATATCCTGGCGGTGGCAGCGTGGCCCTCCATGGGTTTTGCCACAACATGTGTAACCCACCGCCAGCCCATATGAGATGAGCGATGTTCTTGCGCAACATTTCTTACGAGGAAATTGGGCATGTATTCCTTTAAGAACCATAGATATTTCACTTGTACAATTTTAGCGAAATAAACATAATTTTTTTTATTTCCTCACAAAAAATATGTTTTAATTTGAACATATTTCTGCCATAACTATTTGGACACATTTTGTGACACAATAAAATCAATTAATTGGAAGAGTTGCGAATGTATTCTTTTCAGAACGGATCAATGTTGTGTATGACTTATATATAACAAGGTGAAAGGAATAAACGAGTTCGAGTCGAACATATAATCAGGGTATAAATATATACCGCCAACGTCTTGTAACCATAATCAGAAGAAAAGAAAGAAACTCCTCATACGAACGGAATCGTCATGATTCAACTCCTGGAAACGTAGGTTTTGCCAAACCTCGTAAACAAGTTCTCGTGTCTCTTGTGTGCTTGTTGTGATTGTTCTCTTACACAAAGGGTTGTCGTCGGTTCTAACAATTGTTATAAGAGCAAGTTGAGATGGCGACACTAGGTGCTAGATTCAAAGTGGTGAAGTTCGACGGGACTGATAACTTTGGATTGTGGGAGACGAGGGTGAAGGATTTGTTAGCACGACAGGGTTGTTCCAAGGGGCTATTGTCTAAATATGTAAATCCGGACCATCTGTGTATACTGCACTAGTCAAGGATTACACGAGTATATACAGTGGCAACATCGATGAAATATCATTCTATACGCAAAGATAACTAAAAAATAGACAAATAACAATGATTATCAAAGTAACGACCTTAATGTTAAAGCTTACAATTAACGTTTCAGAAGATGAATAACTCGAATAAGCTGCAGCGGAATAGTAAGGCTGACAAGAGCAGAAAATATCTCCCGATCTAATAAATCACGAATACTTCTGCGGCTGGCGCACAAAACCCATATCGGAGCCCCCCATATCAAGGCAGTCAACCTCCTCGCACCTGCGTCCGCATGTGTGACGCACCGCCAGCCCGTATGAGATAAGGGATGTTCTTGTGCAACATTTCTACTACGAAATTGCGTTCATGTATTCCTTTAAGAACCACAGATATTTCACTTGTACAATTTTAGCGAAACAAAAATTATTTTATTTTATTTATCTTCTCACAATAAAGTTTGTTTTAATTTGTACAAATTTCCACCAGAACTGTTTGGACACATTTTGTGACACCATAAAATCAATTAATTGGAAGAGTTGCGTAGGCATGCTTTTCAGAATGGATCAATGTCTAATTGGGTCCTGTAAATTTTAGAAAGGATCAGTTTGGTCCCACGATCTCACATATCAAAATGACCAAAGAGGCCCGTCATGTCTTGGAATAAATAGTTTGTGTGGACACTTGCCTAAACCGGCTGAATAAGACCTAAACCACGGACATAGTCAGTTTTCAGGGAGAAAAAATTCTATGTTGGACACGTAAAATAACTAATCTCAAAGCATCCCGTCCTCTCGATCAGTTCCCTTTCTTCTCCAAGGCGCCTCCTCCACCGCCGCTGCCAAATGGAATGCCACCATCAGGGGCTGCCTAACTCCGGCCTCCCCACGACTGGCTTGTCCGCCTTCGCCGCCATGCTCGGAGCCGGCGCTCGCCCGGACGCCTTTACGCTGCCTCTCCTCAACCGCGCCGCAGCGTTCCTCCACGGCTGTGGTGATCTCGTCAGGACGAGCACATTGCGGGCATCAAGTATCGGCTGCTCGTGCGTTTAAATGGCAGGCAACGTGAATGCATATGGTATTCAGATGCATGGGCACAGCGGGTTTCTCCGGCAACCAAGAATTGGACGCAACCTTGAAGCTTTAATTGTTGTAGGTTTCTTAATTTGGTGCTCTTTGGTTTCTTAATGAATAATGATGATTACTCTTTGAGTTACGAACAGGATACTACATTGTGGCAATTGGCTAAGAACAGCTGCTTCGGATGTAGCGAGTTGAATTCTCTCCCTTTCTATTCTAGAATTTCCCGAAACATTCTACGAACGGCATTTTTACCCATGTTTTCCATTCCCAAATTCATTAGATTCACGCGAGCAGCCAGCCACCAGGCTGCTGATGGCCCGGAGCCGGTATGACGAAACAGAGGCACAACCAAGAAGAGGATGAAGGACAATACTGAAGATGGGGAAGACTGGGTGGAGCTGCTCTGAGATTTGTTACTCCTGTGTGCAACACAATGTAGAGTCCTTTGGCTGAAGGAAAGGACACGGGCCGGTAAATGGTTGTTTGGAAGCAAGGGTAGGAAAGTCATGGGGCAAAAACTCTATGAGGATTTTGAAGGCACATAAAATCTCTTTTAACTCAAGGGGAAATTTCTGTTGCCATTGGGAACAAAAGAGATACAAATCCCAGCCATAAATTTTTTTTCAAAAAATTAAAAAAATCATAAAATTAAGAAACAATAGCTATGGTGTACTTAAGTTATGAGCAAAAACACAAGTCTCGGCTACATGCCAAATATATGAAATACATCATAACAACTACACCTAGATTGCAACAATAGACTAGTAGAACAAAAGGTTAATTCACTTCCATTGCTACAGGCCCACCCAAACAAGTCTGCAGTTCCAGATTTTCAGTCCACATGCCACAGCAAAGTCCAAGCAAAAGTAAAGGCAACATCACCAACTACATGCCTCATATATGAAATAAGTCATAACAACTATACCTAGATTGCAACAATAGACTATCAGAACAAAGTAGAAGGATCATCCACCAGCTTGATGCATCATCCAACAATAGACTTCCACTTCGATGCATCATCCACTAGCTTTCTCAGCACTTGGAAAACATAAAATGTTTGACAGCTTTAATTTGCACCAAGGTCGTCTACAAATTAGATGGAAAAACAGCTTTAATTTCCTACAATTAGCTTGTTTAAATAAATGGGTGATGTTTTGGTTGCCTATCTGAGCTGTTTGACATGACATGATATGATTAACAAATTGTGACAATTTAAATACTTAAGGAATAATTTATCCTTGAAACATGTAATCTGCGAAACATTAATATAACACAGTAAAATGACACGAGCATGATAGGATTTATGCATGTTACATGGACCATGCCTCAAGGATGCGCATTATCGCACATACAGTTTTTGTGTCTGATTTATGCATTCACTCAGGCTCATCTGCAGGCTTTAGGTTATGGTTCTAACATTAATCTCATGCCTATGCTTAATCTTGTGTTACTGAGATATTTATGTTCCAAGCAATCATTAGGCTTGGGATCAAGGTTATTAAGTCATAAATTCGAGTTGAGTCGCAAGAGGGACGACTTGTCGACTTGGTCGACTCGTCACAACTAGACCCCATACTAATTACTAAGTTGCTAACTAGTCTGCTACTCCTACTACTAAGTACTAAGTACTAACTACTAGTAGTACAGCGAAGGGGAGGGGAAGAAGCGAAGGCGGTAGGGGAGGGGAGGGGGAAGAAGCAGCTGACGGCAAACCTAAGGGGAAAAAGTGGTGGAGGCAGGGGAGGGGAGGGGAAGAAGCGGCAGAGGCAAGGGAGGGTAGGGGAAGAAGCGGTGACAGCAGAAGAGGGGAGGGGAGGAAGCGGTGGAGGCAGGGGAGGGGATGGGAAGATAACCAGTGGCGACTGTGTGTTGGAGGGGATGGCTCCACCACTCCCTTGAGCCGCCGTTGCCTCTGCTCGCAAGTAAGACTCTTCTCTTACCTTCCCTTCTCAAGCTAGCTTACTGTGGGTCACTAGTTGCATGGCTAGCCCCCACCACATGGCATGTGGCCTGCCGCACGCCCACCAAGCAGCAGGTGACCTGCCCATGTCAACAGTCTTTATAACTTAAATGGTGAGTGGTGACCTATTAGCACCTACATGGTAATTGGAACATCAACTATTGAATCTTTCAAAATGGATGGCCTTAGATAAGTGGGTGTACCTTAAAAATACCATAGTTTGTTTTTTCACTTGGGTATATGTGTTTGCACTAAATACTCCTCCATATGGATTGCATGGTAAGTGCCAAGATCACACATGGCCACTTAGTGCAACACATATTCAGATGATTAGACAAAAGATCTGAAAGAGGTAGATACGTACTCTTTTCACACATCTAATAGACCTCGTCTATTTATAAACACTTTCCGGCCTACCCGTGCAGGGAACTCGTCACGTCCGAGTAGCGTAATGCTGAGTATTCCCTGTAACAGCGACACTCGGTTCCAGTGACGGGGCTAGAAAATTTATGCTAGGGCATGTACAATAGTATAGACAGCTACTGTCTATAGCAACTATCCATATCACCTGTAGACAGCACTAAAGACAGCTCATACAATGGGTTGTGGTGATATAGTCGGCTACAGGATTATAGACAACACACAATCTTTTAATGCTTTCCTTGGTTCTGGTGATTATACAGTCGACTACAGGATTGCAGACATCATATTTCTCTCTCTTTATTCTCTTTCATCCACATCAGCTTAAATCCTACGTGGTAGAGACAATAAACAGCTGATGTAAGCCTATTGTACATGACCTTAGAGGTGCACCATTGATGCTTAAAAATAGGGTAAAAAGACGATTGTTAAGTGATTATCGATCAATCAAATGTTAGCGTTAGGAAACCATACATTGTGAAAATTGTATGCATATGGAACTTAACGTTCCTATTAAATAGTTAGGCTTTCTTTCCAATTAATCGAATACTTTACATAATTATTTGCAAAAAACAACTTGTTTTATGGAATGATGACGATAATAAATACTAACAGTGATAAAAAAATTTAAAGATGTCTGAACATATTACTAAAAATGTATATACATTCCATAAATTTTTATTAGTATGCCATATGGCCCACATGACAGCTCACGTACCCATCATATGAGAAACACATTGTTTTTAGTACATCTATACTTAGTAGGCTAGTATTGACACAATCTATTTACGTTACATATGACTTCAAAATTTAAAAGTAAAATGTCTCATATAAGATACCTAGTTTCATCACCCGAGAATACAATTTCATCTGAGTCCTTCAAGTATTATCAAAATGAAACGAATTCCAAATTTATTTATAAACTATAGCTAGCAAGGATATATAATTTTCAAAAAAAAATGAGGGTGCCGTGCATCTGAAAGCACCATAGTGACTCTGCCCTTGCTAGGTTTGTCACCAATTGGCAAGCTCACAAATGTTCTCTGTAGTCTTCCTCTTGCGAGATCTTGTCGGTGTTCCGACTTGATGTCGGTTGTTTGGCGGTGCTAGGTAGAGATCTTGCAAGTCACGTTCTAGTCCCTTTGATGGGTTAGAAACTTAGAATGTTAATTGTGGCGACCTGAGAAGTTGGCCGTCATGAATCGCTTTGAATACTAGAAGGATACCCCTACACGTTGCATCAAGAATTGGTATAAATCGATGTGTTGGTTGTGAATCAAATGGCCGCAACAATCTCTGTTAGCAATCCGACGGCCAGACAGATAAATAGATATAATTGCAATTAGTGCAGACTAATTGTATCTAATAAACATATGTGGCACTTAACTCTAATCCAGAGGTTGTAAACAATAAGGGTGATGCAATTGTATTTAGGAAAGGAAGAAATAATATTGATTGTGGTAGCGGGGATTACTTGTTTAATATATATAAATTTGAAAACTTACACTCCATGTGTCACTGTTTAGATTTCACTCTCCGATTGACTGACTAGCTAGGAGTCTCCGGTTCCAATGGAGTTGGGAAGATGAAAAATTGGTGCCGGTAAACAAAGTCAGTCTCGGATTTTAGTCATCGAGCTTGTTTTTAGATAGTGGAAGAGAAAAATCTCTCATAGTCTCTGTATCAAGGAAGTACACAGTCCATTTTATTCAGAAGTAATGTACCACAAAGACCAAAGATGGTTAAAGAGTGACTGAAAGCCTTACAACCATAAAACGATTGGAAGTTTAAACTGAATCATTACAAATCCTGTGACTAAACCGCCACCTATGAAGGTTGAAGATTTGCTTCACTACAAACTCCAATCTGGCGCCTCCAGCTATCAAGGCCTCTTTTTGGGACGATTTCTGTAAAATTACCCATGCATTCAGCCAGTGTTCACTCAAAATGATAACCTGCAAGGGATTAGTGATATTCTTTTTGTCAAAAACAACATCATTCCGACATAGCCAAATAGACCAACATAAGGCACTAGCTCCCACTTGGAGTTGCGGCTTTAAAATTTTTGGAATACCGGCTAGCCAATTCCCAAACATGTGCGCTATACTCACGGAGGGGATAAATTAAACGCACAATGAACGACCCGCCATGCAAGTCTTGCAAAAGGACAATCAATAAAGAGATGCTAAATTGTTTCCTCTTTATTACAAAAACAACACTTTTTGTTTCCCCTCTAATTTCTTTTAAACAAGTTATCTTTAGTTAAGACCATCCCTCTTTTGAGATACCAAAAGAATATTTTCACTTTTAACGAAATTTTAATAAGCCAAAAAAAATCCCTAATAGGAGCTTGACTAGTTCCAATTAGTGCCCCGTAGAAAGATTAAACCGAGAAAAGTCCTGACTTATTCTGATTCCACCTGAAAACATCTTTTTGAAAGCTCAATGTTAAATTAGCAATTCGCAAGATTAACTCATTCCAAGCATGTAACTTAGGTCCAATAATAGGTCGTCGAAAAGTAATATGTAAAGGATCCAAATGTAGTACATTTGCCGTTGTATCGTCCTTTCTCCTCACTACATTATAAAGTATTGGATATTAACTTTTCAAAGGAGTATCTTCTAACCATATATCTTCTCAAAACCTGGTTTGCATTCCATTTTTAACTTAGAATGAACCAAATCGAAGAAATTGGTTTTTAATTTTCATAAGACCCGACCAAAACTAGGAAGTCCTAGGTTTATTAACTACCTATGAGAGACTCTTATCACTCAGATATTTCCTTATTAGTAAGGATTGCCATACCCCTTCTTCATTTAGCAACTTAAACAACCATTTCCCTAGTAAACTTTTGTTTTTTTGTGTCTAGGTTCTAAATGCCTAAACCGCCTTGCTCTTTGAGTGTACACATTAAACTCCATTTAGCAAGTCTATATTTTCATTTATGACTGTCGCTCTGCCAGAAAAATCTAGATCGATAGAAATCAAGTCTTTTGAGAACCTCTCTAGGAACTTCAAAAAAAGATAGCATAAACATTGGCAAACTGCTGAGTACTAAGTTAATAAGTACTAATCGTCCACCAACAGATAAATTTTTCCTTTCCACCCACTAAGTTTCTTGTCAACTCTATCCTCAACCCCTTTCCAATCACAATTCCTTAATTTCTTGAAGTGAATTGGGATACCTAAGTATCTGAAAGGAAAAGTACTCACTTCACAACCAAATAACTGAGTATAGTGCGATTCAACTTCTTTGGTATTACCAAAACAGAAAATCTCACTCTTGTGAAAATTAATCTTTAAACCTGATAATTGTTCAAAGACACAAAGAATAAACTTGAGATTTTTTGCCTGTTCTAAATCATTATTCAAGAAGAGGATATTGTCATCAGTATATTGTAATATTGACAACCCATCATCAATCAAGTAAGGGACTACACCTGATTACAGTCCCACCGCTTTAGCTCTTGAAATAAGAATGGCAATCATGTCCGCAACAAGATTAAAAAGAATAAGAGACATAGAATCTCCTTGCTTAAGACCTTTCTGAGTTTGGAAAAAAGATCCAATATCATCGTTAACTTTTATTCCCACACTCCCTCTCTTAACTAATATTTTCACCTAAAAACACCACTTAGATGAAAAGCCTTTCATCTTCAAAGTTTAGAGTAAAAGAATTATTTTCCTTTGTCATAAGCTTGTACTCGATGAATAATGGCAAAATCGTGATCAAGACATATTGTAGTACTATGAAGCCTTGACTAACACCGTTCGCATGTCCTCATTGTCTACGGGCCGTGGAAGCTCATAGCACGAAGCAGCGAAAATGCCTGACGAGACCTTGGCGCAGATTAAAGTGAAGTGACTCTTACGTGAATGAGGACTGGTCTACAGTTAAATGAGTGCATATTATTATTATTATTCTGAAGAGGAAACGAGTAGAGATTTGAACTAAAATAGTAACAACGGGATGATGAAAAATATATAAAAAAGAGTAACAACGTGGTGGAAAAACAAAGTTTGGAGGATACATCGAATTACCTTGGCTGACCAAAGAGGACAAAAAGGGAGACACCATTACAAAGATCATTTAATCTAAAGCGAAATATTTTGATATTGCCTTTTTTTAAAAGAGTACTCTAGAACTTTTTATTATTAATCATCCCTTTTTTAAATTCTATTTTAAAGTTAACCCCCGCGAACTTTATTTCCAATTCTGACCTCTTTGGTCACGCCACCACCCGTGGTGTGATAAAACAACATTGTCACGCCATAAGGTAAGTCCGCTAAAATAGCACTTTTTGTCACACCACTGGTGGTGGCGTGACCAAGCAACACTATCACGCCACGGGTGGTGACATGACCCAAGGGGTCAGAATTGGAAATAAAGTTCGCGGGGGATTAACTTTAAAATAAAATTTTAAAAATGGTTAATTAATATAAAAAAATTCATACTCCTATGACCTATTAAGTTTTTGGCTCATTTAGCATATTTTTGAAGCGAAATAGCAAAAACAGCTCTCTCTCATGAATGAAATAGAAAAAATCACTATTACAGAAAAGGACATCAAAGACAGTTTTTTGAACCGCTGACTTTATTGGTCTGTGATGATATCAGGTCATCACAGACAGTTTTTGAACTGTCTGTGAGACAAGCTATCACAGACAGTTCTGAACAATAACCGTCTGTGAGTCTGTGAAAATATAAGTAAAAACCGTCTGTGATACTTTTTTCTATTGCAAAAAAAATTCAAATTTTGAGCCAAACCAATCAATTGCTAGACAGTTGGACCTGAGTATCTGCAAATGGTTTATTACACAATCTAGAATGAAAAAAAACTCAAACTGGACGCCGAACGAATGGCAAAAACGGGCGCTGAAACTTCGAATGCAGTTTTGAGGCCCTAAACGACCTTTTTTCGGGTTTTCATCTTTTCGAGCTCTCACGAATAGAATTTTACCTTGACTTATGAATTTTTGGATTGAACTTTTCGTTAGCTTTCCAATGAGCCAAAGAACGTCGCAATCCGAGTTTGTATGCAAAAGTTATGGCTGTTTTACCATATAGTGCGCGAAACCGAAATCTGTTCGGGTTTGGATTTGTGGCTGAGGTGGAAAACGAGTCTGAGAGGAAGAGGTGGACGATGGCCTGGTACTCGGAGTCAGGGATGCCGAGGTGCTCACTGTTGATGTCCATGAGCTTCATCTCAAAATCCGTAATCTTATCTTGATATATTCATTCACAAGAAAACCACGGTCACCACTGATAGCCACCAAAAGCAACAAGGCAGGGGGAGGTGACACTTACTAGCATGGAGGATATCAACAAGGAAGAGAGGGGAGGCGATCGGATGGGGGATATCATCGGCAATGAAGGAGAGGCGGCGGCAGCGTCACCGTTATGTCATGACGGTGACACTGCACAAGACACTCTTACGACAAGAGTGCCTTGTGCAGTGAACCATGGTGTCACAACCGGAGACGGAGGAGCTCACGGCGGTAGTCGGCGCCGTCAGGGGGACGGGGCACCGCTTCGATCGTTCCTGTGCATCCCTCCTCCTCCTCCTCGTCATCGACTGCGTCTCCTCACCAAACCACGTAGGGGAATCGAGGGCGGTCGCTGGAGCTCGACGTGGGGAGAGGAGAGGGAGAGACTGATGGAAGACAAGGCGGGGGGTGGCTATAATATATAAGGATAGCACCAAAACATTTCACCTCCCACGCACACGTTCAAAATTTCCGCCATTCCGCGGTATGAATCACAGACAATTTCATACAAAAACCATCTGTGATGACCATAATATCACAGACAGTTTGTGTTAAGAACCGTCTATGATACTTCACAAACGGTTATAATTAAAACCTGTCTGTGATAACTGCAATTGTCACAGACGATTCTTAACAAGAACCGTTTGTGATAATGATGTATCACAGATGGTTCTAGCTAGGACTAGTAACATAGACGGTCACGCTTGTAAAATCGTCAGTGATAATTACAACACTGACAGTTTCCAGAAACCGTATCTGATGAGGCGTACAGTATAGCCTATTTTGTAGTAGTGAATGATAGCCCTATTGCACGAAAACACCGCGGCAGGCCACTTGCCGTTGACCCAGAGCACGGTAGGTGTCCTACCACTAACCTAGTCCGCAGGCCAACTTTTACAAAACAGAGAATTCACTCCCCAAACTCATCGACAACGATACCAATTGTCCATCAGCTAAATTAGGACCAAGCCATGTGGTCTTTACACCTAGTAAAAAGTGGCCCATGAAAGATTTTCCACCTTACACGAGTGTGACGCCACCTCGTCTTCGTGACTTCGATTGCCTGTCTAATCCAACTCATCTAGCCCTCGTCCCACACACATCTAAGTATCTAACCTCGTCCAGCTATAAACAACTTCCTACGTGTGCAGGGAACTCGTTACGTGTGAGTAATAGTGCTCCAGAGTCTTCTATAATAGCGACAATAGACTTGTTGATCGAATGTCGACCAATAAGCTCAGAAATATTTTCTCATAGACGAGTTCCCTACACGGCTGCACAATAGGTTTTGTAGCGACTAGGATCGTCCAATCTGACCCCAAACATCAACAAGATCTAATATACTAGTCGCTGCAAAACCTCTCTTGTAATGACAAGGACCAGATGTATTCACTGTTCAGCTTCAGCGCCCCCTTCCAGAATTTTTGGCCATAATGGCACTGTTTCTGGATGTATTAGCGAAAATGGCCCTCGTCGTGCCGGATTTGCAAAAATGGCATCCTATGTGCCGAGTTGGTGGAGTTTTGCCCTCAATTGGATTAGTAGATAAATGATTATTAATTTATCATACAAGCACATATGTGATTGGATTGGTAGATGTCATACATGACAAGTTTGGTGATATGAATAAGATGTGCAATTAAAATGTAGAGCTCATTAGGTGTCGGTTAGTCAAATAAACCTCCATCGATGGAAATTTTGGTGTATGTGATTATGATTTACCGAGGTGAGACTAGTAGAGCTACATAGTTAGTATTAGCTTAAATAGTCTAGTGAAGAATAATTGATGGATTTAGTCATGGTCATATGCCCATAACTTGGTTGATTTCATACAATTGTCGAATGGATTGTATGGATGGAAGATCGTAAGTCCGGGCATTAGTTGTTGGATTGACTATCTTGATTATACCTTAGTGGATGTTAGTATGTGATTTAGATCGAGATATGAGGATGTGATCGAAGAATGTTAGGTATGTGATTGGATTCAATACCGGAGAATCGGTTAAGTGAATTATTATGAGATTACTAGATGCACGAGGTTGTGCATGGTGAATAACCTTAATTGATGATAGTAGAGTAACACATGCATAATGGGTTGGACAAATTAGAGGATTTATCGTGGATTACTATGTCTGATAAAGATCATGGGTTAGGAATAAGGATAGAAGTTAGTTTCAAATGTCCGAAACTCTATTAGCATGACATGTTGTTTTTCCTCTATTTTTTAGCAATTTTATAACCCAAACTAAATTCAAATGGCTATAACTTTTGTAGACAAACTCCAAATCAAATGATTCTTTTTTCTAAATTACTCTAAAATAATGCTATGTACAAATATGCAAAAATATTTTTATTTTCTTGTCATTGAATTTATTTTTCCGTTTGTGATTTACTCTTGGTTCTTTCGAATAGACGCCAGAATTCGCGAGTGATTTTAACAACGATCAAGCGACCTCACTTTCTGAACAATTTGAGCAAGACAGGCACCCCCTTTGACTATATTGATGCTACTATTTTAATTATCATACTTCTTTTTACAAAATCTATTATCATACTTCTCATTCACGACTAGTGTGTTCTTCCATGCCACATTTTTTCCGAGATTCCATGCTACCTTAGACAAAATGAGTACAAATCTTCCCTAGTATTAAAGTGCATAGGATTGGCAACCTCAGGTAGTTTCTGTAGATTTAGTACTCTAATTGCATTGTGCCAGCTGCCTCCGTTCGACCTGTTCGGAATTTTTTTGAAATAATACATTTTTTAAAACAAATTACAAAACTAGGTTATCATCTCAAAAAATTACAAAAATAGGTTCCTGTCGCCATTTCAAATGGCGATAGGTTCCTGTCGCCATTTGAAATGGCGACAGGAACCTACTGCTGAGGCGGGTTTCACATCGCCATTTCAATTAACAACAGGAATATATGAATTTTAAATATAGTAAATAAACTCAAAAATTACAAAATGTTTTTGTGGAGTATCCAGATAGAGTGTTCTTGCTTGTGTAATTTTTTCATAATTTTATCCATTATGAATTTGTCTCTAAAATTCATTTAAGTATACTATTTGTAGAATTTTTAAATATACCAAATGAGGTCAAAAATTATGAAATTTTTTATGAACACTTGTTACATAGTTTAATTATTTGTGTAATTTTTCAGAATTTTATATGCTCTGAAATTATCTCTAAAATTCTGAATTTAGGTTTCCGATCTGATTGTACTTAATTGTGTACCCTTAATTGTTGAGATAATTTCATAGCATATAAAATTCTGAAAAAATTACACAAACAAGCTCACTATGTAAGAAGCGTTCAAAAAAAATTTCATAATTTGTGGACCTCATTTGGTATATTTACAAATTCTACAAATAGTATACTTAAATGAATGTTAGAGACAAATTCATAATGGATAAAATTATGAAAAAATTACACAAGCAAGAACACTCTATCTGAATACTCCACGAAAAATTTTGTAATTTTTTGAGTTTATTTGCTATATTTAAAAATTCATATATTCCTGTCGCCAGTTGAAATGGCGACAGGAACCTGCCCTCAATGTACAGAGTTCCTGTCGCCATTTCAAATGATGACAAGAACCTATTTTTGTAATTTTTTGAGATGATGACCTAGTTTTGTAAATATTTTTTTAAAAAAATATTTTTTTTTAAAAAAAATTCGACCTGTTCGCGTCAAAAAAAGTCGTCCACGGGAGGTTGGCTTGGTCAACAGGTCGCAGGGCGTTGTGGCCCGGTCACTCCGCCGCTTGGTTGCTGGTCTCCGTCTTAATTGGGCCTGTTGTCGGCCTAATTACTCGTGGCCATATGATTGCGGGATTGGTGAACCAACGGTGTAGATTGATTGAGGGATGCCCACTCCACCAAAATCCCTAACGGACCACCTGCTGTCTATCCTCGCGCCGTCCGCTTCTTCCCCTCCCAATCTCCTCCCGTTACCTCCTCCCTCTGTGTCCTCTCCCGTCGTCGCTGCCATCATCGGTGAATAGGCTTCTAGCCAGCCTCCTTCGCTTCCTTCCTCGCCCTCGGCTCATCTGCTCTCCCTTGCCTTTGCCTGGTCCATTTCACCACTAGCCTTGCTCACACCGCCGATGAGTTTCGTCGGTTCCCTCTGTAGGGATGCCACAATCGGTGATTGAGGGGTATGGGATGGCTGCGGGTGGTACTGTAGCGGTCGGTGATGGCGGCACCTGCGGTCGTTCTCCGCACTGTCCTCACCCTTCCTTCCCCCCTTCCCTCCTAGACGATGTTTCCACCTCCTTCGTGACCCTCCCTCCCTTCGTGACCCTCCAGTGCCTTCTGCATTGTACATCCGATTGGTGTCGCTTCATGGGCTGGTGGTTGAGGCCAAGTAAGCAGCGCGGGGTGTGTATGTTGGCTATGCCTATCTCGCGGGTCAGCGGGTGTGTGAGCTTGTCGGATCCGTCGTCTATTCGTACGGCTACGACACCACCGCTATTGCCTTGCTAGCCTTCGGATTTGTGCTCTCGTACGGGACGGAGGCTGTGAGGGGAGGGATTTCCTACATAATACACACCGGTTAGTCCTCACGTTCATTTCTTCACCTTCCTCGCTTCCTCCACTCGCGGTGAGACCTCGCCATTGCGTCTTGCTGCACCCATCCTCTCATCCGCCGTCCGCCGCTGTTAGCCCCCCTCCAATCGTCTCTACCTCTCGGCCTGTTCTGATTCAACCGCTGACGTTGCGGCTAAGGGTTTAGCCATCCGTTTCTTATCTACGCCTACCGACGGAGTCTCTGCTGGCGCTGCCTAGCTGCCGCCTACCCTTCTTCAGATTTGTCACTCGCTTCCGCCAACTTCTCCTCTATGGGGCTCTATGCATGTCGTTGGTGAGGTGGCTCCTTGATGAGTATGGACGCCGCGCGGGAGACCTCACCGTATGGGGATGACGTGCAGTCGTCTTGGCATCTAGCACTACCAATAAGGTCAGTGGTAAGCCATTTTTGTTTTTGCATGCTAGCATTCTTCACAATTTGCCTGCTACATGTTTCATCAGTTGCCTCCTTTCGTGGTCGTTGCATTGCTTCAGAGTTGAAATACAAATGCAAATATGGCTCCCATTTTCTGAATATCGAGGGAAACAAAACTGTGGATTTTGTGAATACGCCTCCACTGTCAACGCACAAACTATTTTGAGATGCGCATGTATCGATCTCTACTTACATACCAACCATATAGTGCAGCGTGATCTTGTTTTACTAATTCCCCCTTTTCGTTTATTTTTTTGATGATGCAGTCCAGTTCTGCAAGGACAGCTCGAATTTACTGCAACTACCAAGCATAGCAAATGGATGACTCGTGTGTTCAGGATATTCAAGATTTTCTCCTATTTTTTCTCTCAAAATCTATCTGAAGCCTATAATTCTGTTAATTATTTGTGCTGACTACATTAGTGCACTGTTTGGTCTTCAAATCTTTATAACTGATGTGTTCGTTGCGCGTAGATTTCTAAGGGATAGCTGCTACAATATCTATTGTGTGGTTGTTGCTAACAACTGAAAGAAGGTTAGCACTCATACACTGTTAGCTGTTTACCTTTTCTTGATTGATAGGTCAATGCAGATTTTGATAATTTCATACTTTTTAGTTATCTGCCTTTGCTTAATTAACATGATTAATGGAGGTCTATGAATGCGAACGATCTTGATTCCTTTCAGGAGGAAAGCACGTCAACAATTTAACTGGCTAGCAAGATGGTTCACTCTATGAAGTTTCAACCTATCCATGTAATTGGTGCACTCCTATATATTAAATTAGATTGTCTATCTTTAATTTATACTTGCTTATGCATAGCCTCACCTACATTGAGGGAAAGAGATATTGAGTTTTCCGTATTTCAGAATCACCAGGTGTTTAAAGTTTGATTGTGCTTTATAGTCCATTTTTTGTGTTCATATGATAGACCAGCGGTGTTGCCTGCATGCTTCGAACGTTGCATATGTTTTCTTTCTGAATTTTTCAAGTACCATGCTCTTAAGCTCTATGTACAAGAACTTTATTACTGAAATGGTGTCTGAAGTGACATACTCAAGAAGGACTTGCCATATTCCTAATGCCGGACCCAAGATTACAAAATATGTAGTCGATTTAACCGTTCAAAGTTGACGCTGTAAGCTTAGGGTTGTATTTTTGTTTGCCAACATATATATGTCAAGATAGTTCTTATCTTGACATGAGCCGCTTCATCTCGATAGTCTTTTCATTAGCTGCCTTCACCATTAAAGTTGTCCTATTTTTACAAAGTACATGATGGGATCAATGTGTTCACATGGTAGGGAACCATACAATCTCAATGAATCATGGCTTTGATGGAAGGCAAACAAGTGTGTAATTGAGGTTCAAATAGTATTCCCTTTTTGGGAAAATGTAAATCTTTATACCTATGCCTTCATTAGTACCCTACAAAGTTGTCGTATTCACGAAAAAAAGATTCAATACTTGATCTTTGTTAGTCATGAATGCCCAAGGGATAGGATAAAACTTTTGTTTTTGTAGTATAATTATGTGCTCTAAGGTCCAAAGAAAAACAAGAAAGAAATGCGATAGTGAAGATGCATCTACACTGTTTGTATTTACCCTTTATCGATTCTTGTTATGCCTAAATTTTTTGTATTTTCAAGAATTTGAAATGCATTCAAATTTTGGGTAAAAACTCCTATTTGGTTTTGTAGGGTTAAGCAACTCCTCTGTGCTTTGTTTTCTTAGAAGCTCCGATTGGTTTTGTATGGTTGAGCACTTCATGGGCCCATACTTATTTTGTAGGGTTAAGCAAATCCCTATTGGTAAGCTCCTCTTGGTTTTGTATGGATAAACAACACCTCAATGGTTTTGAAGGGTTAAGCAACTCCTGTTTTTTTTCTAAATATATGGACTTTTTGCTCTAAATGCATGCTACTTTTGTTCTTCATACCATTTTTCTTGACCTTGGTTCTTCATACCCTAGGTGTTCATAAATTTTAGGATTTTTGTGCCTTTGAATAATACTATTTGTCTTCGGGTTCACCAATCATAGCCATTATTTGTCTACTTAGAAGTCTTTTATTCATCCTATTTGTCCCTGGTCCTAACAATTCCTCTGTTTTCTCTCTTGGTCTAAATGGGTCTTTCTCTACTTGGAGAGATCTAGTTACCATAGGCATTCTCAATGGATATGATTTATCCATGTTAAATTTCTCTAATACCTTCTTGGTATAAGCGGACTTGTGTACTAAAATTTCTCCAGGGAAATGCTCTAGTTGCAAGCCTAAGCAAAACCTAGTCTTACCCAAATCATCATCTCAAACTTCGCATTAAGGTAAGAGCTAGCTTTCTTAAGGCCTGTTTGGCACAGCTGTACCTTTCTTGAAAAGCGGCTTTCGGCTGAGCTACAAGGCTGAATGGCTGAGTTGAAGAGGATTGATGTTTGGTTGTCTAGCTTTTAGGTAGGCTGAATGGAGCTTTTAAAATAGAAAATGTCTGAAATATCCTGAGGACAATAATGGCTTGTTTAATGCCGTTTAACGGCAATTAACACAATTGACGGTGATTAACAACAATTGATGGTAATTAACGACAACTAACGCAATTGACGACAACTATCACAACTAACGACAGCTACCGCAATTAACAATAATTAACTACAATTAACGACAATTGTTGCAATTAACGACGATTAACACAATTGACTACAATTAACGATGACTATCGTAATTAACGCAATATACTGTAGTTAACGACAATCAACGTAATAAACCGTAATTAATGTAATTAACGACAATTATTACAACAAGTAATTAACATAATAAACCTCAATGGATGATAATTAACTACAATTAACGACGATTAACACAATTGACTGCAATGAACGATGACTACCGCAATTGATCGCATTCAACGACGATTAACGACAATATATCACAAACAATGCAATATGCCGCAATTAACGACAATCAACACAATTAACCACAATTAATGTATTTAACGATATTATTACAATAAACATTTATTACAACAAATAATTAGAAAAACAATTATTACAATGAATAAATATTATAATAAATAATTATAAAGATAAACACATATTACATAAATAATTATGATAATAAGTAAGTATTAAAAACAATTATTACAGTGAATAATTAATACAACAAATAAGTCATAAAATAAATAATTATTACAAAACATTAAATTTACAACAGAAAAATAAGAAAAAAAATAGAGGCGACGGCTAGGGTTTGGGCCACCGTTGTTGGCGGTGCTCGGAGAGGAGTTGGGCGACGGGGTTGAGGGAGGGAGGAGGTCGGCGGTAGGGCCAGTGCGGGGTTGAGGGAGGAGGAGGGTGGTGGCCACGAGAGGTGGAGTAGGACAGCTGCGAGTAGAGGAGCAGGGTACGGCGTGGGAGGAGGCGGTTGGCGAGATCCAGATCTAGATCTATGCGACGCCAAAGCGGGGGAGGAGGGAGGAGGACGCGGCTGCACGACGGCGTGGGAAGAGGATGCGGCATGGGGGAGGAGGAGGTGGGTGCCAGGGAGGAGGTGGGCGACGGGGGAGGTGAAGGAGGTGGGCACCGGGGGAGGAGGTGAGCGCCAGGGGAGGAAGGAGCCAGGGAGGAGGTGGGTAGGCGAGATCGAGCGGGTGGGCGGGGAGGAGGAGAAGGTGGACGCTGGGGGAAGAGGGAGCTGGGAAGGAGGTGGGCAAGCGGTCGGGGCCGAGTGGGTGGGGGGAGGGGGAGCCAGCGCAAGGTTTTGGGGGCTTTTATTCATTGGCAAACAACGGGTATTTTACCCCCAACTTCAGGGGTAAATATGGAAGCCATGAGCTCCACGCAGCGGCTTCTGCTTCCTGCGTTATATGAAGCGGCCGGGAAAAAATGGCTGCGAAAAGCTAGGTGTTTGGAACGGCTTCCAGCTTTTTCGAGTGAAAAGCCGAAGCCGAAGCCGTTCCAATCACGCCCTTAATGTCCTCCGCGGTTCCAATGATATTCATATCATCAACATGTACATAAATGATACATAATCCATTGTAGGTCTTCTTGATGAACACGTAGGGACAATTATCATTCTTAGCGTAACCTTTCTTTAGGAGAAAGTCACTCAGCCGGTTATACTACATTTTACCATATTTTTGTAACTCGTACAACGACCACTATAGTTTTGACGTTATACATATTGTGATTTGCTTTAGTATATGATATTTTAATTCCTCCTTGAACTTTCATATAGATAGCCAAATGCGATGACCCATACAAGTATGCAGTCACTACATCCATCAACCGCATTTCCAACTTCATATTCAATACCATAGATACCAGGTACTAGAAAGTGATTCCACTCACAACAGGAGACTTAAGTCTCATCATAATTGATGCCAGGCCTCTACATGAACCCTTGTGCAACTAGCATCGCTTTATATCACACCATTTGGTTGTCCACATTTTTCTTAGGGACAAACACTGATTTATATCCCGCTAGGAATACTTTGGGAGGAGTGCGAGCTACTGGTCCAAACACTTCTATCTTATTTAGCGAGCACAATTCTATCTCAATTGCTCCTTTCTTATTGTGCACCGCCATCAGACCACTAAACTTGCGTCCGACCGCGAACCTCTGTGACACTCCGTCAACGCTGTTGATCCATCGCCCCTGGCGACCACTCCGGAGGCTCCTTCGTTTCACGCCGCTACCATCTCCGTCATCGCCCAGGGATAATACCCCCTCCTTGCCCTCCATTTCGGCTCACTTCTCCTCTCGGTGCCGAGGAGGAGGAAGCTCTCCTGAGTTCATCTCTCCGGTAAGCTCCTCTCTGGTGCACCTTCCTTTCTCTTCGTCCAATGCCGACTCCATTTTGGCTAATGTCAACCCTTGTCGTTGCTTGTAGCTCTCGGCTGTTTCCAAAGCGTGCTCCAAGGACCTCACCGTGCCATTTTCGTCTACGGTGAGCTTTAGTTGAAATCTTTCGTGTCATATCGTGCCATTTAACATGACAATGAAAACCCCTCAACCAATTTCAACAATGCATGGCAGAATTTCGCGAATTTGAAGTTTGAACCAATTTCGGCCGAAGAACACCCTTTCACCTCCCACTTTGATTTGGTAAGGTATTTGTCAATTCATTGCTCCTCTAGCATCCTCATAAGATCCTTAAGCTTCTTCGACCACCCACTCCTCTTTGTTTTGCTTAGGGTTTCCTCTGCACGCGAAGCCATGCCGCCGCCGTCATCTTCTTTGGCGCCGACACTGCTCCAATCGTCTCTGAGCTTCTCCGAGAACCCACCTCGCTCAGGTAGCTTCCATATAGTCCGTAGAAACTTAGGCACCTCCTTGTATGATCACTGCGGAGCTTTACTTGTTGCATGCATGGTTGTCGTATGAGCACCACCGCTCAACTCCGGCTAGCCGCCAGTGTAGACCCCCTCAGGTGCTGTAACCACTTCCACTAGGTGTGCAGCAATATTACGCATCTATCCCAGTCCTTGGTCAGCTCCACCGTGGCGCGTAGCGCCAGCGAGCCACCGGGAAAACGTGCGGGTGCATTATCATATGCGGAGAACTACTGTAGTTGGCCGTTTACAGCAAATGACTGCCATTAAGTACTGATGATTAGGTTAGGAGTTAGTGGTTGTCTTAACGGAAGTAATCTATCACTTACGCAAGGGCCCGCACACAGAAAACAGTGGGGATAAATGAAAATGGAGAGCGGCTGACATGTGGGCCCAAGGCCTTAAACACTATGCGCTGTGCACATGCACCGGTGGACCGAGTCCGCGGAATAGAGTCACTAACGGACAGGCCCCACATGTCAGTACGCAATGTAAATCGGAAGTTTAAAGAAAAATGAACTATTCACTGGACCCACAGGTCAAGGACTGTGGCTAGCGCAGCACTGGTGTAAAAAGTAATAAATGCTTTTAGAAATTCGAAATCTATTAATTGCACACTGAAAATTTGAATAACTTCAAATATACATAACTAATTCATCTCAACTCCAAAATGGATGAAACCAGTGCTGATAATTTTTATTTTTAATGAAATTTATTATAAAATTGGTTTCAACCCTGTCTCTGTAGCAGAGAATATAATTTTGGAAAATGATCCATAACTCTATTATTTTTACAATAGAAAAAGGCTAATAACTTTGAAAATGCATAACTAATTCATAAAAACTCCAAATGAGATGAACCATGATATTTTGGACTTGTAATAATATTCTCTATTTATCTATATAATCCTTGTATCCAGCACTGCTCTGCAAATTTTGACCAAGTAATTAAATTGCATGAACAATGACATATTGGGATCTGAAATTCAAATTGCTATAACTTTCACATAATAACTCCAAATGGAATAATTATTTCACCTAAATTCATATAAATTCATACACTATATATCATAGAAAAATCATGTATTTTTGAGCACTTTGATTTTTTGAGGTATTTCTCGATGTTGATCGATATTGTTAATTCTATAGGTTCCGAGGCTATTAATATTGACTCATACGCCACTGAGAGTGAACAATTGAACTTCTAGCAAGGCAAGCATCATTTTAACTTTCTTTTGCATCATATTTGATCCCAGTTTTTGATAAGTTAATGCAATGATAATTGCTTGCAAGCTTATTTTGCTATGTCGCTATTTTTGTGGTGTGTAGTTAGTTATATCCTATTCATGAGGTTATCCTTGAATTATTCCAGTACCACATGCTTAAGTTAGGTTGTGTGAAGTATATTGTGCGGGTTTGCTTAGCCATGTAAGTGTAGAAACGGTAGTTTGATTGTCGGGAATAACTCGACAATTATGGGAGACACGTACTTTCGTATATTCTTTTTTTCCAGATCTTTGTATCTATTTATTGAGTTAAATTTTGTCATTTTAAATGAGTTTAGGGGTCTGGACAAGAGGTTGCTAGTGATGGTGCCTTCGTGCATGAGATCGGGTATGTGGTTGGCTTGTTTGGACTAACAAGGACCGAACTTTGGTAACATCGTTGATTCAAGTAAAACTCATGCTATCACGCGCAGTATATGTGTGCTGTACGGTTAAGTAGGGGGAAGGTTTTATTGTGTTTAGTCTCATGGTGGTGTAAGGGCACTTGTGTTGATCATTTGTCCGTAGGAGCTGATGTAATTTTTCTATAGTGTGCATGTGAGCACCATTTTTCATTATTTACATTGCATCGATATTTTTAATACAACTTGTGAGCCGCTTAGCAAGTGCTATATGTCGCTTGTACTAAGTAAGGGAAAATCTTGCAAGGGGAACTTAACTCAATAGGATTTTCTTGCCGAAAATGATCGTATCTCGATTCTCCCCGGCCGGCATACCTAAGGAAGTGTGTCATTATTCCGGAGGCTTACGGGCTAATCGAGTCGTGTGGGTAAAGTAGTACACCTCTGTAGAGATAAATCTATTCGAATAGCCGTGTCCACAGTTATGGAGGATCACTTGAGTTCGGGAGTTACTATTGTCAGACTTTGAGTTAAAATTTTGGGTACAACTTGGTATTCGGTATGAATAGGATGTTCATGCATTTTGTTATATCAAAGTGGGCTGCCACTTTGTTGTTTTTTTGATTCATTTGTTTATCAATGTATTACTTTATCACATGCTTTACTTCTACTTCAAATCTGTTTTTGAATTGGCAATTAAAAAACTAGTATGTGTAGGTTGATAATTGTTGCGTTTTTCGCAAAACTAAAGCCACTAATGCTATCCTTTGAATGTCCATTATGCATAACTAATTTTATCTTTGTGTAAGACTTGCAAGTATAATTTTGTACTTAACCTGGCTGCAACGATTCAGGTGAAGAAGACTTCGAGCCTGATGAGCTCGTTAGTGTCAATTTAAGCGACACTGACGAGTAGTGCTATTATTTAACTTCTAGTCGGTTGCCGATGGGTTATGGGGCATACCATGCTAGACTTTTGGTTTATTTACATTGCTTCCGCTGTTACTTTATGTTCTTATTTGAATTTGGCCGGTCAGCCACTTGTAATAGTTGTAGACTTGAACTACTATGTTGTATGTCTTTTGAACTATCGAATATATGAATGTTGTATGGATGTGATCAATGCTAATTGTGAGTTTGGGGGTATATTGGTCGCTGATCTTGGGAGCCAACATGATCTCATGCTCGCTGTCCGTGGCTTCCAATTTAACTCACTAAGTGTAGTGCTTGGATCGTTGGAGAACCGATTATCATGTAGTGCTCACAGAGGAGCAGCACATATGATTGTTGGAACTCTAGTCTTTGGTCAAGCCTCTCGCTTAGATGGAGTTAAGTTGGAATCCATTCACAGGAGACCCAAAGTTGTTTCCATAAGACCGAGAATGCCTTGGTCTGATGGGAATAACCCGGGGTCCCCACAACGTTGGTATCAGAGCCATACTGACTGTAGGTTAGAAATAGCACGGGCGTTAAGTTTAGCAAGACCTTGGTCAAAGTATTTTTGAGTTATCAAAATAATTTTAGAAAGTTAAGTCAGGAATATCTTTTATTCCTTATCCATCTTAGTATCATTCCTCACTTTATTCTTGTTTTGATTTACAAAACTAACTCACCTTGTCCTTCCCTGTTCTTAGATGAGTCGTCAGTACCTTGTCAAGGAGACCCAAGCGGAGGATGTGGATGGATACCCAGTGCTACTTAGAGACATGATGTGGAGGGCGAACTTCACATACCAGCCAACCTACTCCATCTACCGTCGAGATAGAGGGTCGGGATTGGAAGACTATTAGGCCGTGATCCACATCATTGCTAGACAAGTTACAGGAAGCATTTCGTACCATTTTCAGGCACGTGGCACTTCCGAGGCCATGGCTTTGCAAGAAGTGGCTCGTATGTCTATGAGTCATCTTTGTTATGACTTAACAGAGTTGTCTCAGCCACCATATGACCATTTTCCTACGCAAGCACATGGCGCGGACGTGAACACCTTTGCCAGGATCCAGTACGGAGAAGATCCCCAAGTGAGGCAATTGGCGAGGTTGGTTCACATCATGAACCAAGTTCACCATTGCACCATGCATGAGCTATGGGAGACACAACATCATCTCATCATGGCTCAGGAGCATCTACAACCCATATGTAACATGGGACTTGTAGACTGACACGTGCTTTATGGGGAGAATGAGGTCTCTCCATGTGTCACTGCACCCTCAGAGTACCGTCTTCCAGAAGTGAGGGGACGAGTACTTGAGTATGGACAGAGACGTCAAGCCCGCATGTCTATGGGTTTCTCTCGTGCTCAGAGGCCGGACCCTGCAGGAGGCCATGTCATTGACATAGGATCCCCTCTGCGACTTATTAATCCGGATAACCCTGAGGATATGGGATCGCCTAGATATTATTGGTTGAGTGAGTTTCCGGTGGATTTTAATCGGAACCCCTAGGATGTTCATGTAGTGAGCTCGCTGTCCGGACATGTGTCCAGTGCGCGTGTATTTTTAGATTCTTGTAATAGATTAGTAGTTATTGAACTCTTGATGTTTCTTTGCAAGAACTTTTGTTTCGAGCAATTACCCTTCGCCTACGGGCCTATATGGATGTAATTGTGACAAAAAAACTATGAATTGCTTTAATGGATTTTATATTGGCCTCTGTTCCTTTGTGTTTTCAATTGGTGTTAAGTTTTGTGTATTTTTGTTGCCATATTGCATGCTAGTTTAAGATATTCTACTTGCTGTCCAAAACTTCTTTCGCACTCGTTCGAGTGTATCATTAGTCTGTTCTCTAAGCATCCTTGTGACAACACGATGGCAGGGGCTACAACCCGGTCAAGAGCACATCCAGGGGAGTGGTCTCCACCTCCATGACCCCCTCCTGCTGCAAGCCTTGAGCCCGATGCTTGAGGCGAGCATGTGGTGCGTGAGGATCGCCGCTACCCTCGAGGTGGCTATCCCAAGGAAGTGCTTCCTCTGCCGCCCACAATGGTGGAGGTCTTGGCTCAGATCGAGCATAATAGGATGGACTAGATTCGGATCTTGGAAGTGATCGCGCATAACACATCTCTGGCACCCGGACCATCAGGGCCACGAGCGCACGGAGGACTGACTGATTTTCAGTGAACTAATCCCCCGACCTTCTCCAGCACGAAAGACCCTATGGAGGCGGAAGATTGGCTCCACACCATAGAGAAGAAGCTGGCGATCGCTCAGTGCACCAGCACTGAGAGGGTCCTATTTGCCAGCAATCAGCTGAAAGGCGCCGCAAGCGCGTGGTGGGATAATTTCTCCGCCATGCAACCCAATGGAGACGTTCCAACTTGGGATGAGTTTCAAGCAACCTTCCGCGAGGCTCACATCCCCGAGGGGTGTTATTGATCAAGCAGCAACAGTTCCTTGCTCTTAAGCAGGGGAAGAAGAGCGTTACGGAGTATTTACACGAGTTCAACTTCTTGGCTCGTTATACTCCAGATGATGTCTCCACGAATGCCCGCCGTCAGAGCTGGTTCATCAACGGCTTGACGGAGGAGATGCAGCTAGCTCTTGCTGTGCATGACTTCAAGAACTTCCAGCACATGGTCAACAAGGCCATAGTGGTGGAACACAAGAGCATAGCATTGGAGGTGTCGAGGAAGAGGAAGAGAGCCGCCTAAATTTCAGCAAGCGGCTGTTTCCCTCGGCAGCGCACCGGGCCGCCTCAAGTGCCTCGTTTTCAAGCTCCGATGCCACCGAGACCTCCAACGGCGACTCCACAACCTTCTCCACCAGCGGCATAGCAGCATAATGGGGTCAAGAGTTCCCAAAGTAGCAGCACATTCAAGCCCAACATCACTTGTTTCCATTGTGACCGCCCTGGCCACTATGCGCATCAACACCTTGCGAGGCAACTAGGGATGCCCCATACCTATCGAGCTCCTACACCACCACCAGCTCCTGCAAGACCCTCACCACCCCCAAGGGCAGCATCTACTCGTCATGAAGTCCCTACACGTGGCCGAGTGAACCACGTTACTACCGAGGAGGCAAACGACGCACCCGACGTCGTTTTGGGTACTCTCTTTGTTAATTCTTTTCCAGCTATTGTTTTATTTGATTCGAGAGCATCTCATTCATTTATCAAGAATTCCTTTGCTGCACAACATCATTTTGAAATGCATACACTTCAGCCACCTTATCAGATCCAGTCACCGGGATCGGTTTTCCAAACCGATCAAATCTGGCAGGACGTAAAAGTGGAGATTCATGGGATTAACTTTTTGGAAAACCTAATAGTGATAACTTCAATGGGTATTGATGTGATATTAGGGATGGATTGGCTGTCCAAAAACCAAGGGCAAATCAATTGTGCTCAATGAGCTATTTCTGTCATAAGCGAAGATGGCAATCAAGTCGTTTTTGCACCTTTAGTAGGGAAACCTCATCTCTATGCCTTGAAAGCTAGTACTTCCCTTGAATTGGAGAAAGTACCAGTGGTATGTGAGTATCCAGATGTATTCTTCGTAGAACTCCCAGGCATGCCCCCTGATCGAGAAGTTGAGTTCATTATCGAAATTGCACCCAGTACTGCGCCCATTTCAAAACGGTCGTACCGAATGCCTCCCAATGAGTTGGAAGAATTGAAGAAGCAACTCAAGGAACTGCATGATAAAGGCTTTATTCGGCCGATCTCTTCACCCTGGGGATGCTCGGCTATCTTTGTCAAGAAGAAAGACAAGAGTTTGGATGTGTGTTGACTACCGTCCGTTGAACGAAGTCACTGTCAAGAACAAAGTATCCGCTCCCGCGGATTGATGATTTGTTCGACCAACTGAATGGAGCTCAAGTATTGTCGAAGCTTAATTTATGATTGGGCTATAATCAGATCAAGGTCAGAGCTGAAGACATACCAAAGACGACATTGTCTACTTGTTATGGTTTGTACAAGTATACTGTTATGTCTTTCGGCCTAACTAATGCCCCGGCTTACTTCATGAACCTCATGAATTCAATTTTCATGGAGTATTTGGATCAATTTGTTGTTGTGTTCATGGATGACATCCTCATCTACTCCAAGTTTGATGAAGAACACGAGCGGCACTTGCGACTTGTGTTAGATAAGCTTCGTCAACATCAACTATATGCCAAATTCAGCAAATGCGAGTTCTGGCTTCATGAAGTTAGTTTCTTGGGTCATGTTCTATCCAAAGGAGGTATCGCTATTGATCCAAGCAAAGTGTAAGATGTTCTTGACTGGAAACAACCCAAGAGCGTCACCGACATTCGCAGTTTTCTTAGACTTGCGGGATACTACCGCAAATTCATCCAGAATTTCTCAAAAATTGCGAGGCCGATGACACAGCTTCTAAAGAAAGAAAAGAAGTTCGAATGGTCAGCGGAGTGTGAGCAAAGATTTCAGATCTTAAAAGAATGTCTAACCAAAGCTCTAGTACTCATCCTGCCCAATATTCACAAGAGCTTCAACATTTACTGTGATGCTTCTCGCCATGGGCTCGGTTGTGTACTCATGCGAGAGGGCTGAGTTGTGGTATATGCATCGAGGCAATTGAGGCATCATGAAGCTAATTATCCCATGCACGACTTGGAGCTTGCAGCTGTAGTACATGCTTTGAAGATTTGGCGACATTACCTCATCGGTAATCGTTGTGAGATCTATACCGACCACAAGAATCTCAAATATATTTTCACCTAAGCCGATCTGAACTTGAGGCAAAGAAGATGGCTCAAATTGATCAAGGATTATGATTTGGGACTCCATGATCATCCAGGGAAAGCCAATGTGGTAGCCGATGCTTTGAGTAGAAAATCTCAATGCAATTGTTTGTCGGTAACTCTCACTTCGGCAGGCTTGTGTGCTGCAATGCAACGTCTGCACCTGGAGATAATTGAAGAAGGGTCACTTGCTGCCCTTAGTGTGAATTTCACACTTCAGGACTAGATTAAAGAAGCCCAGAAGACTAACATGGAAGTAGCTCAAATTCGGGAGAAAATGAAGCAAGGCAAGGCCAAATGTTTCACCGAAGATGCACAAGGCACCCTATGGTTCGAAAACTGTTTGGTGGTGCCGTTTGATCACAATTTGAGAGAATTAATTCTCAAAGAAGCTCACGACACTAAGGTCTCTATACATCCAGGGAGTACCAAGATGTATCAAGACCTGAAAAAGAGGTTATGGTGTGGTCAGATGAAGAAGCAGATCGCACAATATGTTCTTTGAGTCGGACGTATGCGGAGAATCAAGGTTTGAACATTTGAGGCCAGCGGTACTCTCCAACCTTTGCCCATTCCTCAATGGAAGTGGGAGGAAGTCAGTATGGACTTCATCACAGGACTTCCGAGGACTCAAACTGGGTCAGATTGTATACGGGTGATTATCAATCGTCTGACAAAAGTCGCTCATTTCATTTCTGTCAAGACCACCTACACCGGGGTCAAGCTAGCCGAACTTTATCTCTCAAGGATCGTCTGTCTCCACGGTGTACCTAAGGTGATAGTTTCAGATCGAGGTCCTTAGTTCACATCCCATTTATAGAGGTGCTTACATAAAGCAATGGGGACCAATCTATCTTTCAGCTCTGCTTATCACCTACAAATAGATGGACAAACCGAGAGGGTGGACCAAGTTTTGGAATACCTTCTCTGAGCATGTGTGTTATCCTATAGCAAGAATTGGGAAAAATGCTTGCCGTTTGCAGAGTTCTCCTACAACAATAGCTTCCAATCAAGCATACAAATGTCACCCTTCAAGACATTGTATGGAAGAGCTTGTAGGACACCCTTGAATTGATCGAAGCCAGGGAGAGACCATTCTATGGTCCCACCTTGGTGGAGGATGCCGAAGAGCAAGTCCGCTACTACAAAAAGGCTAATACTGGACACCTCATCACAGGCGGTTGACCAAAACCGTCGGTATTACAGTCAATCATAGACGGTTTTGGTTTAGAGACCGTCTGTGCTACTGGCTGCGCTAAAAAACCGTCTGTGAAGAGGCAATATCACGAGCGGTTCATGTTGAAAACCGTCATGAAGTATCACGAGCGGTTACAACAAGAACCGCGTGATACTATCGATATCCGACGGTTTTAAAACACAACCGTCTGTGAAGTAACATAGACGGTTCTGAACAAGAACCGTCTGTGATATTAATTAGTATCACAGACGGTTCTTAACAATAATCGTCTGTGATAATATCGCTCCAGCGTGAGTTTCTTCATCGCCGATGCATCTATTCATCGCCATCCGCTTCGGCTCCCCGATGTGTCTCTTCATCGCATCGATCCGCTTCGGCTCCCCGATGCGTCTCTTCGTCTCACGCTCCGAATTTATTCCTTGTTTTATAAAAAGGATCATCCACCATCCAAGATGATCATCCCCACATACTTATAAAAAAAGCAAATGGCTGCCTCTTCCTTGTCGCCGCAGCGATGGCCTTCTGGCCGCCTTGTCTGAAACACGTCTCTCGGTGTAAGTTGAACCGTGCTGCGGAAGAACACTGTTTGATCAACAGTGTCTTCACTCCTCTGCCCGCGCAGAATTTGCCGGAGCAGGTGACGGCCACCTTCCGCCATCTTGACATCCTCCTCCGCCGTGTCTTCTGGGTGATCTCCCACTTTCGGCGAGTTTACGCGTCATCGGCGTAGTCCTCCAAAACGACGTTGCGTCTCCGTGAGGCTTGCCGTCACTTGGTACTGTAATCGAGGCGGCGGCATCGAGTCGACTGTGCCGAGACCCTCAAGCAAGGGAAGAGAGCCTATGGGCTCAATTCTTCTTGGTTCAACGATCCGAGGTCTTGGAGACACTTTCGAGCGAAGCGCGTCAATGGGTGGGCGCATTTCGAGCTTCGTTCATCGATGATCGAGAACCGTCCGATGCCGACACCGCCGCCTATGAAGTATTGCGAGATGGAGATAGCAACCTACCTTCGCCACTAGAAAAACCTTGTTTAATTATAGGTTTCTGCTTTTTTAATATAAACATGTAATTTCTTCATGTCATGTAAGTGTATATACTTGAGAAAAAACCATTTCATAGACGGTTCTATAATAGAACCATCCGTGATATGGGACATATCACGGACGGTTCCATAATGGAACCGTCCGTGATATATACCATATCACGGGCGGTTCTATTATGGAACCGTCCGTGATATGTACATATCACCAGACGGTTCTATTATAGAACCGTGTGTGATATTATCACCGCGGTTCCATAATAGAACCGTCTCGATAAATCTCTTTATAAGTAGGAGCTAGCCCGGCTTGCGCTAGGGTTTGCGCTCTAACTCGTCACTCCCCAACGGCCTTACTCTCGTCCGTTCCCTCCCGTAGGCTCGCAGACGCCGCCATTCTTCCGTCGCCGGCGGTTGTAGCATCTGGTGACCTTTGCAAAAGACACTCGTGCGATAAGAGTGTCTTTTGCAGCGTCACCGATGCCTAACTCTGATAACGCCAAACTCGTCACTCCCGGCTCCGCTAGGGTTTGCGCCGCGCCCTAACTCCGTTCCCCTCCCCACCTCGACGCTACCGCTTGACCTCGTCGCCGACGCCGCCCGACCCCGTTGCGCCCCGCTAGCTGGCCCTGGCTGAGCTTGCTTTCCCCATCCTCCCTCTATTCTCCTCTAGATCTGTTAGCTTAATGTCTTGTTGAGTTTGATTTTTATGCATGAGCCTTAAGTTGTGTCCTGATGTTTGTGTGATTTATGCAAGGTAAAGGAAATGGATGAGGGTTGTCTTTGGTGGTGGGTCGCCACCGTGGTTCTTGTTGTACTAAGGTCCCTCTCTGTCTCTACCCCCCTTGCTTTGTGATGAAAATGGCTAGCTAGTGCTCTGCGATGGATGCCGAAAGCTACTACTTGTGTGGTGGGTTTGGACATCCTGGTCTTGTTCTCTTGCTGATGAACTGCTCAATGATGTTAATAGTCTTATGCTGAAATTGAATTGATAATTAGTTCATATTAATAGTCCCTTGCTCTGTGATGTAATGATGTAAATAGTCTTATGCTGAAATTGAATTGATAATTAGTTCATATTAATAGTCCTCTTCTTTGTGTGATGTAATGATGTCAACAGTCTTATGCTGAAATTGAATTGATAATTAGTTCATATTAATAGTCCCTTGCTCTGTGATGTAATGATGTAAATAGTCTTATGCTGAAATTGAATTGATAATTAGTTCATATTAATAGTCCTCTTCTTTGTGTGATGTACGTAATGATGTCAATAGTCTTATGCTGAAATTGAATTGATAATTATTTCATATTAATAGTCCCTTGCTCTGTGATGTAATGGTGTCAATAGTCTTATGCTAAAATTGAATTGATAATTAGTTCATATTAATAGCCCCTTGTTCATGCCGGTCAAGTTCTCCTACCTCTTGCGTGCAGTCGTCCTACCATTCCATTCATAATCTCTTCTCTATAAAGTCTCCAGCGTTCATTGTGCCATTAAAAGCGGCATCATATATATATATATATATATATATATATATATATATATATATATATATATATATATATATATTATTAAATGATCTCGGCCACTTTAGGGAATTAGATCCACATGACATGAGAAGGATGAGGCAGTAGCCATAGGCAACCTCATTGAGCCCTTGCAAGTTCAAAGCGTATGGATGCAAAGAGATGGTTCGGACATCCAATTACGGATTGGGCGTCGCTATGTTCGAAAGTAGCGTTGATCGCAACTTCTCCGGTAGGAAGTGGCATCATGTATTAGCAACCAACAATTCTTGAGTATGTAATTGTCTTTAAAGCCAACAAGAATACCAAGCAACAAGTTGAGAATTCTTTTGAAATATGAGAATGGTTGCTTGGTGTTCTTGTTGGGTTTAAAGACGATTACATGCTCAAGAATGGTTGGTTGCTAATACATGATGCCACTTCCCAAGTATGATCATATATATATATGTCCTGATATATATATGATGCCGATTTAATGGTACAAGCAAATTAACAATATATATATAATATATATATGATGCTTTAATGGGGCTTTATAGAGAAAAGTCATCACAACGGTTCCAGCCACAAACCGCTGCGTGATATGTACTTATCACGACGGGTTGTGGATGAAACCGTCTGTGATATGTGCTTATCACAGACGGTTTGTGGATGAAACCGTCTGTGATATTACTTATCGCCGACGGTTTGAACCACAAACCGTCTATGAAAGTATACATCACAGATGGTTCAAAACCGTCTATGATGACCTCGTGTCATCATTGACCCATAAACTCAGACGGCTCACGAAACCGTCTGTGATGACGTTTTTGAACCATCTGTGAAAGCCTTTTCTGTAGTAGTGGGCCGTAACATTCGTGAGCGACTTCGGATGGCTCAATCTCGTCAGAAGTCATATGCCGACCGTCATCGTCGCGAGTTGAGCTTTGAGGTGAATGATTATGTTTACCTTAAAGTCTCTCTAATGAAAGGAATGCATCGTTTCCAAGTCAAAGGCAAGTTAGCACCTCGCTACATCGGACCATTCCTGATTCTAGCGAAACTGGGATCGATGGCCTATCAATTGGAATTGCCACCATCACTTTTAGATGTGCATAACGTGTTCCATGTTTCACAACTGAAAAAGTGCCTTCGCATCCCAACTGAAGCAATTAAGTTAGAAGAACTCGTCTTGCAACCCGATCTTTCTTATCGGGAGCTCTCGATTCGCATTCTTCAAGAAATGGAGCGCCAGACGAGAAATCGCAACATCAAGTTCCTCAAAGTTTAGTAGAGCAACCATACTGAAGATGAGGCTACTTGGGAACATGAAGACCTTATGCGAGATGAATATCCAAATCTTTTTCCTTCTGCTTGAAGTGCCTTCAAACCAAGAAAGGAAAGCTTAAGCAAAACAATGGAAAGGAAAATGTAATATCCATTCCTTGTAAACTTGTTAGGATATCTTAGCACTATCTTTAAAGGAAATCAGGACAACAGATGTTGTATCTTCTATTAGAACTTTCCTATCCAATTTTCGACCTACCCAAATCTCAGGGTCGACATCTTTTGTATGGGGGGGGAGAGGTTTGTCCATCCCCAAATTAATAAAGAGGATTACTATGAATCTCATGAGCATGCATCATTGTTTTCAAGCATTTACATTATATATTGCACTTGAAAAATCTCAAAAAGAGATTAAACATACACATAGAAATTGAACTCCAAATAAAAACAGGGACAAAAACTCATGATCACCTTCTGAAAATAATTTATTCAAATACTAAAATAATTATCATGAATAAATATAATTTTTCCCAAATTTGTGGGACTAGTTTCAACCCTCAGAAAATTCAAACACAATTCAAAGACCAAATTTAAGTTTGAATTCAAACTGTGCAAAATATAACTTGAATAGAGGGGTTTCAAATTTTATTTGGGTACTAGATCATCCCAGGAACACCTCTGATTTATTTCAGATTTTTAGGATTTTTATTTCTATTTTAGCACCTTGGTGAAAGGGGAAGATTAGTTTGAATTAAACTAGTCAAACCCTAGCACTATTAGATTGGGTCAAACCCGACCCTGACTGAGCCTCTTGACTCGGCTGAGTCAACTAACTGCACCGCCGAACCCAACGCATTTGAACCGTTCAATTAGAATTCAACGGGCCAGATCTCGTGACCGTTTGGCCAGTTCGAACGTTCGCTCACGATATCGACCGTTCGATCAAGATCGAACGGCCCACACGGACACACTTAACTTGGGCTCATGCGCGCACGCTGAGCCACTAATGAGGCAGGCCCACCCGTTAGGTCCATATCCTTCCTCCCGTTGGCTCGTGTAGACACCGAAGGCCACGCGGCCACGAACCTCTGTGACGCTCCGTCAACGCCGTGGATCCACCGCCCCTGGCGACCACTCCGGAGCATGCTTCGTTTCACGCTGCTACCATCTCTATCATCGCCCAGGGATAATACCCCCTCCTTGCCCTCCATTTCGGCTCACTTCTCCTCTCGTTGCTGAGGAGGAGGAAGCTCTCCTGAGTTCATCTCTTCGGTAAGCTCCTCTCTGGTGCACCCTCCTTTCTCTTCATCCAATGACGACTCCATTTTGGCTAATGTTGACCCTTGTCGTTGCTTGTAGCTCTCGGACCAAATTCTAGCTCTTGGTTGTTCCCAGAGCGTGCTTCGATGACCTCACCGTGCCATTTTCGTCTACGGTGAGCTTTAGTTGAAATCTTTCATGTCATATCGTGCCATTTAGCATGACAATGAAAACCCCTCAACCAATTTCAACAATGCATGGCAGGATTTTGCGGATTTGAAGTTTGAACCAATTTTGGCCGAAGAACACCCTTTCACCTCCCACTTTGATTCAGTAAGGTATTTGTTGATTCCTTGCTCCTCTAGCATCCTCATAAGATCCTTAAGCTGCTCTGACCACCCACTCCTCTTTGTTTTGCTCAGGGTTTCCTCTCCACACGAAGCCGTGCTGCCGCCGTCATCTTCTCCGGTGCCGACGCTGCTCCAATCGTCTCTGAGCATCTCCAAGCACCCACCTCGCTTAGGTAGCTTCCATATAGTCCGTAGAACCTCGGGCACCTGCTTGTATGATTGCTGCGGAACTTTACTTGTTGCATGCATGGTTGCCGTATGAGCGCCGCCGCTCAACTTCGGCTAGCAGCCGGTGTAAACCCCCTCAGATGCTGTAACCACTTCCACTAGTTGCGCATCACGATTGCGCATCTATCCTAGTCCTTAGCTGGCTTTGCCGTGGCGTGTAGCACCGGTGAGCCGTCGGGCAAATGCGCGGGCGCCTTGTCGTACATGGACAGCTACTATAGCTGGTTGTTTACGGCAAATGACTGCCATTAAGTGCTAATGATTAGGTTAGGAGTTAATGGTTGTCTTAACGGAAGTAATCTGTCACTTACACATGGGCCTGCACACAGAAAATGGCGGGGATAAACAAAAACGGAGAGCAGCTGACATGTGGGCCCAAGGCCTTAAACACCGTGCGCTGTGCACATGCACCGGTGGACCGAGTCCGCGGAATAGAGTCACTAACGGATGGGCCCCACATGTCAGTACGCAATGTAAATCGGAAGTTAAAAGAAAAATACACTATTCACTAGACCCACTGGTCGTTGATCATGACTAGCTCAAAGACCTACGTAAAAAGTAATAAATGCATTTAGAAATTCCAAATCTATTAATTGCACACTAAAAATTTGAATAACTTCAAAAATACATAACTAATTCATCTCAACTCCAAAATAGATGAAACCAGTGCTGATAATTTTCATTTTAGTGAAATTTATTATAAAATTGGTTTCAACCACATGCAATAGCAGAGAATATAATTTTGGAAAATGATCCATAACTCTATTATTTTTACAATAGAAAAAGGCTGATAACTTTGAAAATGCATAACTAATTCATAAAAACTACAAATAAGATGAACCAAGGTATTTTGGACTTGTAATAATATTCTATATTTATCTATATAATCATTGTATCTCCCACTGCTCTGCAAATTTTGACCAAGTAATTAAATTGCATGAACATATATTGGAATCTGAAATCCAAATTGTTATAACTTTCACATAATAACTCCAAATGGAATAATTATTTCACCTAAATTCATCTAAAATCATACACTATCCACTATAGAAAAATCATGCTTTTTTGAGCATTTTGATTTTTGCGGTATTTCTCGGTGTTTATCGATATCGTTAATTCTATAGATTCTGAGGCTATTGATATTGACTCATACGCCACCGAGAGTGAACAACTGAACTTCCAGCAAGGCAAGCATCATTTGAACTTTCTTTTGCATCTTATTTGATCCCAGTTTTTGATAAGTTAGTGCAATGATAATTGCTTGCATACTTATTTTGCTATGTCGCTATTTTTGTGGTGTGTAGTTAGTTATATCCTATTCATGAGGTTATCCTTGAATTATTCTAGTACCACATGCTTAAGTTAGGTTATGTGAAATATATTATATGGGTTTGCTTAGCCATGCAAGTCTAGAAACGGTAGTTTGATTGTTGGGAATAACCCGACAATTATAGGAGACACATACTTTCGTCTATTCCTTTTGTTCCAGATCTTCAAATCTATTTATTGAGTTAAATTTTGTCATTTTAAATGAGTTTTGGGGGTCTGGATAAGAGGTTGCTAGTGATGGTGCCTTCGTGCATGAGATCGGTTATGTGGTTGGCTTGTCCGGACTAACAAGGACCGAATTTTGGTAACGTCGTTGATTCAAGTAAAAGTCATGCTATCACACACAGTATATGGGTGCTGTATGGTTAGGTAGGGGGAAGGTTTTATTGTGTTAAGTCTCATAGTGGTGTAAGGGCACTTGTGTTGATCATTTGTCCGTAGGAGACGATGTAATTTTCTATAGTGTGCATGGAAGCACCATTTTTCATTATTTACATTGCATCGGTATTTCCAATACAACTTCTGAGCCGCTTAGCAAGTGCTATATGTCGCTTTTACTAAGTAAGGGAGCATCTTGCAAGGGGAACTTAACTCAATAGGATTTTTTTGCTGAAAATGACCGTATCTCGATTCTCCCCCGCCGGCATACCTAAGGAAGTATGTCATTATTCTGAACGCTTACGAGCTAATCGAGTCGTGTGGGTAAAGTAGTACACATCTGCAGAGATAAATCTATTCGAATAGCCATGTCCACGGTTATGGAGGATCACTTGAGTTTGGAAGTTACTATTGTTAGTCTTTGAGTTAAAATTTTGGGTACAACTTGGTATTCGACATGAATGGGATGTTCATGCATTTTGTTATAAAGTGGGCTGCCACTTTGTTGTTTGTTTGATTCATTTTTTTAGCAATGTATTACTTTATCACATACTTTACTTTTACTTCAAATATGTTTTTGAATTGGCAATTGAAAAACTAGTTTGTGTAGGTTGAAAATTGTTGCGTTTTTCGCAAAACTAAAGTCACTAATGCTATCCTTTGAATGTCCATTATGCATCACTAATTTTATCTTTGTGTAAGACTTGCGAGTACAATTTTGTACTTAAACTGGCTGCAACGATTCAGGTGAAGAAGACTTCGGGCCCGATGAGCTCATTAGTGTCGATTTAGGCGACACCGACAAGTAGTGCTATTATTTGACTCCTAGTCAGTTGCTGATGGGTTATGGGGTATACCATGCTGGAATTTTGGTTTATTTACATTGCTTCCACTGCTACTTTATGTTCTTATTTGAATTTGGCCGGTCGGCCACTTGTAATAGTTGTAGACTTGAACTACTATGTTGTATGTCTTTTGAACTATCGAATGTATGAATGTTGTATGGATGTGATCAATGCTAATTGTGAGTTTGGGGGCATGTTGGTCACTGATCTTGGGAGCCAACATGATCTCATGCTCACTGTCCGTGGCTTCCAATTTTACTCACTAAGTGTAGAGCTTGGATTGTTGGAGAATCGATTATCATGTAGTGCTCGCAAAGGAGCATCACGTATGATCGTTGGGGCTCTAGTCTTTGGTCAAGCCTCTCGCTTAGATGGAATTAAGTTAGAATCCATTCATGGGAGACCCAGAGTTGTTTCCACAAGACCAAGAATGCCTTGATCTTACGGGAATAACCCGGGGGTCCCCACATAGAATGACGCGATGAATTTGGTTGTAGTGTTGTTGAGACTTTTGATCGATGGAAGTTTTGATTCTTGAAGTTTTAGAGTGGTTTGCCGAAATATAAACATAAGGAGGAACAGTTGACTTTGTGTTTATAAATCTTCATGTGATTCACAAAGGAAAGTAGGTAACAACTTGACTGCATAATGAAGCCAATTGATAGCAACACTAGTTGGGGTGCAGCTGTTGTGTGTTGACCTTGGTGTTGAGCATCTATAAGAGTTGAACTCATATGATTTAACAGGTGGTTTATGCTTACATGATTGTAGAATAGACGGATGATAGCATGTCCATGATGAAAGAGTTTTGGTATAATCTTTTAAATTGTGTTGTAGATTTCCTCTAAAATAAGTGGTTGTTGTAGTGAGGTTGTAAGATTTTGGTATACTCTCAATTTGAGGAAGAGATGATAAACTGGTATGTAACAATTTGGTGAGCCTTTGGGGGCTTTATAATGGAAGAGTATATGCTGATGATTCATGTTAAGAGTGAATTATTCTTGATGTTAGTAAGATTGTCTGCAAGGGATTGTGACTTGTGGGAGTGGTGATGATTCTTTCAGAAAAAAAGTAATTTAATCGCCTTTTGTAATGTTGGTTAAATGAAAAAGGTTGGAGTTTTGCAATCGTGATCTTTTGGAGTTGCGATTTATGTAGTAGCTGAAATTGTTGAGCAAAGCGACGTGTTGGAAAGTTCTATTTGGTTCTTAAGTGATTCATGTGATTTGATCTTAATGGCTCTTTTGTTTGAGATGGGAAAGTGAAGTTATAATCATAGAAATTGTTTTCTTTGTTAAAAGAAAGAGTGTAGTAGAAGTATTTGAGGGTGGACTCAAATTTTGTAGCTTGTAGCTTATTAAAGCGTGCTTGACCTGGTTGTTTGGCTGCATAAGAGTTTCTCAAGATTCAAACGTGATGTTTTATTATTATTGATTGAGGTTTGGTATTCTCTTCTTGTGGGACTTGTGCCCTTAACTAGGGTGAATAGGAGCACTACTTATTTTTCACTTCAACCGGATTCAACTAAATTCTCACTTGAATAGTTCTGAAAGCTATGATGATCGAAAGCACAAGCACAACGGAAGTCTTGTGTTGAATCCAATCAAAACCCCAAGACACAACAACTAAAAAACCAAAAACTCAACGAGATGAGACTTGGGCGGTCAGACCTTTGATGATGGGCAGTCTGACCAATGGCCAACCAGTCAGACCTCCCACGGAGTCGGTCTGACCTCTTGCATGATGAATAGTGAAATCAGCACGATTTCAAAATCACAAATCGACTCAACTTTTGATCCAGTGATCCAAATTCTCGCAAATTTCAACCATAGCTCATCAAGAAGTCTAGGAATCTATTCCAATCGACAATCGGGAAGATCAAGGCCAAGACACCAACAATTTCTTAGATGAGTGAAAAGAAGCACAAGAATCGAGGAGGTTCAAACCTTGATCCAAAAACTTGCTCATAGGTAGATGAAGATCAATATGATTCTAGATGTATTTCCACATGTCCCAACAAGCAAGATCACAGCAAGAGACCACAAGAAAATCAAAGGAACAACAAAATCCCAAAATCAATCAAAGAGAGAGCAAGAATATGAAGAGACTCATCTTGAGGAAACTTTGCTTGGATTGATTTGAGAAGGATGTTAGTTTACAGCTACTCCATCATGGAGGACAAAAACTCAAAACTTGAGCACATAATCAATCCATCTCTCACAAACCCTAGCCTCAACTATTCTAAAATCCCCAAATCACAAATTAGGGTTTTCTCTTGGAATGACTTTAGAACTCCACATCTAAAGATTCTCCTTTTATAGTGGAGGGTAGGATGAGAGAGAACACACTAACGAGCACCCGTTAAGCCTACACACAAACATGTCTACACTCACGCACACTTCTCAAACTGGATGATGAACCGGGTATCCCGAATCCATTTCTTTGTGATTTTTTATCTTCATTTGATCTAAACCGCCTATCCTTACACTGTCTTGCGTTGCGATTTAGCCAAAGGTCACCAAGACGGTATTTTAGTGAAGATACCAAAATACCCTTTCTCGATCTTTCTCCAAAGACCTAGTTCAATCTTCATGAAGCAATCCTATACTTGTCGGGACCCAATATGCGATTCTGGACCCTCTGTGTATAATGCACTAGTCCAGGATCACGCTAGTGCACACAGTGTCAACACAGGTGAATATCGATCCACACAAGCGATTAATAACATAAACGAGTAATTTGATAACAAATAATGGTTTTGACCTTATGGTCAAGTTTACAATTATTAAGCCACGCAGGGCTAGCAAAGAAATAAAATAGCAGCAGAACGAAGAAACTTCAGCGGAATCCCATCAATTCACCACAGTAACCGATCGATCAAGACCCTACGATCGGGCACCTTCGTTGAACTCCTCCTAAAGCAAAGAAGAAGACTCCTCTTCTTCATTGCATGTTTTACAACAAGCATGAGTACACACCGTGCTCGCAAGTCATACCACAGAAATGCAATTATAGATGCAGGCTTATTCCAAAGGAATGGTTTCTGTGGTTCTTTTGCGGAAATGCAGCATTTGCAATTTGAATACAAGTAATAGATTGAAAGCATAGTTCAAAACAAATAGACAATAATAATTGAACAGTTTTATTTCACAAAGACACATAGCCTAAACAAGTTACTCACATAGCTATATGACTTAGGTCACACAGCTCCCTTCCCAAGGTTTTCATGAAAATCTACCCCTCGTGTGAAATCCCCAAGCATGTCCATGACCGTGGACGCGGCTATTCAAATAGATTGTTTAACACTCTACAGAGTTTGTACACTTTATCCACAAGATGCAATCAACCGGATCAGAGCTGATCACAACAAAACCTTTTAGAAACTTCGTCTCAAGCATTGACACTCCCGATGTGCTTTACGCCAGACTACCCCACACAGGAAGTAACCCGACACACACCGTTGGACAGGGACACGGCGAACCGCCCCGTGATGTGACTGCTTGGTAGTACACCTCCACCCAAGCCCACAGCCTAACCTACAACCTGAGTGATCAATGTCAAGACTCCATAACTTACTAAGTTAGGCCCGTCCCATACCAGGCATGTGGTTGTACGAGAGGCTCAGTTCAATGGCGCACAAAGTTAAGTCCTTAATTGACCAAGGCAAGACCTCCAATTAAACTACAAATCCCTATGCACACAGGTTATTAAGCCCACGCACATAGCTCCACCAAAATATCACACAGTCCACTTGCCTCCGTCTAAATCCTTTTCCACCCTGTTGGTTAAGTGCAACATATGCCATCAACGGGTAATAGCACATAGAGCACACACAGTTTCTATCACATAGTTCCATAGTCACTTAGTCATGTTTATAATTGCAACTACATGAGATGATGACTCGTAGCATGGCTAAGCAATCTAATCGCATCTAACCAACCCACGCTGGTAATACAATAGCACCAACTAAATAAACCAAACTAGGGTGACAAAAGATTATGGCATACAATTAGACAAGGAGGTCATAACAAATTGGATACTAACTAATCCCAAAAGCATTGAATTAAATAATTAAAGTAAATGCAATACTTTGAATCAATATATCTTTTGAAAAATGGGTTCAATATGATCAAAGGTATAACTTGCCTTGGGAAAGGTCTTGGTATTGATCTTGGCCTTGAGATGCTCCTTGCTCTTCAAAACCTCCCGAGGTATCAACGTCTACTCGCAAACGAAACAAACAAATAAAATAAAATAAATAAAAACAGAGGCAAAAAAAACTCCAAAAATTAAATAAAAATCACAGATAGCTAGATCTTGAATTTAGATGAGTTTAGAAATTTGAATGGACTCAATCGAAGTTCGGATGCAAAAGATATGAGCTTGGAAAGATTGAAAATCTAGAAAAACCCTAAAACTGATTATTCCGAATTTCCGAATTATTTCTTAAAAGAAAAATTGGATTATTGCGCAACGATGACGTCAGCGCTCGGAATTAAAGAATTAAAAAGAAAATCTGACATGTGGGGCCCACATGTCAGTGAGATGGCTCACGGTGAACCAAGTTCACCGAGCCGATTGGATCTAGGATCTGCTCGGGTTGCACGCCCACACACACGTGGTGCTGACGCGGCGCCACACAGGTCGACATGCATGCACAGTGCTGAGGTGGACGCTGACGCGGGTGTTGACATGGGCTGCCACGTCAGCTTGACGGCGGAGGAGGTTCTGGAACCAATGGCACGGCGAACGGCGGTGCTCCGGCGAGCGTGGCTGGTACCAGCGCGTAGCTCTCGTTGTTGCGAACCTAATGGAGCAGCTCCGGGTGGTTGAGGTGGATGGAGATGGACGGCGGCGAGGTTCAAGCGGCGGTGGGGTACGGGTGTTGTCGGACGAGCTCCCCGTCGAGGCTCCAGCGAAGTGGGTGGTCCCTGGAGGTAGCCCACGCGATGCTGAACACGGCGATGTGCTCAAGGTCGACGTGGCGGCGAAGACGGCAGCGCAATTCGAGTTTTCACCAGCGGCGGCAAAAACCCTAAACCTCGAATTGCGGTGGCACTAGGGCGTTTGGAGCTCAATGGGTGGTGGCTTTGGATTGAGGACGGCGAGGCGACCCTCGAGGACGTATTTATAGGGCTGGGGCGGCACGGGATAGGGAATCCCCAAATCGTGTTCGAGATGAACACGAAGAACAAATCCGGGATTCTAGGAGATAGAGGCCGGTACGGGATCTGATTTTACCAAATTCGGGCGCGGGAGAGATAAGAGATCAAATTCGGCGCATTTTCTAGAAGGGAACGGCTGGGAATCTCCGTTGCCGTATCGAGCTCGGAGAGCTTCAATGGCAGATGGCGAGTGCAGCTTCGCGAGGACAAAACCGAAACAGAGACGACGACCTCGGTGGGCCCACGTCGCTGCTGCGCGAGCGGGCGCTAGGGTGTGAGTCTTGAAATCGATCCAACTGTCCTGCGATGATCCAACGACGGGGAAGGAACGGGCGATTAGCACAAGACGCGAAAGGGACTGGCCGGGAGATTCGCCCAAGACTGCTTAACCGGATTTTAATACTTTTTCTTTTTAGGAAAATACCAGAAATCCAAATAAGCAATAGAAAATAGCAAATGAACTTGGAAAAAACTCCAGAGAAATCTAGAAAATATATCCAAGCCCAAAGAACCCAAATAAAATAGTTTTGACCATTGTTCATGTTGACTTTAACCATATTAAATTGTTTTGGTGTACAAGGTCCATATTAAGCTTTTGAATTAAAACCAAATAAAATCCAAATGGTGAATTTTATCCTATTACTCTTTAAAAGATTTTAAAGCTCAGAAAATTGGGATATTACAAACCTCCCCCCTTAATGGAATCTCGTCCCCGAGATTTAGGCTCGCTAGAGAAAAGACTGGGGAACTCGGCCTTCAGCTTGTCTTCACGTTCCCACGTTGCTTCTCCTTCGGAGTGGTTGCTCCACTGAACCTTGCAAAAATGAATGGTCTTGCTTCTGGTATGGCGCTCTACGACGTTCAAAATCTTGATTGGCTGCTCTTTGTAGGTGAGATCTTCTTTCAATTCGATTGACTCCAACGGGGCCTGTTCTTCTGGCACACGAAGACATTTCTTCAACTGGGAGACATGGAAGACATCATGCACTCCTGTTAACGACTGCGGTAGCTCCAATTGATAGGCTACTTCTCCACGACGAGCCAATATCTTGAACGAACCAACATATCTAGGGGCAAGCTTTCCTTTGGCACGAAATCTTCTTACACCTCTAAGGGGAGTAACTCGAAGATAAACAAAATCCTCTGGCTCAAAGCTGAGATCACGACGACGATTATCAGCATAGCTCTTCTGTCTTGATTGGGCTATCTTTAACCTTTCTCGGATCATAGCCACTTGTTCTTCTGCTTCTTGAATAATGTCTGGCCCAAAAACTAAACGTTCAACTGTTTCTGACCAATTCAAAGGGGTTCTATAGGCACGACCATACAAAGCTTCGAACGGTGACATTTGCAGACTGGCCTGATAACTGTTGTTGTATGAAAATTCCGCATACGACAAGCTCTTATCCCAGCGGATAGCATTAGCTGATGCACAAGCTCTCAACATATCCTCCAATATTTGATTAACTCTTTCGGTCTGTCCGTCTGTTTGGGGATGATATGCCGTACTGAAATTCAGATGAGTCCCTAAGGCTTCATGTAGACTTTGCCAAAAACGAGAGGTAAACTGAGATCCTCGATCTGACACTATCTTCTTAGGCACACCGTGCAAACTAACAATCCTTGACATGTATAATTCTGCAAGGCGATCTCCTGAATAAGTGATTTTGACTGGCAAGAAATGAGCAACTTTGGTCAAGCGATCCACTATTACCCAAATCGAATCGTAACCCGATTGAGTTTTGGGTAAACCGGTAATGAAATCCATTCCGATTTCTTCCCACTTCCACTCTGAAATCTTCAAAGGTGGCAACAGACCTGCTGGTCTCTGGTGCTCTGCTTTTACCTTCTGACATACGTCGCACAAGGCAACGTACTCTGCAACTTCTCGCTTCATATTTGGGCACCAAAATTTATTCTTAACATCCTGGTACATCTTAGTACTACCAGGGTGAATCGAATACTTTGAATCATGGGCTTCTTTCAAAATCAGCTGTCTCAAACCATCAATATCTAGTACGCAGATACGTCCGTTGATCCACAGCGTATCTTGATCATCTAAGGTGAAGTCTTTGAACTTTCCTTCCGCCATCTTCTTCTTGATATCCGAAAACTCTGAATCCTTCGGTTGAGCTTCACGAATCTTCTTCTCCAAAGTAGACTGCACTTCTAGACCGGCTATAAATCCTTTAGCTACAACTTCTAGCTTCAGCTTTTTAAATTCCTCTTGAAGTTCTGAACAAATCTCTCTTACTTCCAAAGCATTGCAATAGCTCTTACGGCTTAAAGCATCTACGACCACATTAGCTTTACCAGGGTGGTAATGGATTCCAAGGTTATAATCCTTTATCAACTCTAACCATCTTCTCTGTCTCATGTTCAAGTTCGACTGAGTGAAAATATACTTCAGACTCTTATGATCTGTATATACCTCATAGCGGTTACCGATAGGGTAATGATGCCAAATCTTTAAAGCGTGCACTACGACAGCTAATTCCAGATCATGGGTAGGGTAATTCTCCTCATGAGGCCTTAATTGCCTTGACGCATAAGCGACAGCTCTTCCTTCTTGCATCAGGACACATCCTAATCCTTGACGCGAAGCATCACAATAGATATCAAAATCTTTGCGGATGTCGGGCAAAATCAGCACTAGGGCTGAAGTCAAACGCTTCTTCATCTCCTGAAAACTTTCTTCACAAGCTGGGGTCCAAGTGAACTTCTTTTCCTTTTTCAACAACTGCGTAAGAGGCCTAGCAATTGTCGAGAATCCTTCAATGAAATGGTGATAATATCCTGCCGTTCCCAAGAAACTGCGAATCTGAGTGACAGTCTTGGGCTGTTCCCAACATAGTACTGCCTTGACTTTACTTGGGGTCGACAGCTACTCCCTTGGCTATCATCACATGACCAAGGAAATCAACCTCCTTTTTCCAGAACTCACACTTACTAAACTTTGCATACAACTGATGCTCCCTAAGTTTCTCTAGGATTAATCTCAAATGTTCAGCATGCTCTTCTTTTGACTTGGAGTAGACCAAAATATCATCGATAAACACCACTACAAACTTATCCAAATATTCCATGAATACTTTATTCATCATGTTCATGAAATAGGCCGGTGCATTAGTCAGACCAAAGGACATGACTAAGAACTCATAATGTCTGTACCGTGTTGAGAAAGCGGTCTTAGGTATATCCTTAGGACAAATCTTCAATTGATGATAACACGATCGCATATCGATCTTCAAAAATACTCCGCCTCCCTTCATCTGATCGAACAGATCATCAATCTGAGGCAGTGGGTATTTGTTCTTGATGGTGACTTCATTGAGAGATCAATAATCGATGCACATTCTCATGCTTCCATCTTTCTTCCTAACGAACAAAACTGGTGCTCCCCACGGCGACGAACTAGGTCTTATAAAACCTTTCTCCAGAAGTTCTTATATTTGCTTCTTCATCTCTACCAACTCGTCGGCCGACATCCGATAGGGTCTCTTAGAAATAGGTGTTGTTCCGGGTACTAGATCGATGACAAACTCGATGTCACGGTCTGGTGGCATTCCGGGTAATTCTTCTGGAAACACATATGGATACTCTCTGACAATAGACACATCTTCTAAAGCAACTGCCTTCAAACTATTGACTATCAGGTGTCCATCATGCACTGAGGTAGCTTGAAACTCTACCTTGTTTCCTTTAGTATCTTCGATGGTAACGGCTCTTCAGCGACAATCTAGCATGGCTTTGTGCTTGGTTAACCAATCCATGCCAAGAATGACATCTAAGGTCTGGGTGTCTAGAACAATTAGGTTGGCTAGAAACTCAACTCCAGCTATGAGTAACTTAGCTCCTAAACATCCCACTTTAGAGCTTAGCTCTGCTCCAGGCGACTGGACTAACAGAGTATGCTTAAGGTGCATAACTTCCAAGTTATTCTTAGTTGCAAAAACTCCAGAAACAAAGGAATGAGAAGCTCCAGAATCAAACAGAACTGATGCAGGTACTGAGTTCACTAGAAACTTACCCAATACGACGTCCGGTGCTTCTTGAGCTCCTTCCAGAGTGACGTGGTTGACATGACCTCTGACCACAGACTGAGGCGCTCCTCCTGGTTGACTGGTACGTTGAGAAACTCCTTGGTTGTTTGGAACTAGGGTCTTGGTGGGTGTAGCTCCAAGATTAAAACAGACTGGGGTGATTGTTCCCTTCTGTGGACACTGGTTGGCGAAGTGACCTGGTTGACGACAAGAATAACAAACTCTTTGAGAATTTTGCTGATTGCTCCCGGGATTGGGGTTGGTTGGCGCGGGGTTACGAGAGTTCTGAGCAACTGGACGAGGTGCTGATGTTGGTGTTGGTGTCCTAAAAGAACTCTGCAGCGGAAACCGATTACTCTGTTGCGGTACCACTCTTGCTCTTTGTTGGGACTAGTGACTTCCTTGCTGGGCCATTCTGCGTTTGCGATTGTCCTCCAGTTCCTTGCATTTGTCTTCCGTAACCAATGCCTTGTTAACCAATTCTTGAAAGTCTGGGAAAGTGATGCGGATCAACCTCGAGGTGAGATTAAATCCATGGGTTGCCCAATCTTTCACGGTGGAAATTCCTGAACAAATATGTGGAGCACGAATTACAGGATGCAATTTGCACTTGGATAAATAAATCTCACACCCATGTACACCTCAGTACACGAACGAGAGAAAAAGATCAAACAGGATCAGCACACAAATTCAATCAACAAGATTAAACCTGAGTAGCAATTAGAGATATCCTAGATGGAAAACTCTCAAGAACTCGCACACACGCGATAACAGGGGTAGACCCTCATGGCGACATGCCAAATAACTCAACTCATAATAATCTAAAACTCCCAGGATGATGCGGCGCAGATACCGTCTACTAATTTTATGCCTGCTTCTTTTAGTCCTTGTGCACAGGTTGGTCAAAACAATATAGAACCAAATCAGCGCATGCATATGCAAATGCATGGAGTTGAAAGGAGGGCCAGGAACGCATGGTGTGCTTGAGGCTGATGCGGTGTTAGGATTCCCCTTAACATTCAATACCAAGTTTAGCCAAAGTTGTAATCAGATGAGTGTTTCTCCAACGTCCTTGGCAAGTGCACCAAGGGAAACCAACTTGGTTTCCTATATTCCCGTGCATGCAAGTGCACCGAGGGAAACCAACGTGTATGCGAATTCCATGAGGATGGCAGTCCAGATATTACGTGATGATATCTTTAGAGATAAAAGGAAAGATGGTTGGTATAAACCAGCAAGGAATCAGGAGATCACAATTGCTAGCTACGTGGGGGTTCAAGTTTGAGTTATGAATTAAAACACGTGTGCGTGTTGGGCTTTGGCCGTTAGGGTTCATCCCTGTTCTATGAGTGTTCTTGTGAATTCCAATCTCGGATTTCATCTTGGCGAGAGGGTTTCTATGTTGAACCCGGGAGCGAAAGATCCCGAATCCTTTGTGTTCATACATTAGTCCAGGAAAGCTAATATACACAGTCAAACAAAAGTGATAATCAAAACATATCACGTATTTTATTAATAATTATTCAGAGTTTATTACAAAGGGCCCGAGGCCAAATAAGTAAAACACAGCGGAAGCAAAAACATAGTAGTAGACCCAACGATTCGCCACAGGCAATCGTCTGGGGGCGCAGCCTAGGCGTCAAGATCCTCACCGTCCTGGTAGTTATCTTCCCCTGAAAAAAGATTATTCAGCAAGAGTGAGCACTACTACCGTGCTCGCAAGTTACACCCGTCAAGTAACAGATTGAATGCATGCATAAAGTAGACGAAGGATATTGGCAAGGTTTATTTGCACAAAGCAGCATTTTCAATTTTAAATAATCATACTAATTTCCAAGGCATTTTTAATACTATATCTAAAATCATGTTTTAAATGACATTTTATAGTGTGGATAACCTCCATATTTGAATGGTGAAGGATAACCTCCTATCACAATGGCTAACCGCCCAATTTTACCAAGGATAAATCCTCCTGAAATCATCTGTCAAAATCATTTAAAAACCAAAAACAAATCTAACTCTGAGTGGCTTTTGCTAGCATGTCCATGACTGCGGACGCGGCTATTCGAATAGTTTTTACTCTGCAGAGTTTGTACAACTTTACCCACACGAGATAATAGACTTTTTGTGTCGGCCAATCCACGCTTCCTAAGGCGTGTGACAAAGCAATTATCACAAGGCCGTTACAATGTTCTACCTCAAAGTACTCGTGCCCGCTAAGGTTTCGCTTCCATTGGACTGACCGTCCTCCGGAAACCCCCTCTTGCGCCAGATGGGAATACTGTCTACCCGACACCCATACATACAACATAGCACAAATAACTAAGAGGTATTACAAATTATTAAGCCAGGTCCTGCCCATACAGGACATGTGGTAGTACGGTTAAGCATAACCCATTATAGGTATAGCAAAGGAACGCTCAAAGGCCGGTCCTCAATTGACTTGGGCGTCTTTCAATTTAAACCCCTGAGTTTTAATCTTAACCAGATTAAACCCGTGCATAAACCTGCACCCACCATTCATCCGTTTCGCCCAAGTCCAAACCATTTTGATTTTATTTTAATAGAACCACCTTTACAAATTCTCTACGGTAAAACAATACCATAGTTTTAATTTTAAGCAAATTTGATTAAGTTGGCTATAATTCGCCCAAAAACATAAATCATGGTCTAAACATTTTGCCAAGCATAAGAATATTTTCCATATTAATTTAACTAATGGTGACAAAGGAATGACTGATCAATATTCAAGATTGGCCATACAATGTAGTTGGAATATCTAATTATTTAAACATGGAATTGAAATAATTGCATAAAAGTAATGCATGCATTTAATAATTTAAAAACTGAATTAGATAGCTTTAAAATAGTGGGAACAATATGGTCAAGAATGTAACTTGCCTCCGTTGAAGTCTTGAAATTCTAATTCTTCAGAAATATCTACCTCCTAATCGTCAAAGTCTAAACGTGAAAATAAGACAAATCAAATAAAATTCAAATAAAACTCAGAAATAGGAAATAAACCAAGTCTAAATATAATAACTTTATTTTATTGAGCTAGATAATCAAATTATAAAATTTTATAAATTTGTTTCACTAAATTTGGAGTTAGGATTCAATTATTATGAATTTTACAAATTTTAACCTAAATTTGAGATTTAAATGAATTTTAAATTCTAAAACAAAACAAAACTGAACTCCAAATTGAATAATTATATTTTATTTATTTATACAATAATTTTCTAAGATTTTAGCAATTTGAATCATCTAATTTGGAGTTAGGATGCAAAAGTTATGAATTTTACAAATTTTAAACTAAATCTGTTATTTAAACAATTTTCTCGAATTATTCTCCTAAAGGAAATTCTAATTATTGCGCAAGATGACATCAGCGATGAATTTTCCAGGATTTAAACGAATTAAAATAATTTTCTGATAAGTGGGGCCTACGTGTCATAGACACGGTCCACGGTAGACCAATTCTACCGAACCAATGGATCGGGAAATTCGTGAACCGTGCCATGCACGCGCTGACTAAGCGGCCATGTGGGCATATGTGGTGACGTGGTGGTTGCGTGGAGATGAGGTGGCGCCACGGTGGCGACCGGACGGGGGCGGCGCACGGAGCCCTAGGCTCGCCGGCGAACGACGGCAAATTGATCTCCAGTGAGGGCACGAGGAGAAAGAGGGGAATGTGACGAGCACGGTGCTCACCGTGGTAGCGCAAGGGGACGACGGAATGACCGGCGGCGAGACGTTGAGCGGCGGTGTGGATCTGATCAACGGCGGCGACGGGCTACGGTGGCGCTCCGGACCGGGGAGGGTGCGCACGGAGTAGGCGATGATGGTGCGATGCCGTAGACGTGGACGACGGGGCCGGAGCGGGCTTGACCTCGCCGGAATCGAAGAAAAACCTCGCCGCGGTGGCCGGCAAAGAAAACTTGAAATTTAGCGAGTAGAAGGGAGGAGAGGAGGGGCGAGCGAGGGTTCGGGGTCGGCGAGAGAAGGCGGAGCCGGGGCGCTCTTTTATAGGGCAAGGGGAGGACGCGGGAGGGAGATCATGGGCGGCGTTAATGGCGGCGGCAGTTGGAGAATCCGGCGATAGTGGGTGTAATGGAGGGGATAACGGGCGGAGAGGGAGGCGGCGGAGTAAAGGGATTAAATGCGCACGAACGCACATAAAGATGGGGAGAGGAAGCGGGGTGGAGAGGAGCTCAAGCGGCGCGGCCTTGGCGGCGGTGCGCGTGGGCTGGAGGTAGAAGGAGATGGGGAGGAAGAAAGAGGTGTGACGGTTCGATTTGCATCGGGCGGCTGAGGTTGTGCGGATGACATGGGCGTTTCTTGGCCGTCCGATGCTCATCGGACGGTCGAGAGAAGGGGGAGGCGGTTTGTGGTGCGGGCCGAGTGGAGTAGGTGGGCTGAAATTGGGCAGCCAAGAGAAAAGAAACAGGCCAAACTAATTTCGCCCAAAAAGCTGTTAGAAATTTTTATTGCTTTAACTTTTTAAATAATCCGATTAATTTAAAAAGGGTTTAGATAATAGTAAAATGAGTCCAAAAATTCTAGAAAAATTCTCATAAATTCTTAGAGACATTTTAGACTTGCTAAAATTATTTCCATCTTAAACTTGATAATAGATTTTGCAATTAAATTTGTTTTAGCTATAACTAATTAAGAAAAAGTTTTTAAAAATTCAGAAAATCCACAAAAATAAATATGTTTTAAATTTTCTCTGAATTTGGAAAATTGGGCTGTTACAAACATTCCCCCCTTAAAGGAATCTCGACCCCGAGATTCAGACTTGGCTAGCAAGGAGATGGGGATATCCTATTTTAATATCTTCTTCTCGTTCCCAGGTGGCTTCACTTTCTAGGTGGTGGCTCCACTGGACTTTATATGAACGGATGATCTTGCTCCTGGTAACACGCTCTGCAACGTCTAGAATCTTGATTGGTTGTTCTACATAAGTGAGGTCTTCTTGTAGATCAATACTCTCTAGAGGAGTTTGATCTTCTGGCACTCGAAGGCACTTCTTTAGTTGTGACACATGAAAGACGTTGTGTACTGCAGACAAGGAGGTTGGCAGTTCCAACTGATAAGCGACTTCACCTCTCTTTGCCAAAATTTTGTAAGGACCCACAAATCTGGGTGCGAGTTTTCCTTTGGTCCGGAACCTTCTTACTCCTCTGAGTGGAGTAACTCTGAGATAAACAAAATCTCCTATTTGAAAGGTCAATTCTCTTCGACGGTTGTCAGCATAACTTTTCTGCCGAGTTTGAGCCACTTTCAGACGTTCTCTTATTGCTTTAACCTTGTTTTTAGCTTCTTTGATCAATTCCGGTCCGAAGAATTGGTGCTCTCCTACTTCATCCCAAAGGAGCGGAGTTCTGCATTTTCTGCCATACAAAGCTTCAAATGGAGACATCTGTAAACTAGCTTGATAGCTATTATTGTACGAGAATTCTGCAAAGGGCAGATTCTTGTCCCAACTTTTTCCATAATCTAAGGCACAGGCTCGAAGCATGTCTTCAAGAACTTGCTTGACGCGTTCTGTCTGACCATCCGTCTGAGGGTGATAAGCTGTACTGAAATTGAGCCTGGTTCCTAAAGCTTCATGGAGGCTCTTCCAAAATTGGGATGTGAACTGGGAACCTCTGTCAGATACGATCTTTTTGGGTACTCCGTGCAAACAAACGATCTTGGCCACATATAATTCTGCTAACTTGCTGCTTGGATATGTGGTCTTGACAGGGATAAAATGAGTCACCTTAGTTAATCGGTCAATAATCACCCAAATGGAATCACATCCTGTTTGGGTCCTCGGAAGTCCGGTGATGAAATCCATACCGATTTCTTCCCACTTCCATTTAGGAATCGGTAGTGGTTGCAACAAACCAGCGGGTCTTTGGTGCTCTGCCTTAACTCGTTGACATACATCGCAATGTGCGACGAACTCAGCAATTTCTCGCTTCATGCTGACCCACCAATATTTCTCCTTCAGATCCTGGTACATTTTGGTACTTCCGGGATGAATGGAGTAAGGTGATTCATGAGCTTCTTTCAGAATTGACTATTTTAATTCCTGCTGATTAGGCACACAGATGCGATTTCCAAACCACACTGTTCCTTGCTCATCTTCAGAGAATCCTGGGGCTTTGCCTCTTCTCATATTCTTTTTGATTTCTTTGATGTCTTCGTGTTCTAACTGTTTTTCTCTAATCTGACTCTGAAGAGTGGGTTGAACTTCCAAAGCATTGACACATCCTTGATTGACAATCTCCAGATTTAGATGCTTCAGTTCTTCATACAATTACGCCGATTCTTACGAACCGGATGGTATTGCAATACGCCTTTCTACTTAGGGCATCTGCAACTACATTTGCTTTGCGGATGATAATGAATTCCAAGGTCGTAATCTTTTATCGCCTCTAGCCATCTTCGTTGTCCGAGGTTGAGTTCTGACTGAGTAAAAATGTATTTCAGACTCTTATGATCCGTGAAAATCTCACAACGGTTACCAATGAGATAATGCCGCCAGATCTTCAGAGCATGCACAATTGCTGCTAACTCAAGATCATGAGTCGGATAATTTCCTTCGTGTGGCCTTAACTGACGAGATGCATAAGCCACTACTTTGCCTTCTTGGATAAGTACACATCCTAGTCCTTGATGGGATGCATCGCAGAAAATTTCAAAGTTCTTATGAATATCAGGCAGTACTAACACCGGTGCAGACACTAATCTCTTCGTTAGTTCTTGGAAACTCTTTTCACAGGCCTCTGTCCATTCAAACTTTTTCTCCTTCTTCAGAAGTTGAGTCATGGGTCTCGCTATCTTGGAGAACCCTTCAATAAATCTGCGGTAATACCCAGCCAATCCAAGGAAACTTCTCACCTCTGTGACAGACTTGGGTTGTTTCCAATCCATTACGGCTTCAACTTTGGCTGGATCTACTGCGACTCCTCCTGCTGACACGATATGTCCAAGGAATGCCACTTGACTTAGCCAAAATTCGCACTTGCTGAATTTGGCATAAAGCTGATTCTCTCTGAGTTTTCCCAAAATTATTCTGAGATGATCCTCGTGTTCTTCTTCATTCTTTGAATAAATGAGAATGTCATCGATGAACACAACCACAAACTTATCCAAGAATTCCATGAACACTTTGTTCATCATATTCATGAAGTAAGCAGGGGCGTTTGTCAAACCGAACGACATCATCAAATTCATACTGATCCATATCCGTTGTGAATGCGGTCTTGGGATATCTTACGTGCGATCTTGATTGGTGATAGCGGATCTCAAGTCAATCTTCGAAAATACACTTGCTCCTTTAATTGATCAAACAGATCATCGATCCTAGGTAGCGGTACTTATTCTTGATTGTCACTTCATTAAGTGATCTGTAATCCACACACATTCTCATACTATTGTCTTTCTTCTTGACAAATAACACCGGCGCTCCCCAAGGTGATGAGCTTGGCCGTATATAACCTTTATGTTTTAGTTCCATTATCTGTTTCTTCATCTCTGCTAATTCATTGGCCGGCATTCTGTAGGGTCGCTTTGAGATTGGGGCGGTCCCTGGGACTAAGTCAATTATAAATACTACGTCCCTATCGGGTGGCATGCCAGGTAGTTCATCAGGAAAAACATCCGGAAATTCTTGTACCACTGGTATATCTTCAGCGCCAACTCTTTCAAGTCGGTTAAATGGAACTTCCTCGAAGATTAGTCTTGGGCTTGAATTAAGCGAGATTCCTTGCTCATTGGTAAGAGCAATAAACCTATTGGCACAATTTATTTGTCCTTGATTTTGGCTAGCCACCCATTCCAAGGATCACATCAAACCCCGAGAATGCAAAACTATCAAATCGCTAGGAAGGTTACTCCGGATATTTCAAGGGTAAGGTTTGGGCAAAGATAAGCGGTTCTCATTTACGAGCCCGGAGTGAATTATCATAGGGTTATCTAAAGGAGAGATAGGTAACCCACGTTTTCCCACAAATTTATTGGAAACAAAAGAGTGCGATGCTCCGGAATCAAATAGGACTAATCTTTGGTCTTGAATTGATTGAAACGCACCAAGGACGACATCCGGTCTTTGCTTGAGCCTCCTCTGCGATAACGTGGTTCACACGCCCTTCAGGTAATTGGACCGCCGCTTTTGATTGCCGCGGTGGTCTGGAACTCCTGGTGCTGGCCTAGCAGGTGGTGCGCCTTGCAGCTTCTTAGGGCATTTGTTAGCATAATGCCTCGTCTCGTTGCAGTGGAAACAGATCACTCCAACTACTGATGGAATCGGATTCTTCTGCTGAGACTGACCTCCAGTTGAGTTGCTACGGAAGCCTGAAGTATTGGGGCGCTGTGTTGGTGTTGGAGCTCTGAGTGTGGAAGACTGAAATCCTCCACGCTGCGGTGGCTGAGGCTGTGTAAAGCGAGGCTTGGGTTGTCCTCCAGCATTGTACTTCTGAGCGGTCATTCTCCGCTTGCGATTCTCCATCTCTATGTGTTTAGCCTCTTGACGAAAAGCTTTATTCACTAACTGCTGAAAGTCAGTGTAATCTTGCGAAATCAGTTGGACAGAGATCTCATCATTGAGACCATCCATGAATCTTTCCTGCCTTTCTTCATCATTAGCTACGTCTGCTGGGGCGTAGCGAGCTAATTGGTTGAACCTATGCAGGTACTCTCCCACAGTATGGTTGCCTTGGCGAAGCGAGTGAAACTCTTTCTTCTTTAATGTCATTATCCCAGCAGGGATATGTGCATGACGAAAAGCTCGTACAAACTCATCCCAAGTGATAGCTTGTGCATTGGCATGGGTGATGCAGAAGTTATCCCACCATTCTGAAGCGGGACCATTGAGTTGGTGAGAGGCAAAAAAAACTCTCTCATGATCAGTACATTGTGTAATATCTAGCTTCTTTCCAATAGAACGGATCCAGTCATCGGCATCCATCGGCTCTGTGCTACTGGAGAATGTTGGTGGACGCACACGCATGAACTCTGCCATAGTCAATCTTTGTGCAGGTGGAGGTGGTGGTGGTGGTGGTGCTTGAGCTGGTGCTGCTTGGTTGATGTTAATGGACTGAGCTAGCAGGTCTGTCAGGTGTGTCTGATTGGCCATCATCTGGCGCCAATCAGGCCCTTCAGCTGGTGGAGGTGGTGGTTGCTGGGCAGGGTTTTCCTGGTAATCCGCATTTTGATTTCCTCGGCCTTGAGTACTACCACTGTCGGTGCGTGTGATCACCATCTGTGGAACCTTACCAAGACTTAGAAGAGAAAAATAAAGAAAACTCTAAAGGTAATAAGATTTCTAATAGCCCAAGAACAAACAAACACAAGACAAACGAGCCAAATTTTTCCAAAATAGTCCTTTTATTACTTTATTTTATTATTTGATTATGGCTATCACAAGAGATATCGATGGCTCATAATTCGCATCTAACCGTTATACTATGGAAAACATCTAAGGTGTAAGAGGGGTATAATCTGGCTCGTTAGAACTACCCTCTCTTGCCTTGTAAAGAGCCAGCTCTGCTTCCGCGGCCTTCAGCCTTTCCTCCACATCTTGCAGGCTGTTCTGAGCATTACTCAGTTCATCCAAAGTGTTCCCGTAGGCATAATCCATTGCCTTAGACAGGTCCACTTGGTGAGTAAGCTCAGGAGAGTCCTCGTTCTCAGCTGAACAAAAGGTACTATCAAGTCGAGTCGGAATGTGCATTGGATGGTAGTGAAACTCGGAGTCCTGAAAACGATTGTTGTAAATATGGCGGAGGCGACGCGTTGCCTCTGTGGCTGCGTCCTGAAGTCCATCAGTGAAGGTGTCGCACCTCATTGGAGCGTCGAAGATGTGGTAGTCTGTGTTTGGCTGAAGATTGGCGTAGAGGATCACTTCAACTCTCCAACGATCTTGGTTTCCCACTTTATACTTGTAACCTTGATAAGTTGGTCTCTCGTTGTAGTCCAAGTGTTGCATCATCTTCCATAGGATTGCAGCCCAATGTCCAGCGAAAATTCCATGGGAAATCCGGGTTGGTTGTTCAGCCATCTACAATTTAGAGAATAAGATGAGTTGATAACCATTTTAAAAAGAAGTGTTGAGAAGACTCTTGGATAGACTCAAAATATTTTTTAAATTTTTGAGAAATAAATCCTTAAGGCAATTCTAAGGCCACGGCCTACAGTCGATATGGCTCTGATACCACTTTTGTTGAACCCAGGAGCGAAAGATCCCGAATCCTCTGTGTTCATACATTAGTCCAAGAAAGCTAATGTACACAGTCAAACAAAAGTGATAATCAAAACATATCACGTATTTTATTAATAATTATTCAGAGTTTATTACAAAGGGCCCGAGGCCAAATAAGTAAAACACAGCGGAAGCAAAAACATAGTAGTAGACCCAACGATTCGCCACAGGCAATCGTCTGGGGGCGCAGCCTAGGCGTCAAGATCCTCACCGTCCTGGTAGTTATCTTCCCCTGAATAAAGATTATTCAGCAAGAGTGAGCACTACTACCGTGCTCGCAAGTTACACCCGTCAAGTAACAGATTGAATGCATGCATAAAGTAGACGAAGGATATTGGCAAGGTTTATTTGCACAAAGCAGCATTTTCAATTTTAAATAATCATACTAATTTCCAAGGCATTTTTAATACTATATCTAAAATCATGTTTTAAATGACATTTTATAGTGTGGATAACCTCCATATTTGAATGGTGAAGGATAACCTCCTACCACAATGGCTAACCGCCCAATTTTACCAAGGATAAATCCTCCTGAAATCATCTGTCAAAATCATTTAAAAACCAAAAACAAATCTAACTCTGAGTGGCTTTTGCTAGCATGTCCATGACCGCGGACGCGGCTATTCGAATAGTTTTTACTCTGCAGAGTTTGTACAACTTTACCCACACGAGATAATAGACTTTTTGTGTTGGCCAATCCACGCTTCCTAAGGCGTGTGACAAAGCAATTATCACAAGGCTGTTACAATGTTCTCACTCAAAATACTCGTGCCCGCTAAGGTTTCGCTTCCATTGACCGACTGTCCTCCTAAACCCCTCTTGCACCAGATGGAATACTGTCTCACCCGACACCCATACATACAACATAGCACAAATAACTAAGAGGTATTACAAATTATTAAGCCAGGTCCTGCCCATACAGGACATGTGGTAGTACGGTTAAGCATAACCCATTATAGGTATAGCAAAGGAACGCTCAAAGGCCGGTCCTCAATTGACTTGGGCATCTTTCAATTTAAACCCCTGAGTTTTAATCGTAACCAGATTAAACCCGTGCATAAACCTGCACCCACCATTCATCCGTTTCGCCCAAGTCCAAACCATTTTGATTTTATTTTAATAGAACCACCTTTACAAATTCTCTACGGTAAAACAATACCATAGTTTTAATTTTAAGCAAATTTGATTGAGTTGGCTAAAATTCTCCCAAAAACATAAATCATGGTCTAAACATTTTGCCAAGCATAAGAATATTTTCCATATTAATTTAACTAATGGTGGCAAAGGAATGACTGATCAATATTCAAGATTGGCCATACAATGTAGTTGGAATATCTAATTATTTAAACATGGAATTGAAATAATTGCATAAAAGTAATGCATGCATTTAATAATTTAAAAACTGAATTAGATAGCTTTAAAATAGTGGGAACAATATGGTCAAGAATGTAACTTGCCTCCGTTGAAGTCTTGAAATTCTAATTCTTCAGAAATATCTACCTCTCCGGAATCGTTAAAGTCTAAACGTGAAAATAAGACAAATCAAATAAAATTCAAATAAAACTCAGAAATACGAAATAAACCAAGTCTAAATATAATAACTTTATTTTATTGAGCTAGATAATCAAATTATAAAATTTTATAAATTTGTTTCACTAAATTTGGAGTTAGGATTCAATTATTATGAATTTTACAAATTTTAACCTAAATTTGAGATTTAAATGAATTCTAAATTCTAAAACAAAACAAAACTGAACTCCAAATTGAATAATTATATTTTATTTATTTAGACAATAATTTTCTAATATTTTAGCAATTTGAATCATCTAATTTGGAGTTAGGATGCAAAAGTTATGAATTTTACAAATTTTAAACTAAATCATTATTTAAACAATTTTCTCGAATTATTCTCCTAAAGGAAATTCTAATTATTGCGCAAGATGACATCAGCGATGAATTTTCCAGGATTTAAACGAATTAAAATAATTTTCTGATAAGTGGGGCCTACGTGTCATAGACACGGTCCACGGTAGACCAATTCTACCGAACCAATGGATCGAAATTGGTGAACAGTACACGCCTTGTACCGACTAAGCGGCCATGTGGGCATATGTGGTGACGTGGCGGTTGCGTGGAGATGAGGTGGCGCCATGGTGGCGACCGGACGGGGGCGGCGCACGGGGCCCTAGGCTCACCGATTTAACGACGGCAAATTGATCTCCCATGAGGGCACGAGGAGAAAGAGAATGTGGCGAAACACGGTGCTCACCGTGGTAGCGCAAGGGGCAGCGGAATGACCGGGCGAGACGTTGAGCGGCGGCGGATCGATCAACGGCGGCGACAGACTCGGTGGCGCCCGACCGGGAGGTGCGCGAGTAGGCGATGATGGTGCGATGCCGTAGACGTGGACGACGGGACCGGAGCGGGCTTGACCTCGCCGGAATCGAAGAAAAACCTCGCCGCGGTGGCCGGCAAAGAAAACTTGAAATTTAGCGAGTAGAGGGGAGGAGAGGAGGGGCGAGCGAGGGTTCGGGGTCGGCGAGAGAAGGCGGAGCCGTGGCGCTCTTTTATAGGGCAAGGGGAGGACGCGGGAGGGAGGTCATGGGCGGCGTTAATGGCGGCGGCGGTTGGAGAATCCGGCGATAGTGGGTGTAATGGAGGGGATAACGGGCGAAGTGGGAGGCGGCGGAGTAAAGGGATTAAATGCGCACGAACGCACATAAAGATGGGGAGAGGAAGCGGGGTGGAGAGGAGCTCAAGCGGCGCGGCCATGGCGGCGGTGCGCGCGGGCTGGAGGTAGAAGAAGATGGGGAGGAAGAAAGAGGTGTGGCGGTTCGATTTGCATCGGGCGGCTGAGGTTGTGCGGATGACATGGGCGTTTCTTGGCCGTCCGATGCTCATCGGACGGTCGAGAGAAGGGGGAGGCGGTTTGTGGTGCGGGCCGAGTGGAGTAGGTGGGCTGAGCTAGGCCGTGCGCGCGCGTGAGAAAAGAAACGGGCGAACTAATTTCGGCCCAAAAACTGTTGGAGAATTTTTATTGCTTTAACTTTTTAAATAATTCGATTAATTTAAAAAGGGTTTAGATAATAGTAAAAAGAGTCCAAAAATTCTAGAAAAATTCTCATAAATTCTTAGAGACATTTTAGACTTGCTAAAATTATTTCCATCTTAAACTTGATAATAGATTTTGCAATTAAATTTGTTTTAGCTATAACTAATTAAGAAAAAGTTTTTAAAAATTCAGAAAATCCACAAAACTAAATATGTTTTAAATTTTCTCTGAATTTGGAAAATTGGGCTGTTACATTTCTAGCTGTGGTGCTAGGAGTTACTCGTTGGATCTTTGATCCCTATTTCTCGTTCGTGTACTGAGGTGTACACGGGTGTAAGATCTATCTATCTAAGTGCGAGTTGCATCTTGCAATTCGTGCTCCACATATTATCAAGGAGATTTGTTCTAGGTACTGTTCACGCGCATGGTACTGTTCACGTGCATGCTACTGTTCACGTGCAGGGTACTGTTCATCCACTGCTAGGAGAAGAAGGCGACGCACTACTGATCTTCGAGTTCCACCGTGAAAGATCGGGCAACCCACGGATTTAATCTCATCTCGAGGTTGATCCGCATCAGAAAGTGTGGGCAAGTAGATTGACCTGCAGTCCTGAGTTCAAATCCTTCAAGAAGTGACTCTGGCAAGACTTGTCAGTAGCGACGTCCTCTGGAGCATAGCGAGCTAGCTGAAAAAACTTATTCAGATAGTCTGCCACTGACAAAGCTCCTTGCTTCAGAGCACGGAATTCATCCTTCTTCAGATCCATAATACCTTCAGGTACATGATACTGACGGAATGCTGCGGCGAATTCTTCCCAAGTTATATTTTGTGGCGCCTCATGTGCTGCACTGAAATTCTCCCACCATTCGGCAGCTATGCCTTCCATCTGATGAGTAGCATACATGACCTTCTCATGATCGCTGCATTGAGTGATCAGCAGCTTCCTCTCAATAACCCGATGTGAGGACCCCGGTTTATTAGGCTTGTAATACTTAGTCAACCATTGACCCTAGCATCACAAACATAAAAATCCATGTCTTCGAGATATGTATACTTCCCAGAATGTAGTATACACACCCCTTTACAAAATCATGCATAAATTCCATTCAAGACATAGAACCAAGCACGAACTAGATTAAAAGACATACATAATATAGAATTATTACAAAAGGGGCCGACTGGCCAAATACAACTAATAACAGTAACACAGCGGAAGCAACATGCCATAAGATGGCGATAAACAAAAGAGAGCCCCAAGGTTTGCCTTTAGCCCACAAGGCAACCAACCAAGACGCCTAGCTTGATTCCCAACCACAGCACATCTCACAAAAGTAAAGTCCTTTGGACCTTACCTCCTCTGGAACAAGGTTATTAAGCAAAACAAATGAGTACAAATAATGTACTCGCAAGACTGACGTGTAGTATAACAGAACTATAGTTTAACTACATGCAAGCTTTATTTAGTGGATGAGGCTTTGGACTCATTTTAGCATAAAGCAAGTTTTCATTTGCAATATTTAAATAGATTCCAAAGCATATTTGCAATTCATTTTCAATTTGGCATAACAACGAAACAAGTAACAATATTAACAAAAGATAGACAACAACAATCCTAGAAGTGACTAACCCAATAGCCACCACAACAATAGCATGAACATCCATTCATACCAACCCATCAAGTTTTAATTTAATGTTGTAGTCTAGTTCTTGCACGACCTTACCAAGCATGTCCATAACCTAGGACGAGGCTATTCGAATAGATTTAACCTGCGAGGGTGTACCGATGTACCCACGTCGGACGCCTTTTAAGCCAAGCTAATTAGCACACTTCCTTTGGTGTGCGGCACGCACTAAGTCCTACAAGGCATTTCCAATGAATGATGATAGTTAAGAGTCGCGATAACCTAGAAGGTAGGAGACACCGGCCCAGCCGAAGCAACTACGGGTGCTCTTTCCCTTATAAAATAGTTTTACTCACCTGCCGACCCACAACTAACACCTCCCAAATACTTAGCCAAGAGGGGTTCCCAATACCCTCGTGTGGTTAGCACGCATAAGCGCTTGGCTTAGTGACACAAGTAACTCGGTCCTTAGGGACCTAGGCACCATTCCGTTCACACCCAACAATTTCCACCAACATCCATTGTGCCCAAGTCAATGACAGCCTCACTTTTATTTTTGTTTTATTTGTTTACAAGTAACAAAGCACAAGAGGGACATGATGGAAATAAACATTTTAGTGTGATCAAGGCCATCGACATAAAGTCGACAACCGCCCATTTCTACCGTTATCTAATGAGAGACCATGTGGTCGTGTCTCCATGTAAGTGATGAGTAATTGACAAAGGTTTTAGGTCGACGAGTTTGGTTTGTGTGGTCGGACCTTGTCGCTTGCTGTTCACGCTGCTTTTAGTGAAGTCATTCAGTGTCAGGGAAAATCGAACGACCGGCGTGTTATGGGCGATGCGACCGCAGGCGGTTGTACCGATTGGTAAATGGCGGTTGAAGAATTCGAGAGAAGTTGTTTTTTCGAGTTCGGTCTTCATTGAAAATCGAACGACCGCAGTATTGAGCGAGACGGCCGAGTGCGTTGATCCGCCGGTAACATGGCGGTTGTACCGATTGTATTGTGAGTTTCGCCATTTTGGTGATTTGAGTTTTGGGATAGGTCATATCCAAGTGTGTTCATGCATATGTGTTGCATATTGCATGTTTGAGCTAACGTTAGGTCAAGTTGTGAAGAACTTGTTCCCTGTTTCGTGTTTCTTATCTCGTGTGGGTGCAGGACGTCGAGCGGAGTTGTGGTGAGACACGGTGGACGGACTAAGCGCAGTGGCGCCGAGGTCGAACGGTCGATGTGTCAAGACGACGTGGACTCGAGGTGGTTGCGGCGTCTTGAGACAAGGAGCGCTGAAGCTTCCTGAAGGTGCGAAGGCGAATCGGAATTCGCAAAAGTCGCACTGCGGAGCGGCTCCGTTGGACTTAGCGGGCGAACGGGAGGAGACCCGTTAGCCAAGGCTATATAAAGGATTGGAGGGCTGCATGCCCTCTTGAGCACTTGAAAAGGAATTAGGGTTTGCTAGAGTCAAAAGAGTCTTTAGTGGCTGTTTTTGCTTTAGGCTTTAGTGGTTGAGGTTGTTGGTTGAGGCGGTTTGGTGCTCCTGCTTGTCCCTTCGTAGCTCTTCAATGTGAGTTCTTGGCTTAGGGAGAGGAGAGGATGGATTGATGAACTTGTAATCATTCCTCTTGTTCTAATGTCCATGCGTATGGGGATGTATCTCTTTGTATTTCGCTCTTGATTCAATGAATGGAAATCAAGTTTTCTTCTATTCGTGCTCTCTGTTCTTCGTTCTCCTTTTTGTGATTTTTGGGGCTTTCTTCAATCCGGGAGTTTTTGCTTGGTTCTTCCTCTTGATCTTGCTTGCTGGGACATGTGGGAACCTATCTAAGGTCATCTAGATCATCATCCACCCACGAGCAAGTCGTTAGATCAAGTTTTGATTTTTGCCCGGTTTTGAACCCACCTTCGTTCAAATGCAAAAGGATAGGAACCTTGGCATGGATCTCTGAAATCGTTGCTTGGAATAGGTTCCTAATATCTTCAGGAAGGTGTGGTTCAATTTTGGTCAAGTTTGGCCGCGTAGATCAAAAGTTTGATCGATTTTCGTTTTGAAACCCGAGCTGTTTTTACCTGCTCCAGGACAATCGGAACGACCGGCCGTAACACTACGGTTGTACCGCCTCGCGAACGACCGGTCGTTTGTTCGCGGTTGTCTTGGATCTGCGGTACAACCGCCGTTTGCTAACGGTTGTACCGATTGTCTGATTTGTTCGGCTCTTCCTCGTTTTGTTTGTTTGAGCTTTGGGGGTGAGAGTGGATTCAACATAAGACTTCCTCTGTGGCTTAATCATTGATCTTCATAGCTCTCATAGCTATTGGAGTGATTTATAAGTTGAATCCATTCTTTGCGAAAAAAGTTCGGTGCTCCTATTCACCCCCTCTAGTCGCCTTTCGGTCCTTCAATTGGTATCGAGCCGGTTAGCTCTTTTCAATAGATCTTAACCGGTCTCAAGAGCCGTGGCGATGGACAAGTACTCGACCAAGCCGCCGTGCTGATGGCATCGATTACCCCTTCGGAAGAGCCGAATGGAGACATACATCCGGCCGGGGTATGCCATCTGGCGAAAGGTCAAGGTTCGATTCATTGTGTTCTGCCGATGAGAACATCAATGTCGGAACATGGCTGATGTTGAGGCAAATGCAAAGGCAAGGAACATCATCATCCGTGGTTTGAGTCGTAGCGAGTTTGACGCATATCTCACGTCGTCGCCTCGACATCCGGGTGACCTCGACGCATACCATGAGGGCACCACCCAGATCAAGACGGTTCGACAGGACCAGTTCAAACGAGAATACAACAAATTTGAGATGCTTGCTGGTGAGTCCCTAGATGAGTGCTTCGCACGTTTTCACAAGATCTTGAGCAACCTCCGAGCGGTCGGTCTCACATACCCGACTTCGGACAATGCTCGTCGATGCTCACAAGACTCGTCTGCGTGTTTGGGAGATGAAAGTGACCACCATCAAAGACACGACAGACCTCTCGACCCTGACTCTTGATGCGCTGTACTCGCGCCTCAAGACTCACGAGATTGACGTTGTCTCTCGTCGGTCGAAGTCACAGTCGATGGCCTTAGTCACCAATCCCGTTTCTTCTTAAGACTTTCTTGATTCTTCTTGCGGTTTCTCCCTTGCTGCTCTCTGTGACATAACTGATGATCAGTTAGAGCAACTTGCGGATGAGCAGCTTGCCCTCCTTGCTCGAAGATTCTCCCACGCTTACAAAGGGAGGAGGGACAGAAAGAGAGGAGGACCCGTGATTTGCTTCGAGTGTGGTGGCCCCAACCACATCCGAGCAAACTGCCCCAAGCTGGAGAAGGGCAAGAACGACTACTGGCGGTTCGGGCAAGAACGACTACACCGACAAGAACTGCAACAAGAAGCCTCCACTCGGGCGTCCGGCAAGAAGAAGTTCCGCAACTTTGGCAAAGCCAAGAAGCTCTTCCATCGTCCTCACCGCCTTGACGACCTCGACCTCACGAGGTGGAGGGATGGAGCGACGATGACGGACGGGTGACCAAGAGCCCAAGGATGGCGGCGACTTCTCCCATGTGCTTCATGGCCCTCGAGGGCGAACTCGGCTGACAATGAGCAGACTCCGACTCGGACGAGGTAGATCCCACCTCTGAACAGCTCAATCATGCTTTTCTTAAGCTAGGAGGTTTTCATGCTAAAGCTAAGGCTAGGTGTCTTTGAGTTAGAGAAGGAAATAGATAGACCGTCACTAGAGATTATTGCTCTTACATCTGCTCCTTCTAGTGATGATTGTGATACATGCTCGCTTTCTTTGGTTGATATGGAGAAGTTAAGGACCTCACATGATAGTGTGTCCTCCAAACTTGATAGTGTTAAGGTGGAGAATGTTAGTCCGCTTCTTCGAGTTAGAGTTGAGTAGGATGGTCATTACCCTACTTATTCTTGATGAGACTACTTCTCCCACCTCATGTGAGGGTAAGGACATTCTTTGCTAGAGGATCTTATGCCATGCTCCTTGATCTGCCCGAGTCTTGTGAAAATTGCAATAACTTGAAGATGAACTTAAAACAGGCGGATCATAAAATTGTTTGAACTACAAGCTTCTTTACTTGAGCCGATTGTTTCATGCTTGAACTGTCCTAAGTTAATCTTCTGAACTTGAGGTCGTCTCCAAACAGTTTCAAGATATGATTGATCATGAAAGGAAGTTGGCTCGGTTTGCTTCTAAGGACCTGTTAGCTCACCATGCATTAAGTGTAACAAACTAAAATCGACTTGATTGCTTTGGATGAGAAATGTGAAGCTAACTAAGGATCTTCTAGAGAAGTCACATTGTGCTTGCAATATGATTGTGGAGAAGGAGAGAAGCCCTGGGTAAGGATGAGGCGCTTAGCAACGTGAACCAAGCGGCTAGCGAGAGGATCGTCCTTTGAGTCGGTTGTGTCGTGCACAAGCCATTCTTCCTCTCGCCGCTTTGGTTCTTCTTTTGCTCCCTTACCTTCTGCTGCTCTTCTTCCCCTGCTCTTCTTGCACCTCTCTCTTTCGGAGTGTCGATGCCTTATGAACACTCTCGAGAGATTTGTAGGAGGCAAGAAGAAGCTCAATCTTATTCTAGACCAATCTAAGATTTGCAGATTTAATCGTGGTCTAGGATATGACTTCTTTGAGGACATGAGGAAGCATCCACCGCCGTGCTCGGACCCATAGCACTGTGTGATCGAGATCGAGCCCAGACCGAGAAAGTCCATTTCAAGTCGGCGGGCTATGTCCAGGATTTCGACAAGAAGGTAATTTCACATGTCGCTTCTACCTCTCGTAAGATGAAGTATCACCGCACCTTCGTCGGAAGGATGGACACATAGTCGATCGATGCTTGGTAGCGCCAAGATCGGCGTAGAGACCATGTTGAGTCTCTTAGGCGCATTCGAGGTCGGCCCTGGACCTTGAGGTGCACCTAAGACCAACACGAGGTCTAGGCTTGTTTCTTCTGATGGGTTTGTGCAGCATCGAGGACTTGGTTTTTCCGAGTTTTCTGGTTTTCGTCCTCATGCTGCTTTCAGTCGTGACTTCCGCCGTCCTGAGGGTAGATCTCGTTTTCCCTATCGAGATAGCTACCCGCGGCGTGTTCAGCATGTTGCAGGTGCTCCGACTCGCTCCTTCGTAGCAGTCGAACCCAGCAACAGCTTCGGGTCTACTCTTAGACCTTCTGCTTTGAGTTACAGAGAGCGTAGGGTAGATAGAGGTCAGTCGTGCTTGACTACTTCATCTGCTCGACGTGTTACTCAGTATTGGGTGCCAAAATCACTGTTGATTTATCCCAGTACTGAGACTTTACTCTCTGTTTGACTCAGGTTCGCCGGGTAGGGAAGGAGAAGGTTTGGCTTGTAGACTCCGGTTGTTCTCGTCATATGACCGGAGACTCCCGTTGGTTCTCCTCCCTAGCCCGCGCTCCAGGTGATGAGACGATCACCTTCGGAGACGCTTCGTCTGGGCGCGTCATCGCCAAAGGTCTTGTCGTATTAATGCTTCTTTTATTCTTAAGGATGTTGCCTTGGTTAGTAAGCTGCGGTACAATTTGCTTTCCGTTTCTCGACTTCTGATGACGGTTTCGAGGTGAGCTTCAAGAAAACGCTTGCAAAATTCTTGACTCTTGGGTAGTCCGGTTTATGGGATTTCTCGTTATGGGAGGATCTTTCGTGCTGATTTTTCCGAGTCTTCCGCGATCCTCTCAAGTGTTTAGTTGCTTCGAGTCCCGCGACTCTCTTTCGGCATAGGAGACTTGGTCATATTGGATTTGACCATTTGACCCGAGTTAGCGACCATGATCTCATTCGTGGTGCGCCAAACTCAAGATGGTCAAAGATCTTGTTTGCACTCCATGCCGAAGCGCGGCAAGATGGTTCTTGCTTCTCATCCTCCCACCAAGATTACTATGACCGATGCACAGACAATTGCTCCACATGGATCTGATGGGACCAAATGAGTCTTGATCGGCGAGGAGGAAGTGGTATGTGCTTGTTGTGGTCGATGACTTCTCGAGGTATTCTTGGGTGTTTTCTTAGCCTCGAAGGATGAGACGTTTTCACATTTCGAAGTCTTTTTAGTAGGCTTCTGTTGAGCTCCGGGTGCCTTCTGAGCGATCCATGATGACAATGGCACGGAGTTCAAGAATTCCTACTTTGAGAGTTTCGTGGTGAGGCAGTGTAGAGCACCGCCTCTTCTCCATACGTCCCTCAGCAAAATGGCGTTGTGGAGAGGAAGAACCGTACCTTGGTCGAGATGGCCAGGACGATGCTTGATGAGTACTCTACACCGAGGAAGTTTTGGGCTGAGGCCATTGCGACCGCGTGCCATGTTTCGAATCGAGTTTTTCTTCGGGCACTCTTGCACCGCACTTCTTATGAGCTGAGATACGGGCGAAAGCCCAGCGTCTCTCATTTTTGTGTGTTTGGTTGCAAGTGCTTTATCTTGAAGTCTGGGAACCTAGACAAGTTCGAGTCACGTTCCTGTGACGGTATCTTTCTAGGCTACTCGACTTCTTCGCGGGCTTATAGGGTCTGGAACTGCGAGTCTAGCAAAATGGTAGAGACCTGCGAGGTGACTTTCGACGAGGCGGTCAGGGACTAGGCCAGATATCTCGAGTTCTTTAGAGCGGTCCGAGACCATCTTTGTGGATGATGAGGGCGATGGAGATGACGGTTGTCTACGATCTGTCCCTCATCCACTCCTTGAGGTGCCGTCTTCCACCGCACCTCGAGGTGATCGACCCTGCCTTCGCTTCCTCTGGAGCTAGTGGCTCTGTTCCTACCTCGTCGGCTCATGAGGTAGAGGCCACTTCTTCATCTCTCCAGGACCTCCTAGACACATCCAGAAAGTTCATCCTTGAGAGCGAGATCATTGGAGATCTTTTTGAGCGTGTTACCCGCTCAAAATCAGCTTATCTCAATTCTGTCTCCATTCTCGCCTTCATTGCCTCTTTTGAGCCCAAAGATGTTTCTCATGCTTTATCGATGAGTCATGGGTCAATGCCATGCATGAGGAGCTAGAAAATTTCGAGAGGAACAAGGTCCTGTCGCTTGTAGAGCCCCCACGAGGCCACAATATCATTGGAACCAAGTGGGTGTTCAAGAACAAGCAGTGAGGATGGGGTAATCATCCCAAACAAGGCGAGATTGGTAGCTCGGGGGTTTTCCTGTGTTGAGGTCTAGACTTTGAGGAGACCTTTGCCTCAGAGCTCGACTTGAAGCCATTAGAATCTGCTTGCCTTTGCGGCTTCTAAGGGTTTCAAGCTTTACCAGATGGACGTGAAGAGTGCCTTCCTCAATGGCCTTATTGAGGAGGAAGTCTCGTCCGACGACCTCCGTGTTTCGAGAACCCCAAATACCTAACCATGTCTTCAAGCTTTCAAAGCTTGTATGGACTTAAGCAGGCTCCCAGAGCTTGGTATGAGAGGCTTAAGTCCTACTTGATAAGTCATGGTTTTGAGATGGGTAAAGTTGACAAGACCTTGTTCATCCGCCGGCATGGCACTGACCTTCTGCTCGTCCAGATCTATGTCGATGACATTATCTTTGGCGGCTCTTCCCATACTCTGGTTTCCCAGTTCTCGGATGTCATGAGCACCGAGTTTGAGATGAGTATGATGGGTGAGTTGACCTTCTTCCTTGGCTTCCAAATCAAGCAGACTCGGGAGGGTACATTTCTTCATCAAGGAAAGTACACTCGTGACCTCCTGAAGCGCTTCGACATGAGTGATGGTAAGCCTGTGTCGACTCCCATGGCTTCTACAGCCTATCTTGACCCAGATGAGGATGGCGAGCCAGTTGATCAAAAGGAGTTTCGCAGCATGATTGGCTCCCTCTTGTACCTCACTGCCTCGAGACCAGACATACATTTTTCTGTGTGCTTGTGCGCTCGTTTTCAGGCTTCTCCTCGCGTTTCTCACCGCCAGGCGGTGAAGCGCATCTTTCGGTACCTGCGAGCTACCATTGACTATGGTATCTGGTACTCTTCCTCATCCTGTCTTTCCTTGAGAGCCTTCTCGGATCACGACTTACTTGGTCAGAGGATAGATAGGAAGAGCACTTCAGCACCGCCAATTTCTTGGCACTTCTCTTGTTTCCTGGTCTTCAAGGAAGCGATGCAGTGTTGCCTGATCCACCGCAGAGGCCGAGTATGTTCTTTGCACCGATTCTTTGTAGTCAAGTGCTCGATGGCTTCGACCTGCGGGACTTTGGGTTAGTTATCGACAGGTGTTCCACTTTTTGTGATAACACTTCTGCGATTAACATTGCCAAGAACCCAGTGCAGCATTCCCGGACCAAGCACATCGATATTCGTTTCCACTTCCTTAGAGACCATGTAGAGAAGGGCGATATAGTGCTCCAGTTTGTGGAGAGTGACCACCAGTTGGCTGACATTTTCACCAAGCCTTTGGATTGTTCGAGGTTTTCAGCTCTGCGGGGAGAGCTTGGGGTGGTTTGTCCTTATGGACTGTAGTGAGGGGGAGCTTTGGGTTTTACTGCTTTACTATATTATTTATGCTCTTGCTCCTTACTATTGCATTGCATTTTGGGTGCATTTGGGATTAGTCCTCCTAGCATAGATTAGAGTGCTTCTTTTGTCTAGTTGTTTAGATTTACGCTCTTATCTTGTGATTCTAGGATCTTGCTTATTAGTCGTCTCTTCTCACTAGGTTGAGCTTACTCACTTCTTATAGGTTCTAGCAAGGGTTGGGCCACCCTTGGGTAGACAGGGAACGTGTTTGCTCCTTAGTGTGTTAGCCGGGCAGTTGATAGTCCTAGAGTCATATGGGGTAGATGAGAGTCAGTCTGAGCCATAGTATTCTCTATATCTTATCTATGCTTTAAGGATTTTGCTTTTATGTTTTCTTTGCCGACTTCTCGATTTATTGTTTTGGTTCAAGGGAGTTCATTTGGGAGCTTCGAGCTTAATATTGAGTTAACTCAACTTGAACTAAAAGTTGCATCTTATGTTGAGGGGAGCCGGATCTTCGCATTTCTAGCATTCTCGCATTGTAATATAACTACATTGAGCCTTGATTATTATCCTGCTATGACATGTTTACAATGCTTTACACCTTGCCATGACTTGTGCTTATTTGCTAGATTTATCATGACTTCATATGTGTAGCCTAGCTTTTGCCATGATAAGTTAATTAAAATTGCTCAACTTAAACTAAAACTTGTCATGTTAGCACTCGAGATTAGTCTTTCTTGAGATATCTTTTTATGATTCATGCCATGTCAAATAGGTTTGGGTAGAGTGATGAATCTATATTGAGCCTTAGATTGAGCTGTTTTAGTCTCTTGATGATGCATGAGTTAGTACAACTTGTTAAAAGGCAAAAGATCTCTTTTGTGCGAAAAAACCGATCTCACCAATTCTCTCCTATGAGACGACTTGCCATTGCACTTGGCATGAACTTAGGGGAGTTTTGGGTGACCTAGACTATCTTCTTAAGCTTCTCGCTTGGAGTAGTCGCATAAGGCTTGAGACCTAGCACATGATAAAACAAAAATCTGGTTGGAAACCACCATGAATTTCAAAAGAAAATATGTTTTATGTGTTCAATGTGCTTAAAGCTACAAAAAGTATCAAGTACTTTAACCAATGTTTCATTCTTGAGCATAGCACTCTATTTGGTCTCAATTTAAGCTTCTTAGTTCCGCTTAGCTTATTGACATGGCCTGCATCATCCTTGGATATCTCTAGCGAGACTTTGCTCATTGATGACTTGACTTGCTCACATAATGTACCTCTTTTTCAGATTGTCATCTATGTGTTCTAGCTAGCTTATACATATCTTGTCATGATCTAGATAGCCTTTTTATTAAGTTATGGCTTGGTGTATTACATGTTGGTCATTATGGATAATTCTCATGGCTCAAAATGCTTAAATAAACAAACTTCAGCCAATTTTCATCCATTAACATGTCATATTCTCTCTATTGCATCTTGATCGTTTATTAAAAAGGGGAGAATAGAGAAGAAAAAAGTCGTGAGGGAACAGTTTAGAGCTTTGGAGATCAATTTGCTCTTTCGGTTGTTGCTCTAGCGTTCATACATCGACATGGTCATTAGCTTCATTTCATTTCTTGGACCATGTTGGTTTCTTCAAACTCAAACTCTTCTTAAAAGCTTTTTCTGGGTTTGTTAATATTCTCATCAAGGGGGAGATTGAGAGACCATGTGGTCGTGTCTCCATGTAAGTGATGAGTAATTGACAAAGGTTTTAGGTCAGTCGAGTTTGGTTTGTGTGGTCGGACCTTGTCGTTCGTGGTTCACGCGTTTTCGTGAAATCATTCGAAATTTGTCGGGAAAATCGAACGACCGGCGTGTTATGGGCGATACGATCGCAGGCGGTTATACCGATTGGTAAATGGCGGTTGAAGAATTCGGAGAAGTTGTTTTTGAGTTCGGTCTTCATTGAAAATCGAACGACCGCAGTATTGGGCGATACGACCGAGTGCGGTTGATCCGCTGGTAACATAAGCGGTTGTCTGATTGTATTGTGAGTTTCGGCCATTTTGGTGATTTGAGTTTTGGGATAGGTCATATCCAAGTGTGTTCATGCATATGTGTTGCATATTGCATGTTTGAGCTAACGTTAGGTCAAGTTGTGAAGAACTTGTTCCGGTTTCGTGTTCTTATGCGTGTGGCTGCGGGGCGTCGAGTGGAGTTGTGGTGAGACACGGTGGACGGACTAAGCGCAGTGGCGCCGAGGTCGAACGGTCGATGTGTCGAAGGCAGCGGGACTCGAGGTGGTTCTGAGGCGGAGACAAGGAGCGCTTGAAGCTTCGGAAAGGTGTGAAGAGGCGAATCGGGAAATTCGCAAAGCTGCACAAGCGGGAGCGGGCTCCGTTGGACTTAGCGGGCGTAACGGGGAGGAGACCCGTTAGCCAAGGCTATATAAAGGATTGGAGGGGCTGCATGCCCTCTTGAGCACTTGAAAAGGAATTAGGGTTTGCTAGAGTCAAAAGAGTCTTTAGTGGCTGTTTTTGCTTTAGGCTTTAGTGGTTGAGGGTTGTTGGTTGAGGCAGTTTGGTGCTCCCTGCTTGTCCCCTTCGTAGCTCTTCAATGTGAGTTCTTGGCTTAGGGAGAGGGAGAGGATGGATTGATGAACTTGTAATCATTCCTCTTGTTCTAATGTCCATGCGTATGGGGATGTATCTCTTTGTATTTCGCTCTTGATTCAATGAATGGAAATCTGAAGTTTTCTTCTATTCGTGCTCTCTGTTCTTCGTTCTCCTTTTTGTGATTTTTGGGGCTTTCTTCAATCCGGGAGTTTTTGCTTGGTTCTTCCTCTTGATCTTGCTTGCTGGGACATGTGGGAACCTATCTAAGGTCATCTAGATCATCATCCACCCACGAGCAAGTCGTTAGATCAAGTTTTGATTTTTGCCCGGTTTTGAACCCACCTTCGTTCAAATGCAAAAGGATAGGAACCTTGGCATGGATCTCTGAAATCGTTGCTTGGAATAGGTTCCTAATATCTTCAGGAAGGTGTGGTTCAATTTTGGTCAAGTTTGGCCGCGTAGATCAAAAGTTTGATCGATTTTCGTTTTGAAACCCGAGCTGTTTTTACCTGCTCCAGGACAATCGGAACGACCGGCCGTAACACTACGGTTGTACCGCACTGCGGAACGACCGGTCGTTTGCCTGCGGTTGTACCGGACTGCGGTACAACCGGCCGTTTGCCTGCGGTTGTACCGATTGTCCTGATTTGTTCGGCTCTTCCTCGTTTTTGTTTGCTGAGCTTTGGGGGTGAGGAGTGGATTCAACATAAGACTTCCTCTGTGCTTAATCATTGATCTTCATAGCTCTCATAGCTATTGGAGTGATTTATAAGTTGAATCCATTCCTTGCGAAAAAAAGTTCGGTGCTCCTATTCACCCCCCCCCCCTCTAGTCGCCTTTCCGGTCCTTCATCTAAGCATTGCTAAGCATATCGAAACGCGATCTACTAAGTGATGAGAGCTCATCCAACGAACTCTACATCACAGAAAAGTAGTCCTAGGCTTAGTAGTAGAGAATGAACATTTACCTACAGAATAGGCATCTATAGGATCGCTAACGATATCATTTAACAACAAAGTAGCAATGCATACATATAAGTAAAACAATATATTAGACCTTTAAAGTAATGGGACAATATGGATATGATCAAACTGCTTGCCTTGCTGATTTTGCTCAAGATGTTGCTGAGGATCACTCACGGGATCAACACACTCGTCAACACCTAATCGAAAAGGCGAAAAGGATCGATAAGAACGACGAAAACGACAAAGACAGCACAGCCAAAAAATTCCAAAAGCTCTGAAATTTCTACAGCAGAAATAGGATGATTCTTAGAGAATTTAGCAACAAGAACCAATTGATTTGGATTCTCAATGCCAAAGTTATGATCAAAACAAATCTGCTCAGCTTTTAAAATAGGAAAAGCTACTATTCATGCAATTAAATTGTTAGGCAACATTTTCCACAACCGTGGTGAAGCTGAGATTTTTATGGTAGGATAAGCACCTCATAAGATGAACAACCCAATCGGATTCATCTCATTTGGAGCTATAATGCACCTTCTATCAATTTTTAAAGACAAGAACTTGAACAACATTATAATGCACAAGTATTCTTTTTGACAACAGCAACAAGATCAAAACTAATTTTCACTGTAATTTAATTAATAGAGGAACCCAAAAAAATTGGATTCACTCAAAAATAAGTTACAGAGAATTAGTTATGCATTTTACAAGTTAAATGGACTTTTTATATAGCAATTAAAGCCTACATGTTAATAAAGTTAATTCTGGACATTTTTGTAACCATAAAATGCTCAAAACCATTTTTAGATTTAAGTTTAGGTATTACCAGAATTGACAAAGTTGATTTCCACTGAAAAGGAGTTAAAATGAATTTGTTATGCATTTTTGAACTTATCAGGAATTTTTAATACATTTAATAAAGCCGAAAAGAAGTAAAGCTTATTTTCCTATTTTTCGGAAGGCATATCATGCTTGAAACTATTTTTAGGTTAAACTTTAGTTCATAACAGATTTATTAAAAGTGGAATCAACCGAAAATGAAATATTATGAAATAGTTATACCTTTTCAAAGTTTAAGGCATTTTCTAGTTGTGCAATAAATCTCCCGGGCATTAAATAAATCTTTACTGAAAAGGAAAAGGCGTGGCGCAACTTAGGCCGTTGATTTCACATCCTACGGCCCACGCGCAGCACACGCACAGCCCAGTCCGATCGGCCCAACGATCAGGGCCGTTCGTTCGAGGACCAAAGGCTGAGATTGAGCGGGACTTCGGAGTGGTCTGAACAGCCCAATGGATGTGGGCCGTCGATCCAGAGATCAACGGTTGAGAATGAATTAAACGTTCGCGATTAGAACAGGGAAAAGCCCACCGGGGCCCACCGGCGGTGTGCCGAGTCACGTCGAGGGTTTTAACGCGACGCACACGATCTTTGAGGTCCCACCCGTCGGCACGAGGCCACGGGGAAGTTAAGTGTGCATAAGGGGTTTTAATTAAGCCACGGGCCCACATGTAAGCGACCCATTAGTCACAGCTTAAGACAGGTTTAAATGCTAATCACAGGTTAGCCCTTAATGACCGTCATTAACGTGACTAAACGGCGACAACGCCCGACAAAAATTCCGACGAGGTTCAACGGCGAAATGCCGGCGATTCACGCCACCCCAGAGCAAACCGAGGGCACCTAGAGGTGCGCAATAACGATGCGCTCCTGCCGGTACCACCCACACCTCCGGTGAGGGCCCGAAGCGGCGGTGCGACGGCGAGGTGCGGCGGCGCTACGCACGGGAACAACGACAACGAAAGGAAGCTCCGCAACAAGGCCATTCAGCGGGTGCCCGAGCTACTAGAAACTACAAGGGACCAACCTGGATGACGCGGAGGGACAGGGGACGCCTGAGCTGCGCCGGCGACGAAGCTCCGCGACAGCGTCAATGGTGGCAACGTGGCGAAGCTACCCTGAGCCAAAAGAAAGAGCCCGCGTCATCAAAATGGGTTCTTTACCTCCCACTGATGCTACCAGAGAAAGGAATTGGAGGGAGGAGGACTCACCGGCGCCGAGGACGAAAAGGGAGCTTGGCGGCCGAAAATGGGGATTTTCGGAATTAGCCTCCCCCTGAAAAGATAATCCCAAATTGATTGAGGGTTAAGCTTCACCGAAGTGAGAGGGAGCAGAGGGAGGAAAAATTGGAGAGGGGGATGCACTGAGGTACCGCCTTCGCCGTGAGCTTGAAGCTCGGTAATGGCGGCCGAAGCAATTGTGGTGACTTGAGCTCTAACCAGCGGGGTGGGTGCTAGCTAGGGCTGCGGGAAGGTTAAAGGACAAATGAAGGAGCGCCGGGTGCTTAAGTAGCAAGGAGGGAGAAGAGCAACGGCACGGGAGCCTCGGATGCTTTGACTGCCATGGGAGCACCGAGAGCGACGGTTGCAGGTAGCGCGATGACTTGCGGGGGCGGTGCAGATGAGCATTTAATGCGCTGCAGAGGGAGACCCGTTGAGCCTGCACCGAGGTGACCCGACGCTGCGCCCCACTCCTTTGCTCTGCCCATGGCGTGGCGTCTTGTAGAGAGCGGGAGGAGGACGACGACGTGGCGGCTGTCCGATTTTGATCGTGCGGTGCAAGCGAGATCGAGAGCGTCCAAGGGTTACGCAACGTGGGCCGCGCGATAAGAATCCAACGGCCCAGGGCGCGGTACCGTTAGTTGGTTGGGTCGAGCCAAAGTGGCTCGATCCCGAGTAACAGTGCTGCCCTTTTTGATTTGAAAAAGAAGCTGAGACTTTGGAGAATTAATTGAGGTATCAAAACAACTCCAAAATTTATGAAAATTTAACTGGAGCTTGTTGACTTCAGGATTAACCTCCCATAAAATTTCCAGAGGTTTTTGTGCATTGCATCTTTCTCAAGAAATTCCAGAAGGTTTCAAATTAGGGCTTGACCAGCTTTGACTGGGTTTGACCTGCCTCCAAAATTATTCAAATAATTTCTAAAAATTATGAGAAAATCCAGAGGGGTCAAAAGTCACCCCAAGAACTTAGAAAAAATATTTACAAGGGTTTGGCATAAGATTTGACCAAGGAGGTTTTTGATTGGAGTCAATTGGAGATTTTGATTTTTGGGTTTTGATTTTCCATAATTCCTTTGCAAGAATTACAAATTTGGTCAAGTACTTCCAAAAGAAGAAAAAGTTTTAATTTCTACTCAAATTCTTACACTCGAAACACAAATCTAAATTTGGGATGTTACAAAACCTCCCCTCCTTACAAAAATCTCGTCCCGAGATTTGGCTCACTCGGTAAAGAAAGATGGATAGTCCGCACGCAGACGATCTTCCCTTTCCCACGTTGCCTCATCCTCAGAATGGTTTGACCACTGAACTTTAAGGAACTTGATGGAACGATTCCTAGTTCTTCGTTCAGCCTTTTCGAGTATGCGAACAGGGTGCTCGCGATAGGTCAAATCTGGTTGGACATCGAGAGTTTCCAATGGAGCTTCCTCAGTTGGAACACGGAGGCACTTCTTCAACTGGGACACATGGAACACATCATGTACCCCCTCAAGTGCAGCTGGCAACTCCAACTTATAGGCAACAGCTCCTTTCTTCTCGATAATGCGGTAGGGACCGACATATCGAGGAGCTAACTTGCCCTTGACGCCGAAACGTTGATGGCCCTTCAAAGGAGAGACTTTGAGATAAACAAAGTCATTAGGCTCAAAACTCAACTCACGACGACGGCGATCCGCATAGCTCTTTTGCTCGATTGAGTCATGCGCAGCACGCCACGAATCAATCGAACGACTCTCGGCCTCATTGATCGAGTCCGGACCAAAGAAAGGTCTCGCCGGTCTCGAGACCAATACAACGGGTTCTACACTTTCTCCGTATAAGGCCTCGAAGGTGCCATCCGAGACCGGCTGAAAACATTGTTGTAAGAAAACTTCGGCGAATGGCAAGCATTTCTCCCAATGCTTCCCATAGGAAAGAACACACGCACGAAGCATGTCTTCCAAGACTTGGTTGACCCTCTCGGTCTGACCATCAGTTTGGGGATGATAAGCTGAGCTGAAAGCAAGGCGAGTTCCCATAGCCTCTTGCAAGCTATGCCAAAAACGAGACGTGAAAAGGGATCCACGATCCGACACAATCGTCTTCGGCACACCGTGTAAACTCACGATGCGGGCAATGTAGAGCTCCACCAAAATACCTACCCGAAGGTCACTTTTGACAGGAAGGAAATGTGCCACCTTAGTCAATCGATCGATGATGACCCAAATGGCATCATTCTTCTTCGGGGACGTGGGTAGACCGGCGATGAAATCCATTCGATCGAATCCACTTCCACTCGAGAAGCGAGTAAAGGTGAAGCGCACCACCGGTCGCCGATGTTTAGCCTTCACACGACAACATACGTCGCACTTGGCCACGAACTTGGCAATTTCCCTCTTCATACGGGTCCACCAAAATCTCTGACGGAGATCCTGATACAACTTCGTGGCCCCGGGACGAATGGACAAGGGAGAATCATGGGCTTTGCGGAGAATCAAATCCCGCAACTCCTTGTCCTTTGGAACCACCAGGCGCTGTCCGAACCTCACAACACCATGCTCGTCCTCAGAGAAGCACTTGGTTGTTCCGTTCTTGACATTCTGCCTGATTCGGGTCACTCCAGCATCCGATTGCTGAGCGGCCTTGATCCGATCCACCAAGGTTGGTTGCACAACCAAGGTAGCAAGGAATCCATGCTCAACAACCTCCAAGTTGAGGCGCTGAAACTCCTCGAGAAGAGAGGGCTGATGCTCCTTGAGCAACAAGGCATTACAATGCGTTTTGCGACTAAGCGCATCGGCAACGACATTAGCCTTGCCCGGATGGTAGTGAATACCCACATCATAGTCTTTGATCAACTCCAACCATCTCCTTTGCCTAAGGTTTAGATCTGGCTGGGTGAACAAATACTTCAAGCTTTTGTGATCCGAATACACTTCACAACGATTACCGATAAGGTAATGTCGCCAAATCTTAAGTGAATGAACCACAGCAGCTAGCTCCAAATCATGGGTAGGATAGTTGAGTTCATGAGGTCTCAATTGCCTTGATGCATAGGCCACTACCTTGCCTTCTTGCATAAGGACGCAACCGAGGCCTCGACGAGAAGCATCGCAAAAGATATCGAAGCTTCGATGGATATCGGGAAGAACGAGAACGGGAGCGGTGGTCAAACGCGTCTTGAGTACTTGGAAACTTTCCTCACACTCAGCGGACCACACGAACTTCTTGTCCTTCTTGAGCAACTCCGTCATCGGCTTTGCGATCTTGGAGAAGTTCTCGATAAGCGGCGATAATATCCCGCTAAGCCGAAAACTCCGCGCCAGTTACATCGAATGGGGCTGACTCCAGGATAGCACATCGCTGACCTTGCTAGGATCAACGGCTACGCCTCCTGCTGAAAGCACATGGCCCAAGAAGGCCACTTCCTTCAACCAGAAAGCACACTTGCTGAACTTCGCATACAGCTGGTGCTCACGCAGCTTGCCCAAAACAAGCTTCAGATGCTCGACGTGTTCCTCATCGTTCTTGGAGTAGATAAGAATATCATCGATGAAGACCACGATGAACTTATCCAAATACTCCATGAACACCGAATTCATGAGGTTCATGAACAAGGCAGGAGCATTGGTCAAGCCGAAAGACATGACGGTATACTCATACAAGCCATAACGAGTAGAAAAAGCCGTCTTGGGAATATCCTCAGGTCGGATACAAACTTGATGATACCCCACTCTCAAATCAATCTTGGAGAAAACCTGGGCTCCAGATAGCTGATCGAAGAGATCATCGATGCGGGGCAAAGGATACTTGTTCTTTACCGTCACTTCATTAAGCAAACGGTAATCGACACACATGCGCAAAGTACCGTCCTTCTTCTTAATGAAGATAGCCGGACAACCCCACGGAGATGAGCTAGGGCGAATGAAACCTTTCTCCTGAAGCTCATTAAGTTGCTTCTTCAACTCCACCAACTCATTCAGTGGCATCCGATAAGGCCTCTTCGAAATCGGGGCGGTACCGGGAGCCAACTCGATAACGAACTCGAGATCACGAACGGGTGGCATCCCAGGAAGATCCTCCGGAAAGACATCCATGAAGTCACATACCGTTGGGACTTCACGAATATCCGGAGCTAGCTTCGCTTCAAGTGCGAAGAGATGAGGGCCTAACAGCTTCGGCGAAAAGCGAACCTACTCGCCGGAAGGACTTGTAAGACAGATGAGCTTCCGAGCACAATCGATTTGCCCCATGTGCTGAGACAACCAATCCATGCCAAGAATCACATCTAAGCTCGCTGCATTGAGGAGAATAAGACTTGCTACAAATCTTACACCCTCAATCTCGATAGGAACATCCCTGCACTCCAAATCAGCTCTCAACTCCGAACCGGGAGAGCGAATGAGCAAAGGGACCAACAGAGGAGCAAACAAAAGATCACTAACAGCAGCAAAAGACTGAGATACAAAAGAATGAGATGCTCCAGAGTCAAATAAAACAGTAGCAGGATGGGAGTTAACAAGAAGCGTACCCAAAACGACGTCAGGTGCCTCCTGTGCCTCCTCAGCAGAGATGGCGTTGACGCGACCGCTGCCCACGCCTTGGGCTATGGGGACAATCTTCTGATCCTGAGAAGATCCACCACCTGGCCCGCATCCTCCATTAGGACGAGGGGCTGCTCTAGTCTTCTTAGGGCAATTATTTGCATAATGGCCCTTTTGGTTGCAGGAGAAACAAGTGACGTTGAAAGCTGGGTTGCGGGGACCACCGGGCGACTCGCGCAGTGCTGCGTGGTCGGGCACGGACTGCGAAGAGCGAGGGCGTCTTTGTCAACCTCGAAGTCTGAAGCCCGATGATGATACCCCGAGAGGCGACCGAGCGAGAAGAACTGGCCCTGGACGACTTGTGGGACTCCCACTTGCGCTTGCGGGAATCCAAAAGCTCCCTACCAGAATGCTCAGCGACGATGGCCTTGTCGACCAAGGTCTGGAAATCAGGGAAGTCGACGATGGATAGCTTGTCCTTCAGCTCCTCAGACAAGCCACCCCTGAACTTTGCCTGCTTGGCCATATCAGTGGCAACATCCTCGGGAGCATAACGAGCCAGATGGTTGAACTCGTACACATACTCCACAACTGAGCCACACCCTTGCTTGAGGGCGAGGAACTCCTGCTTCTTGATGTTCATCAAGCCGGCGGGGATATGAGAACGACGGAAGGCAGTACGAAACTCCTCCCAGGTGACGGTGTGGTCTGCAGGCTGCATGGCGAGAAAGCTCTCCCACCATGACAAAGCTGCACCCTCCAGCTGGTGCGATGCAAGCAGTGCCTTCTCATGCTCCACGGCATCAGCGATGAGCTTCGAAGCTCCACCCAGGCCAAGCGATTAAATGCGCATCAAGCGGGTCCTCGGACACAGAAAAGGTGGGGGTCTGGAGTGCGAAGAAACTCAGCGAGGCCCCCATGAGGCGATGTCCACTCCTTGCGGATCTGAAGCACCGATAAGGGCTGAGGTGTTGCGCGCGATGACATCCAGTAGCACTCTCCTGTCATCTGCACGGTTGCGCTATATCTGAAGAAGAACCTCGGCCATGGTCGGAGGAGGAGGAAGCTCCTCGTCCGGACCAGCTGCCTGGCCTTGGCCGCTACAAGTACGACCCGCCATCCTGTTACGATGAAATTTGGTTAGCAACTAGACTCACAAAACAAAACTTCAACGAAAGCGATTAAGCTAACGACTAGGGGAATGGAATATCACCATAATCGAAGGCCAAAAACAGCAAGTAAGAACTTTAAAACTTCCAAAAAGAGTGTAAAAACAGCAAGGATAACTTAAGAAATACGCTCAACTTCTCTATGCAACTATCCCGTATTGAATGAATGAGAAATTGGTTGAGAAGGCAAAATTTCAGCAAGCTATTTTAGCTCTAATTCTACTCAAAAGCAAGGTTAAACCTGCGAATTAATTGTTAGATACTTAGCTAAGTAGTATCACATCTTACCCTTTTATTCCCACAAGTTTTAGTTGAATTAACTTCTCATTTTCTACCTTAATCACTAGCTTGAGCTTGCTGTCCTAAAATGCTTGCTTGCTGTCCTCAAAATCCAGATTTGAATTTCCAGCTCCAAGTATTTCATTCTTCACCAAAAGACAGCCAAGACTTCCAATTTAGAACTCTCATAAGTTCCCCAAAACCCAATTAAACGATAACAACTATCTTTGAAGGAAGGAGAGGTAAACAATTTGTAAAACTCAAATTAGAGTAAGATGAGAGAAGAAAGCTAAGATAGGTAAGGAGTAAAATATGAGAATTACTTAAGCTTTCATAAACTCTTTGATACTTTGAAAATAGGTTTTCCAAAATATCCTAAAGACGACCAAGCTAGGGTTTCTATGGTCAGTATGGCTCTGATACCAACTTTGTGAGGACCCCGGTTTATTAGGCTTGTAATACTTAGTCAACCATTGACCCTAGCATCACAAACATAAAAATCCGTGTCTTCGAGATATGTATACTTCCCAGAATGCAGTATACACACCCCTTTACAAAATCATGCATCAATTCCATTCAATACATAGAACCAAGCACGAACTAGATTAAAAGACATACATAATATAGAGTTATTACAAAAGGGGAAGACCGGCCAAATACAACTAATAACAGTAACACAGCGGAAGCAACATGCCATAAGATGGCGATAAACAAAAGAGAGCCCCAAGGTTTGCCTTTAGCCCACAAGGCAACCAACCAAGACGCCTAGCTTGATTCTCAACCGCAACACATCTCACAAAAGTAAAGTCCTTTGGACCTTACCTCCTCTGCAACAAGGTTATTAAGCAAAGCAAATGAGTACAAATAATGTACTCGCAAGACTGACGTGTAGTATAACAGAACTATAGTTTAACTACATGCAAGCTTTATTTAGTGGGTGAGGCTTTGGACTCATTTTAGCATAAAGCAAGTTTTCATTTGCAATATTTAAATAGATTCCAAAGCATATTTGCAATTCATTTTCAATTTGCCAGAATAACGAGACAAGTAACAATATTAACAAAAGATAGACAACAACAATCCTGGAAGTGACTAACCCAATAGCCACCACAACAAGAGCATGAACATCCATTCATACCAACCCATCAAGTTTTAATTAAATGTTGTAGTCTAGTTCTTTCACAACCTTACCAAGCATGTCCATAACCTAGGATGAGGCTATTCGAATAGATTTAACCCTGCAGGGGTGTACCAATGTATCCACACGTCAGACCGCCTTTTCGCCAAGCTAATTAGCACACTTCCTTTGGTGTGCCGGCACGGCTAAGTCCTACGAGGCATTTCCAATGAATGATGATAGTTAAGAGCCGCGATAACCCAGAAGGTAGGAGACACCGGCCCAGCCGAAGCAACTACGGGTGCTCTTTCCCTTATAAAACAGTTTTACTCACCTGCGACCCACAACTAACACCTCCCAAAGTACTTAGCCAAGAGGGGTTCCCAATACCCTCGTGTGGTTAGCACGCATAAGCGCTTGGCTTAGTGACACAAGTAACTCGGTCCTTAGGGACCCAGGCACCATTCCATTCACACCCAACAATTTCCACCAACATCCATTGTGCCCAAGTCAATGACAGCCTCACTTTTATTTTTGTTTTATTTGTTTACAAGTAACAAAGCACAAGAGGGACATGATGGAAATAAACATTTTAGTGTGATCAAGGCCATCGACATAAAGTCGACAACCGCCCATTTCTACCGTTATCTAAGCATTGCTAAGCATATCGAAACGCGATCTACTAAGTGATGAGAGCTCATCTAACGAACTCTACATCACAGAAAAGTAGTCCTAGGCTTAGTAGTAGAGAATGAACATTTACCTACAGAATAGGCATCTATAGGATCGCTAACGATATCATTTAACAACAAAGTAGCAATGCATACATATAAGTAAAACAATATATTAGACCTTTAAAGTAATGGGACAATATGGATATGATCAAACTGCTTGCCTTGCTGATTTTGCTCAAGATGTTGCTGAGGATCACTCACGGGATCAACACACTCGTCAACACCTAATCGAAAAGGCGAAAAGGATCGATAAGAACAACGAAAACGACAAAGACAGCACAGCCAAAAAATTCCAAAAGCTCTGAAATTTCTACAGAAGCAAGAGGATGATTTTTAGAGAATTTAGCAACAAGAACCAATTGATTTGGATTCTCAATGCCAAAGTTATGATCAAAACAAATCTGCTCAGCTTTTAAAATAGGAAAAGCTACTATTCATGCAATTAAATTGTTAGGCAACATTTTCCACAACCGTGGTGAAGCTGAGATTTTTATGGTAGCATAAGCACCTCATAAGATGAACAACCCAATCGGATTCATCTCATTTGGAGCTATAATGCACCTTCTATCAATTTTTAAAGACAAGAACTTGAACAACATTATAATGCATAAGTATTCTTTTTGACAACAGCAACAAGATCAAAACTAATTTTCACTGTAAGTTCATTAATAGAGGAACCCAACAAAATTGGATTCACTCAAAAACAAGTTACAGAGAATTAGTTATGCATTTTACAAGTTAAATGAACTTTTTATATAGCAATTAAAGCCTACATGTTAATAAAGTTAATTCTGGACATTTTTGTAACTATAAAATGCTCAAAACCATTTTTTGATTTAATTTTAGGTATTACCAGAATTTACAAAGTTGATTTCCACTGAAAAGGAGTTAAAATGAATTTGTTATGCATTTTTGAACTTATCAGGAATTTTTAATACATTTAATAAAGCTGAAAAGAAGTAAAGCTTATTTTCCTATTTTTCGGAAAGCATATCATGCTTGAAACTATTTTTAGGTTAAACTTTAGTTCATAACAGATTTATTAAAAGTGGAATCAACCGAAAATGAAATATTATGAAATAGTTATACCTTTTCAAAGTTTAAGGCATTTTCCAGTTGTGAAATAAATCTCCCGGGGATTAAATAAATCTTTACCGAAAAGGAAAAGGCGTGGCGCAACTTAGGCCGTTGATTTCACATCCTCATTGCAACAACCCACGCCAACAAGACCAGTCCGATCCGATCGCCCAACGATCAGGGCCGTTCGTTCGAGGACCAAAGGCTGAGATTGAGCGGGACTTCGGAGTGGTCCGAACAGCCCAATGGATGTGGGCCATCGATCCAGAGATCAACGGTTGAGAATGAATTAAATGTTCGCGATTAGAACAGGGAAAACTGACAGCTGGGGCCCACCTGACAGTGACGCTGAGTCACGCGTGAGGGGTTTTAACGCACGCACATAGTGCCGGGGTCCCACCCGTCAGCGACAGAGGCCACGGGGAAGTTAAGTGTGCATAAGGGGTTTTAATTAAGCCACGGGCCCACATGTAAGCGACCCATTAGTCACGGCTTAAGACAGGTTTAAATGCTAATCACAGGTTAGCCCTTAATGACCGTCATTAACGTGACTAAACGGCGACAACTCCCTGATCAACGCCCGACAAAAATTCCGACGAGGTTCAACGGCGAAATGCCGGCGATTCACGCCACCCCAGAGCAAACCGAGGGCACCTACAGGTGCGCAATAACGATGCGCTCCTGCCGGTACCACCCACACCTCCGGTGAGGGCCCGGCGGGCGTGGCGGCGAGTCTTGGCGGCGCTTCGCGACGAACAACGACAACGAAAGGAAGCTCCGCAACAAGGCCATTCAGCGGGTGCCCGAGCTACTAGAAGCTACAAGGGACCAACCTGGATGACGCGGAGGGACAGGGGATGCCTGAGCTGCGCCGGCGACGAAGCTCCGCGACGGCGTCAATGGCGGCAACGTGGCGAAGCTACCCTGAGCCAAAAGAAAGAGCCCACGTCATCAAAATGGGTTCTTTACCTCCCACTGATGCTACCAGAGAAAGGAATTGGAGGGAGGAGGACTCACCGGCGCTGAGGACGAAAAGGGAGCTTGGCGGCCGAAAATGGGGATTTTCCGAATTAGCCTCCCCATGAAAAGATAATCCCAAATTGATTGAGGGTTAAGCTTCACCGAAGTGAGAGGGAGCAGAGGGAGGAAAAATTGGAGAGGGGGATGCACTGAGGTACCGCCTTCGCCGTGAGCTTGAAGCTCGGCAATGGCGGCCGAAGCAATTGTGGTGACTTGAGCTCTAACCAGCGGGGTGGGTGCTAGCTAGGGCTGCGGGAAGGTTAAAGGAAACCAATGAAGGAGCGCTGGGTGCTTAAGTAGCAAGGAGGGAGAAGAGCAACGGCATGGGAGCCTCGGATGCTTTGATTGCCATGGGAGCACCGAGAGCGACGGGAGCAGGTAGCGTGACGACTTGCGGGGGCGGTGCACGACGAGCATTTAATGCGCTGCAGAGGGAGACCCGTTGAGCCTGCACCGAGGTGACCCGACGCTGCGCCCCACTCCGCTGCTTTGCCCATGGCGCTGGCGTGCGCGCGAGAGGCGGGAGGAGGACGACGACGCGGCGGCCGTCCGATTTTGATCGTGCGGTGCAAGCGAGATCGAGAGGGTCCAAGGGTTATGCAACGTGGGCCACGCGATAAGAATCCAACGGCCCAGGGCGCGGTACCGTTAGTTGGTTGGGTCGAGCCAAAGTGGCTCGAGCCGGAGTAACAGTGCTGCCCTTTTTGATTTGAAAAAGAAGCTGAGATTTTGGAGAATTAATTGAGGTATCAAAACAACTCCAAAATTTATGAAAATTTAACTAGAGCTTGTTGACTTCAGGATTAACCTCCCATAAAAGGTCCAGAGGTTTTTGTGCATTGCATCTTTCTCAAGAAATTCCATAAGGTTTCAAATTAGGGCTTGACCAACTTTGACTGGGTTTGACCTGCCTCCAAAATTATTCAAATAATTTCTAAAAATTATGAGAAAATCCAGAGGGGTCAAAAGTCACCCCAAGAACTTAGGAAAAATATTTACAAGGGTTTGGCACAAGATTTGACCAAGGAGGTTTTTAATTGGAGTCAATTGGAGATTTTGATTTTTGGGTTTTGATTTTCCATAATTCCTTTGCAAGAATTACAGATTTGATCAAGTGCTTCCAAAAGAAGAAAAAGTTTTAATTTCTACTCAAATTCTTACACTTGAAACACAAATCTAAATTTGGGATGTTACACCCGAAGCCAATCATCAGCTTCAATTGGTGTAACATTACCAGAAAAGGTTGGAGGGCGAGTCCTCATGAATTCAACAAGCTTGGATGGTCCTTGGTGTCCATGAGCGACTAGGGCTCCAGGATAATGGTTGTTGTTGTTGTTGTTCTGATTACTCATAGCCTACATCTGGTTCATCATGGCATACATCATCTGTGTCTGAGCTACAATGAAGGCTCCAAAGTTCTGCAAGTCAAGAGGGGGTACTTATGGCGGTACTGCTCCCGCAGGGGTCTGCTCGTTGCCTTCCGATCCTTGGGTTCCGGATCGACTTGCGGCGGCATGGCGAGCCTGAACCATCTTGTGAAGCTTCATGGGTTAGATAAGGTGGAAAGCATGAGATAAGTTAAGAACTAATCTAGGGGGTAGGTTAAACCCAACAAACACAACTCAAGAAGCTCAAATGAAATACCTTTATTATTAGGGTTTTAGTATGGCTTGCAACAATGCCTAGGGGCCTTTGCAGCTCACACTTGCACACAAGAAAAGACGAACCTAACCACACAAACTACTGCCTAAAGGGCGACTTGAAAAGAAACTGGCTAAGCCTGACAAACTAAGACTCTAGCGATCTCAGTCGCTAAGGTAGCCTCCACAACCACGACGATGCTCCCGCCGGCTATAGACTTTGAAGTGAGCTGGCATCTTCGCGAACTGATCTTGATGTCCTGGGACTGGCGCAACAGGAGCAGGTGCCTCCGGTGCAGGTGCAGCTGGCTCTTCCAGCTCTGCAGCTTCTATTGGCTCCTCTGGAACCTCCTCGGGGTCTTCTTCAGGGTCCTCTTTTGGTTCTTCTGGCTCTTCAGGGTCTTCTTCTTCCCGTTCGTCCTCATGGTCGTGCTGACCGTAGAGGGCTTCTTCCAGTGTGGCGATCCTTTCTTCAGCCCTTTGCAGGGTCTCATAGGCGCACTCCAGCTCGGTGGTAACTAACTCCAGCGATTCTTCTTGAGCAGCTGCGAACTGGGCGAGGTGCACCACTGTAGCATCGTTTTCTCCATCTGTTGACGGGTAGCGTGCTGGTCGATCCATGGCGACAGCTCGGGGATGGTAACGGAAGACGGTATTCTGCAGCTCTCGCGCGTAGATGTGGCAAATTCTGAGGATGGCCAGGCGTGATGACTCTTGAATTCCTTGTGCGAAGGTGATCCTTCTAACGAAGATGTTCAACGGCTGGCTGGCTTTAGTGCTCTTCCTGGCGTAGACTGTCAGACGGCAAATTACTCCACGATCTCGGCCGTTCACCACCCATTCGTTGCCACGATACATGGGACGATCAAAGCCCCCAAGTACTTGCAACAGCTTCCACAGCTCTACGGCAAGTCCGCCTTTGCGCTCACCGTAGGTATGAAGCATCTGTAAAGACAGACAAAAGGGTGGGAACCAAGTTAAAACAGCGGGGAGAGGAAAAGATTTTAGCAATAGTTGAGTCGAGAGAGACATGAGGGGAGTTAAGCAATTCATTTAATCTTGCAAGTTAATTTTCTTTAGAAAATAATTTGGACTCTCTAAGACGGCCGATCTAAGGGTAAGACCTACAGTCAGTATGGCTCTGATACCACCTCTGTCGGGACCCAAAATATGTGATTCTGGACCCTTTGTGTATAATGCACTAGTCCAGGATCACGCTAGTGCACACAGTGTCAACACAGGTGAATATCGATCCACACAAGCAATTAATAACATAAACGAGTAATTTGATAACAAATAAGGGGTTTGACCTTATGGTCGAGTTTACAATTATTAAGCCACGCAGGGCTAGCAAAGAAATAAAATAGCAGCAGAATCGAAGAAACTTGGTGGAATCCCATCAATTCACCACGAACCGGCCGGGATCAAGACCCTCGATCAAGCACCTTCGATGAACTCCTCCTTGAAAGCAGGCGAAGACTCCTCCTCTTCTGTTGCATGTTTTACAACAAGCATGAGTACACACCGTGCTCGCAAGTCATACCACATAAATGCAATTATAGATGCAGGCTTATTCCAAAGGAATGGCTTCTGTGTTTTTTTTTTGCGGAAATGCAGCATTTGCAATTTGAATACAAGTAATAGATTGAAAGCATAGTTCAAAACAAATAGACAATAATAATTGAACAGTTTTATTTCACAAAGACACATAGCCTAAACAAGTTAGTCACATAGCTATATGACTTAGGTTACACAGCTCCCTTCCCAAGGTTTTCATGAAAATCTACCCCTCGTGTGAAATCCCCGAGCATGTCCATGACCGCGGACGCGGCTATTCGAATAGATTGTTTAACACTCTGTAGAGTTTGTACACTTTACCCACAAGATGCAATCAACCGGATCAGAGCTGATCACAACAAAACCTTTTAGAAACTTCGTCTCAAGCATTGACACTCCCGATGTGCTTTACGCCAGACTACCCCACACAGGAAGTAAGCCAACACACACCGTTGGACAGGGACACGGCGAACCGCCCCGTGATGTGACTACTTGGTAGTACACCTCCACCCAAGCCCACAGCCTAACCTACAACCTGAGTGATCAATGTCAAGACTCCATAACTTACTAAGTTAGGCCCGTCCCATACCAGGCATGTGGTTGTACGAGAGGCTCAGTTCAATGGCGCACAAAGTTAAGTCCTTAATTGACCAAGGCAAGACCTCCAATTAAACTACAAATCCCTATGCACATAGGTTATTAAGCCCACGCACATAGCTCCACCAAAATATCACATAGTCCACTTGCCTCCGTCTAAATCCTTTCCCACCCTGTTGGTTAAGTGCAACATATGCCATCAACGGGTAATAGCACATAGAGGACACACAGTTTCTATCACATAGTTCCATAGTCACTTAGTCATGTTTATAATTGCAACTACATGAGATGATGACTCGTAGCATGGCTAAGCAATCTAATCGCATCTAACCAACCCACGCTGGTAATACAATTGCACCAACTAAATAAACCAAACTAGGGTGACAGAAGATTATGGCATACAATTAGACAAGGAGGTCATAACAAATTGGATACTAACTAATCCCAAAAGCATTGAATTAAATAATTAAAGTAAATGCAATACTTTGAATCAATATATCTTTTGAAAACTGGGTTCAATATGATCAAAGGTATAACTTGCCTTGGAAAAGGTCTTGGTATTGATCTTGGTCTTGAGATGCTCCTTGCTCTTCAAAACCTCCCGAGGTATCAACGTCTACTCGCAAACGAAACAAACAAACAAAACAAAATAAATAAAAACAGAGGCAAAACAAACTCCAAAAATTAAATAAAAATCTCAGATAGGTAGATCTTGAATTTAGAAATTTGAATGGACTCAATCGGAGTTCGGATGCAAAAGATATGAGCTTGGAAAGATTGAAAATCTAGAAAAACCCTAAAATTCCGAATTTCCGAATTATTTCTTAAAAGAAAAATCGGATTATTGCGCAATGATGACATCAGTGCTCGGAATTAAAGAATTAAAAAGAAAATCTGACATGTGGGGCCCACACGTCAGTGAGATGGCTCACGGTGAACTAAGTTCACCGAGCCGATTGGATCTGGGATCTGCCTGCGCACACGTGGTCTTGGCCAGCGCCACACAGTCGACACGCCGCGCCGTGCTAAGGTGCCGATTGCGGCGCCGACATGGGTCGCCACGCGTCGGCTCGGCGGAGAGGCTCGGGAACCAATGGCACGGCGAACGGCGGTGCTCCAGCGACCGTGGCTGGTACCAGCGCGTAGCTCTCGTTGTTGCGAACCTGATGGAGCAGCTCCAGGTGGTCGAGGTGGATGGAGATGGCCGGCGGCGAGGTTCAAGCGGCTGTGGGGTACGGGTGTTGTCGGACGAGCTCCCCGTCGAGGCTCCGGCGAAGTGGGTGGTCCCTGCAGGTAGCCCACGTGATGCTGAACACGACGGTATGCTCAAGGTCGACACGGCGGTGAAGACGGCGGCGCAATTCGAGTTTTCACCAGCAGCGGCAAAAACCCTAAACCACGAATTGCGGCGGCACTAGGGCGTTTGGAGCTCAACGGGTGGTGGCTTTGGATTGAGGACGACGAGGCGACCCTCGAGGACCTATTTATAGGGCTAGGGCGGCACGGGATAGGGAATCCCCAAATCGTGTCCGAGGTGGACACGAAGAACAAATCCGGGATTCTAGGAGATAGTGGCCGGTACGAGATTTGATTTTACCAAATTCGGGCGTGGGAGAGATAAGAGATCAGATTCGGCACGTTTTCTAGAAGGGAACAGCTAGGAATCTCCATTGCCGTATCGAGCTCGGAGAGCTTCAATGGCGACGATGGCGCAACCATGAGGACGAAACCGAAATGGAGCAGCGACCTCGGCAGGCCCGCCGCGTCGGTGATCTTGGAGCGAGGCGTCTTGCGAGCAGCGGGAGATCGATCCAACCGTCCCGCGATGATCCAACGGCGGGAAGAAACAGCCACTGGGCGTCTTGGCGGAAGGGATCGGCCGGGAGATTCGACCCAAGACTGCTTAACTGGGATTTTAATACTTTTTCTTTTTAGGAAAATACCAGAAATCCAAATAAGCAATAGAAAATAGAAAATGAACTTGGAAAAAATTCCAGAAAAATCTAGAAAATATATCCAAGCCCAAAGAACCCAAATAAAATAGTTTTGACCATTGTTCATGTTGACTTTAACCATATTAAATTGTTTTGGTGTACAAGGTCCATATTAAGCTTTTGAATTAAAACTAAATAAAATCCAAATGGTGAATTTTATCCTATTACTCTTTAAAAGATTTTAAAACTCAGAAAATTGGGATGTTACAATACTTCACCACGTTTAGGTTGATCAACGATTCTTTTCATGTCGGCAAGTCTCTCCCATCTGGCTCCTACCGAAACCACCTTGGCACTTGTGCCAACCCTCGCACTACTTGATGCAACCCATCGCACCGAACTTCTCGTTCGGTCATCCTTATCCATTTTGCGCCATGCTTGAGTCCATTAACTTCACCCGGCATCCTCGGTCATTTTGGACCTTAGTTCTCCCAACCTAGTCCCGATCATCCTCGCCGTTGACCTCTATGCCACATATATGCACTGAGACCCATAAATTTAACCTAACCTATGATCATTATCACCTTGCCGGATAGCGAACAGGGCAAAATCGGTCAGATCGCCACCCATGGTCGGTTTGACCGCCACCTTGGCCAGTCTGACTGTCAGCCCAATGACTTAGTTATTTTTTCTTCCTGAAAATCCAAAACCTCTGTTGAAATTCAAAGTGAATAGAACTTTTAGCTCGAAACTCCAAAAATCACAAGACCAAGTGCAGATGAACCCTCTCACTTGCATACACCCTGTATTTTTGGCCCAACCCCAAATATGAAAGTCAACTTTTGGCCAGTCAGACCGCCGCCAATGGACGTTCTGACCGCTAGCCCTTTGACCTACTCATGGCCGGTCTGACTGCCTCCCTGGCCGGTTCAACCGCCTAAAACCTGACAGCTTCTGAATTTTGCTGAAAACGTGTGTTTTGACAAACTCTCAACGCCATTTCTAATTGTATCATCATCTTAAGATTATGAATATATCCACATGATATCCACGGTAGTCCATGAGGTTAAGTAGACAATCCCTCAATTCGAGGGGTAATATATACATTTTTCATTAAAGGTTTGGGGCTTTTGTGACGATTTTTTGGTAATCATGAGAAATATGGATTAGTCTAGCACGGTATGACAGGTATACGGTGCATATGATCTCGGAGGAAAAAAAGAAAGGAAATCCACTAAGTGCGTGCCGGTCCGCTTACAGCTTCTTGGCTCCAGCTCTTGTTGTACTTGTACCTATCAATGCAACCAAGCATGGTGGTTGTCTTTCTGGTCCAAGTCACACGGCAATCCAGCTTGGCAGGCACTGTCCATCGATGGTCATGGTCTACTTGGCCGTTGCTATTCTCTTTCTCTTTGTTAGTCCTGACGTGTTAATTTGGACGCCTAGTTGACTACTAGGTGCGTGGCAGGCCGGTGTAACCCTTGGCATACGTTAATATGAAAGTGGAAGTGGTTAGGCAAAGACTAGTTGAGAAAAACTGTGTTGCATTCTGAATTGGTTCTAGTGCTAGATTACTTTGACAAGGTCCGAACTAACCATCATGTCGGAGAAAACATGTATTTTTTTTTTTGTTTGAGTACGAACTACCAAATCAACACAGAAAAAATTTCGAAAAAATTTATGCAGTATCACATAATCCAAAATGGAATTTTTTTGGAATTTCTTGTTCATTTTGTATTCAAACCAAACTGGTTTTGAAGCTATCACCAATGGATGGTTTTCACTCCATACATCGCATCGCTACTGGTAAAGTCGATGATATAGGACAATTAAATGGAAATGGTCAAATGTACCTTGGCATCCATATTTCGTAGCTAGCTTCGCTAAGTGATGGTGTTTCATTTTCCGCATGTCTTCATTTTTATCCGCTTGGGTTCGATCCTAGATCTAGGATAGTCACATATAAATTCATGGCGTGTGTAGTGGAAGGGCACAGGTGTGTGCATAGTGTGAGTGGTGCGTCCTGCATGGACCGAGGAAAATAGCATGCCTGCGCTCCATAAGACCTTTTTGTCCCCATAAAATTTATATGGTGTGTAGTGGAACTGTGCGTTCTGCATGGACCGAGAAAAACGTGGACTAGTTTAGCTGCGTACAGCTATAAATCGACTGGAGGTGGAGCAGAACTAAGACAAGTAAACAAATTAAATGCACTAGCAGCTGCAGCTCTGGCCATGGCTTGGAGTGATGGACGTATCCGTATTCCTGCGATTAACATGCTGTCATTCTTACTCCTCATCGTCATGGGCCAATAGGCGGCCCACAACGTGAGTACATTCTTTTTATCATCATCCTTTTTTTCTCCGATCTAGGGATCCCTACAATATTGCTCTAGAATTAATTTATGTTAGTTCACGCAGAACGAGCGAATTTACAACAGTACACGGAGAGCACGCAGCGTTTAGTTATGGTCTTATTGATCAGTTTAGCTCCGACACAGAAACTTGACAGTGACGCAGACAGTTTTACCATTCAACTCCATGGTGCAAAAACCTTATCTTGGTTTATCCTTCCTGACAACCTGACGGAAATTGGCACTAAAATTGCAGCATTTCTTTTTCAGGTCTGAAAGAAAAAGCCACGTATTGTTCCTACACGATCACATTTTCTTAAAAAAAAACGTATTTCGGTTGCCATTTTTTGCCGGTACAGGAGAACAGTATTGTATATGGATAAATAAAGGACCCCTGTTTTCGCTGGCATGCCGGTGGTCTCCACATGCAAGCACCGAGGCTATGAGGTGTATATGACGTGGCAGAAAGAAACATATTAGTATTTCCATTTCTTACTTCCCTCTCTTTCCTCTTCCTCTTCCTCCTTTCTCATTACCGGTCTGCCTGTTGCCAAACCACACCCCACTTCCACCAATTAATCTTATGAGGTGAGACGACGCCCTTGTGTGGTTGTTCGGTTCTTGAAGCAACCATTGATTTAGGTAAAAATGTAAGTTTTAATCTTGGCATCGAATTTGTGCTCTGCAGCTTCTATTGCCCTCACACCTACTCTGTCTCTAGCTCGGAATTAATAGTTAATTAATAGTGCGTTCTCTCATTTGGTTCTTGTCTTGAGAGCTTCTAGCTAGTTGAATCACAACACAATGATCAAGTTTTGACATCGAATTTGTGCTCAGCTGTGAGAACAGAAAGCAATTAATTACTTATGACATCTAAGCCAGCAGAGACCCCATTTGCAGACAAATTATCCGTCGACAAAACATTCCTCAATAAAAATAACTAGTTGGGGCAAATGCTGTAGGCAGAAGTCTTTCGCGAGACACACGGAACACACTACTATCGCTTTTACAACAGATGAAAGTTATATTCGGTGTTGCCTCGTCGTCAATCAAACAATCAAATCGCAAGAATATAAAAGTAGAACAGAGAACAAAAGTGAATGTATATGAAGATCATATATCTCCCGTTGAGGACAACAACTTCTTGTGTCGAGCGATCATCTTTATTCTCTTGATTAATGATTCAGCAAGTTCATTCTGAGTACGAATATGTTGGACCAAATGTTCCACCATTATGCCTAACGCTATGCAATAATCAATAAATACTTTTGAGGTAAACTTTCCAGCATTATCCATTCGTATGGATTGGATCCTATGATATGATAATTTGGATCTTAGCATAATCATTTGTGAAATCAGTATGGTAATGGCATGATTCCTAATAGATAATAGACATACATGCATCCACCAAGTGGATGCGTCTTTGGATCCCTTGAATCCTCCTAAGGAAATCAGACAACTTGCCTTTGACACAAGCCCCACACACAAAATGTGCTAGACTAGGAATGTCTTTGGACTTTAAGTTGTGGCCAACAGAATACTGTAATATCTGGCGTATCATATTATCTCCGGGATGACCCAGACGTTCATGCCATGTTCAAAATAGTTTTGGGTCTTTCACCTAGGCATTGATCGCAACATATACTTCGTCACGTTTAATAAACCTGTTGTACAATCCGGAGCAAAAGATGGGAAGATTTTCTATAGTTTCATTTCAATATCTTTTTTTCTTAGTGATGAGAATGTACTCGTAACTATTCGATTTCTCTGTTTCCACATAGAAACCATTATTACAGATATCCTTGGAACTTAATAGAGTTTGTGTAGATTCCAGGAATAATAATTCATTCTCAATTATTATTTTCGTTCCCATCTGTAACATTGACACCGTAGCTCTTCCAGACCCTGCAATATTGCCATAGTTGCCAGCTATGGTCACAACATTGTCAGTCTTCTAACTGAAAGTATGGAAATACTTCCTATCTTGTCAGACCCCAAATTTGTAACTTGGGACCTACTGTGTTAATTTGTGCCATTCCCTGGATCAGTAGATAGTACACACAGTTACATTATTGGTTCAAACACATATCATGAAAATGCAGATTTAATGTATAATATTAAACAAAGCGTAAATATACCTTACGGCATTTGGCTTGCAGAATGGCCGGATAGGCCAAATACTTTCAGAGAGCAGCAACAGAAGAAGAATAAAAGTATAACATGTAGAACCCTCACGATATGCCCACCGACAATCGACTGTGGGCTCGCGACCTAGCTCTTGGCCTTCTTGATCTTCAGTCTTGATCAATACTCATGATTGTCCTTGTAGTCTTCTTTTGTGCGTCCTGACTAAAAGAATATAAATAGCGAGCATGAGTACACAACCGTACCCACGAGCCAACACACAATGCAATTATCATACATGCAGGGCTAATCAAAGGGGAGGCTCTTGGTTCTTTTATTTTGCATGAAGCCATTTATTGAAATAGATTAAGTAATAGCAAATCCTGAGACTTAGCATTTTACTAACACAAGTTTTATAAACTGAGCTTTTGTTGTAAAGTACTAGTGGAGATTCCATCTCCTATACCATTGAGTGGCCCCGCCCACTCAATGCTCCGGTCATACCCCGTATTTACCACTGGTCCCTGACCAGGCTTTCTCAATTCTCCGGGTTCCACCCCATTATTTCCAATCACTCGGCTCCAATCACATATTTCCAACCACTGGGATCCCATCCCATATTTGCAACCACTGGGCTCCAACCCAATCAATATCACATTCGACGGCTACATCCATCCGGCGACCCCAAGGCTGCAAACACCTGGCAATTTCGGCCGGCCTACACCTGAAATTCCAAGCTGAATGCCTCTGGCGACTCTCCGGCTGCACCACCCGGCGAAACTCAGGTTGCACCCCTGGCGAAACCCTGGTCGCAATCCCCCTGACCCACAGGCGAGACAACCCTCGAATCCCGCGGCTGCACCACCCTTGAGCCCTAGGGTGCATTCCCCCGCCAATTCCCAAATTGTACCCGTCCGCTAAACCCAAGCCGCATCCACCTTGCAAATCCCGCGACTGTATGCACCCAATACTTTCCACTGGTTCCCAACCAGGATAACACAAATGCACGGGTTCCAACCCGGCTTTTCATCCCACATTGATGTACTCCCATACACATTCACCCAAGTCTACAACAGTTTCCAGGTTCTTCCATTTGAAATTCCTTTTCCTTTTCAAAATAACTATCGGACCCGGATTCCGAGAATCCAAATCCTCTGTGAAAACACAGTGTTATTCCTTGGATCAGTAGATAGCACTCACAGGCATATTGCTGAATCAACCACACAAGTCGTGAATTAAAACAAATATAATACAAACAGAGTGACATGGACCTCAACGGGTCGAGTTTTACAAAAGAGGCCGCACAAGGCCAACTTGATTACATTGCATAAAGATAACAAAATCTACAGCAGAAGCAAAAGGGGAGGTAGGGCTCATCTCACACAGGCAAGCAACTGGGTTGACCCGTGTACAACGGATATTAACCAAGAGCTAGATAATATCGGTTGTACGCGAGTACCAACGAGTCTACTTAGACTGGGCGAGACCTAGACTACAGACCTATACTACTCCTCGTCATTTCCTTGTCCATCATCTTTTGGGCCTTCGTAGAAAGCGTAGTCTACTTCGTCTTCATTATCTGAAGAGTTTGGGGAGAGGAGCGAGAATGAGCACTACTATCGTGTTCGCAAGCCAACACATAATGCAATATTACATATATGCAAGGTTAAACAAGGAAGGCTCGGTTCTTTTATTTGCTAAAGCAATCTTTTCAATTATCCTAGTTACAAATCCTATTACTTAGCATTTTAACAAAATTGCATTTTGTTAAAGAGAATAATGTGCAATATTTAATGAAGTAGAGGTTCCATCCGTTGGAAACTCTACACCATGCATCTTTTTGATTGGAGCTACCTCCAATTATTACTACCACCGCTGAGCTCGACGACTCAGGTAAAATCCAACACAGGGCTAGGTGAGCCCTTCCACATATTTCCGAACCACCCACAAAGGTTAAAATAGAACTAACTCAAGTTAAGATTCCCATGTCCGCCTTTGACTGTAGGCACGACTGTTTAAACAGTTTAGACTCTGCAGAGGTTGTACACTGTACCCACAAGAGATAGTCATACTCGTTACCCCCACATGATTCCGTAGTCAAGTGGTTGAGCGATCGTCACAGTAACCTTTCAAACTACCTTGCCCTTTCCGTCATCTCACCCATATGGGGTTGCGCCCATACGTTGCGTGGGATCGTTGTACACGTAGTGTTGGGTGTAGATTTGGACTACCCACAACTACTGGCAACCTCACCCATTCAAGCTAGATGTATCGCAAGCTTGCGCATTTTCCCTTTTTCCTACCGTGTGAGACACTTTCAGGGTTTAGTAATTTTACTAAGCCAAGTTGCACTTTGCAGACTGGTGGTTGTACTTGTTTAACACAGGACGTCATGACAAGATTAAGTCCTTAATCCATCTGGGCGGTTCTTTCCACATTTCCAACCATTCTCGTGCTCCCAGAGCACCCACTGCCTTTCCATCCGCCCAGATGTGGTATTAGCAATTATTAGGGTTTGAGGAGTAAAACCAAATTAATCCAATTCTTTTAATCAAGGGACCACCAATGACTACCCAAATCCTTTCATGTTTGAAGAATGATTGTTGGGGTATTTCAATACCCTAGTACTTAAGCAAGACTAGCATGACGCTTAAGTACAACCTATAGCTAGTATTACCAAATATTTACTAAGGTGACAAGGAATAATGGATTCAATATCAATGGATGGCACATTAATTATTTAATCAACAAATGGGTGTTTAACTACCTTAAGTTTTAACATACATTTGATTAAATAATTAAAGCATGAAATTTTGGTTAATTTAAATGAATATAATTTGCATAAAATGTAGGATCAAACTGATTAAAACATTGACTCCCCTTGGTTAAAGGCAAGGGGATCTTGGTACTCTTGATCTTGATCAACTTGGGGATCTTCGACGTCTTCAAATCCTAAACGGGTCAAAATACTGAAAAAAGGTACAACGGAAAAGAGAGCAAATAAATACACAAGAATACACAAATGAACTCCAAATTGAACAAGACCTATGCCATTAGCAAGATCTTGAATTAACAAATTTTTAGGAATTTATTTCATAATTTTTGGAGTTATAATGGAGGAGACCGGAATTAACAAAGGTTAATTGAATTGAAAAAGAGAGAGACAGAGGAGTTGGTGCACAGCACAGTATGGACCGAGTTCATGGCACAGGGGGGGGGGGGGGTTGGCTCATGGCATAGTCTTGAGAGGGCCTTGGCGGTGAGGCGAGGAGAGCTGAGTTCTTGCTCAAATGGGCCACAGTTCGATGAGAGTGGGGAGGGTTAAGACAGGTTTAAACTGGCTAATGATTAGCTTAGGGATTAACCACCGCCATTAAGGCTTAATGACGGGTAACAGTGCCGGTCCGAACAGGACACGCGTGGGGCTCTCGCGGGCAACCGTGCACGGTGAGGGCGGGCTAGGGCATGGCGGGGCGACTTGAGCACGGGAATGCGAAGTTGGTGAGGTGGCGGAGCCGGTGACGGGGTGGCGGTGCCAGAATGGTGGTCGTCACCGGCGGTGGGTGGTGAAAAGCGGTGGCGGCGATTCGGTGATGGTGGCGGGGTGGTTCCGGTGGCGGATTGAGCCAGGGGCGGTTTCTTACCAAAGCTCCAAGGGGCGACGTGGGGATTTCCAGGGGGTGCTGAGGGGGTTTTTATAGGCCAAGGGAGCATGGGATGCCAACGGGAGGGAGGAGAGTTGTTGGTCGTCGCGTAGAGTCCCAATGCGGTCGCGGCATGGGCGGCCTGCACACGGAGGGGACAATGCACGGGAGCAGGTGGCGCAGCTGACAGTGGCGACTCGAGGTCCATCTTTGAAGCGGGCGTCTTGGCGTGTCTTTGCTTGCGTCTTGGCTCTGTCTAGGGGCGAAGAGGCGCTCCGAGCTAACAAGGCGAAGGTGGCTCGGGAAGGCGCGGGTAGCAGCAGGGGCAGGTGTGGTGCGCACAGGAAATCGTGCGCGATGTAGGGGAGCTCATGCAGTGGTGGTATGAGCAACACCACGGGCATGGCATGACGGTCATCACAGGAGAGAGAGTAGCACATGACTTTGACCAGGGGAGGAAAGAAGAAGATGACCCCCAGGCGAGCGGCCGGGCCGGGAAAGGAGGTGGGCCGAATTGGCTTGGGGTGGGTTAGGCCGAAAAAGGAGGGGAGGAAAAGGGCTGGCAAGGGTTGGGCCGAGGGAAAGAAAATGGGATGGGAATTCAAAAGAGAGGAGAAACTCCAAACCGCGAAATTTGAATTTCAAATGTTAAGGACATTACATTTGAAACACAAACCGAAAAGGAAAGAAAGTTTTCACAGATACTTGGTAATTTGAATTACGATGAAGAACGAAAACCAAAACAGTAATTACTATGCACCGTCCGAAAACGGGACGCTACAAAGCCTACCCACCTCAAACGGAATCTCGACCCCGAGATTCAAGCTGCTCCGAGAACAGGGACGGGTAGTCTTGCCTCAGTTGATCTTCGCGTTCCCAGGTGGCCTCTTTTGCTAAGTGGTGGCTCCGCTGGACTTTGCAAAGGCAGAAGACTTGGCATCTTGTTCGCTTCTCGATGATGTCGAGGATCTTGATCGGATGCTTTGGATAAGTCAGATCTTGCTGAAGGGCGATGGCTTCAACGGGCGTCTGCTCTTTAGGAATTCTGAGACACTTCTTGAGCTGGGAGACATGAAACATGTTTTGAACTTCTGACAAGTTTTCCGGTAGCTCTAGCTAGTAGGCTACTTCTCCACGCTTGGCGGTGATCAGAAACGGGCCTATGTATCTTGGGGCAAGCTTGCCTTTCACTTTGAATCTTCAAGTTCCACGAACCGGCGATACTTTGAGGTACACAGCATCTCCAACTTCAAAAGTTAACTTCCTTCGGCGGTTGTCGGCATAACTCTTTTGTCTTGACTGAGCTGCTTGGAGGCGATCTCTGATCAGTCGAACTTTCTCTTCAGCTGGCTTGAGAGTATCTGGTCCGAAGATATATCCTTCACCTGATTCTAACCAATGCAGAGGAGTTCTGCATTTTCTTCCAAAAGTGCTTCAAACGGGGACATCTTCAGGCTTGACTAATAACTATTATTGCATGCAAACTCGGCGTACGGTAGACATTTTTCCCAATCTACTGTAAATTCCAAAGCACAAGCTCGAAGCATGTCTTCTAGAATATGATTTGTTCTTTCTGTCTGACCATCGGTCTGTGGATGGTAAGCTGTGCTGAAGTCAAGGTGTGTTCCAAGGGCATCATGCAAACTATCCCAGAAATGCGAGGTGAATTGAGATCCTCGATCGGAGACTATCCTCTTGGGTACTCCGTGTAAACACACAATTCGAGCCATATATAACTCAGCTAACTTGTCTCCCTTGTAAGTTTTCTTTACTGGGATGAAGTGGGCTACTTTGATCAGTCTATCAATTATAACCCATACTGAGTCACATTCGGACTTGGTTCGGGGTAGACCGGTAATGAAATCCATTCCAATTGATGAAAGTTTACATAGTCATGGAGAATGAGCTGTCCACGCATGTCACCACGCATGCCTTCCACGAAACGATCTATCTTCTCTTCTTCATCGGCTACGTCATTAGGGGCGTAGCGGGCAAGTTGGTTAAACTTGGTGACATACTCATTGACTGTCATGTGGCCTTGCTTAAGAGCACTGAACTCATTCTTCTTCAACCTCATGGTACCAGCTGGTACAAAGTTGGTTCTAAAGGCTTCTTTGAATTCCACCCAAGGAATTGTCTGCCATGTTGGTTCATCTTCATCAAGCTGTGTTTCAGCAACTTCTTCGACAGCGGCTCTAGTGGCAGGGGCTGCTGGTCCTCCAGTCGCAGATGCTGCGGCTTTTGACGTTGCTACCTCTGGTTCGGCTGATGCTTCTCCTTCTTCCTCTTCTTCGTCTTCTGACACTAGACCTTCATTACCTCTGGCAGCAAGGTAATTCTCCCACCATGCAGCGGCGGCACCTTTTAGTTGGTGGGTGGCAAAGTCCACCTTGTCTTCGTTCGAGCAGCGGGCAAGATGAAGTTTCTTCTCAGTATCCCTAAGCCAGTCTTCTGCTTCAAGAGGTTCATTAGCTGTAGCAAAGGTGAGGGGTCTTGTCCTGAGGAAATCAACAAGTTTGGAGTTGCGGCCGACAGGTCCAGTTTGCTGATTATTGAGCACTGCCTGAAGGATTTGAGTATGCTGAAACATCACTTGTGCCATTGTCGGGTGAGCTGGCGGTGGGGGAGGTAGGTCTTGTCCTCGGCAACACCACGGTCACGGCCTCTTCCTCAGCTAGCTGCAAAAGCTCTGTCGATGATCGAATCGCCGATCTTATGAAAATAAAAAGAGGAAAATAACGTGGAGTATCCTGGAAGAGAATGGGGGTTGCTCTTTATTAATATGAACTGGGATTACAAGACTTGACTAGGGACTATCCCCAATTACACTGAGTGTATTGAATACTACTGCTTTGGCTTCTGTGTTGCCTTTTGTTGTACGCTATTGTGTGTGCGTGTCTCTTTTTCTGTCCCTCCTCGTCTTCTGCGTTCCACCATTAAATAACTCCCGAAGAGGCGGCAGTTACTCCTGGAGAAGACGTCCCTGATGAAATGTTACAACCGGTCGGAGGTTTAAGGTAGTTAACAATGTGTTAACTACCTTGCGGTTAAGTACTTTTGAGAACCTTAACCGTAAGGTGGTTTATCGTCAGTGTCTTGTATATTATCGTAAGGTATGGAACGTTTTACACGTGTTCCATTCATCATACGGTTAAGGATGCCAGTTCATAGCATTTCGAAGCGACTACAGGTGAAACCTAGTCCGACCGGTACCCATCGTGTAACCTCTGGAATCCTTACGACCGGTGAGGTCGTTAGCCTTAGGGATTCGACCATGAAGGCGTATGGTCTTTTATGTATTTAAATTAATACATAGAGGTTTTAATCCTCGTCAGCTAGCCCCCGAACTTTAAATGAACAGGTCGTGTGAATGCCTTCTTCCGATGAATTCGTATCGGGCAGACCACCATTTAATGTCGTGACATCCGAGGTGACTTGTGTTCATTTTAAAGTTGAGAACTTGCCTTGGGAACTGAAGAGTTTCTCTGTCCGTTGGGTGAAAAAGAAGCTTTTGCGCCGCTCAGACTTTTATGGATAACCTCCGATTGTAATTTAAAGACCCGAGGCTATAAAATCTCTATCGCTAGAGTTTTTGGATTCTTTATGCTTCCAGATCCCCCTCTCTGATTTCTTTTACCAAGACAAGAAATCTTCGTCCTTATTTTCTTGTTCTTCCGACCACAAAAATCTCCTACGAAGTCTACTCATCCTTGAAGATTTTCTTCATGTCGGAGCAAATCACAAAGTGGTTGCCTTCGGATTTGAGCAAGAAAAAGCTTGAATCTTTGGAGAAGATTGGGATGCTTCCGGACAAAAATTTGATCAGATGGAGATCGGCATTTGGAGAGCATTTCCCAAGTCGCGAAGATGAGGAAATTCCTGTTTTCCTCGCCTACATTGAATGTGGGCTGAGATTGCCGGTACACAAATTCCTTCCCCGCGTTCTTGAGTTCTACGGGGTGGAATTGGTGAATTTGGCTCCAAACTCCATCGCCAACATCAGCATCTTCACCTATTTGTGTGAAGCATACCTGGAGTGCCTCCGAGTTTGAGGCTCTTTAGGTATTTCTACCGAATGGTGTGGGGAGAACCACGGAGACTCCCGGAGAATGTACGTTGCGCCTTCACGACGGGAAGGCCGATGAGTACATTCATATGTACTCGAAATCCTCGTGGTCATCATGGAAGAAGAACTGGTTCTATATGACGGTTACGAGGGATGATGGCCTATACTTCGCTGGGATAAGAGCAAATGAAAATCCCAAGTGGAGGAAGACCGTGGAGAAGACAGGGGTGGTCGGACGATGGGTGGATGCCATCTGCGACCTGCGAGTCAAGGGCTTGACCTCTTGGCACGTGGTGAGGGATTTCACTAAGCGCCAGATTAGTCCACTGAAGCTTCGGACTCACTCCCTGATTTGGTCCATTGGTCGTGATGAAGCTATCTCAGGAGATGGTAAGTCTTTGAGATAAACTCCAACCAGTATTTTTATTTGATTAATGTACTACCTTAAAACCTGTTCATGTCTTATTTTCTCTCTTCTCTTAAAGCTCTTTCCCCTGAGGAAATTAGGGAACGGATCAGGCTGATCTGTGCAGGGGAGCCTGGAGAAAAGGCTGGATTTCCTGAGATCTTGGCTATAGTTTCTGCTGAAGAGAGAGTAACAAGGCTTAAGGTAAACAATAAAAAATCTCTTTTATCATGCATATATATTCTCCGATAAGATTTTTGATCATGTTCTATTTTTCCAGTCGGTCGGTTTGTGAATCACACAAACTGGTGAGGCTAAACATCCCACCGTTGTTCCAACCGATTCATGCCTAGATGCACTGGAAGAGGATGAATCTCCCGAGGTAATAGAACATTTCATAAGAATATATATATATATAGTTTAGATAAAAGATTTCATCACCAAACCAAATTGATCTGTTGGTTTAGGTGGAGAAGGCTGAAGGCCACCGATGCACGACTACGGAGGCTGCCAACCCTAGACCAGTCGTTGACGACCGGACAGTTGTAACTAGAACAACTGGTCTGGAGGCTGGTGAAACCACTCCGCCCGACTAGATGGTCAAGGACGTGATCCTTGACGAGCTGATCGAGGGCATCGCTTCCGACATCCTGTTGGATGATGCAACGGATTTGGCCAATCCTGCCGGTTTGGAACCTGCAAGGTCAGAAGAAAAGAAAAGGAAGGGTGATGCAGATTTTTACTCTTCCGCGTTTTAAAGTCAAATCTCGGAAATTAACTAGATGCGCTCAAATGAAAGTGGTCGATAAGCGCATACCTTTAATAATTTCTTGATGATTTGATGCTCTTTATAACTTCCTTCTTTGCTTGACATAGGTCCTCCGGTGTTCGGTCGTTTCGACCGGACTCCTTCTAAGGACCGGTACTTGAAGAGGTCCATGAGCGCACCACTTCCCGGATAAAGTTCTGAGGAAAAAGTGGTCGGAAAAAGCCCCGGCGGCGTCGGGGCCAGTTGAGTTGGAACCATTGGTGGTTCTAACTCATACGTGGAGTAGATACCCTAAAGGCCCTCAACGAGTTCCGACCGTTGTTGGTAATTCTCCTCAACGACAAGTTCCTTTTAGCCCGATTCGCCGAGGATAAGGAGCTTGATGAGGCATGGGGAAAAATATCGGATCATCAAATCAAAATGCATCCTGATTCAATATTTGGCGGATATAATGATTTGGCGATCCGGTAAGTATCTACGACCAGTTTCATAATCTCTCCTAAAAAGTCTTTTATAGAGAATTTTTAAAGAGGAAAATGCTATTTGAACAACATATGGTTGAGAATTTTGCCGTGGTCGGAGGACTGACCTAGCGGATTAAAGACTTGGAGCAGAAACACTCCGAATTAGAAAGTAAAAACTTTACCCTTAGCCTTTTTTTTCTTTCTTCAATCCCTTTGCTAATTATTCTCTCTTATCGTATTTGATAGATTTGGAGAAAATAAAAGAAGAGATCCTAGTTGAGAAAGCCAAGACAGCTCTGCTTGAAGAAGAGATCAAAGCTAAGGACCGGTCAATCGCTGAGGCTACGACTAGTAAGGAAGATCTTAACAAGAAAATTGAAGGTAATAGGTCGTAAACTTGACTTATTATCTTCCTCCAATTATTTTTGTGCTTATCACCTGTTTTACTCTTGCAGAGCAAAAACAAGTTTTGGACAGAGTAGAAAAGACTCTGAAATTTGAGCAAGACAAGGAGGCGGCTCTCGTTCAAAGTCTAGATGAAAAGACTGTATTTTTGAACAAGATGATCTTTGATATGAGATCAGGATCAAGCCCGCCTATCCTAAGAGATCCAGTAGAGAAAATGAACTACTTGGGTCAACTTCTAGAGGATCTTAATACTCTGCTCAAGACCACTCGGAAGAACTATGCCCAGGCCATGAAAACAGGCGTTGCTAGTGGAGTTAGTTTCGCTTTGGCAAAACTGAAGGCTTCCGACCCCTCCATTGATCTCCAAGTTGTTAAAGATGACTTCAACTGCCCACCTAAGGAGGCGACCAAGTTCATGGAAGAACTCAAGCCACTCGGAGATAAAGTAGTAGAGGAGATGGAGGTCGGATTCCCATCAAGCAGTAATTAGTCTAGGAATATTTCTAGAGTAGGTTCCTGAAAAAGATGTAAAAATATTGAATATGTGTAAAACTTACCTTTTATGTCATTAACAATGCCTTTGTTTCTCCTATTTGACTCTCTTTTTTTTTAATTCTCACACACCTCCTAGCCCCCGACTGCTTTATAGTAGAAGAATCTTACTATAAAAGCAGGTAGCCAAGAAAGAGAGTGAAAGTCGAAACCATCATTTTGAAGGTATGTGCCGATATGAAGTCAAAACTGATCGTAGTAATACTAGGAAATCATTGTGGTCTGAACCAGCTTATGACTTCGCCTAGTTATAGATCTTTGTTTGTCATGATCGAAATACCAATCAAAAGTTATATATGGTCGGATAAGAGACTTTGTTATTTGACATAAGAAGAAATGCAACAAATGAATGCAACAAATTATAAGTGAACTTTGTTTATATCTATCATCCTAAAGTCTGGTCGGAAGGAATGCTTAGATCTGAAATCATATATCATATTTCGCAAAACGTGTTCAAACTCTCTATCTGACTGGTAGCGAGGATCGTAAGAAAAGAACCGTCGCTAGGAAGCTCCTTCCAGTGGGCAGGACCACGTGCGAAAAAGGAGAGACTTCAATTAGGAGGCTTTACGTGTCGACCGATGGCAGCGATAAGAGCGAGCGAAATATTGAAATAATGAAATATAATCTTCATAATCTTAGGCATATCATTCAGTATGGAAAGTTATTTGTATGATGCTCTGCTTACTCATATATTCCCTTAAGAAAAGAGTTTTTGTCGCGCGTGGAAAAAATGCTCACGACTAGGACCAATATGGCGTAAGACATAGAAGTCGTTGCCATAGAGTAATAGAGATCCTTTGGAAGGATATCGGAGAGAAAATTGTCTTCTCTGACCAGTTTAAATTAACAATCATGAACGACCAGCCTATAGGTATATATATATAAGCAAGGTTACTTTTTTTAAAAGAATAAATGAATTTATTAAAATTGAAAGAATTGAAAGAAAGTAAACAATAATTAAACATAGAACTTACGCAATTGATCAATGTTCCAAGAATTTGACAAAATTTGCCCATCAGACATAGCCAGTCGTACGGAACCTGGTTGGGTAACTTCGACCACAGTGTAAGGACCTTCCCACTTGGGGGAAAGTTTATTGTGATTAAGCAGCTCTGAATTTTCTAAGAACGGATCACCTCTGACAAAATCATGCGGTTGCACCTTACGACTATGGTACCTTCGCATGGCTTGTTGGTAGGCTAGCGATCGTACAAGAGCTTGGTTTAAATCGGTCTTCAAGGAAATTGGCGTCGTCGAGTCTTCGTTCATTCGATCGTTTTCGCTAAAGCGATCGGTTAAAGCGAAACCAATTTTGAGTTCGGAGGAAGCATGGCTTCAGCCCGTAAACCAAAAGAATGGTGTTTCACCGATCGCCGCGGTGATCGTGGTTGAACGACCCATAATCTGAGCGGAGTTCTTGAACCCAAGCTCCTAACCGTTTGATTAAGCGGTGAATACTCGGTGTTTGATCCCTTGCATAATGATGCCATTAGCTCGCTCAAGCGCTCTCTGTTGCTCGAGGATGAGCAATGAAGCAAAATGAACTTTACACGAGTTCATCGCGAAATTCTTGAAATTGACCGCTAGAAACTGGGCACTATTATCTGTGATTATCGACTAGGTACACCAAATCGTGTGATCACATTTTCATGAGGAATCTCTTAGCGGCCTCAATTATTGTTTTAACAACCGGCTCGACCTCGATCCATTTTGTAAACGTGTCAATCATGGCGAAAAGGAATTGAAGTCCCCGGTGCTCTTGGAAAAGGTCCCGAATGTCGATCCCAAAGTTGCAAAAGGCCAAGAAAGAGAATTGTTTATAAGGCTTGTCTTGGTGATGTACTTATCGCTATGAAACTGAAATTGTCGCGCCGTCACAAGTTCTTTTGCATCATGAAGGGCGATTGGCGATAGTATCCTTGCTGAAGGCTTTACCGACCGGTGTTACGTAGGAATGATGTGCTCCACAGACTCCTTCGTGGATTTGATTGACAACTTAATGCCATCCGTTTGAGATATGCATCTCATCAACACTCCATGAGATCCTCGCTTATACAAGGTACGTTCGATTAGAGTGTATGATTTGGCTTTTCGTGCTATACGATCAGCCTCTACATCATCTTCGGAATTATGTCATCTTTGAAGATAATTGTAGATCGATGTCATCCAATCTCTACCTTGATCGTGACAGCGCCAACCGTCAACGACCTGTGGAGCATCCATGTTCCTTTGATTGGTTTGTGCGACCTATAAAGAATCATGTATGTTCTCGGAAGGCTCGACTACCGAGGGTGAATCGAGTTGCTCGAGAAAAACTCCGGGCGGGACGGTTGACCTAGTGGAGGCCATCCGTGCCAACTGGTCTGCCAAAAAGTTTTACTTTCTAGGAATATGTTGGATCTGAAAACCGAAGAAGTGCTTTTTGAGTTTCCATACTTCTGCCAGATAAGATGACATCTTGGTACTCGAGCATTGATACTCTTTCCCTACTTGATTCGCTACCAGTTGAGAATCGTCTTTTACTAATGTCTGTGAATCCGGCGAGCGAGCCGCTCGAGTCTGCCGATAAACCTTCATATTCTTCCATATTATTTGTGGTAGAAAAATTTAACTGGATGGCGTACTTGATGTGTTCACCAGTAGGGGATATCAGGATCACTCCATTTCCAGACCCTTTTAACATCATGGAACCGTCAAAGTGCATTGTCCTCCTCGTGGTGTTAGTACTTGGGCCCTTGGGTGGGTTCGAGGTTTGTCCATTCGACAATGAATTACGCTCTTGCTTGGGACTTTATTGCTGTTAAGTGAAATGAAATGGAGGTCAAACGCCCTAGCTCAACCGCCCATTTGCTATTCTTCTGATGATTCCTGTTTCCAAGGACTTGACCAAGGGGATATCCAGTCGGTATGACCACTTTATGGGCCTGAAAGTAGTTCCTTAGCTTCCTTGAAGACATAAGGAGACCATAGAGCAACTTTTGTACTGTAGGTATCTTTCCTTTGGTCCATGTAAGACTTAAACTACGTAATAAATTGGTGGTTGGATGTTATCCTTTCTCGACCGATACACGCTTCTTGTTTGTGGTGTTCTTTGCCACGTACATTAGCAGTGTTTCTCTCGGTCTCGGAGAGACTAAAACCGGGGAACTTGTAAGGTACTTTTTAAGTTCTTTAAAGGCATCATTCGCATCTCTAGTCCACTCGAAACTCCCATGTTTCCGAAGAAGTTTATAGAAAGGTAACCCTTTTTCCCCTAACCTTGCTATGAAACGACTTAGCTATTGCCATCTGTTGGTTAGTTTTGGACTTCCTTCTTAGGTGGTCGGAGGTCGCATCGATCGATGGCTGCTATCTTTCTTGGATTTGCTTCAATACCTCTAGCGAGACTAGAAACCAAGCAATTTTCCAGCGAAGCTCCGAACACACACTTTTAGGATTCAACTTGAGGTTATGCCTTCTCAAGTTCTTTGAAAGTTCTTGTAAGTCGAGATGTGATTGCTAGCGTTGGTGGTCTTTATGACCAGATCATCAACGTAAGCTTCTAGATTCCGACCTATTTGTGGACTAAAGGTTTTTTGCATCAACCTTTGAAAAGTTGCACCAGCGTTTTTGAGACCAAATGGCATCTTAACATAACAATAAGTGCCATATGGAGTGATGAAGGAAGTTTTCTCCTCATCCTCTTTACACATACTAATCTGGTGGTACCCTGAATACGCATCTAAAAAACTTAGTAATTCGCACCAAGAGGTAGAATCTACTAGTTGATCAATGTGTGGAAGGGGAAAATCATCCTTCAGACAAGCTTTATTAAGATCTGTAAAGTCGATACACATTCGCCATTTCCCACTATTCTTCCTAACCATTACAGGGTTGGCGAGCCACTGAGGGTGGTTGACTTCACGGATAAATCCAGCCTTGAGAAGCTTGTCAATCTCCGACTGGATTGCCTCCTTCCGATCAGGCACAAAACGCCGCAGCTTCTGCTTGATTGGTTTCTTATCAGGCTGGAGAGCTAGCCTGTGCTCGATCACCTCCCGGGGGACTCCGGGCATATCGGACGCCTGCCAGGCGAATACGTCCTGATTTGCTCGGAGGAAGGAGATGAGCAACTCTTCCTATTTAGGACCGAGTCTTGCTCCGACCAGAACCTTGCGAGCAGGTGGGCTAGCATCTTCTGGCCCAGGTAGTGACTTGGCGCTGTCCGGAGAAGCGCCTTTGTCGAGCGATACCTCTTTTGACCGGGAGGGTTTGGGTGTCACCTTGGTCTTGAGTGCTTGGCCCGCATGGTAGATGGATTAGCTTTGTCAGTCGGAAGTTCATCGACCAGTTCAAAGGATTTTCGGTCACATGCATAAGCCATTTTCGATCTCCCGAGCAGTGATGACTCCTTTGGCTAACATTTTCAAACTTTGGTAGCCGTAATGCGTGGCTATCAAGAACTTTGCTAATCTTTGGTCGACCAAGAATTCCGTTGTATCTTGGATTCAAAGTTTACCACATCAAGCGAAATTTTTCCGTTCGAAAGTTATCGGGTCTTCGAGCGTAATCGCTAAGAAACTTGCCCTATCGGCTTAGCGGTGGAGCGAAACTATGCCATGAAAAGCATATTTCACTGGTTTCACCTTTAACATGGGGACCTGCATTTCTTCTAAAGCTCCCGCAAATAATATATTCAAAGAACTACCTCCATCTACTAGGACTCGATTAACCCTACAATTATTAATGGTTGGTTCAAAAACAATAGGGAACCTACCTGGTCGAGTCGAAGGAGTGGGTGTCGGGACCCAAAATTTCAATTCTAGACCCTCTATGTATAATGCACTAGTCCAGGATCACGCTAGTGCACACAGTGTCAACAAAGGTGGATATCGATCCACACAAACGAATAATAGCATAAACGAATAATTTGATTAATAAATAATGGTTTGACCATACGGTCGAGTTTACATTTATTCAAGCCACGTAGGGCTAACAGAGAAATAAAGCAGCGGAAACAGAAACGGCAGTGGCATCCCATCGATTCACCACAGGCAACCGACTGGGATCAAGACCTCACGATTAGGCACCTTCGATAAACTCCTCCTCGAATGCTGGTGAAGACTCCTCCTCTTCTGCTTGATTTATTTTAAAGCAAGCGTGAGTACACACCGTACTCGCAAGTCACACCACAGAAATGCAATTATACATGCAAGCTTATTACAAGGGAATGGCCTTTTGGGGTTCTTTTGCAGAAATGCAACATTTGCAATTGAATACCATAATAGATTGAAAACAAGTAAAACAAATAGACAGTAATAATTTAACAGTTTGATTTCACAAAGACACACACAGCCTAAACAGGTTATTCACGTAGCCATATGATTTAGATCACACAACTCCCTTCCCACACAGTTTTATGAAAACTACCCCTCGTGTGAAATCCCCAAGCATTGTCCATAACCGAGGACGCGGCTATTCGAATAGATTGTTTACACTCTGCAGAGTTTGTACACTTTACCCACACGATACCACTAGTGTTGTGTGGATATCATGGGGATATGTGCATGGTCTTAGGATGATGATACAATTGGCAATGGCTTTTTCGGTTTGTCGATTCAAACGTTTTCGTCAAAGTTACTGACTCTGTCGAGTCTCGGTGATCGACCGGTTTACGTGTGGCGGTCGGACCGGTAATGTGTGATCGATCCGGCCAATCCGGCGGTCGAACCCGTGTGACAAAGTAAATCTGGTTCATCCTAGGGGCGGTCGGGCCAAGCGAGCAATGATCGACCGGTTTTTGTGCAGAATGATGATATTAGTTGAATTGATTTTGGGTTTGGTTATTTCCATTGTTGCTATTGCATATGTGTTGCATATTGCATGGTTTGAGCTAACGTGGGTCAAGTTGTGAAGAACTTGTTCCGGATTCGATTTGCTTGTCTATTGGTGTGCGGTAGCGAAGGTCAACGACGGTCAGCGGCGAGGAGGATCGGGACTAAGCTTGGAAGTGAGGTCGAAACGATCATGGATGCGGGTGAGGTCAATGGATTCAAGCGTGGTGCGAGAATGGACAAGGTGGACCGAACAGGCGATTCGGTCGTTGGTTGATCAAGCGGTGCGGGGTCGGTGCAAGTGCCAAGGTGGTCGGTGGGAACCGGATGGGAGACTTGCCGACGATGAGAACCGTTGGATCAACCTACGTGGCGAAGCATGGGATGTGTTTGGCGCGGTTTGGACTCGGTCTTGAGAAGGATCGAGAAGGGTATTTTAGTAATTGTACCAAATATCGCCTTGGTGACCTAATGCCAACCAGCGGTGCAAGGCGGTGCGTCAAGATGTGGATTAGGTCAAGAGAAGTGAAATCGGCGCTTTAAAATCGTGCGATTGTGTCCCGTTGTTTGGGCCTTAACGGGGCCCATTAGGTTAAACTCTCTAGAAGCTAAGCCTTCCTATAAATAGGGGTGGCTGCTGTAAATGCAGCCCCAAGGACTTCATTGAAAAACCCTAGCTTTGTGTTGGGGCATTAGAGAAAGAGGAGAGGCTTAGGGCTTGATAGAGAGGAGTTGTGTTGTGTGCTCATGAATTGAGCTTTGCCCTCCATGGATGGAGTGGTTGTGTACCCTCTCAACCTCAGATCAATATATGGATGATTCTCAAGTTTGAGTCTCTTTTACGTTTTTGCTCCATATTTGTGATCTTTGGTCGTTTCTTGATCCGTTGGTTTTTGATTGTTCTTGTGCCTTCTTCTACCTTGCTATGACTTGTGGGATCATATCTAAGATCACCTAGATCATCAATCTCCCACGAGCAAGGTCGGGATCAAGATTTTGTATTTTGCTCGGTTTTGAACCAATCTGTGTTCACTTGCAAAAAGATCGAAGCTTTGACGTGGATCTACTCGATCGTCACTTGGAACAGGTCCCAGATACCCTTGGGAAGGTGTGCTCCAAATTTGGTTGAGTTTGATCGGATACTTCAAAAGTTAGATCAATTTTCGTTTTGGTTTCAGATCTGAAAGCGATGCCTCTGGGCGAGCACCGGTCGACCGCTTAGTGCATGCGGTCGGACCGCCGATGTTCCACGGTCGGACCGCCCGATCATGCGGTCGACCGCCGATATTCCACCGGTCGACGCGACTTTGCTTGCCGGTCGACCGCCCTCATGGGTTGAGTCTTTTCAATTGTTTGTTTTGGGGATTTTGGTTGATTCAATTTAAGTCTTCCGCTATACTTTTCGGTTGATCTGAACAAGGTGAAAATTAGGCGAGATCCTATTCACCCCCTCTAGGCGCCTTTCGGTCCTACAATTGGTATCGAGCGGTTAGCTCTTCTCATAGATCTTAACCGTTACGAAGAGCCATGGCGTCGACAAGTATTCAACAAACCATCGTGTTTGATGGAGTCGATTTTCATATTGGAAGGCTGCATGCAAGCCTACATCGAGGCTCAAGGGCACTCAATTTGGCTTAAGGTTAAAACCCTTATGCGCAGTGCCCGTAGATGACGATGTGATCACACGATGTGGAGGCTAATAGCAAGGCTCGAATTTTTTCTCGATTCAAGGGCTTAGTCGATCTGAGTTTGGCGTGTCGCTCACTTGAGGTCTGCTCACGAGATCTGGAAGGCGAAGGACCGGAAAGGCGACTAGAGGGGGTGAATAGGAGCACATAAACTTTTTCGCAAAGAATGGATTCAACTTGTAAATCACTCCAATAGCTATGAGAGCTATGAAGATCAAAGATTAAGCCTGAGAGGAAGTCTTATGTTGAATCCACTCTCACCCCCACACTCGACAAACAAAATCGAGAAGTTCGAAGAAACTCGGGAAATCGGAACAACCGCGAGTAAGCGGCCGGTCATTCCTGATCTTGATACAACCGTAGTGTTACGGCCGGTCGTTCCGATTGTCTGGAGCGAGTAAAATCAGCTCGGGTTTCAAAAGCGAAAATCGATCAAACTTTTGATCTCTGCGGCCAAACTTGACCAAAATTGAACCACACCTTCCTGAAGATATTAGGAACCTATTCCAAGCAACGATTTCAGAGATCCATGCCAAGGTTCCTATCCTTTTGCATTTGAGCGAAGGTGGGTTCAAAAGCGGGCAAAAATCAAAACTTGATCTAACGACTTGCTCGTGGGTGGATGATGATCTAGATGACCTTAGATAGGTTCCCACATGTCCCAGCAAGCAAGATCAAGAGGAAGAACCAAGCAAAAACTCCGGATTGAAGAAAGCCCCAAAAATCACAAAAAAGGAGAGCGAAGAGCGAGAGCACGAATAGAAGAAAACTTGATTTCCATTCATTGAATCAAGAAGCGAAATACAAAGAGATACATCCCCATACGCATGGACATTAGAACAAGAGGAATGATTACAAGTTCATCAATCCATCCTCTCCCTCTCCCTAAGCCAAGAACTCACATTGGAGAGCTACGAAGGGGACAAGCAGGGAGCACCAAACTGCCTCCACCAACAGCCCTCAACCACTAAAGCCTAAAGCAAAAACAGCCACTAAAGACTCTTTTGACTCTAGCAAACCCTAATTCCTTTTCAAGTGCTCAAGAGGGCATGCAGCCCCTCCAATCCTTTATATAGCCTTGGCTAACGGGTCTCCTCCCCGTTACGCCCGCTAAGTCCAACGGAGCCCGCTCCCGCTTGTGCAGCTTTGCGAATTTCCCGATTCGCCCTACGCACCTTCAAGGGAAGCTTCAGCGCTCCTTGTCTCGCCGCCTCGCAACCACCTCGAGTCCACGTCGTCTTGACACATCGACCGTTCGACCTCGGCGCCACTGCGCCTAGTCCGATCCACCGTGTCTCGCCACAACTCCACTCGGCGTCCTGCAGACCACACGGACAAGAAACACGAAACCGGGAACAAGTTCTTCACAACTTGACCTAGCGTTAGCTCAAACATGCAATATGCAACACATATGCATGAACACACTGGATATGACCTATCCCAAAACTCAAATCACCAAAATGGCGAACCTCACAATACAATCGGTACAACCGCCATGTTACCGGCGGATCAACCGCACTCGGTCGTCTGGCTCCAATACTGCGGTCGTTCGATTTCAATGAAGACCGAACTCGAAAAAACAACTTCTCTGGAATTCTTCAACGCCATTTACCAATCGGTACAACCGCCTGCGGTCGTACCGCCCATAACTACGCCGGTCGTTCGATTATCTGGCGACAACTGATTGACTTCACGCAGCAGCGTGAACCGGCGCAGCGACATGGTCCGACCACACAAACCAAACTCGTGACCTAAAACCTTTGTCAATTACTCATCACTTTCATGGAACACGACCACATGGTCTCTCAATCTCCCCTTGATGAGAATATTGACAAACTCGAAAAAAGCTTTTAAGAAGAGTTTGAGTTTGAAGAAACCAACATGGTCCAAGAAATGAAATGAAGCTAATGACCATGTCGACGGAAGAACACTAGAGCAACAACTGAAAGAGCAAATTGATCTCCAAAGCTCTAAACTGTTCCCAACAGACTTTTCTTCTCTATTCTCCCCTTTTGGCAATAAGCGATCAAGATGCAATAGAGAATATGACATGTTAATGGATGAAAATGGTGAAGTTTGTTTATTTAAGCATTTTGAGCCATGAGAATTATCCATAATGACCAACATGTAATACACCAAGCCATAACTTAATAAAAGGCTATCTAGATCATGACAAGATATGTATAAGCTAGCTAGAACACATAGATGACAATCTGAAAATGAGGTACATTATGTGAGCAAGTCAAGTCATCAATGAGCAAAGTCTCGCTAGAGATATCCAAGGATGATCAGAGCCATGTCAATAAGCTAAGCGGAACTAAGAAGCTTAAATTGAGACCAAATAGAGTGCTATGCTCAAGATTGAAACATTGGTTAAAGTACATGATACTTTTGTGGCTTTAAGCACATGAAACATATTTTCTTTTGAAATTCATGGTGGTTTCCAACCAGATTTTTGTTTTATCATGTGCTAGGTCTCAAGCCTTATGCGACTACTCCAAGCGAGAAGCTTAAGAAGATAGTCTAGGTCACCCAAAACTCCCCCTAAGTTCATGCCAAGTGCAATGGCAAGCCGTCTCATAGGAGAGAATTGGTGAGATCAGTTTTTTCGCACAAAAGAGATCTTTTGCCTTTTAACAAGTTGTACTAACTCATGCATCATCAAGAGACTAAAATAGCTCTTTCTAAGGCTCAATATAGATTCATCACTCTACCCAGCCTATTTGACATGGCATGAATCATAAAAGGATAGCTCAAGAAAGACTAATCTCGAGTGCTAACATGACAAGTTTTAGTTTAAGTTGAGCAATTTTAATTAACTTATCATGGCAAAAGCTAGGCTACACATATGAAGTCATGATAAATCTAGCAAATAAGCACAAGTCATGGCAAGGTGTAAAGCATTGTAAACATGTCATAGCGGGATAATAATCAAGGCTCAATGTAGTTATATTACAATGCGAGAATGCTAGAAATCACGAAGATCCGGCTCCCCTCAACATTAGATGCAACTTTTAGTTCAAGTTGAGTTAACTCAATATTAAGCTCGAAGCTCCCAAATGAACTCCCTTGAACCAAAACAATAAATCGAGAAGTCGGCAAAGAAAACATAAAGCAGTGATCCTTAAAGCATAGATAAGATATAGAGAATACTATGGCTCAGATGACTCTCATCTACCCCATATGACTCTAGGACTATCAAGCGCCCACTTAACACACCTAGGAGCAAACCGTGCCTGTCTGCAGGGTGGCCCAACCCTCGCTAGAACCTACAAGAAGTGAGTGAGCTCAACCTAGTGAGATAAGTAGCGACTAATAAGAAGCATCCTAGAATCACAAGATAAGAGCAAAATCTAAACAACTAGACAAAAGAAGCACTCTAATCTATGCTAGGAGGACTAATCCCAAATGCACCCAAAATGCAATGCAACAACAAGGAGCAAGAGCATAAATAATATAGTAGAGCAAGAAAACCCAAAGCTCCCCTCACTCAGTCTATAAGGACAAACCACCCCAAGCTCTCCCAGAGTGAAAACCTCAAACTATCCAATGGCTTGGTGAAAATGTCGATGGCTGGTGGTCACTCTCCTGGCTGGAGCACTATATCGCCCTTCTCTACATGGTCTCTAAGGAAGTGGAAGCGAATATCGATGTGCTTGGTCCGAATCTTGCTTTGGGTTCTTGGCAATGTTAATCGCAGAAGTGTTATCACAAAAGAGTGGAACACTGTCGATAACTAACCCAAAGTCCCGCAGGGTCGAAGCCATCCAGAGCACTTGACTACAGCAACTGGCTGCAGCAACGTACTCGGCCTCTGCGGTGGATCAGCAACACTGCATCGCTTCCTTGAAGACCAGAAACAAGAGAAGTGCCAAGAAATTGGCGGTGCGAAGTGCTCTTCCTATCTATCCTCTGACCCGGTAAGTCGCATCCGAAAAGGCTCTCAAGGAAAGACGGGATGAGGAAGAGTACCAGATACCATAGTCAATGGTAGCTCGAAGGTACGGAAGATCGCTTCACCGCTTTGGCGGTGAGATCTGTGAGGAGAAGCTCGAATCGGCGCACAAACACACGAGAAAAATGTATGTCCGGTCTCGAGGCGTTGAGGTACAAGAGGAGCCAATCATCTTTGCGAAACTCCTTTTGATCAAGCGGCTCGCCATCCTCATCTGGATCAAGATAAATTTGTAGAAGCCATGGGAGTCGACACGGGCTTACCATCACTCATGTCGAAGCGTCTCGGAGATCACGAGTGTACTTTCCTCGATGAAGAAAAGTACCCTCCCGAGTGCGCTTGATTTGGAAGCCAAGAAAGAATGTCAACTCACCCATCATGCTCATCTCAAACTCGGTGCTCATGACATCAAGAACTGGGAAACCAGTATGGGAAGAGCCGCCAAAGATAATGTCATCGACATAGATCTGAGACGAGCGAAGGTCGATGCCATGCCGGCGGATGAACAAGGTCTTGTCAACTTTACCCATCTCAAAACCATGACTTATCAAGTAGGACTTAAGCCTCTCATACCAAGCTCAGGGAGCTGCTTAAGTCCATCTGTTGCTTTTGAAAGCTTGAAGACATGGTTAGGGTATTTGGGGTTCTCGAAACACGGAGGTCATCGGACGTAGACTTCCTCCTCAATAAGGCCATTGAGGAAGGCACTCTTCACGTCCATCTGGTAAAGCTTGAAACCCTTAGAAGCTGCAAAGGCAAGCGAGATTCTAATGGCTTCAAGTCGAGCTCTGAGGGCAAAGGTCTCCTCAAAGTCTAGACCCTCAACACAGGAAAACCCCGAGCTACCAATCTTGCCTTGTTTGGGATGACTACCCCATCCTCACTCTGCTTGTTCTTGAACACCCACTTGGTTCCAATGATATTGTGGCCTCGTGGGGGCTCAACAAGCGACAGACCTTGTTCCTCTCGAAATTTTCTAGCTCCTCATGCATGGCATTGACCCATGACTCATCGGATAAAGCATGAGAAACATCTTTGGGCTCAAAAGAGGCAATGAAGGCGAGAATGGAGACAGAATTGAGATAAGCGATTTTGAGCGGGTAACACGCTCGAAAAGATCTCAATGATCTGCTCTGAAGGATGAACTTTCGGATGTGTCTAGGAGGTCTGGGAGAGATGAAGAAGTGGCCTCTACCTCATGAGTGACGAGGTAGGAGCAGAGCCACTAGCTCGGAGGAAGCGAAGGCAGGTGATCACCTCGAGGTGCGGTGGAAGACTAAGCACCTCAAGGAGTGGATGAGGGATGGATCGGGTGACAACCGTCATCTCCATCGTCCTCATCATCCACAAAGATGGTCTCGGACTGCTCTAAAGAACCTGAGATATCTGGCCTAGTCCCCGGACTGGCCTCGTCGAAGGTCACCTCGCAGGTCTCTACCATTTTGCTAGACTCGCAGTTCCAGACCCTATAAGCCCGAAGAAGTCGAGTAGCCTAGAAAGATACCGTCACGAGGCGTGACTCGAACTTGTCTAGGTTCCCGGACTTCAAGATAAAGCACTTGCAACCAAACACACGAAAATGAGAGACGCTGGCTTTCGCGTATCTCGACTCATAAGTCTTGCGTGCAAGAGTGCAGAAGAAAACTCGATTCAAACATGGCACGCGATCGCAATGGCCTCACCCAAAACTTCCTCGGTGTAGAGTACTCATCAAGCATCGTCACGCCATCTCGACCAAGGTGCGGTTCTTCCTCTCCTAGCGCCATTTCTTTGAGGGGCGTATGGAGAAGAGAAGCGGTGCTCTACACTGTCTCACCACGAAACTCTCAAAGTAGGAATTCTTGAACTCCGTGCCATTGTCATCATGGATCGCTCGTAAGGCACCCGGGAGCTCAGCAGACAGACCTACTAAAAGACCTCGGAAAAGTGTAAATGTCTCATCCTTGAGGCTAAGAAAAACACCCAAGAGTACCTCGAGAAGTCATCGACCACAACAAGAACATACCACTTCCCTCCTGTTGATCACTTTCAGCCGGTCCAAGCTGTGTCCATGTGGAGCAATGTCGGTCATCGGTCATAATGCTCTGTGGGAGGATGAGAAGCGGCAACCATCTTGCCGCGTCTTAGGCATGGAGTGCAAACAAGATCTTTGACCATCTTGAGTTTGGCGGACCACGAATGAGATCATGGTCGCTAACTTTCGGGTCAAATGGTCAAATCAATATGACCAAGTCTCCTATGCGAGAAAGAGAGATCGCGGGACTCGAAGCAACCAAACACGGAGAGGATCACGGAAGAATCGGAGAAATCAGCACGAAAGATCCTCCCATAACGAGAAATCCATAAACCGGACTACACCCAAGAATCAAGAATTTTGCAATTGTTTTTCTTAAAGCTCACCTCGAAACCGTCATCGATGGTGAGAAACGAAAGCAAATTGTCTTGCAGCTTACTAACCAAGGCAACATCCTTAAGAATAAAAGAAGCATTAATCGCGACAAGACCTTTGGCGATGACGCGTCGCACGAAGCGTCTCGAAGGTGATCATCTCATCACCGGAGCGCGGCTAGGAGGAGAACCAGCGGAGTCTCCTATCATATGACGAGAACAACCGGAGTCTACAAGCCAAACCTTCTCCTTCCCTACCCGGCGAACTGAGTCAAGCAGAGTAAAGTCTCGATCTTGGGATAAATCAACAATGATTTTGGCACCCAATCTTGAATAACACGTCGGCGCGATGAAGTAGTCAAGCCCGATGACCTCTATCTACCCTCGCTCTCTGTCACTCAAAGCGTAAAGTCTAAGAGTAGACCGAAGGCATTCTTTGGGTCCGATCGCTCTGAAGGAGCGAGTCGAGCACACGCAACATCTTGAACACGCCATGGTAGCTATCTCGATGGGGAAAACGAGATCTACCCTCGGGGACGGCGGAAGTCACGATGAAAGCGACATGAGGGCGAAAACCGTAAAACTTCGGAAAAACCAAGTCCTCGATCTTTGCACAAACCCATCGAAGAAACAAGCCTAGACCTCGTGTTGGTCTTAGGTGCACTCAAGGTCCAGGGCCGACCACGAATGCGCCTAAGAGACTCAACATGGTCTCTACGCGATCTTGGCGCTACCAAGCATCGATCGATGTGTGTCCATCCTTGACGGCAGAAGGTGCGGTGATACTTCACCTTCGAGAGGTAGAAGCGAAGATGTGAAATCACCTTCTTGTCGAAATCCCACTGGACATAGCCCGCTGACTTGAAATGGACTTTCTCGGTCACAGGCTCGATCTCGATCACACACAGTGCTATGGAGTGCGAGCACGGCGGTGGATGCTTCCTCATGTCCTCAAAGAAGTCATATCCTAGACCACGATTAAATCTGCAGATCTTAGATTGGTCTAGAATAAGATTGAGCTTCTTCTTGCCTCCTACAAATCTCTCGAGAGTGTTCATAAAGTCTTGACACTCCCGAAGAGAGAGGTGCAAGAAGAGCAGGGGAAGAAGAGACATCGAAGGTAAGGAGCAAAAGAAGAACCAAAGAGAGGGAAGAATGGCTTGTGCACGCACACCGACTCAAGGGACAGATCCTCTTGCTAGCCGCTTGGTTCACGTTGCTAAGCGTCTCATCCTTACCACAGGGCTTCTCCCCTTCTCCACAATCATATTGCAAGCACAATGTGACTTCTCTAGAAGGTCCTTAGTTAGCTTCACACATTTCTCATCCAAAGCAATCAAGTCGATTTTAGTTTGTTACACTTAATGCATGGTGAGCTAACGGGGTCCTTAGAAGCAAACCGAGCCATCTTCCTTTCATGATCAATCATATCTTGAAGCTGTTTGGAAACGACCTCAAGTTCAAGATTAACTTAGGGCAGTTTAAGCATGAAACAATCGGCTCAAGTAAAGAAGCTTGTAGTTCAAGAATTTTATGATCTGCCTGTTTTAAGTTCATCTTCAAGTTATTGCAATTTTCACAAGACTCGAGGCGAGATCAAGAAGCATGGCATAAGATCCTATAGCGACAATGTCCTTACCCTCACACGAGGTGGGAGAAATAGTCTCATCGGTAATAAGTAGGGTATGACCATCCTACTCAACTCTAACTCGACAAGCGGACTAACATTCTCCACCTTAACACTATCAAGTTTGGAGGACACACTATCATGTGAGGTCCTTAACTTCTCCATATCAACCAAAGAAGCGAGCATGTATCACAATCATCACTAGAAGGAGCGGATGTAAGAGCAATAATCTCTAGTGACACTATCTATTTCCTTCTCTAACTCAACACACCTAGCCTTAGCTTTAGCATGAAAACCTCCTAGCTTAAGAAAAGCATGATTGAGCTGTTCAGAGGTGGGATCTACCTCGTCCGTGTCGGAGTCTGTTCATTGTCACGCCGAGTTCGCCCTCGAGGGCCATGAAGCACATGGGAGAAGTCGTCGCCGCCATCCTTGGGCTCTTGGTCACCCGTCCGTCATCGTCGCTCCATCCCTCCACCTCGCCGAGGTCGAGGTCGTCGAGCGGTGAGGACGCTGTGGAAAAGCTTCTTAGCTTTGCCGGTTGCGGAACTTCTTCTTCTTTGGGCGTCTGAGCTGGAGGCTTCTTGTTGCAGTTCTTGTCGGTGTAGTCGTTCTTGCCCGAACCGCCGTAGTCGTTCTTGCCCTTCTCCGGCTTAGGGCGGTTGCTCGGATGTGGTTGGGGCCACCACACTCGAAGCAAATCACGGGTCCTCCTCTCTTCTGTCCCTCCTCCTTTGTAAGCGTGGGAGAATCTACGAGCAAGAAGGGCAAGCTGCTCATCCATAAGTTGCTCTAGCGATCATCGGTTATGTCACGAGAGCAGCGAAGGAGAAATTGCAAGAGGACTCGGAAGCTGAATCGGGATCGGTGACCAAGGCCATCGATCGTGACTTCGACCTCGAGACAACGTCAATCTCGTGAGTCTTGAGGCGTGAGTCTGGCGCATCAAGAGTCAAGGTCGAGAGGTCTGTCGTGTCTTTGATGGTGGTCACTTTCATCTCCCAAACACGCAGACGAGTCTGCCGAGCATCGGCGAGCATTGTCCGAGTCGGGTATGTGAGACCGACCGCTCGGAGGTTGCTCAAGATCTTGTGAAAACGCAAGCACTCATCTAGGGACTCACCAAAGAAGCATCTCAAATTTGTTGTATTCTCGTTTGAGGCCGGTCTGTCGAACCGTCTTGATCTGGGTGGTGCCCTCATGGTATCGTCGAGGTCACCCGGATATCGTAAGCGGACGACATGTGAGATATCTTGATCAAACTCACTCGACTCAAACCACGGATGATGATGTTCCTTGCCTTTGCATTCGCCTCAACATCAACCATGTTCCGGCATTGATGTTCTCATCGGCGAGAACAATGAATCGAACCTTGACCTTTCGCCAGATGGCATACCCACAGGCTCGGATGTATGTCTCCATTCGGCTCTTCGGAAGGGTGTCGATGCCATCAAAAACAGCGACTTGGTCGAGTACTTGTCCATCGCCACGGCTCTTGAGACGGTTAAGATCTATTGAAAAGAGCTAACCGGCTCTGATACCAATTGAAGGACCGGAAAGGCGACTAGAGGGGGGGTGAATAGGAGCACATAAACTTTTTCGCAAAGAATGGATTCAACTTGTAAATCACTCCAATAGCTATGAGAGCTATGAAGATCAAAGATTAAGCACAGAGGAAGTCTTATGTTGAATCCACTCCTCACCCCCACAAACAAAGAACAAAATCGGGAAGTTACAAGAAACTCGTGGAAATCGGAACAACCGCGAGTAAGCGGCGGTCGTTCCTTGATCTTGATACAACCGTAGTGTTACGGCCGGTCGTTCGATTGTCTGGAGCGAGTAAAATCAGCTCGGGTTTCAAAACGAAAATCGATCAAACTTTTGATCTCTGCGCCAAACTTGACCAAAATTGAACCACACCTTCCTGAAGATATTAGGAACCTATTCCAAGCAACGATTTCAGAGATCCATGCCAAGGTTCCTATCCTTTTGCATTTGAGCGAAGGTGGGTTCAAAAGCCGCAAAAATCAAAACTTGATCTAACGACTTGCTCGTGGGTGGATGATGATCTAGATGACCTTAGATAGGTTCCCACATGTCCCAGCAAGCAAGATCAAGAGGAAGAACCAAGCAAAAACTCCCGGATTGAAGAAAGCCCCAAAAATCACAAAAAAGGAGAACGAAGAGCGAGAGCACGAATAGAAGAAAACTTGATTTCCATTCATTGAATCAAGAGCGAAATACAAAGAGATACATCCCCATACGCATGGACATTAGAACAAGAGGAATGATTACAAGTTCATCAATCCATCCTCTCCCTCTCCCTAAGCCAAGAACTCACATTGGAGAGCTACGAAGGGGACAAGCGAGGAGCACCAAACGCCTCCACCACCAACACCCTCAACCACTAAAGCCTAAAGCAAAAAGCAGACACTAAAGACTCTTTTGACTCTAGCAAACCCTAATTCCTTTTCAAGTGCTCAAGAGGGCATGCAGCCCTCCAATCCTTTATATAGCCTTGGCTAACGGGTCTCCTCCCGTTCGCCCGCTAAGTCCAACGGAGCCGCTCCGCTTGTGCGACTTTGCGAATTTCCGATTCGCCCCTTCGCACCTTCCGGAAGCTTCACGCTCCTTGTCTCGCCGCCTCGCAACCACCTCGAGTCCACGTCGTCTTGACACATCGACCGTTCGACCTCGGCGCCACTGCGCCTAGTCCGTCCACCGTGTCTCACCACAACTCCACTCGGCGTCCTGCAGCCCACACGATACAAGAAACACGAAACCGGGAACAAGTTCTTCACAACTTGACCTAACGTTAGCTCAAACATGCAATATGCAACACATATGCATGAACACACTGGATATGACCTATCCCAAAACTCAAATCACCAAAATGGCGAACCTCACAATACAATCGGTACAACCGCCATGTTACCAATGGATCAACCGCACTCGGTCGTCTCGCTCCAATACTGCGGTCGTTCCGATTTCCAATGAAGACCGAACTCGAAAAACAACTTCTCTGGAATTCTTCAACGCCATTTACCAATCGGTACAACCGCCTCATGGTCGTATCGCCCATAACACGCCGGTCGTTCGATTATCCCGACAATTTCGATTGACTTCACAGCAACGCTGAACCGCAAGAACGACATGGTCTGACCACACAAACCAAACTCGACTGACCTAAAACCTTTGTCAATTACTCATCACTTTCATGGAGACACGACCACATGGTCTCTCAAAGACCCTCGCTGACTACCATGAGGGCTCTACCGCGATCAAGGAAGTGAGACAGAACCAGCTTAAGAAAGAATACTCCAAGATCGAACAAAGGCCTGGTGAATCTTTAGATGAGTTGCTAGGAAGGTTTACAAAGATCATTCATAACTTGCGTGCTGTTGATCTGGTTTTCACTGAGTCTGAAAATGCACGCCAGTTCTTGGGTGCTCTTGATGTAAGGATTTGGGGGATGAAGATCACTTCCATCAATGACAACACTGTCATGAGTGAGCTTACCATGGATAAGCTCTACTCAAGGTTGAAGTCGCATGAGATTGACTTCGTCTCGCGACTCCCCAAGACAGATGTGATGGCTCTAGTGGTTGACCCTTCCAAGGGTAGTGCTTCTAATTCTTTGGATTTTGACTCATCTGGTTTTTCTCTATCTGCGTTACATTCCTTGAGCGATGAGTATCTAGAGAAGCTACCTGAGGAAGATTTAGCTCTCCTTTCCACCAAATTTACCAAAGCCTACAACAAAGTGAAATTCAGGAAGAGAGGAGGACCCTTTACTTGCTTTGAGTGTGGTGAGCCAAACCACATTCGATCAAACTGCCCCAAGCTGAAGGGCAAGGAGGAGAAGAACTTTCGGAGGCGTCCTCAAGCTCGTGATGCAAAAGCTAAGAAGCCGAACTATCGCAAGTACGTCAGCCAAGTCCTTGCTGCTCTTGAGAGCATCAACATGAGTGATGTGGACTCGGAGACGGAGGACGATGATGATGATCCTCGTGGCAAGAAGAAGGCCGATGACTTCACCGGCATGTGCTTCATGGCTAGGGACAGCCACGACATCGACTCTTCCAACGACGACGATATCTTCAGCGATCCCGATGAGGTACGTCCCTCACTTGCTCAGATGAAACGTGCTTTAGTTCTTTCTGAACGAGGAACAGATAAGCAAGCTAGAATGCTTAAGAAACAGGACGTCATAATTGATAACTTGAGACTAGAAGTTGCTACACTTAAGTCAATTAGTCCTGAAGATGCTTGTAATGCTTGCTCTGGAATGTATGATGAATTAGTGGCTTTGAAACTTGCTCATTCCTCTGTTGTTAATCAACTAAAAGATGCTCATGATGAATTGGAATCTCTCAAGTCTGGTTCTACTTGCATGAATGCCATTCCTCTTGATATGACTGCTGTAGATGCTATTCCTTTACCCTGTTCAAACTGTGCTTTGCTTGAATTAAAACTGAATAGCGCTACAAACGATTTGCAAAAATTTGACTCTAGTCACACTTGCTCTCACTGTAAGGATAATAAGGTCAAAATGAAAGAGTTGACTGAAATGGTTCTTTACTCTAAAACTGCTTCTTGTGAAAACTGTGTTAAACTCTGGCCCTAAAAATGATGCCTTAAACAAGACTCTTGAGGAGAAAGCTAAAATTGAAAAATCCATGTCCATGACTGCTTCCAAGAAAATTGTTGATTTTAGTTCTTGTGATCCTTGCATTGAAATTGGGCAAAATGTAGATAAGTTACAAGAAGCATTTAGAGTTAAGTTCAAAGAGCATTTGGATAGGATTAGAGATAACTATTGTGTGTCTTGTGAAGCTTTGAAAGCCGAGGTAGCTCACTTCAAAGAAAAGTCTGATAGAGCTAGCAAGTCAGATAAGTGTGCTTCTTGTGTTGAACTAGCTAAACAAAATGATTATCTCAGAGGATCTCTTGAGAGATTTGTTGGTGGGAAGAAGAACCTCAACATGATTCTAGACAAATCTAAGGTGAGTGTGAAAAATAGTGGGCTAGGTTTTAATACCCTAGAGCATTCCAAGAATCATCCACCTAAGGTTGTTAGAGCTGTTGAGAGTGGCCTGTTTGAGGTAGAACCATCTAAGTCATCCAAGATAGTCTTTAAATCTGCTGGTTTTGCTCAAACCCTTTCTAGCAAGATAGGTGCTTCTGCTTCATCAGGTCAGACCCCTCAAAAGGTCAAGTACCATTGCACCTTCTGCAAGAAGAATGGTCACAGCATTGAGTTCTGCTTTCGTAGAGCAAAGATTGAGAGGAAGGAGAGGATGAGTAATTTGAGAACCATTAGAGGAGTTCGTTCACCTGCTGTAGTCTCTAGATCCAGGCAGCCTGTCTTTCCTACTAGACATGGGCCTAGGTTTGTAGATGACTCTTTTGACTCTTTTGGTAGCTCTAGGCAGCGATTTGGGTTAGGGTATCGTGAGGAAAAACCACGGGTAGCATCTAGACAGGGGGAGTACCGATCTTTTGGTAGATCGATTCGGAGAGGTCTAGGTGTTGATCATATGCATTCTCATGATTTTTCCACTAACCATTTTACTGCTGCTTTTACTGCTTTGCCCAAGCATCGTGTGACTCGATCTTTGGATTCCTGTGTCTCTTATCACTAACCCCAGTACTGAGGCACATATGTTTCCTGTTCGTCCCTTGTATGTCCGTCGTGCGAGGAAGGAGGACATGTGGCTCGTTGACTCTGGGTGTTCTCGACACATGACTGGAGATTCTAGATGGTTCTCCTCCCTCACACGTGCATCCGGCAATGAATTGATCACTTTTGGGGATGCTTCTACCGGAACCGTGACAGCCAAGGGCACAGTGCGCGTCAACAACAACTTCATGCTTAAGGACGTCGCTTTGGTAAGTAAACTGAGGTACAATCTTCTATCTGTTTCTCAGTTGCTTGATGAGGGTCTAGAAGTTAGATTCAAGAAAGATCTTTGTGTAGTTCTAGATTCCTCAGGTGAGCTTGTCTTTAAGATCTCTAGGTTTGAGAAGATTTTCTGTGCTAATTTCAGTGTTTCTTCTGCTTCTAGTCCTAGATGCCTTGTTGCTTCTGACTCCCATGATTTAGTCTTGTGGCATCGTAGGCTTGGTCACATAGGCTTCGATCACTTGACCAGATCGATGTAAGGACTTGATTAGAGGTCCGCTAAGCTCAAACTGTTAGAGACCTTGTGTGCTCACCACAGAGACATGGTAAGATGGTTTCTGCTTCTCATCCACCTCTTACTTTAGTTATGACCGATGGACCTGGACAATTGCTGCACTTAGATACTGTTGGCCCTTCTAGAGTTCAGTCTGTAGGGGGTAAGTGGTATGTGCTTGTCATTGTGGATGACTATTCTAGGTATTCATGGGTTTTCTTTCTGGGGTCTAAGGATGAGACTTTTGGGTTCTTTAGAGAGTTGGTTCTTCGTCTTGCTGTTGATCTCCCTGGAGCCTTGAGAGTCATTAGAAGTGATAATGGAACTGAATTCAAGAATGCGTCCTTTGATTCTTTCTGCTCTGAGAGGGGATTAGAGCACCAGTTCTCGTCTCCTAGAGTCCCTCAGCAGAATGGTGTTGTCGAGAGGAAAAACAGGACGCTTGTGGAGATGGCCAGAACCATGCTAGATGAGCATTCCACTCCTAGGAGATTTTGGGCTGAGGCGATTTCTTCTGCTTGTTATATCTCTAACAGGGTGTTCTTGAGATCTGTTATTGGTAAAACTTCATATGAGCTTAGATTTGGTCGTAAGCCTAAGGTTTCTCACTTTAAGATATTTGGTTGCAAATGCTTTATTCTTAAATCTGGCAACCTTGATAAATTTGAATCTAGATGTTCTGATGGCATTTTTCTTGGTTATCCTGCTCATTCTCGTGGCTATCGTGCTCTTAATCTTGATACTAACAAAATTGTTGAGACTTGCGAAGTCACCTTTGATGAGGCTAGTCCTGGTACTAGACCCGATCTTTGCAGTACAGAGTTCTGAATATCTGAGACAAGATCTTCGTCGATGATGACTCTGAGGATGAGGACCCAATCCAGCCTCCAGTCATTTCTGAGATAGTCGGAGAGCCTGCGTCTACTACACCAGCTTCAGATGAGCAGCCTCTTCCTACCTTCACCGACGATCAGAGTGGCTCTGTTCCTGCCTCCACAGCCCGTGAGGCAGAGGCCACTTCGGCACCAGGAGCACCTCTTCGCATTCAAAGAACAAAGATCCACCGAAAGCAGATCATTGGGGATCTCCATGAGCGAGTTACTCGCTCCAGGTTCATTTCTCCTGATTCCCATGCACACTCTGCTTTTGTTGCCTCTTTTGAACCCCGAGATGTCTTCCATGCTCTTTCTGATGCTTCTTGGGTCAATGCCATGCATGAGGAACTTGAAAACTTTGATAGAAACAAAGTCTGGTTTTTAGTTGAACCTCCACCTAATCAACATGTAATTGGAACAAAATGGATTTTCAAAAATAAGCAAAGTGAAGATGGGTTGGTAGTTAAGTAACAAGGCTAGACTAGTGGCTCAAGGTTATTCTCGGTAGAGGGCTTAGACTTTGAGGAGACATTTGCTCTGTAGCTAGATTAGAGGCCATTCGCATTATGCTTGCATTTGCGGCATCCACCGGATTTAAGCCGTTTCAGATGGATGTCAAAAGTGCGTTCCTTAATGGCTTCATAGAAGAAGAGGTCTTTGTCAAGCAACCACCGGTTTTGAAAGTCGTAAATTCCCAAACCATGTTTTAAACTCTCCAAAGCCTTGTATGGATCAAGCAAGCTCCCGAGCTTGGTATGATAGGCTTAAGAGTTTTCTGCTTGAAAATGACTTTAAAATGGGTTTGGTAGATAAAACTTTGTTCACTCTCAGGCATGGCAGTGATTTCTTGATGGTTCAGATTTATGTGGATGATATCATTTTCGGTGGTTCCTCTCATGCTTTGGTGTCTAGATTTTCAGATTCTATGAGCAGGGAGTTCGAGATGAGTATGATGGGAGAATTGACCTTCTTCCTTGGTCTTCAAGTCAAGCAACTCAAAGAAGGTACCTTCATTCATCAAAGTAAGTACACAAAGGACCTTCTTCGACGCTCGACATGGGAAGCGATGAGGCCAATGTCTACTCCCATTGCCACATCCACCGTCTTTGGACCCAGATGAGGATGGAGAACCAGCGGACGTATGAGTACCGCAGATGATTGGCTCCTCCTCTATCTCACGGCGTCGAGGCCGACATACAGATTTCTTTGTGTCTGCATGCGCCGATTCGAGCTTCCTCGAGCCTCTCATCGTCAAGCAGTACGTCGCATATTCAGGTACCTCCAGGACACTCTTGACTTTGGACTTTGGTATTCTTCATCTTCTGCTCTCTCCATTCGCGCTTTTTCTGATGCTGATTTTGCGGGGTGTAGAGTGGATAGGAAGAGTACCTCAGGCACTTGTCATTTCTTAGGCACATCTCTTATCTCGTGGTCTTCTAGGAAGCAATCTTCTGTTGCACAGTCCACTGCCGAGGCTGAGTATGTTGCTGCTGCGAGTAGTTGTTCTCAGGTTCTCTGGATCTTATCTACTCTGCGGGATTATGGGTTGTCGTTGGATAGTGTTCCTCTTTTCTGCGATAACACTAGTGCCATAAACATTGCCAAAAACCCTGTGCAACACTCTAGGACTAAACACATCGATATCAGATATCACTTCCTTAGAGATCATGTTGAGAAGGGTGATGTTGTGCTTCACTTTGTCGAGTCTGAACAGCAGCTTGCCGATATTTTTACTAAGGCTCTTGATTCTTCTCGATTTGCTTTCCTGCGGGGAGAGTTGGGAGTTATTAGTCCTTTTGGCCTGTTCTGAGGGGGAGTTGACTCTTTTGCATTCATTGTATTATATTGCATTCATATAACAAAATCCAAAAAGATGCATTGTAATATAAGGATTCTGCTTATCTTTTATTTGATGAAGCTTTGCCTATTACCCTTTTGAGCGTTAGTATTCCAATTCTTGCTCAATGACATGTCTAGTTCTGTGACTTGCTAGAATTATCATGTTTTCATATATATAGCTAAGTCTTTGATGAGTGAGCTAGAACATTAAATCAACTTGAATGAAAAACTGCAATTTGTGGATATGCTAGCTAGTTGCGCAATTAGTGCTCCTTTTGTGACACTGGCCCTGTCAAAATTGCTTCTGTTAGCTCTTTAATCTAGTTTTGATCATTACTTGAGCTTACAGTTCTGGTAAGAACACTTAATTGCTCTTATGTTAAAAGGAAAAATCGAATTGCAAGATTGTCCTTGCTAAAATTGTGCCAAACTACTCTCACGAGACTGCGTGTCCTAGACATGAACTTGGAGATAGTTTGATGATCCAGACGATCTCATGGGGACTGCTTGTCAAATCTGACATGAACCTCAAGATTTGTCGCCCTGGTAGAAGCTTAGGAAGAGTTTGTGGATGGCTCCTAGTCCAGGATCTTCTTCACTAAGATATACCTTTATTCAACTTCTGGTCGAAGCTTAGGATGAGTTTGTGGATGGCTCCTAGTCCAGGATCTTGTCACTAAGTTAGACCATTAGTCAACTTCAAATATTCATCGCAAATGAAAAATGTTGAAAAATGGGCGTTTGAAAAAATTGAGCAAATTGATTCAAGTCAGGACTTGTGTGTCTCTTAAAAGTGGTCTTTATTAGCTTTTTGATCTACAAATGACATTTTGACATGGCCATTATCATTTTAGGATCACTGTTGATGAACTTGCTTAAATTGACACATTGCTTAAATTGTTAAAATTAACTGCTTTATATTGAGCCCTCATGCTTAGCTTTGCTATATATGTCTACACATGATCTTGCTAGCGCTGTTAGGCTTGACGTGTTGCTTGTGGCAGATTAGAAATGCTATCTTGTTCGTTTGGGTAATTACCAAAGCTTCATATGCTCAAACTTGACCAAAATGAAAAATTGAGAACACTCCATTGCATTTCATGCATACTCTCTCTTATGCTTCTTTCTTCAGTTTTGCACTTGGTATCTCTGGAAGAGAGGAAGAATTGATTCCTTGATGAATCCATTGTCAAAGGGGGAGAAGAAATAGCAAAAATGTCAAAAAGAGCCTCTTGGTTTCAGGGGGAGAAGAAAATGGAAATGAGGATTATTGTGAGGGGGAGTTTTCTTACGAATTGTCAGTTTTTGGTTTTAATTGCCAAATCTGAATTTGATTGCAATCTTTGGATCCTCACAATGATCAAAGGTCAAATAGAACATTTGTTCTTTCATATGGACCTTAAGTGAGATTTTGCAATTTTATGGAAATCAAAGCTGTTATGCTTCCTTTTGCCTTATCTCACTTGCTGATGCTATTCTGGAGCCAGCTTGGACATTTCCATTGCTTTATCTTGCATTTGGACCAAGTTGTGCCTTTAAGCGAAAACGTCGGGTATTTACTATTTCAAATCTCAAACCTTGCATTTTTGGAAATTTGCCAATGTGTTCATCAAGGGGGAGATTGTGGATATCATGGGGATATGTGCATGGTCTTAGGATGATGATACAATTGGCAATGGCTTTTTCGGTTTGTCGATTCAAACGTTTTCGTCAAAGTTACTGACTCTGTCAGGTCTCAGGCGGTCAGACCGGTTTCTGTGTGGCGGTCAGACCGACTGTGTGGCGGTCAGACCGGCCGTGACTTAAGTGGAAATCTGGTTCACCCTGTGGCGGCCGACCGCCGAACGGCAATGATCGACCGGTTTTGTGCGTAATGATGATATTAGTTGAATTGATTTTGGGTTTGGTTATTTCCATTGTTGCTATTGCATATGTGTTGCATATTGCATGGTTTGAGCTAACGTGGGTCAAGTTGTGAAGAACTTGTTCCCGGATTCGATTTGCTTGTCTATTGGTGTGCAGGTAGCTTGAAGGTCAACGACGGTCAACGGCGAGGAGGATCGGGACTAAGCTTGGAGAGCTGAGGTCCAGAACGATCATGGATGCCGGGTGAGGTCAATGGATTCAAGCGTGGTGCAGAATGGACAAGGTGGACCGAACGGGCAGTTCGGTGCGACTGGTTGATCAAACGATGCGGGGGTCGGTGCAAGTGCCAAGGTGGTCTGGTGGGAACCGGATGGGAGAGACTTGCCGACACGATGAGAACCGTTGGATCAACCTACACGTGGCGAAGCATGGGATGTGTTTCGCGCAGTTTGGACTCGGTCTTCGAGAAGGATCGAGAAGGGGTATTTTGGTAATTGTACCAAATATCGCCTTGGTGACCTAATGCCAACCCGCGGCGCAAGACGGTGCGTCAAGATGTGGATTAGGTCAAGAGAAGTGAAATCGACGCTTTAAAATATGTGCGATTGTGTCCCGTTTGTTTGGGCCTTAACGGGAGCCCATTAGGTTAAACTCTCTAGAAGCTAAGCCTTCCTATAAATAGGGGGTGGCTGCTGTAAATGTTCCCCAAGGACTTCATTGAGAAAACCCTAGCTTTGTGTTAGGGCATTAGAGAAAGAGGAGAGGCTTAGGGCTTGATAGAGAGGAGTTGTTTTGTGTGCTCATGAATTGAGCTTTGCCCTCCATGGATGGAGTGGTTGTGTACCCTCTCAACCTCAGATCAATATATGGATGATTCTCAAGTTTGAGTCTCTTTTACGTTTTTGCTCCATATTTGTGATCTTTGGTCGTTTCTTGATCCGTTGGTTTTTGATTGTTCTTGTGCCTTCTTCTACCTTGCTATGACTTGTGGGATCATATCTAAGATCACCTAGATCATCAATCTCCCACGAGCAAGGTCGGGATCAAGATTTTGTATTTTGCTCGGTTTTGAACCAATCTGTGTTCACTTGCAAAAAGATCGAAGCTTTGACGTGGATCTACTCGATCGTCACTTGGAGCAGTCCCAGATACCCTTGGGAAGGTGTGCTCCAAATTTGGTTGAGTTTGATCGGATACTTCAAAAGTTAGATCAATTTTCGTTTTGGTTTCAGATCTGAAACAGTGCCTCTGGACAGGCACCGGTCAGACCGCTTAGTCTCAGGCTTGGTCGATCGCCCGATGTTCCACCGGTCGATCGCCTTGATGCATGCGGTCAGACCGCCAAGATTCCACCGGTCGACATGACTTTGCCGCCGGTCTGACCGCCCTCATGGGTTGAGTCTTTTCAATTGTTTGTTTTGGGGATTTTGGTTCAGATTCAATTTAAGTCTTCCGCTATACTTTTCGGTTGATCTGAACAAGGTGAAAATTAGGCGAGATCCTATTCACCCCCCCCTCTAGGCGCCTTTCCGGTCCTACATGTTGCAAGCACTAATCGTAACAAAGTATTTCAGAAACTTCATCCTAACATAGATGCTCTCGATGTGCTTACATCATACCAAACCATACACAGTGTATGGTACAACACACACCGTTGGACAGGGAAGCAGCGAACCGTCCCGCGATGCGACTATATGGTAGCACACACCTCCATCCTATTCACATAGCCTAACCTACCACCTGAGCAATCCATGCCAAGAATTCGTATCTTACTATGCTAGGCCCATCCCATAACACGCATGTGGTCGTACGGAGGGGCTCAGTTCAATGGCGCACAAAGTTCAGTCCTTAAATGACCGAAGCAAGACTTCCATTGTTCTAATTAAGGCACACAGATTAATTTGTCACACAGATTCATATTCCCATATCACATAGCCACCATGTCACACAATTCTTTCCACTTGCCTCCGTCCAAACCTTTTACCACCCAGTTGATTTAAGTGCAACACATGCCACAAAGACACATAGTACACACAGATTTTCACAAATTACATAGTCACTTAGTCAAGTTAATCGTACTAACCAACCCACGTTGGTGCTACAATATTAACCAACTAAATATCAACTAGGGTGACAAAGGATCAAGGCAATACAATTATACAAGGAAGGCATAACAGATTGGATTTAATAACTAATCCCAAAAGTATTTAAATAATTACTTGAAATAGAATGCAATACTTTGAATTAAAAATAACATTTAGAAAACTAGGATTCAATCATCGTCAAAGCATGACATGCCTTGGAACAGGTCTAGAAATTGGTCTTGGTCTTGATGTGTTCCTTCTTCTTCAAATCTTCCCGAAGCGTCGAAGTCTACTCGCAAGCGAACAAACAAACTAAATAAATAACAGAGTCAAAACAACTCCAAAAAAATAAATAAAAATCTCCATTAAATAGATCTTGAATTTATAGGAATTTAGAAATTTGAATGGACTGATTTGGAGTTAGGATGCAAAAGTTATGAGCTTTGGAAGTTTGAATCTAAAGAAAACCCTAAAATCAGAATTACACGAATTTCCCGAATTATTTATTAAAAGAAAATTGGAATATTGCGCAATGCTGGCGTCAGCGAAGGAATTTTCGGAAAAGATAAATAAAAAGAAAATCCTGGCGTGTGGGGCCCACATCGCCGCTGACCACGGCTCACGCGGACCAAGTCCACCGAGCCTCTGAATCTGGTCGGGCCGAGGTGGCGCTCACGACGTGGCGCCGACGCTGGCGCCCACGTGGTCGACGTCGCGCGCGCCACGGAGGCTAGGGCGCGAGGTGGACGCCGACGTGGGCGGCGGCGTGACAAGGGCGCTTCGGATCCCAACCAAGACGGCGAACGGCGGCGTCTCACCGGCGGCGGGTGGTACAGGGAGGTAGAGGGTGCGAAGGGGATCATGGGGGTGAGCTCACGGGTGCTTGAGGACGACTGTGGCGACCGGCGGCGAGGTTGGAGCGGCGGAGAGGCTTCGGGCTCGACGGCGACGGTGCTAGGGCGGTGCTCCGGCGAAACGAAGGTGACCAGGAGGAAGCCCTCGCTCTTGCGATGCCGGAGGTGTAGGTGTCGAGTCTCTGGCGGCTCTGGTGGTGGCGGAATCGCTCGCTGGAGTTGCGGCGGCGAGATTGAATCTCCGAGCTCTAGTGGCGGCTAGGGAAGCGGCAGCGCAGGAGGCGGCTAGGGTTCAGTGAGGCGTCGGTGGCCTCCCTTAAATATGGCGGTCTTGGGAGAGTCCAGAGCGCGGACACCAAAAACGGCCACGTGGCGGCGCAACAACCTCCGCGACGTTTTCGGAGACGAAGAACAGTAACGGGGTGGGGCCCACTTGACAGTGGCTGAGGCTCGGGCGAGCGCGAGTGAGAAAAGGCACGGGTGAGGCGCGCGAGTGCGGGCGAAGATCTGTCCGTCCAACTCAGATCAGACGGCTCACAAACAATGTGACGATCGGACCGCTCCAATCGGCCATCAAAATCGGGCCGTCCATTTGCGATCCAATGGCTGCCATTGACCGAAGAAGGAAACACGCGGGAGGAGAGAGAGAGGCTGACAGGTGGGGTTCGCCTATCAGTGGAGCGGGCGCGCGCGCGTGGGCTGCACAATGTTGGGCCGGGATGGGAGAAAGAGTGGGTTTAGGCCCAAGGACTGTTAGGAGATTTTAAATAGCTTTTCCATTTTAGAAAATAGCAGAAATTCCAAATGGCAATAGAAATTAGCAAATGAACTTGGAAAAATTCTAGAAAAATCTAGAAAATATATCCAAGCACATAGAATCCAAATAAAATAGTTTTGACCATTGTTCATGTTGACTTTAGCCATATTAAATTGTTTTGCTACTCAAAGTCCAATATTAAGCTTTTAAATTAAATTTAAATAAATCCAAATGGTGAATTTTTTCACTACAACTATTTAAAGGATTTTTAAAACTCTAAAAATTGGGATGTTACAAACCTCCCCCCCTTAAAGGAATCTCGACCCGAGATTCAGGCTAGCTGGAGAAAAGGCTAGGGAACTCGGCTTTCAACTCTTCTTCACGTTCCCACGTGCCTTCACCTTCTGAGTGGTTGCTCCACTACACTTTGCAAAAACAAACTGTCTTGCTTCTGGTCTGACGCTCTGCGACATCCAAAATCTTGACTGGTTGTTCTTTGTAGGTGAGGTCTTCTTTCAGTTCAATTGACTCCAACGGGGCTTGTTCTTCTGGCACACGTAGACACTTCTTCAACTGAGAGACGTGAAAGACATCATGTACTCCTGCTAGCGACTGCGGCAGTTCCAATTGATAAGCCACTTCTCCACGACGATTCAAAATCTTGAACGGACCAACATATCGAGGGGCAAGCTTCCCTTTGGCATGAAACCTTTTCACACCTCTGAGGGGCGTAACTCGAAGATAAACAAAATCCTCTAGCTCGAAACTGAGATCACGACGACGATTATCAGCATAACTCTTCTGCCTCGACTGAGCTATCCTTAATCTCCCTCTGATCATGGACACTTGTTCTTCTACTTCTTGAATAATATCTGGGCCAAAGACCGAACGTTCAGGAATTTCTGACCAATTCAGCGGGGTTCTACAGGCACGACCATACAAAGCTTCAAACGGCGACATTTGTAGACTAGCTTGATAACTGTTGTTGTACGAGAATTCTGCATATGGTAAACTCTTATCCCAGCGGGTAGCATTAGCTAGAGCATAGGCTCTCAACATGTCCTCCAATATCTAGTTGACCCTTTTAGTTTGTCCATCCGTCTGGGGATGATATGCGGTACTGAAATTCAGATGAGTCCCTAAGGCTTCATGCAAACTCTGCCAAAAACGGGAGGTGAACTGAGATCCTCGATCTGACACTATCTTCTTGGGCACACCATGCAAACTCATAATCCTTCACATATACAACTCTGCCAGATGATCTCCTGAGTACGTGGTCTTGACTGGCACAAAATGGGCAACTTTAGTCAGTCGGTCCACTAATACCCAAATCGAATCATAACCCGATTGAGTCTTGGGTAATCCGGTAATGAAATCCATTCCTATTTCTTCCCACTTCCACTCTGGAATCTTCAAAGGTTTCAAAAGGCCCGCTGGTCTCTGATGTTCTGCCTTGACTTTCTGACACACGTCGCACAAGGCAACGAACTCTGTGACGTCTCGCTTCAGGTTTGGCCACCAAAACTTATTCTTAACATCCCGATACATCTTAGTACTACCATGGTGGATCAAATACTTTGAGTCATGAGCCTCCTTCAAAATTAGCTGTCTCAAACCATCAGCATCTGGCACGCAAATACGTTCATTGATCCACAGTATGTCCTGATCATCTACGGCGAAGTCTTTGAACTTCCCTTCTGCCATCTTCTTCTTGATGTCTGAAAACTCTGAATCTTTTGGTTGAGCCTCGCGAATCTGCTTCTCCAAAGTAGACTACACTTCCAAATTAGCCACTTAATCCTTCAGACACTACTTCTAGTTTCACACAAATTCCTCTTGAAGTTCTCGAACAAACCTCTTTTACTTCCATCGCATTGCAGTGGCTCTTGCGGCTCAAGGCATCTGCAACTACATTGGCTTTACCAGGATGGTAATGGATTCCAAGATTATAATCCTTTATTAATTCTAACCATCTTCTCTGCCTCATATTCAGATCTGACTGGGTGAAAATATATTTCAAACTTTTGTGATCTGTGTATATCTCGCAGCGATTACCAATGAGATAATAACGCCAAATCTTCAAAGCATGCACTACTACAGGTAATTCCAGATCATGGGTAGGGTAATTCTCTTCATGTGGCCTTAACTGCCTTGACGCATAAGCGACAACTCTTCCTTCTTGCATCAGGACACATCCTAATCCTTGACGCGAAGCATCACAATAGATATCAAAGTCCTTGCGAATATCAGGTAAAATCAGCACTGGGGCTGAAGTCTAATGCTTCTTCAATTCTTGAAAACTTTCTTCACAAGCTGGGGTCCAAGTGAACTTTTTCTCTTTCTTCAACAATTGCGTAAGAGGTTTAGCAATTGATGAGAATCCTTCAATGAAACGACGATAATATCCTGCTAATCCCAAGAAACTGCGAATCTGAGTGACAGTCTTGGGCTGCTCCCAATGTAATACTGCTTTAACTTTACCGGGGTCAACTGCTACTCCTACGACTGTCATCACATGACCAAGGAAATCAACTTCCTTTTTCCAAAAATCACACTTGCTAAACTTAGCATACAACTGATGCTCTCTGAGCTTCTCTAGGATTAATCTCAAATGCTCAGCATGCTCTTCTTCTGACTTGGAGTAAACCAGAATATCATCAATAAATACCACAAAAAACTTGTCCAAATATTCCATGAATACCTTATTCATCATGTTCATGAAATAGGCAGGGGCATTAGTCAGACCAAAGGACATAACTAAGAACTCATAATGTTCGTACCGCGTTGAGAAAGCGGTCTTAGGTACATCCTTGGGACAAATCTTCAACTGATGGTAACCTGATCGCAGGTCGATCTTCGAGAACACTCCGGCTCCTTTGATCTGATCAAACAGATCATCAATCCGGGGCAATGGGTACTTATTCTTGATAATGACTTCATTGAGAGATCGGTAGTCGATGCACATTCTCATGCTTCCATCCTTCTTTTTGACGAACAAGACTAGCGCTCCCCATGGCGACGAACTAGGTCTCACAAAGCCTTTCTCCAACAGTTCTTCTATCCGCTTCTTCATCTCTACTAGCTCATCACCGCATCCGATCGGTCTCTTGAGATTGGTGCTGTTCACGGCACTAGATCGATGACAAACTCGATGTCACGATCCATGGCATCCTGGTAACTCTTCCGAAACACACCTGGATACTCTCGGACAACGGGCACGTCTTCCAAAGCAACAGTCTTCAGGCTATTGACTAGCAGATGTCCATTATGCACTGAGGTAGCTAGAAACTCTATCTTGTTTCCTTTGGTATCCTCGATTATAACGGCTCTTCGGCCACAATCTAGCACGGCCTTGTGCTTGGTTAACCAATCCATGCCAAGAATGACATCTATGGTTTGGGTGTCTAGAAAGATTAGGTTAGCTAGAAACTCAACTCCAGCTATGAGTAACTTAGCTCCTAAACAACCCACTTTAGAACTTAGCTCTGCTCTAGGTGACTGGACTAGCAAAGTATGCTTAAGATGCATAACTTCCAATTTATTCTTAGTTGCAAAAACTCCAAAAACAAACGAATGCGAAGCTCCAGAATCAAACAGAACTGATGCAGGTACTAAATTTACTAGGAACTTACCCAGTACGACGTCTGGTGCTTCCTGGGCTCCTTCTAGAGTGATGTGGTTAACACGACCTCTGACAACTGATTGAGGCACTCCTCCTGGCAGGCTGGTTCCCTGAGAAGCTCCTTGGTTGTTCTGCGCTGGGGTCTTGGTAGGTGTTGCTCCAAGGTTGAAACGAACTAGAGTGATTGTTCCCTTCTGGGGGGCACTGATTGGCGAAGTGACCTGGTTGACGGCAATTGTAGCACACTCTTGGTTCATTCAGCCTGTTGTTCCCTGGGGTAGGGTTGACTGGTGTAGGGTTGCGAGAATTCTGAACAAAAGGACAAGGTGCTGAAGGCGGTGCAGGTGTCCTGAAGGAACTCTGCGGCTGGAAACGATTAAACTGCTGTGGCACTACCCTTGCCCTCTGCTGTTGTGGCTGGTGGCTTCCCTGCTGAGCCATCCTACGCTTGTGGTGGTCCTCCAGCTCTTTGCGTTTGTCCTCCATAACCAGCGCCTTGTTAATCAATTCCTGGAAATCTGGAAAGGTGTGGGCAAGCAGATTGACCTGTAGTCCAGTGTTCAATCCCTTTGTAACATCCCAAATATATAAACAGGTGTGTGTTTCAAATGTAAGAAAATGTGTAGAAATTAAAACTTTTTCTCACATCTTGAAACTCTTGAACTCACCTATAATTCTTGTCCAAGAGTTGTGGATTCCAAAAACACAAAGCTCTTGATGGCTAAAGTCCAACCCTTATTCAACTTGTCACAAATCTTGTGCCAACCCTTGGTAAATATTTTTCCTTGGTCCTACATATGTTGTGTGTCCCCTCTGAAAAATATCATAAGTTGTAAAACTTGTTTGATAATTTTTAGAGGTAAGACAAACCCTAGACCAGCCTTGATGAATTTCCTGAGGAAAATGTAGTGCACAAAAACATCTGGAAATTTTACGTAAGGTTAATCCTAAAGTCAGCAAGCTCCAGTTAAAATTTCATAAATTTTGGAGTTGTTTTGCTATCTCAATTAAATCCTCAAAGTCTCAGCTTTTAATTTTAAACTCAAATGGCTGGCACTGTTCCTTGGGCTTGAGCCACATTCCAAATGGGTTGAACCCAACCGCATCCCTAGCTCAGCCCAAACCTCCTTTCCCACGCGTGTGGTCGTAGCCGTTGGATTCAGATCCAGTGGCCACGACCTCCTCCACAACTAACTCGGCCCAGTCCTCCCACCTCGTGAGGTCTTGCGCCGTTGGATTAAAATCCATGGCCATGACCTCCTTTCTTTAGCAAGGGCTCCAGACCTCCCACCTCATCGAGGTCATAGCCGTTGGATCAGATCCAATAGCCCAGGACCTCCCCTTGTTATCTAGCGCAAAGTCCTCCCGCACAAGAATGTGTTGTCTTGCCGCTGATTAAAATCCACGGCCACGACCTCCCTTTTTCATCGTGCGCAACAGACCTCCCACCTGCGTGAGGTTGTAGCTGTTAGATGGAGATCTAACGCCCATGACCTCCCTTCTCATCTCGTAGCCGTTGGATTGACATCCAACTGCCACGACCTCCCATCGCGCAATGCGCAATGGCTATGACCTCCCCTCATTTGATCAGCGCCTTTGGATATAAATCCAACGGCCCTGACCTCCTTTGTGTCTTGCGCACCAGCTCAAGACCTCCCTCCATGTTGTGTGCCCTTGGATTGAAAACCAAAGGCCACGACCTCCTCGCATCATTGTGTGCCCTTGGATTGATATCCAGCGCCCACGACCTCCCATCGTTGTTGTGCGCTGTTGGATTAAGATCCAACCGCCACGACCTCCACATCCCCCTAGTTAGTATTGCGCGCATCGTTAAGTCCTCCCCTCGGTCCAGCGCCTTTGGATTTAGATCCAACGGCCAGGACCTCCTATCCCTTCAGCGCATGACCTCCCCTTATCATTTCGCAACCGTGCGATGAAAATCCTACGGTTGTGACCTCCCAGTTCCTTTGTGCCTCCACGCGATGTCGATCTAAACGTCAGGACCTCTCAGTCTAGATCCAATGGCTGTGACCTCCTCTTTTTCCTTCAGACATCACCGCTTCAAATCAGATCCGAGGGTCACGACCTCCCCTGGTTCTTATCCAACGGTGGAGGGTAGGTCCTGTTCTTCTCCTAGCTTGGGCGCGTGCGTGCATCATGGCAGTGAGGAGGTCAGTGGTAGGTCTTGTTCCAACGGCTCTGTGCCTGCGCGCATTTAATGCGTGTCAGTGCCTTTCCGCCCTAGGCCATGATCTAACCTACCCTCCCCGTCACCTCCATGCCCTGTCCAAGCCATGGACCGCGCCATGGGCTAAGCTCACCATGAGCTTAACCCTTGGCTCATGACCTCTATGTCCTGGGGTATAAGACCTCCTTGGTATCTCCACTTGGCTTCCATTACACACCATTGAGCTTTGCCTTGCCACTGTGCTTGGCTGAGCTCTTCCTCCACAGACCTCCCCCAAATCGCCATTGTTGAGCTTGGAGCTCCTCGGTGGAACAAGGGTCCTTGGGGCTTTTCCTCTCCATTTCCTTTCTTCATTTTGAGCCATTCCCCTCTGTGAAAAAAGCCCTAACTTTTTTTTGTTGGGACATTTGCGGAGGTGGCAAATTTGGAGCTTGGAGCTTTGGCCGTGGAGCACCCCCGCTTCTTCTCCAGCGCCGGTCCTCCTCTTCTCCAACCTAACCGGCACCTTCAGGACCTCCAGGTAATCTCCTGATAGTCCTTTAGAGCTGGGCACCTGCTTGTATGTTGTTGTGGAGCTTTAATTTTAAACTTTGCTCTTGGTCGTGGCTATCAAGCGCCGCATCTCTCGACTTCGTCGCCGTTCAGGCCACCTCACTGGAATGGTCCCGCGTCGTGCAACACTATTGCGCACTGCCGGTGCCCTTGGATGGCGCCATGAGGTTCTCATCGCCCGGCGACAAGCCTTGGGAGCCTCTCGGGATTTTGTCAGACGACAATGGCACTGTGCCGTTGTCGTTAAGACAAAGATCTCCCCTTTAATGGCTAATCATCTCCAATCATTATAGCTTTTAATGTGTCCTTAAGCACTGCGTGCGAGGTCTTGGGCCGTCTATCTCAAGATCTACGGTCAGGACCTCCTCGGGGTCATCTTAGCCATCTTGGACCTCCCCTCGGGGTCCTCTTTGCAAAAGATCACCCTTGGTCTTTTGTAAGGACAACCCCCAGGACCTCCCTCCTTGTAATCTCAACCGTTAGGACCTCCTCGTGTGAGATCTTAGCCGCTGAGGTCCTCCCTGTGTAGATCTCCTCCGCGTAGGACCTCCCTCGTAAGTTCTCACCATGTAGGACCTCCTCGAGGTCATCTCAGCCATCTTGGACCTCCCCGAGTTGATCTTAGCCGTTTAGGTCCTCCCTCGGACAATCTAGACCATTGAGGTCCTCCCTTGGAAAATCTAGACTGTCCAGGTCCTCCCTCGAGAGGTCTTGACCGTGTAGATCTTCCTTGGGGAGATCTTGACCGTTTAGATCTTCCTTTGGAAGATCTCAGCCGCTCAGGTCCTCCCTCGCTAGATCTGGACCATCCCGGTCCTCCCTTGATTGTCTTGGTCCGTTGGATGCAGCATCAACGGCCACGACCTCCTTCCCCGTTAGCGCGCGCGTTGCCGGGAGGACATGGACCGTTGGATCCAAGATCAACGGTCCATGTTCTCTGGACCTGCGCTAGTGCGTGTGCGCATTTTCATCGGGAGGTCTTGGGCCGTCCGATCCAGGATCAACGGCTCATGTCCTCCCGTGTCTTTTTGGTTTTTAGAAAATCCAAAGAGGACTTATTTGTGAACTGAAAAAGGTAATAACTTTGAAAATGCATAACTATTTCATTTTAAATCCAAATGAGGTGATTCCAATTTTTTTAGCTCTGGTTTGACCTGGGCTCTAATCTAAAATTGGTTATGAGCTCAGTTCGGCTCTAGAAAAATGAAATGATAAATAGGTTTCAAAATTAACTTTTAATATTGCTTTTAACTTGTAAAATGCATAAGTAAATCTCTGTAGATTATTTTTGAGTGAATCCAACTTTGTTGGCTTCCTCTGTTAGTGCACTAAATGTTAGAATAGGATTTAGGCATGTCACTATTTTCAAAAGCTTTGTGGGTGCATTTTAGTTGTGCTCATTATCATATCTTTGAAAAATCATAAAACATGCATAATAGCTCCAAATGAGGTGAACTCAATTGGGTTGTTCATCTTGTGAGGTGCTTGTTTTATAGTAAAAATTGCAGCAGCAACACCTTTCTAGAAAATTTTGCTAAACTATTTAATTATGTGAATAGTAGCAGTTTGTATTTTTAGAGGCTGAGCATATTTGTTTTGCTCATATCTTTTGCATTGGGAATCCAAATCAATTGGTTCTTGTTGATAAATTCTCTAAAAATCATCCTCTTGCTTCTGTAGAAATTTTAGAGCAATTGGAGCAAGTTTGCTGTGCTACATTCTTGGTTTTCGTCATTCTTATCGTTTCTTTTCGCCTTTTCGATTAGGTGTTGACGAGTGTGTTGATCGCGTGAGCGAACCTCTGCAGCAAACTGAGCATAACCAGCAAGGCAAGTAGTTTGATCATATCCCATTATTGTCCCATTACTTTAAAGTTTAATACATTGTTTCACCTGTATGTATGCATGCTACTTTGTGTTAAAATATCGATTAGTTGAGCCTATAGATGCATATCCTGTAGGTAAATGTTCATTCTCTACTACTAAGTCTAGGATTATCTTGCTGTGATTTAGAGTTCGATGGATGGACCCTTATCACTTAGTAGTTACGTTGATAATGCTTAGCAATGCTTAGATAACGGTAGAAATGGGCGGTTGTCGACATTATATCGACGACCTTGATCACACAAAAACTATTGTTCCATTATGTCCATCTTGTGCTTGTTACTTTGGAAATAAACAAAAATGAAAACAAAATTGTTATTGACTTGGGCACAATGGATGTTGGTGTGATTTGTTGGGTGTGAACGGAATGGTGCCTAAGTCCCCAAGGACCGAAGTTACTTGCGCCATTGATCCAAGCACTCTTATGTGCTAACCACACGAGGGGATATGGGACCTCTCTTGACTAAGTACTTTGGGAGGTGTTAGTTATGGGTCGTCACGATGAAACTATTTTTATAAGAGGAAGAGCTCCCTTGATTGCTTTTTGGGCCGTGTCTCCTACTCTTCTGGTGTGTGCGGCTCTTAACTAGCATCATTCATAGGAAATGTCTCATAGGACTTAGCCGTGCCGGCATACCAAAGGAAGTGTGCTAAATTGCTTGGCGAAAAGGCGGTCTGACGTGTGGGTACATTGGTACACCCCTGCAGGGTTAAAACTATTCGAATAGCCTCGTCCTAGGTTATGGACACGCTTGGTGATTTCCCACAAGAACTAGACTAAACACTTAATTAAAACTTGATGGGTGGTATGAATTGGGTAATTCATGCTATTGTTGTGGTGACTTGGGTGAGACACTTCCAGGTTGTTCTTGTTGTTATTATTATTATTGTATCGTTGTTACTTCAACAATTAAAAATGCTTTGTCAAATTGCTTTCAATCTTTTACATTATTGCAAATGAAAACTTGCTTTATGCTAAAATGAGTCCAAAGCCTCATCCACTTAAATAAAGCTTGCATGTAGCTATTTATAGTTCTGTTATACTACACGTCGATCTTGAGTAGTACATTTTGTACTCATTTGCTTTGCTTAATAACTTTGTTGCAGAGGAGGTAGAGCCCAAAGGGCTTTACTTTTGTGAGATGTGCTGCGGTTGGGAGTCTAGCTAGGCGGCTTGGTTGGTTGCCTTGTGGGCTAAAGGCAAACCTTGTGGCTCTCTTTTGTTTATCGCCATCTGATGGCTTTTGCTTCCACTGTGTTTATCTTTCTTAGTTGTATTTGGCCGGTCGGCCCCTTTTGTAATAACTCTATGTTATGTATGTCTTTTATTTAATCTAGTTCGTGCTTTGGTCCTATGTCTTGAATGGAATTGATGCATGATTTTGTAAAGGGGTGTGTATACTGCATTCTGGGAAGTATACATATCTCGAAGACACGGATTATTATGTTTGTGATGCTAGGGTCAATGGATGACTAAGTGTTACAAGCCTAATAAACCGGGGTCCTCACAAAGTTGGTATCAGAGCCATACTGACCATAGGAGCCCTAGCTTGGTCGTCCTTAGGATATTTTGAAAAACTTATCTTTAAAATGTCAAATGGTTTATGAAAGCTTAAGTAAAGTCTCTACTTTTACTCCTTACCTATCTTAGCTTTCTTATCTCACCTTATTCTAATTTGAGTTTAAAAGTTGTTTTTCCCTCTTCTTCCCTCAAAAGATAGTTGTTATCGATTAATTGGGTTTTGGGAATCAATGAGATTGGCAAATTGAAGTGTTGGCTGCCCTTTTACAAGCTTTTGAAGTTTCTGGAGTCGGTGATTTCGGTTAAGAGCTTGGATGCAAGATCAGGACAACAAGCATTAAATTTCCGGACAGCAATCTCAAGATTCTAATTAGGGTAGATAATGAGAGGATAATTCAACTAAAACTTATGGGAATGAAAGGGTAAGATGTGATACTAGTTAGCTAAGTATCTAACACTTATTTCGCTGGTTTAACCTTGCTTTTGAGTAGTATTAGAGCTAAAATAGCTTGCTGAAATTTTATCCTCTCAACCAATTACTCGTTCATTTAATACGGGTTATTTGCATAGAGAAGTTGAGCTTATTTCTTAAGATTCTTTGCTGTTTTTAGAGCCTTTTTGGAAAGCTTTTAAGGTTTGATTACTTGCTGTTTTAGCTTCGATTAGGGTGATATTCCATTCCCCTAGTCGTTAGCTTTTTCGCTTCTTTCGGCTTTGTTTTTTGGGTATTAGTTGCTAACCCAATTTCCTTGCAACAGGATGGCCGGTCGTACTCGTAGTGGCCAAGGCCAGTCAGTTGGTCCGGATGAGGAGCTTCCTCCTCCTCCGACCATGGCTGAGGTTCTTATGCAGATTGAGCGTAACCGTTTTGAGGACAGAAGAGTCCTAGAGGTTATTGCTCGCAACACCACCACTCTTTCCGGTGCCTCTGGATCAGGCGGAGGAAGTGGACATCAGCCGCGTGGGGGACTTGCAGAGTTCCTTCGCACTCCAAATACCACTTTCTCCAGTGTCCGAGGACCCATCGATGCTGAGACGATTGGCCGTCTAGTTGGCGGAAGCTCAACATCGCTCAGTGCCAGGAGCAGGAGAAGGAACTGTTTGCATCCCATCAGCTGGAGGGTGCAGCTCTTTCTTGGTGGGAGAACTTTCTCGCCATGCAGCCTGCTGGCCACACCGTCTCTTGGGAGGAGTTCCGTGTTGCCTTCTGGCAGTCTCACATCCCTGCCGGTGTGATGAAGCTGAAGAAGAAGGAGTTTCTTGCGCTCAAGCAAGGGCGCAACTCGGTCACGGAGTACTTGTACGAGTTCAACCACCTGGCTCGTTATGCTCCTGAGGAGGTGGCCACTGATGAGGCCAAACAGGAGAAGTTCATGGATGGCTTGTCTGAGGAGCTTCAGGACAAGCTCTCCATCGTTGACTTCCCCGACTTCCAGACCTTGGTCGACAAGGCCATCGTCTCCGAGCACAAGGGTATCGCGCCAGTGATTCCGCAAGCGCAAGTGGGAGACCCAGTCGTCGGCCAGCTATTCCTTCTCACTTCGCACTCTCGGGGTCCGTGCTCGAGCTTCAAGACTTCGAGGTTGCCAAGACCCCTCGTCTTCGCAGCCGTGCCCGACCACATGCACTGCGAGTCACTGGTGGCCCAAGAACCCACCGCCAGGTCACTTGTTTCTTCAATTGAACTCCAGAACGACTGAAAATAGCCAAATAAAATCCAATAAATTCAAATACATTCAAACAAACAAAAATACTTCGAATGAAAGTAAACATATCTAACAACAACTTGACCAGACAGAGTACTTCAGATGAAACTAAAACATACCCTTCTGGAGTTGATGCAGGAAATACTTCAGAAGAAGTATATCCAAATAAGTTGATGTATCCAACGGAGAGGGAGAGAATGTCCAAGGAACATTCTTAAAGGGTTACTTGGATGAGAGGATACCCAGTTAGATTTGACTCTCAGATCTGCTTTCGGACCACAAAGGTTCTGTTGCAATTGGGCACATATGTGTAAAGGCATATTTATTCCTAAAATCCCAAAGCATGTAGATTCTTAGACCAGAAGTATTAGACCAGGGTGATCAAAGTCTTAGACTAGTATGGTCAAAATAATCTGGTCGAAGCCATAAACTAGTGTGGTCGAAGGCCTAGACCAGTATGGTTGAAGTAATCTAGTCAAAGCCATAGACCAGTGTGGTCGAAGGCATAGACCAGTATGGTCGAAGTAATCTGGTCAAAGCCATAGACTAGTGTGGTCGAAGGTATAGACCAGTAGGGTCGAAATAATCTAGTCGAAGCCATAGACCAATGTAGTCGAAGCCATAGACCAGTGTAGTCAAAGTAACTGTCAAGACAAAGACCAAGTGGTCAAAGGAATAGACCAAGATGGTCGACGAATCGTCGGGCCATAGACCAGTGTGGCCGAAGGCATAGACCAGTATGGTCAAAGTAATTTGGTCGAAGCCATAGACCATTATGGTCGAAGGCATAGACCAGTGTGGTTGAACTAATCTGGTCGGAACTCAGTGGTCGAAACTGAGTGGTCGAAACTCAATGGTCGAAACTGAGTGGTCGGAAGTGTGGTCGAAACTCAGTAGTCGAAACTAAGTGGTCGAAACTCAGCGGTCGAAACTGTGATCGAAACTCAGTAGTCGAAACTAAGTGGTCGAAACTCAGTAGTCGAAACTGAGTGGTCGAAAGTGTGGTCGAAACTCAGTAGTCGAAACTAAGTGGTCGTAACTCAGTGGTCGAAACTGAGTTGTTGAAAGTGTGGTCAAAACTCAGTAGTCTAAACTAATTGGTTGAAGCTGAGTGGTCGAAACTGAGTGGTCGAAAGTGTGGTTGAAACTCAGTAGTCGAAACTGAGTAGTCGAAATCAAAGACCAGTGTGCTCGAAAGACACTGGTCTTAGCTATAGACCAGTGTGGCAAAGCCATAGACCAATGGGGTTGAATCCAAAGACCAATGTGGTTGAAATCAAAGACCAAGGTGGCTGAATCCCAAGACCAATGTGGTCGAATCCAAAGACCAATGTGGTCAAAAGTGGTCGTAGGTGGTTGTAGATGGTTGCAAGTGGTCGAAGGTGGTCAGAAGAAGCTTGGCGCTGATAATGGGTGATGGCGGCGATGAGCATCATGAGGGAATGATGACTTGTGCTAATGATGACTTGAGCACACCAGAGATGGGGAAGAAGCCTAATTCGGGCGGTTCCTAGTCAATTGGTGAAAATTATGTTAGGGGATTTGATACTTGAGCCTTATAACATCATATGACTCGAAGAGAAAAGGGGAGAGCTCCACAGTTGCAGCGAGAACACAGCGGTGACACCATAGCCATGAGCTAGAGTTCGAGCTCCAAATGCACTTGGACCCGATTGAGGGAGTGAGAGGGCGGGAAAGAGCTAGGAAGTGTCTCAGGGTTGAGAAAAAGGACGATGGAGAAACTCTAAAGGTTTAAATAGGGGCCAAGGCATGGGTGAAAGCTTGGCGAGCGTAGAGGACGCGGGAGACCATCGGCGCACGTCAGAAATGGTAGACGCGGTAGTTGGCGCTGACTATCAAGTCGAAAGAAGTTTTGACTAACTGGTCGAAGGAGTTTCGACCATCTAGTTGAAAGGAAGTCTGACCACATTCCAGGCGGAAGAAGGTTTGACTACATTCTAGGCGGAAAGAAGTGCGACTACCTGGTCGAAAGGAGGTTTGACTACATTCTAAGCGGAAGGAGGTTCGATTACCTAGAGGCTCGATTGCACGCGAAGGCTACACGATCATGTGGTCGGAAGGAGGTTCAACTACGTGTAGTCGATGGAGGTTCGACTACACGTGAAGACTATATGATCACGTGGTCGGAAGGAGGTTCGACTACGTGTAGTCGATGGAGGTTCGGCTACACGTGACAACTACATCCCAACACATTCGTTGCTCTGACAATGCTTTCGTGCCACCAGAGTGAGCATGAGCATCTAGGGGCTACTAGGAACGTACCGGTGTGACGCGGAGGGGGACGAGCTAGTCGGAGGTGGTCGGGCGACGATGGGCAGTGACTACGGAGGAGCTCCAAGCGGCGGTGATGGCCTGAGCAATATGGATAGCATTCAACCTTTGGAGTAGCTTCAAGGGAGTAAGTAGATGGCTTAGAGGAAATGAGTTGGAGCATACTTCACCGACAAGATTGATTCGACCGGTTGGGCTCCTTTGGCCGGAGGGGAGGAAGAAAGAGGTTGGCGGCTACTCTTGTGAATACAGAGTGGAATCAAATGAGGGGAACTGCCTCTGGGGTCAGGGAATATGAGCTAACACATTTAAGAAGGAAAGAGCTTCACTGATGGGTGTTAATGCTGCTAGCGACGTCGTGGAGGCGCTTGGCCAAAACGAGCTCTCAAGCCTTATCTGGGGCTCAAGATTGCTTGAGGAATGGAGGAGTGTGGGGGAAACTAGTACTCGTGGCGCGGAACGGCAACGAGGGGGCTTGGGGCTGCTATTTATAGTCGCAAGGGCGGAGGTCACCCGAGAGCATGTGTTGTATCCGGCGCTGCGTAGTACCGAGGAGTGGTTGGCGGTCTTGACAAAGTCGACAGCACAGTGCGGTGGGTGTGACAGGTTGAGCAATGGCGAGTTGGTCATGGTGATAGGAGCAGTTGGTGGGTGATGGCCGAGGTGACCGGATGGGGCGCGTGGCGTTCGAGTCTGGCTAGCATGGGTGCAGGGCTGTGGTGGCACTGGTGCTGTTGAGTGGGGGGGAAGGAAAGGCTGCGGGTGGGCCTGGGCAGAAGAAGGGACGCAGTGGCTGAGCCTGGGCCTTGACCTGGTCCGGTTGCAACATGGTTGACTCAAGTTGATTCAAGCTGATTGACTAGAGGAAATAGTAGAAGGGAGAGAAAAGATCATGGAAAACTTGAGAAATATGGAATGAGGTAGAATTTTAGTGCCGCTAAAATTCTGGTACTTGCTTTAGGAAATCCTCACTTGGCGATAGATAAATTCTGATTTTTGCTAAAGGATTCTGATTGGGCTTTTGTTTAATCGGAGAATCAGGCTTTGACTGTGATTTTGATTTTAGGATTTCTACTCCCTGCACTATTTGAAAGGCCCATGCCGTAAGTTTATTTTGCTTTCGCAATTTATGATTCTAGGTTTCACGATTTTAGGTTTCTATATTCTAAGGCGTAGGTACTTAGGGTTTCTATTGCACATTACTTGTGCCGACAAAAGAAAACATAGATCAAATAACTCCCAAAACTGCAGGAGAGAATAAGATGGCACTGATAATTACAAAAAGTTTTAAAAAATGTCGTATTTCTGCATTTAGGCATTTTTGGGATGTTACATATCCATAAGAATTGAATTTGTGGTACAACTGTCCACAAGACAGTTCATGTTCCCCTTCCATTGATCATACTTCAACAATTCTATAAGTAGGAGATAAATAATTTGCATGAAATAAAAACACTGCATATGCATAAATGCAAATATAAAACATTCACACAAATTGGAAATACTTTATTCAACTTATGAACTAAAGATTGCAACGAGTAACTTTAATTTCCAATAGTAATAATACTGACTAATTCATGATCGAATAAAATTTGGTGTCTTATGCAATAACACCATTCTAAGCATACCATGAGTTGACTTCAAATTTTTTATTGGTATAATAGAGATTAATTATAAGGACTCTCCTGATTCTCCTCTGTATAAATATCCAGTAGATCAACATCTAGGAATGGAGTGTAATCATAATCATGGAGGGCATCACCATCCCCTGCATCCTCCTCCATCACATGATTGATTTCCTCCAACTACTCATATTCCTCTGGTACTTCCAAAAAGTGAGCTTATGGTTTAGCATTCTAGCCGTTCTTGTTTTGTGACTCCTTATAGAGTTCCACCGGATGCTTAGGTGTGTTACATCCCTTTGGCAAGTGACCCTCGATTCCACACTTGAAACAAGGTTTGTTGTCTTCATTGGAGACTTCCTCTTTCCTCCTATCTTACCTTTTATTTTAAAGGTAAATGGATTACCCTTCTTTCCTCCGATCCCTTTCCTTTTCCACCATTGTCAATCCTCTTTTGAATGATATGTGCCTCAAGGGCACCCTGTGTTCTACTAGGACGTGCATTATGATTCTTCATGAGAAGCTCATTATGCTTTTCCACTACTAAAACTACGGTAATCAGTTCAGAACGGGTTTCATACCCCTCTCTCTATACTACTGTGCAAGCATCAGATTTGTAGCATGGAAAGTGGAAATAGTTTTCTCATTTGTGCATGTAGGATGCTCCTACCACAAAGACTGAAGCGAGAAAATAACCTATGGAGAGCCGAGTTGTAAGAAGCCACAGATTTGAAATCCTAGAAGCGTAAACTCGTCTAGTCATGTTCGGCCTGTGAAAGCATCATCGACCTTTGTTGATTGTATCTCTTCTTAAGAGAATTCCATAGGACTAATGGATTTCTTTCTATGAAATGTTCATTTTAGAGATCCTTATTCAGATGGTGATTTAAAAAGAATGTGGCTTTAGCCTTATCTTTATCTGGAGGACCATCGGTTTTGCTAGGAGGGACGATTGTTGCACTTAAACCGCTGGAGGCTAAGTAAAACTCGACGTCAAGGGCCCGTATTAGGTAGTTGTTGCTTCCGTCAATTGCCAGTTCATCAAATTCTCTCTTTGCAACGCCGGTCATATTGCATATACATCATATAGCAACATACACATAGTTACCATAAGGTAATCAGTAGGTACAACATGTACCACATAAATCAAAAACATGAGTTACTATACAGCAAAAAAGAATAATCCATGAATTTTCAAAAAAAAAATCTGCCATTTTCTACTAATTTCCTAGGCATAGATTGAATTTCTATACAATAAAACAGTAGAATTTTTTTTCAGGTAATTAAATAAAGCCTAAGGATTTAAACTTGATAACTAAAAACTCTCAAGGTTTATTACGCAATTTTCCACCTCGTGGGAGCCTCGGAACATTAATCCGAAATTTATAGGGTTTAAATCGTAATATTTACGTCTAGAAGGACCTATTCTTAATAAACCAAGGACCTGCACATAATTATACAAAGTTAGTAGGCTTTTTGGTAAACATTCCAATCCCGATTGCATCCAATCCCGATCAGGCCTTCAGGGCCACCTCTCGTATGTGTTTACGTCGTATGTTTACCAAAAGACTATTATTGTTGACAGATGGTTTCCTAAGATATTTCCTATGACATAATTCGTCTCTAATATTTAATTTGTTTCTACCTACACATGTCTATATACAATAGTGTTGCATTATGTACTGTTAAATGGCGGCAGAAAATATCACCCGACCTAAAATATCACGAATACTTTTGCAGCTGGCGGACGGAGCCCAGGGACCTAATATTTAATTTTTTTATCTCCTCACGATAAAGTTTGTTTTAATTTAATTTGTACAAATTTCCACCAGAATTATTTGGGCACATTTTGTGACACCATAAAATCAATTAATTGGAAGAGTTGCGTAGGTATGCTTTTCAGAATGGATCAATGTCTAATTGGGTCCTGTAAATTTTAGAAAGGATCAGTTTGGTCCCATGATCTCACATATCAAAATGACCAAAGAGGCCCATCATGTTTTGGAATTAATACTTTGTGTGGGCACTTGCCTAAACCGGTTGAATAAGACCTAAACCACGGACATAGTCAGTTCTCAGTGAGCAAAATTTTACAGGGCCCCTATTCTATGTTGGACACGTAAAATAACTAATCTCTCTTCTTTTTTTTCTGAACCGGGGTAACTCAGCTTTTATAGAAAGCTAATAACCAAGTATACATGACAAAAAAACAGCAACAAAACAAGCTGGGGTTACCAGCTAACACTCCTACACAAAGGTTAACCGAAACAAAGACATCACAAACTCCCTCTGATTATAGGTCCAAAATTGTAACATCCTGTTTTCGAAAAACGGCGAATAGTCATTACATTTGGCTCTGGTGTTTCAAACCGTATTTCAAATTAGCATATTTTCTCAAAATCCTCTAAACTTCTAGCTAAGCTCGGATTTGTGTTTCAAACCTCCCTGCAGATCCCAAATTCAAATTTGAATTTAAATTTCCTCTTTTCGGATTTTGGGCCCTTTCTCAAATTTGTTTTTCCTTTTCTTGGGCTCAGCCCGTGCCTCCTTTGGGCCGGCCCATTTCTCCCCTCCTCCATTTGGCCCACCTCCTGGCCCGGCTCCCTTTCCCCTTGCCCCTTCTTCCCCCCGTGGCCGCAAGCTCCCCATGCCACCATCACACTCCCAAGCGCCCACGCCTGCCTGTGCTGCCTCTTGCTCCCTAATGCCACCACTGGCACAGAAGTCGTCGCCGCTGCCGTCAGCTCTCCCAGTGCCCCATCCGGTCCGAGCATTGCGCCTTGCCACGCTAGCCACGAGTGCCGCGCCCCTCCCACCTCGTGCGCCCCTGTCATCGCTGCACCTTGGGACCAAGCGAGCGCCGCGTCACCCGGCCTATGAAGTCGTCGTGCCCATGCCGCTCTGCGCGCAACGCGTCTCGTCGCATCGCCAGCACCACTCCCGCCTGCTCCACCCCTTGGTCGATGCGATGATGCCAGCACCTCCCTCGCCTTGTCCCTTTCGCTCGTCCTTGCTCGCGGCCGTCCAAGTCACCGCCGAGCCGCCCATGCCGCGTCCCCAGCGTGCCCATCACACCGCACCATACCACCCCTCGGGACCATGTGCCCGCCTCCTCAACGGCTCTTCGCCCCCTTGACCGGCTATAAGAGCTCCGCTGTGCCCCTTGCTCCTTCCCACTTCGTCGCGTTGCTCTCCTGGTAAGCCTCCCCAAAAATTGCTGCACTCGAGCCCCTTTCCGCCACGCCGCCTCACCGCCACATCCTTGCACCGATGAGCCTCCGCCCCGGGCGATCGCGTCACCATGCGCCTCGGAGGCCGAGGAAGCTATCCCCCACCTCCTTCCTTCCTCCTCGCCGCCGCCACCCCTTCTTCTCCTCCATCGGTCGCAGCCGCCACACCACCTCAGGCCGCTTCCAGCTACACCGCCTGGCTCTGCGACTTCCCCATAGCCACGCGTCGCCCATGCGCGTGCTAGCTCCACCGCTCCGTCGCCGCATCGCCTGCGCCGCCCGCACACCCGTGCGTTGTCACTGCCTTCAATCTCATCGTGCCGTCGCCTCGGTGCCCCTCCCGGCACGCCACCACCAGCACTAGCTCCGCCTCGTCGTGGGCCTCCCGCCCCTACCCTTCCCCAGCTCCGCCGCTCGTCGGCGCCGGTGAAGCCCCGCGTGTCCTGGTCTCCTTTTCCCCCATTCTGTCTGCATTTTGGACTGGGCTGTGCGCGTGTGTGTTGACCGAACCCCGGTCAGGATTAAGGCTAGGCGGCAATTAGCCGCTTTAATGATGCCCTAAGCAATGTTAGCCATTTAATCGGTGTCTTAACCCCCACCCCCACCCCCTTTTTACTCTCGACCGGTGGACCCATAAACATAATGGTGCCCATTTAATTAAGTACCAGTTCATCCTCCCCTTTGGTCGACAGTGGGGCTCAGGCAGTGTGCACCAGTGCGATGGACCGGTGCACAGTCCATGTTGACCTCCGGTCTATGTACTGTGCACATGGACCAAGCACTATTCATGGGTCCCACATGTCAGTGGTTCCCTCTCTCTCTCCTCTTTTGATTTTTTCGATTTATTTCCAATTCAAACTTCGAAAGTCCCATTCTCCCTCGTGGTAACTCCAAAAATTATGAAATTTGTTTCTAAAATTTTGTAAATTCAAGATCTTACTAATGGCATTGGTCTTGTTTTATTTGGAGTTTATTTGTTTTCCTTTTGTATTTATTTGCTCTCTTTGCTTGTTTGTGCCTTTTTCAAGTACGTTCGTCCGAATAGGATTCGAAGACACGAGAGATCTCCAACTTGATCAAGCACAAGACTATCAAGACTCTCTTGCCTTTAACTAAGGCGAGTCAATACTTTGATCATTTTGAGCCTACATTTTATGTAAATTATATTCATTTAAATTACCAAAATTGCATGCTTTAATTCGTTAATCAAATGTATGATAATGCTTAAGGTAGTTAAATACCCATTTGATGATTAATTAATTATTACACCACCCTTTGACAATTGAATCCATGAATCCTTGTCACCATAGTAACTATATTGTAATTACTAGTTATAGGTTGTACTTAAGAGACATGCTAGTCTTGCTTAAGTACCGAGACATTAAATGTCTCAATCATCATCTTTTAAACATGAAAGTGGTTTTGGGTAGTCACTGTGGGTAAATGACTGAGTTGGTCGAGTTAATGTATTTTTGCTCCTCAAAAACCCTAATAACTTGTTGTTACTATCTGGCGGGCGATATGATGAATGGTATGATGGTGGGTGCTAATGTAGCCCAAAGAATGTTGGTTGTGAATGGTATATGGAATAAACTGTCCAGATAACCCGAAGGACTTAATCTTGTCATGACCTCCCATGTAAAACAAGTACAACCACTTAGTAAATTTATTGGACCCTGAAAGTGATCTCACTAATGGAGGAGTGAAGACGTGCAAGCGTGAGCTGGGAAGGGACACCGATGGTGAAGTTGCCAGCTACGCTAGTCGTGGTGGTAAACATCCCGCACAACATATGGGGCCCACCGCAAATGGGAACACCCCGTATGGGTGAGATGACGGAAGAGGCGAGGTATTTCGAAAGGTTACTGTGATGGTCTCTCGACCACATGGCTAAGGAATCGTGTGGGGCTACGAGTTGACTATCTGTTGTGGGTGCAGTGTACAACATCTGTAGAGTCTAAACTGTTTAAATAGCCACGCCTACGGTCAAAGGCGGACATGGGAACTTAACTAGAGTTAGTTCTATTTCAAAAACCTTTGTGGTGGGATGAAAATATGGTGGGCTCACCTAGCCCTGAGATTGGATTTTCCTGGGTTTTCGAACTCAGTGGTGTTAATAAATGGGCGATAGCCCCAATAAAAAATAAGCATAAAGGTGGAGGTAGCCTCTACTGATATAAATATTGCGCAATTACTCTCTTTAATAAAATGCAATTTGGTTAAATTGCTAAGTGATAGGAATTTGCAAGTATGATAATTGAAAATGTTGCTTTAGCAAATAAAAGAACCTGAGCCATCCTTGTTAAGCCTTGCATGTATATTATTGCATTTTGTGTGTTGGCTCGCGAGCACGGAAGTTGTGCTCACTCTCGCTCTTTCCCCCAAAACCCACAAAAGAAGGAAATCCTGGAGATTACGCATACTACGAGGATCCAGAAGTTGGAGGCCCAGGAGATGAGGAGTAGTTTAGTTCTTTCAGTCTAGGTCTCGCCTCAGTCCAGTTGACATCGTCGGTGCTTGCGTGCATCCTATATTATCTGAGTCTTTGGGTAATATCGGACGCACACGGGTTTCCCCAGTCGCTTGCCTATGGAGAGATGTGCTCTACCCCTTTTTCTTCCATTGTCGCTTCCGCTACTTTTGTGATGTAATCAGTTCGGCCTGTTCGGCCCTTATTGTAAAACTTGACCTGATGCGGTCTATGTAAACTCTGATGTGTTAAATTAATGAATGGTATAGTTTTACGCCATGTATGAAATGATTCAGCAATGTGCCTGTGAGTGCTATCTACTGATCCAGGGAATAACACAGTATTTTCACAGAGGATTCGGGATTGCGAAATCCGAGTCCGACAAAAATATAAGGAGCCAAACTAAGACTAAGACAAAATATAAAAGGCTACTCAGCTAAGACTGCCTTCCATTGAAAAAGTTCTTCAACCAATCCTCAGTCGTTTCAAATAGTTTGTCCAACTTCAAAAGACCAGTTTCTATAAGGAGGATTCGCCGCCACTTTTAACAAGATAAAAATTTGAACATAACTTCAAACAGGTGCTTAGGGAAAGTCCTCTCAATTGCCCCCTTATTTCTGACTTTCCAAAGAGTCCAGGCCAAAGATGCAAAACTGAATAAACCAATGTGAGAGTCATTAGCACCCCTCTTGTCAAGCCACCTCAAATGCGGATCATCAAGTGAGTCTGGAATTCTCTTCCAACAAAGAACCTCTTTAATACAGAACCAAGCAAATTTTGCTAAAACACAACGGAAGAACACATGATTAACATCATCGACAATCCCACACAAAGACACAATTAACATCCCCTTGCCACCCTCTCAATCTTAGTTGATCCGCTGTTTGAATTCTACTCTGGTAAGCCTGCCATAAGAAAATTTTCACTTTGAGAGGAATTTTACTAACCCAAAGTTTATGCATCTTTCTACTAGTTATACCCCCATAAATCAGATGCATGTATAAGGACTTGACCAAAAACTGCCCAGATTTTTCTAGGCACCACCTCATTCTATCTCTTTCATTATTTGGAGAAACATCAGCTAAAACTTGCTTCAAATCCTCCCACTAGACACTCTCTTCTGTCCCGAAATTTCTAAGATATCCTACATCCCATTAGCCCAGCAATTCGTCACACAAATATAAGGGTCCCCGCAAATCTGGAAAAGCCTAGCAAACCTGATTTTCAAGGGACAATGGCTTGTCCAAATATATTTCCAAAAAGAGATGGATAGTCCATTCCATAAGATATGATTCACCCCCCAAGAGAAAACCTGCTTCAATTTGTGTAAACTCCTCTAGAACTGAGAACCTTTGAGTCAATTGGATCTCCTAAAATCCCTGTTAGGAAAGTACTTAGCTTTCATAATTCTAAACCAAAGTTCCCCATTAGCTTGTCCAATTTTCCAGATCCATTTGCTAAGCCGATAGTCATTTAAAATTCTAGTGTTAATCACCCCCAAGCCTCCAAAGTTCTTAGGTCTACAAACTGCACTCTACTTAACCATATGGTATTTGAACTTATTACCTGTCCCTCTCCAGAAAAATCTGGATCTGATCGTATCGATTTTTTTTGTGTGCTTCCTCATTCAACCTGTAAAAGCCCATGGTGTAGACAGGAATGCTACTAAGACAGCTATTAGCCAAAATTAATCTGCCCCCTGAAGACAAAAGATTACTTTTCCATGTACCCAATCTGTTTTCTAGCTTGCCAATGATTTTCTCTACTGCCTTCTTCTTAATATCTCTATCCCCAATGGCTATCCCCAAATAAATCAATGGGAACTGACCAAGTTTGCAATCAAGTAAATTTGCAACTCTCTGGGCCTCTACTCTGTCCACCCCAACAACAAAAACTTCCCTTTTGTGGTAATTAATTTTTAACCCTGTCATCCATTCAAAGCAGAAGTGCATCTTGCACTAACTTGATAGTTTAAAATCAAAGAATTTTTGATATGGTATAACTGCTTTGGAACTTAGTAACTGTATCTAAAAATGCCAAATATTGCTTTTGCACAAATAACCCTATAAGCATTCCTTTGATAATATCCATGCATGCATTAACTCTGTTATGGATGTAACTTGTGGAGTACATTTTTATACTCACCCTTACTTAATAAAATGTTGTTCAGAAGAGAAGGACTTTGCTACCGGTGTAGATCTCGATGACTAGGCTGCTACTCTGGTCAATTGCCTGTGGCAGATTTGCTGTGCTCTACTACTTCTTCATCTTTTGATGTGTTCTTTATTGTTGGCTTGGAAGCCATTCTTGTGAAACTCTGATATTTATTAATAAAGTTGTGCGAATTATGGAGGTTACCATATTTTTTTATTGTCTACACTAGCTATTGTTTCAGGGACTAGTGTAGAATACACAGAGAATTTGGGGTGTTACCCCCGGGTCGGATAAACATGGTATCAGAGCCATATCGACTGTAGGTCGTGACCTAGTTAGAATGGTCGTTAGTTGAAAAACTTTAAAACTTATTTTATATGAGAAGAAAAATAAATTGTGCTGTCATCTTTGGTCATCTATCTATCTTTAGCATCTTCACAGTAAATTCTTTCTTTCCTAAATCTCCCCTCACCATTTTACAATGTTAAATGTATACTCTTTCCCATGAAAATTTCTATAGATAGTCACCATGATTCTTACCATTACGTTTAAGACCACAAGGCATTGAGCCATCAAGTGAGCATCGTCATGCAAGAAGATGCGATGTCAGCCAAGCTAATTAGTCTAAGTTTGCTAAGACTCATTATGCGCATTGAATTGCTTCTCTAGCTTAAGAGTATCAATCGAGTAGAATGTTGTATAAAGATATTAAAGTTTTTGAAAAAACTTTTGATTTGGCTGTTATGTTTGGTGTGTTATTTTGCCCTATCCCTCTTAGTTATCCTTTTTGTCTCCCCTAGCCTTAGTCACCTTCCCTATCCTTCTAGAGTAACTGACAAATGGTGAACACTCATCACTCTGGAAGTGGAACCAACCCCAACAATGTCCCTGGGAATGACAATGCCCCAATTCCACCACCATCAGCAACAAATGGGCCAAGATGGCAAAAGATGATGGCCAATCAGAACAATCTGATCGAATTGCTTGCTCAGTCTATCAACAACAATCAAGCTCAGCAAACTAGAGCTTTCCAAGCTCGTCCTCTTCATCCTCTGCAGTCCAGAATGTCAGAGTTCATGAGAACATTGTAATACCCCGAATATCAATTTGAGATAATGTATTATTCGGGAGAGGGAAATTTATTCAATTTTCGAGTGCAATATAGTTTAGAGAGGGATTTTTCCTAACAAAGAAAGTATCCAACAGCGATTATGTAATATCCTGTTTAACATTAGAGAATTAATTGAAATGAGAAAGGTATTTAACAGGAATTAAAAAGAGAAATCAGATTTTTAGAGGAGAAATAATCTTGGGCTTTCAGCCCACATTGTTTGGCCCAAGTGGGAAGTTGGTTTAAGAAGGGGGCAAGCAAACCCTAGGCATATTTTACTGTCGCACGAGGATACTGTAGCACGCCGCCACTGTAGCAACCCTCCTCGCCCTGCTGCCACGCCCTCCATGTCGCCCCCTTTGCTGCTCCGTGCTGCCGGCCATCGGGAGGAAGAAGAAGGGAGAGAAAGGAGGAAAAAAAAGGAGAACTTCTTCGTGGGTTTCATTCTTTGTCTTCCTGCGATTCTTCAAGGGTAACGAAGGGTTTTCTTCGCTGTTTGAATCATTTTAGATGCGCAATCAATTACGTTTAGTAGGTCAGTTCCCTGCTGCAATTAGACCAGTTCTGTCCAGTACCTTGCGTGATGGTTTTCCTGTGTTTAGATTGCGAATTTGAGGTTCCCATATCCTAGAGTTACATGGGAATCGTTCTTAGCTTTCCATAGCTGCCAAGATCACTCAATTCCGAATTATGGTTCAAAAGTTATGATAGATTCATTCTTGTTGTCCTGAAAATCTGACATGAATTATCAGTCAAGATGTTTATTAATGTATGATTTGGTTAGCATCAGATTCAGACTTGTTGCCCAAAAAAATTTCTGAAGATAATTTCATCGTCTTTCCAGATTGATAAAGAACGTCCTTTTAGGATTGGTAGAACAAAAGTTATGATCATTTCTTTACTGCTGTCTATTTCTGCTAGGCAGATTCAGTAATAGACGTTCATCTAATTGTTAGCCTAATATTTTGGCCGATTTAGAGAATTCACCCAACTAGTGTAATGTGGATATTTTCGTTATATTTCCATAGGATCTAGGATCACTCCGTTTCAAGTCTCAGATCAAAAGTTATGTTGTGTTTCGTACTGCTGTCCAGTCTATCGTCCTGTTAAACTGTCTGGTTAATTGGATAGATCGACCATGTGAACCTTGGGTTTAGGTTGATGTGACTAAGCGTTTCGAGTAGTGTCCTATTCACGTTGTTCCTTATTCAAGTAATTCAATTGTGTAGGAGGAGAGGGTTCGAGATTAGTGGCTTCGTCTTTGCCTCCTAACACATCGCAGTTCGAAAGGCAAATACAATTGAATTGTCTTGTTTGTTGTTTTGTTCCACTTGATTGGTGATTATGCAATGGATAATTCTAGTAGTTCTTGTTTCCCTTCATAATTGATAAATCATGATTAATCGGTGGTATGTTTACATTCGATATATTCATTCGTTCCTTCTTTCATGTTCACCCCCGAGAGTGGGTAGTGAAGTCCCATTATTCCAATATGGGCAAGTACATTGTGTAATGTACTGCTTTTGTTTGTTCACAGTGTTTTATGTTCATGCCATAACTGAGTACTATAGTCTGTAAGTAGGTTTCATTGATTTCTATTTCGTTTCATGTATGTGAATCATGCTTCTTGAGTTTTCTTCTTACAAATTCATATATTCACTCATTCATACATTGTTCATGATTCACCCACGGGAGTGGGATATAAAGACCCATCAATTCCACAATTCCAGTATAGGCACGTAAGACCCACCATTCCAATGTGGGCAGATTTGGATCTCCGTTATAAAACGTTCTTCATACGGGCCTTGGATCCCTGTATTTTGATAAATACAGGCCTAAGTGAACACCGACGGGTGTGTTAATGGCTATACCGGTATAAGCAGAAGTGGAGTTCATGCATTTTATTCATTCATAAGATTTCCATTATTCTAAATGCATATTCTATAAAGTGACTGTCTTGTTCTTATTCGTTCATTCTACATTCGAAATCTATTATGTGATGATTTGTTCTTATTCATTCATTCTATTATATTCTTATTCAGTATGGTTCATTTTGTTCTGTTGTACTTGCTGAGTCGTGGATTCATTCTTGCTATATTTACTTGTTTTAGGTAAACATTGAAGATGGCATGCTTGGGAGGGATTAGTCACGAACCATTCATTCACTTCATATTACCTAATTGTTAATTAGATGAACTTGTTATTAACTTTTCATTCGATAATCATTGGATTATAATAAATGGAGTTTGATAGATGATGTTATCATTCTTTATGATATGATTGAATTGGTAATAGTTTAATGATCTTCGTATAATCTTTGGATAGATTTATCCTATTTGATTCAATATGATTGAATGATAGAGTTGATATGTTGTTGAAGTCTGATTAAATTCTTATGTTCATTCTATTAGATGTTGATCTTTTATGTCATTAGTCGAAAGATTGTTGAAATAATTCCATAATGTTGTTGGATGTAAATCTTTTAGGTAACATATTGGCTTCCTAATAGCTAGGGTGTTACAAACACGCTCTCCTATTTTCTCTTGCAGCACAAAACCTATGGATGCAGACGATTGGCTCCATGCTATTGGAAGGAAATTGGCCATCTCATAGTGCAGTGATCACGAGAGAGTTTTGTTTGCTTCTCATCAATTGCATGGACCTGCTTATAAATGGTGGGGCAACTTCAGCACCTTACATGCTAATTGTCAAACAATCATTTGGAATGGATTTGTGCAAGATTTTTGCCGATCTCATATTCTATCAAGCATGATCACCTAGAAGAAAAAAGAATTTTGTAAGTTCCACCAAGGAAGCTGCACAGTGAATGAATATCTAGACAAGTTCAATCAACTGGCACGCTATGCACAGGAAGATATTGTAACAGATGAAGCCAAGCAAGAGAGATTCCTTGAAAGGCTCAACGATGATTTGTCCATACAGATGATTGCCCATGACTATGCTAATTTCCAGAAGCTAGTCAACAAGGCAATTCGTCGAGAAGGCAAGCATTAGGAAATAGAGAACCGTAAGACAAGAATGGCTGCACAAATGTTCAACATTAGAAGTTTTCCAAGAGCTAGAGGAACTTCATCACATCAAGTCAGATTTGAGCATGTTACCGATGTGGCCATGTGCAAGAGACGTTCGTTGAGGCCACAAAGGGTGTTCGGCACTAGTATCTCGTTGGACACCAGTCACCCGACATCACAGAGCTAATTGGTGAGATTCTTTAGCTTCTGACAATACTCAGTATTGGTCAGGGATCCCTGGAGGATGGAGCCAAATTCAGCTTCAATGTAGATGGCCCTGGTCTTCTTATTGTCTTGAAACAGACCCGTCGCACGAGTCCAGAAGTCGTGAGCAGATTGGTTCGGCTCCATGACCAAGTCAAGGATTTCATCTGAAATAGCAACGTAGAGCCAGGATAGGATGGAGAAGTCCTGCATCACCCAATTTGGGTCGTTCTCCGGTGCGGGAGTGCCATCGACATGGGAAAGGATGTCATTCTTCCCAAGCATGGTGGTGGCGTAGGTCTTCCATTTGGTGAAATTGGAAGCTTTGAGGTTTGGGATGATGGGATATAGGCTCTTACACCTGGTAGGCTGGTGGAGGAGGAGACGATGCTAGGTGTGGTAGCAACACCAGTTGAGGAGGTGGTGCTCATGGTGGGCAGCAGAAGAGGAGATTGAAGATCGCTTTGATACCATGTGAAAGAGTGGAATATCGAGAGAGAACGGAATGCGCCACACAATTGGGGCATTGCTTTCCATTGATATAAATAGTGTACAGGGTAGGTACAACAATTAGTCCACAAAATCAGGGATTATAAAACAGCAGGAGCTACTCTAGGAAAGAGAGAAAATCTATACATAGTGTGAACATCATGAGGATATGCTCATGATCCTAGGTGATGTTACAATTGGCAATTTGGTTGAAGGTTTGTTGGAATTCTTGTTTTTCAGAAAGTTTCAGCAAAGTGTCAGGATAATCGGAAGAACCGGCGTTTAAAGGGGTCTGCGACGATGAATCAATCTGACCGCAAGTTGTGTGGCGGTAGTACCGGATCACGGTTATACCGATTGGTAGATGGCGGTAGATTAATTCCAGAGAAGGTGTTTTGGGAGTTCTGGTCTTCATTGGAAATCGGAACGACCGCAGAGTTATTGGAGCGGTACGACCGCAGATCGGTAGTATCGCTGGTAACACGGCGGTTGTACCGATTGTGTTGAGATTGTCGGCCATTTTGGAGTTTTTGCTTTGGGATATGTCATTTCCATGTTTGTTATTGCATATATGTTGCATATTGCATGTTTTGAGCTAACGTGGGTCAAGTTGTGAAGAACTTGTTCCCGGAGACGATTTCTTGGTCTATTGTCGTCGGTGGCTTGCGTGTCAACGACGGTCAATCGGCGAGGAGGATCGGGACTAAGCTTGGAGAGCCGAGGTCCGAACGATCATGGATGCCGGTGAGTCGGTGACTCAAGCATGGCATGAATGGGACGAGTGGATCGAACCGAGTTCGATGTACTGGTTGGATCAAGCGACACGGTCGGTGCAAGTGCCTTGGAGGTTCCGATGGGATTCGACGGAGAGACTTGCCGACATGATGAGAGCCGTTGATCAACCTACACGTATGAGCAAAGCGATTGCTTCGACAGATTGGACTCGGTCCATGGAGAAGGATCGAGAAGGGTATTTTGGTAATTTCACCAAATACGCCTTGGTGACCTAATGCCAACCCGCGGCGCAAGACGGAGCGTCAAGAAGTGGATTAGGTCAAGAAAAGTGAAGACGGCGCTTTAAAATGCGTGCGTGAGTGTCCCGTTTGTGATTGGGCCTAACGGGAGCCCATTAGGGTTAAGTCTTCTAGAAGCTCTAGGCCTCATATAAATAGAGGGGGTGCTGTGCACAGCAACCAAAGCACTTCATTTGAAAACCCTAGTTTGGTGTTAGGGTTTAGGGAAGAAAAGAGAGGCTTAGGCTCTAGAGAGATGAGTTGAGTTGTGTGCTCATGGATTGAGCTCTTGTCCTCCTTGAGGGAGTGGTCAGAACCAAGAACACCATGAATCAATCTATGAGTGATTTCTCAAAGTATGCTCTCTCTTTGTTCTTTCTCCTAGTTTTGTTGATTTTGGGTGCTTCCTTGATCCGATGAGTTTTTGGTTGATTTTTGTTCTCATCTACCTTGTGTGGCGTGTGGGAAGACATCTAAGAACATCTGAATCATCAATCTCTCACGAGCAAGTTATTGATCAAGTTTTTCGCTTTGCTCGGTTTTGAACCTTCTTTCGGTAAAACAGAAAAAGATCAAAACTTTGACGTGGATCTGGACGATCGTTGCTTGGAATAGGTTCTAGATATCCTTGAGAAGGTATGTTCCAAGTTTGATCAAGTTTCATCGAGTAGAACAAAAGTTTGATCGATTTTCATTTTGAAACCCGAAATGTTCTTCTTTGTTCGGGACAATCGAACAACCGCTTTAACACTGCGGTTGTATCAAGACCGAGGTACGACCGCCGTAACATCTGCGGTTGTCAAGACATCGGACGACCGCCTGCTTACATCAAGGGTTGTACCGATTGTCCTGATTTGTTCAGAACTTCCTATTTTTAGTGTTTTTGCTTAGGGGGTTAATCAGATTCATCACATGGCTTCCGCTATGCGCATACACTGATCTTCTTAGCTTGAATAGCTATTGGAGAAAAGTTCGTGTTGAATCTAGTTTCGGTGAAAGTGGAGCAAGCGTCTATTCACCCCCCCCTCTAGTCGCCTTTCCGGTCCTACAAGTGGTATCAGAGCCGGTTAGCTCTTCTCATAGATCTTAACCGGTCTTTGGAGCCATGGCGACTGACAAGTATTCGACCAAACCACACATCTTTGATGGAGTCGATTTTTCCTACTGGAAGGCACGCATGTATGCCTACATCGAGGCTCAAGGGCACGCAATTTGGCTTAAGGTCAAAAATCCTTATGTCGTGCCGGCCGATGAAGATGTGATTAATCCAGATGTAGAGGCAAATAGCAAGGCTCGGAACTTCTTGATTCAAGGGCTGAGTCGATCTGAGTTTGAGCGTGTGGCTCACTTGAAGTCTGCTCATGAGATCTGGAAGACCCTTTGTGATTACCACGAGGGCTCTACTGCGATCAAGGAAGTGAGACAGAATCAGCTCAAGAAAGAATACTCAAGATCGAACAAAAGCCCGTGAATCCTTGATGAGCTATTGGGAAGGTTTTCCAAGATTCTTCACAATTTACGAGTGAGATCTCACATTCATCGACCAAAACGCACGCCCGGTTCTTGGGTGCTCTTGATGTGAGGATCTGGGGGATGAAAATCACGTCCATCAATGACAACACTGTCATGAGTGAGCTTACCATGGATAAGCTCTACTCGAGGTTGAAGTCGCATGAGATTGATTTCATCTCGCGGCTCCCCAAGACAGAGTCGATGGCTTTAGTGATCGACCCATCTCAGGGTAGTTCTTCTGACTCTTTGGACTTTGGCTCTTCTGGTATTTCTTTGTCCGCTTTGAATTCCTTGAGCGATGAGCAGTTAGAGAGAATCCCAGAGGATGACTTAGGCCTCCTAACCACCAAATTCTCGAGAGTCTTCAACAAGGTGAGGAACAGAAGGAGAGGTGGTCCTGTCACTTGCTTTGAGTGTGGTGAGCCAAACCACATTCGCTCCAGTTGCCCCAAGCTGAAGGGCAAGATGGGGAAGGACTTTCGGAGGCATCCTCAAGCTAAGGAGGTGAAGCCCAAGAAGACGAACTACCGCAAGTACGTCAGCAAGGTCCTTGCCGCTCTTGAGTCTGTTGACATGAGCGATGTGGACTCGGGGACGGAGGATGACGACGACTCTCGTGGCAAGAAGAAGGATCAAGACTTCACCGGCATGTGCTTCATGGCCAAGGATAGCCACGACGTCGACTCCTCCAACGACGACGACATCTTCAGCGATCCCGATGAGGTACGTCCCTCACTTGCTCAGATGAAACGTGCTTTAGTTCTTTCAGAACGAGGAACAGATAAGCAAGCTAGAATGCTTAAGAAACAGGACGTCATAATTGATAACTTGAGACTAGAAGTTGCTACACTTAAGTCAATTAGTCCTGAAGATGTTTGTAATGCTTGCTCTGGAATGTATGATGAATTAGTAGCTTTGAAACTTGCTCATTCCTCTGTTACAAATCAATTGAAAGATGCTCATGATGAATTGGAATCTCTCAAGTCTAGTTCTACTTGCATGAATGCCATTGCTCGTGATATGACTGCTGTAGATGCTATTCCTTTACCCTGTTCAAACTGTGCTTTACTTGAATTAAAACTGAATAGCGCTACAAAAGATTTGCAAAAATTTGACCCTAGTCATACTTGCTCTCACTGTGAGGATAATAAGGTCAAAATGAAAGAGATGACTGAAATGGTTCTTTACTCTAAAACTGTTTCATGTGAAAACTGTGTTAAACTCACAACTGAGAATGATGCCTTAAACAAGACCCTTGAGGAGAAAGCTAAAATTGAAAAATCCATGTCCATGACTGCTTCTAAGAAAGTTGTTGATTCTAGTTCTTGTGATCTTTGCATTGAAATTGGGCATAATGTAGATAAGATACAAGAAGCTTTTAGAGTTAAGTTTAAAGAGCAGTTGGATAGGATTAGAGATGATCATTGTGTGTCTTGTGAGGCTTTGAAAGCTGAGGTAGCTCATTATAAGGAAAAGTCTGATAGGGCTAGTATGTCAGATAAGTGTGTTTCTTGTGTTGAACTAGCCAATCAAAATGACTATCTCAGAGGATCTCTTGAGAGATTTGTTGGTGGGAAGAAGAACCTCAATTTGATTCTAGATAAATCTAAGGTGAGTGTGAAAAATAGTGGGCTAGGATTTAATTCTCTAGAGCATTCCAAGAATCATCCACTTAAGATTGTTAGAGCTGTTGAGAGTGGCCTGTTTGAGGTAGAACCACCTAAGTCATCTAAGATAGTCTTTAAATCTGCTGGTTTTGCTCAAACCCTTTCTAGCAAGATAGGTGCTTCTGTTTCATCAGGTCAGACCCCTCAAAAGGTCAAGTACCATTGCACCTTCTGCAAGAAGAATGGCCATATTGTTGAGTTCTGCTTTCGTAGAGCCAAGATTGAGAGGAAGGAGAGGATGAGTGCTTTGAGGTCCATTAGAGGAGTTTTGCACCTCTTCAGTAGTCTCTAGAGCCGCATGACTGTCCTTCCCACTAGACAGAGGCCTAGGTTTGTAGATGATTTCTTTGATTCTTTTGGTGGCTCTAGGCAGAGCTCTGGTTTAGGATATCATGAGGAGAGACCACGGGTAGCATCTAGACAGGGGAGTACCGATCTTTTGGTAGATCGCTTTGAGAGGTCTAGGTGGTTCACGTGTGCATTCTTATGATTTTGTTCCTAACCGCTTTTATGGCTGCTTCTCTGTTTTGCCTAAGCATCATGTGACTCAGTACTGGATTCCCAAGTCTTTTATCACTAACCCCAGTACTGAGGCACATATGTTTCCTGCTCGTGCTCATTAGGTTCGGCGTGCGAGGAAGGAGGACATATGGATTGTTGACTCCGGGTGTTCTCGACATATGACTGGGATTCTAGATGGTTCTCCTCCTCACACGTGCATCCGCAATGAATTGATCACATTTGGGGATGCTTCTACCGGCACTGTGATGACTAAGGGCACAATCTTGGCGTCAACAACAAATTCATGCTCAAGGACGCCGCTTTGACCCGATCTTTGCAGTACACGGTGTTCTGATATTCGAGAAAGCATCTTCGTCGACGATGACTCTGAGGATGAGGACCCAATCCATCCTCCAGTCATTTCTGAGAGGGTTGGGGAGCCTGCTTCTACTACACCAGCTTGAGATGAGCAGCCTCTTCCTACCTTCACCGACGATCAGAGTGGCTCTGTCCCTACCTCCACAGCCCATGAGGTAGAGGCCACTTCTGCACCAGGAGCTCCTCTTCACATTCAAATGACAAAGATCCACCGAAAGCAGATTATTGGGGATATTCATGAGCGAGTCACTCGCTCCAGGTTCATTTCTTCTGATTCTCATGCACATTCTGCTTTTGTCGCTTCTTTTGAACCCCGAGATATCACTCATGCTCTTTCTGATGCCTCTTGGGTCAATGCCATGCATGAAGAACTTGAAAATTTTGAAAGAAACCAAGTCTGGACCTTAGTTGAACCTCCACCTAATCAACATGTAATTGGAACAAAATGGATTTTCAAAAACAAGCAAAGTGAGGATGGGTTGGTAGTTCGCAACAAGGCTAGGCTTGTAGCTCAAGGTTTTTCCCAGGTAGAGGGCTTAGACTTTGAAGAGACTTTTGCTCCTCAGAGCTAGATTGGAAGCCATTCGCATTTTGCTAGCATTTGCGACATCTAAGGGCTTCAAGCTTTTTCAAATGGATGTCAAAAGTGCTTTCTGAATGGTTTCATAGAAGAAGAGGTCTTTGTCAAGCAACCACCGGTTTGAAAATCCAAAATTCCCAAACCGTGTTTTAAACTCTCCAAAGCCTTGTATGGATCAAGCAAGCCCCTAGAGCTTGGTATGATAGGCTTAAGAGTTTTCTGCTTAGTAATGATTTCAAAATGGGAATGGTTGATAAAACCTTGTTCACTCTTAAGCATGGCAGTGACTTCTTATTGGTTCAGATTTATGTGGATGATATCATATTCGGTGGTTCCTCTCATGCTTTGGTGTCTAGATTTTCAGATTCTATGAGCAGGGAGTTCGAGATGAGCATGATGGGCGAATTGACCTTCTTCCTTGGTCTTCAAGTCAAGCAACTAAAAGAAGGCACCTTCATTCATCAAAGTAAGTATACAAAGGACCTTCTTCGTCGCTTCGACATGGGAAGCAGTAGACCAATGTCTACTCCCATTGCCACGACCACTGTGCTGGACCCAGATGAGGATGGAGAGTCCGTGGACGGAAGAGTACCGCAAAGATGATTGGCTCCTCCTCTACCTCACAAATACGAGGCCGACATACACATTATTGTGTGTCTGCATGCGCCGATTTCAGAGCTTCCTCGAGCTTCTCATCGTCAAGCAGTGCGTCGCATATTCAGGTACCTCCAGGACACTCTTGACTTTGGACTTTGGTATTCTTCTTCTGCTGCTCTCTCTATTCGGGCATTTTCTGATGCTGATTTTGCTGGGTGAGAGTAGATAGGAAGAGTACTTCTGGCACTTGTCATTTCTTAGGCACATCTCTTATCTCGTGGTCTTCTAGGAAACAATCCTCTGTTGCACAGTCCACTGCCGAGGCCGAGTATGTAGCTGCAGCCAGTAGTTGCTCTCAGGTTCTGTGGATCTTATCTACTCTTCGGGACTATGGGTTGTTTTTGGGTAGTGTTCCTCTTTTCTGTGACAACACTAGCGCCATTAATATTGCAAAAAACCCAGTGCAACATTCTAGGACTAAGCATATTGACATTCGCTACCATTTCCTTAGAGACCATGTTGAGAAGGGTGATGTTGTGCTTCATTTTGTTGAGTCTGAGCAACAGGTTGCTGATATTTTCACTAAAGCTCTTGATTCTTCTCGTTTTGCTTTTCTGCGGGGAGAATTGGGGGTTGTTAGTCCTCTTGGCCTGTTTTGAGGGGGAGTTCTGCTATTTTTGCATTCATTGTAATATAACCTTTTGGAGCTTTGATTATTATCCTTGTATGACATGCTTTCATACTTTATACTCTGCCATGTCTTGTGCTAGCTTGCTAGATGTCTTTTATGGCTTTTTATGTATAGCTTAGCTTTTGTCATGCTAGCTCTATTATCTGTGTGCAAACTGAATCATAATATGACTTGTTAGATCTTGTGACTAGTTTTGCTTTAGTGATCCTCTTATGATTCATGCCATGTCATATAGGCTTAATTGAGTTCTGAACTTATTCTGAGTTTTAAATTGAGCTATGCTAATTCTCAAGTCAAGCAAATGAAAAATGAGCTTTTTGTGTGAAAAACTGATCTCACCAATTCTTTCTTATGAGATCCTTGCCATTGCACTAGGCATGAACTCGGGGAGTTTTGGATGACCAGACTATTCTCTTAAGCTTGTGTTGCTTGGGATGGTCGTAGTGAGGCTTGAGATCTAGCACATTGCTAAGAAAACAAATTGGCAATTGGTTGAAGCTTAGAAGGCGCTTGTGGATGGCTCCTAGTCCAGACTTGCTTTACTAAGATAAAATCAATCATTTTCAAAGAAAGTGCTCAATGTGCTAAATTCTAAATGCTTGAACAAATTGATTCAAAATTGATCTCAAGTGCTCAAAATGACTCATTTTCTAGCTTCGGCTCGCTTTTGCTTATAGACATGGCACGACTCATTTTGGATACCTTTAGTTAAACTGTGATCTTGAGCAACTGGTCATGCCTTCAATTCATTTAATCTCAGATTATTGCTATTTTGGCCTTAGCTTTGTTTGTACATGTTTTGCCATACTTGCTTATAGCTTCTTCACATAATATGGCTTGGTGTAATACTTGTACAGTCTTCATGGATAATCTTCATGGCTCCTTTTGCTCAAATTACAATCAAAACAAAAAAAAATGAAAAATTACAAAAATTACAGCCATTCCATTACTTTCATGCTCTATCTTCTTCCATGCACCTTGATGAATTCATTGTCAAAGGGGGAGAAAAATGGGACAAAAATGCTGTTTTTGGATGCTCTCTGTGCATTTTCTGAAAGGTCATTTAGAACACTTGTTCTTTCTTATGGATCTTGAGTGAGATTTTCTGGAATTTGAAGCTCTCTTTGCTTTCACTGCCTTTTCTCACTTGCTGAAGCCTTTTTGAAGCCAACTTGGTCATTTCCTTGCATTCATTTGCTTTTAGGGCCAAGTTGTGCCTTTGTGCGAAAAACTGATTTCCTTTTCTTTCAAACCTCAAAACATTCATTTTTGGAAATTGCCAATGTGTTCATCAAGGGGGAGATTGTGAACATCATGAGGATATGCTCATGATCCTAGGTGATGTTACAATTGGCAATTTGGTTGAAGGTTTGTTGGAATTCTTGTTTTTCAGAAAGTTTCAGCAAAGTGTCAGGATAATCGGAAGAACCGGCGTTTAAAGGGCGGTACGACCGCAGAACGGTACGACCGCAAGTTGTGTGGCGGTAGTACCGGATCACGGTTATACCGATTGGTAGATGGCGGTAGATTAATTCCAGAGAAGGTGTTTTGGGAGTTCTGGTCTTCATTGGAAATCGGAACGACCGCAGTTATTGGAGCGGTACGACCGCAGATCGGTAGTACCGCTGGTAACACGGCGGTTGTACCGATTGTGTTGAGATTGTCGGCCATTTTGGAGTTTTGGCTTTGGGATATGTCATTTCCATGTTTGTTATTGCATATATGTTGCATATTGCATGTTTTGAGCTAACGTGGGTCAAGTTGTGAAGAACTTGTTCCCGGAGACGATTTCTTGGTCTATTGTCGCGCGGTGGCTTGCGAGTCAACGACGGTCAACGGCGAGGAGGATCGGGACTAAGCTTGGAGAGCTGAGGTCCGAATCGATCATGGATGCCAAAGGGAGGTCAGTGACTCAAGCATGGCACAGAATGGACGAGGTGGATCGAACCGGCAGTTCGATGCAGCTGGTTGGATCAAGCGGCACGGGGGTCGGTGCAAGTGCCTTGGAGGTTCCGATGGGATTCGGACGGGAGAGACTTGCCGACATGATGAGAGCCGTTGATCAACCTACACGTGGCGAAGCAGGCGATTGCTTCGACAGGATTGGACTCGGTCCATGGAGAAGGATCGAGAAGGGGTATTTTGGTAATTTCACCAAATACCGCCTTGGTGACCTAATGCCAACCCGCGGCGCAAGACGGAGCGTCAAGAAGTGGATTAGGTCAAGAAAAGTGAAGACGGCGCTTTAAAATGCGTGCGTGAGTGTCCTGTTTGTGATTGGGCCTAACGGGAGCCCATTAGGGTTAAGTCTTCTAGAAGCTCTAGGCCTCATATAAATAGAGGGGGTGCTGTGCACAGCAACCAAAGCACTTCATTTGAAAACCCTAGTTTGGTGTTAGGGTTTAGGGAAGAAAAGAGAGGCTTAGGCTCTAGAGAGAGATGAGTTGAGTTGTGTGCTCATGGATTGAGCTCTTGTCCTCCTTGAGGGAGTGGCTGTAACCAGCAACACCATGAATCAATCTATGAGTGATTTCTCAAAGTATGCTCTCTCTTTGTTCTTTCTCCTAGTTTTGTTGATTTTGGGTGCTTCCTTGATCCGATGAGTTTTTGGTTGATTTTTGTTCTCATCTACCTTGCTGTGACGTGTGGGAAGACATCTAAGAACATCTGAATCATCAATCTCTCACGAGCAAGTTATTGATCAAGTTTTTCGTTTTGCTCGGTTTTGAACCTTCTTTCGGTAAAACAGAAAAAGATCAAAACTTTGACGTGGATCTGGACGATCGTTGCTTGGAATAGGTTCTAGATATCCTTGAGAAGGTATGTTCCAAGTTTGATCAAGTTTCATCGAGTAGAACAAAAGTTTGATCGATTTTCATTTTGAAACCCGAGCTGTTCTTGCTGTTCCAGGACAATCGGAACAACCGCCCTTAACACTGCGGTTGTACCGCACCGAGGTACGACCGGCCGTAACACTGCGGTTAGTAAGACATCGTCACTGACCGCCTGCTACATCAAGCGGTTGTACCGATTGTCCTGATTTGTTCAGAACTTCCTATTTTTAGTGTTTTTGCTTAGGGGGTTAATCAGATTCATCACATGGCTTCCGCTATGCGCATACACTGATCTTCTTAGCTTGAATAGCTATTGGAGAAAAGTTCGTGTTGAATCTAGTTTCGGTGAAAGTGGAGCGAGCGTCTATTCACCCCCCCTCTAGTCGCCTTTCCGGTCCTACACATAGAAACTCTGGTGGAGAGAATATCGCCCTGCTAGATCCATGCAACGTGCATGGATTCTATCTTCAACAGAATAGACACACAGAAGTTTTGTCTACAGCCGGTTGAACTGGAGAAGAGAGTGACGACATGAATGTATGACATGTTTTTGATGCATGCGAAAACAGGAAAACAATTTAATTTAATTTTAGGGAACATTTTCAAACAATATGATTTAATTTTAGATGCAACCTTTTAATTAAATGCTGCAAAATTTTAAAGTACGATAAAAAATTTTACAAATCGCCAAATTAAATATTTACATCCCGATTTTGAAAATCAGGGTAACACAGGTGAGGTGGATACTGACGGATGGCGTAGCGACACCGGCGGACAGAAGTTGTGGATGCCACGACCAGGGAAGAAGAAGGAAGAGTATACGATAGCGTTGTTGTGCTGCAAACATGTAAAATAGTGGTTGTGTTGCCAACAATCAAGCACTCAAGAACAGGAATTAAAGTAAACACGAGATATAGTCCCGATAGCCTTTTCTCTTTTTATTCATATCCATTGGATGTGTACATAACGAGAGCCCCTGCCTCTCTTATATAGGTGGAGGAGGTATGCCCTCACAATATAATAAACAATATGTGACTAAACTAAGCTAATGGCAGGATGAGCCTGCTGCCCATCGTGGACCGGTATAGGTAAATTGGGAACGGACTGATATTACCACAATTATAATTAGATCACTGTGCATAAGGAATTCTGTGACAATGGTAGACATCCTACTGCCAAGCACTTAATGTAGTTCCTCTGAGCAGCATGTTACAGACAAAACTGCATCTTTTATTGTAATCACTTCGCTGTAGACAGTCTCCATCCTTGGTCTATCTTTTGGTGATTCCTCGGAGCATAATAGACCAAGTTTAAGCAGCCGAAGAATGCAACTTTCCACAGATGAAATTGTGCCATAGTCTTGTACTTGTGGAGTATAGTCAGTAAGGTCAACTCTCATATGTGGAATAAGACTAGGGTCTAGAATCTTTTGAATTCCCGAAAGTGATGCTTCTACATACTTTCGAATGGTAAAGCCATCATTGAACACTTCATCAGTTGGGCGCTTCATCGTCAACATTTCCAGCAGAATAATACCATAACTATATACATCACCCTCAGTTGAGACTTTGCTTCCCATACCGTACTCTGTAAAACAGGAGGAAGTCAACAAACGGAGGAGCAAACACACATAACGTCATTTGATTACCATAGTCCATAAAATAAAGCTACTTTTTGTTAATAAAGCTGTAGAATATGATCATAAGTTCTACTCACCGGGTGCAATGTATCCAACTGATCCCCTTGGTCCAACCATGCTTGCAGAGCTGCTATAAACTTTGCTAACCCAAAGTCGCAAACTTTGCTAGCCCAAAGTCGCAAACACAGCCAATGTTGTCATTATCAAAAAGGATATTGCTTGGTTTCAAATCACAGTGGACCACCGCTGGGTTGCACTGGTTATGAAGGTAAACCAAAGCAGAGGCAATGTCTACCGCTATGCATATCCTTGCTTGCAAACTCAGTTCACCATAGGGCCGACAGTTGGAATGAAGTCGACTCTCAAGGCTACCATTAGTCATGTAATCAAAAACCAGAGCTTTGAATTCATTCCCCATAGGATCATAAGTCGAACACGCAGTAATTACTTTGACAAGGTTGCGATGGCGAGTGTTCCTCAATGCTTTGCACTCAGCAATAAAGGTATCCGATGCCCCAAATTCATCGAGCCTGAACACTTTAATAGCGACCGTACCATCTTCTCCAATCAACCTGCCTTTATAGACCGTCCCAAATCGGCCAGAGCCAACCACATTTGACAACGAAAATCCATTTGTTGCTTTGCTTAGATCTTTATAGGATGGCTTCTTTAGCTCAAAGTAGGATTGGCGAATAGAGTTTGTGGATTTCCGATCCTGCTTGCTCTTCTTCGAAATTTTGACCAGTAAAAACAACAAACCTATGAATAGAGCAAGCACAATGATAGCTGACAGAGATGCCAACATTGGAACAATGTAGTTGTGCTTTCTTTTAGATCTTAAAGCAGAGCACCTTGGCAACTCTTGTAGTGGAAAATTTGCACATAATCTTGGATTGCCTTGGATAAATATGATACTTGTATTGGCAAATACTCCACCTACAGGAACTGGTCCCTCAAAGTTGTTGAAGGAGATGTTTAGATACCGCAAGGAGGCAAAAGATGAGAAGAATTCTGGTATTGCACCAGATAGGTTGTTTTGTGATAAATCCACCTCGTTGATGCCTCTGAGGTTCATCAGAGAGTTTGGAATGGTTCCATACAGGAGATTCCCTTCTATGCGAAGTGATTCCAAATGGACACAGGCACCAAGGGTAGGGGGGATTTTCCCAGAGAATTTGTTGTGGGAAATGTTGAAGGAATCAAGGTTTATCAGGCTACCAATTTTTGGTGGTATGGAGTCCCTGAGTTGGTTGTGTGATAAGTCAAGCAACCAGCTCAATTGATCCAAACTGACAAAGAGATCTTCCGGTATACTGCCACTCAAGGCATTACAAGAAAGGTTTAGGGCTACCAAACTCTTGCAGCCAGCTAAATCTGCAGGTATGCTTCCACTCAAATCGTTTTCATCAAAATAAAGTTCACTCAGTTGATCCAACTTACCAATGGAAGGTGGGATCTTTCCAGAAAGTTGGTTATGTGACAGGCTTAAGACGAACAAATTGCGTAGGTGGCTGACAGTAGAAGGTATACGTCCAGTTAACAAGTTTTATCAAGATAAAGAAGGAAAGGTTGGTGAGGTTGCCAATCTCCGCAGGAATGGTGCCAGATATGCGGTTTGACGCAAGAGTTAGTTCCTCTATACTTCTTGGCAGGTAAGCTGCAGAGGTGGGCATGTTTCCACTTAAGTTGTTCGTACCTAAGTTTAATTGTAGTAATTGTGTGCAATTTCTCAGTGAGGAGAGGAATGCCCAGTCTCCAGCCTCCAGGCTGTTTGAGTACAGCATTAAGCTCTGCAAATTCGACAGTGATCCAAAAGAAGGAACCACCCCACGGAGAGAGTTGTTGGCGAGATAGACATACTCTAGGTTGGAGGGACAGTGATGCAGGGATCTCTCCCTCGAATTGATTGATAGACATCATCACCACTATGATATTTGGGAGGTTGTTGCCCATGTCTGAAGGTAATGTTCCATCTAGGCTGTTGCTGGCCAATCCGAGGAAGATCAGTGATGTGAAGTTGTAAACATAGTGTTGAACAATCCCTGACAAATTGTTGTAAGACAGGTCAAGATATTTCAAGTCGGCTAGTTTGCTTAAATCTGGGATGCTTCCCTGCAACTGGTTCTGTGCAAGCAAGAGACCCGTAAGGGATGAAAGGTTTCCGACCGAGGCAGGTATTGTCCCTGCGAGGTTATTTCCAGTGAGACCAAGGTACTTTAGTGGCAGAGGGAACTTTGCGAATGGCGGAATTGGTCCAGAAAGATGGTTCCACCGGAGATCTACGACTGTGATGGTTGAGCTGTTGAAAAGGGCTGCTGGAATTCCACCCTCGATGCTGTTGTTTGCGACAGCAAGGTAGCGGAGTGAGGAGCTATTTGCTAAGTGTGGTGGTATTTCTCCACTGAGAAAGTTGTTTGTAAGACGGACGTATTCCAGAGCCTGTGAGCTACCGAGTAACCGTGGGATCTCACCGGAGAGGTTGTTGGTGGTGAAGTGTACTGAGGAAAGATTTCGTAGCGTACCAAGGGTCGAGGGGATCTCACCTCCGATGGAGTTGTTCTTGAGGGCGATGACCTGAAGGCCAGAGCATGCCGACAGCAAAGCTGGGATCTCCCCGCTGAGTGCGTTAAAGCTGAGGTTGAGGTATTCGAGTGACGTCAGCTGACCGAGCTCCGGCGGGATGTGACCGGAGAGTTGGTTATTTGGCAGGTGGATTCTCTCCAGAGAACTGAGGTTAGCAATGCATGCCGGGATTTCACCGGTGAGGCCTTGCTCCTCGAGGTCCAACGCCACCACATGGCGTTGAGGATGCTACGTGCATCGGACACCATGCCAGCTGCAGAAGTTGAGCGAGGTGACGTTCCATGTGGCTAATGCTCCCGTGGGATCAGAGATGTGGGACTTGAGGCAAAGCAGGGCATCCCGGCTTGTGCTGGGTTTCACAGCTACTGCTGTATATGACAACAAATTCAAGGGAGAAGAGAGTAGGATGGCTATGACGATAGTCAGAGAAGTAGGAAAAGGCGACGGCACACAAGCCATGTAGTTGGTGCACATGCATGAGGTACTATCGGCACTCAATAGTTTTGGTGCTGGTTTAGTTTCCACTGAGTTGTACCATGAAAGAAGCTTTTATAGACTGCAAACTACGGTGTTTCTTTGACGAATCATCCACGCTAATCCAAAAGTGGATGACGACATCAAATACCTAATACAGTCTTGTTATTTTTAAGTCGTCTGAAATTTTCTTAAATTTAAATCATTTGTTGTGACCATTGGATTTGTGTAGATATTGATGTGTTATATGATTGAATATTGATCTAATGGATAAGAAAGATGACTTATACTTAAGAAAATTTCAGTCACCTTATGAATAAGCATTCCCTAATAGATAGTGGTGGACTCCGCCTAGGGACCACAGATGACCTATGTCAATTTTGTTTTAGAGACCAGGGCACGTCTCCAGCCTTTTGTAGTCTAACAGGTTTCGTGCCTAATTTCACAAAGAGAAAAAAAAACATGTTTCGTATCTTGTTATAGTAATGAGTGTCATGGCTCAAATAAAATTAATCAGTAACACTACAAGGATCTTGCTAATTGGAAAATAATATCAGTGTATCACAGACAAGTGGCCCTGGATTGATGTAAAATAGAAATTCCTGGTTGCCACAAGTATTACTGTTGCAAAATTGATGTAAATTGAGTACGCCAATATATGCAAAATACACCAGCAAAATATGGTCATTCTCCCAGCTGATCCAATCTAAAATCCATTTTTTCAAATCTATACACATCCATTTTGTACGCTTTTTGGATTCAAAAGTATTGACTGGTATTATTTTAGATGTTTAGATCGAATATCATGAAGTAGTTTGTTCGATATTGGAAACAAACAAGACCTACATAGCGATAATTCTGCATAGACTTGTATATTGCTATTTATTACATTTTCTTTAGTTCTAAAGTACTTTGTAATCCTTACATTCCAACCAAATTCTTAGAAAGAATTCTCTAAAAATGTCTTTCTTGCAAGAAAATCGAAAGAAACTAATTTTCGCATGTTCTTTCATGCACAGAAAAACGAAGAGATAATTAGAAGATATTTTTCTCGGGCGACCATATCTTACCGTATTCGGAGGGAGACCGTGGGATTTTTTTTTAGAGTGCGCGGGATTTTTCTTAAAAGTACAGGTAGTGGAATGTCACGTGATAGTGTGAAGTGAGAGCGTGTTAGGAAGAACTTTATCCTCCTATCTAATGCACTTCTTTTTGTTCGTTCTTTAGACGCATCATGAGGGTCAGATTACTCTACTGGTCAAAGTCTCCATCTTGCTTTCCTCTTTGCAAGTTTTAGTCTTTACGCCCATTTTCCTCTCTGGAAGTGATGGTATTCGCCTCCGTTTTCCCACTAGGTAGATGAGAGCTACACATTCCGCGTAATTACACCATGAAAGATGCATGGACACATAAATTCCAAAAAAGATGGCAATATTGATAAAAGTTCATCCACCAGGTCATTAATTTCAAATCTAAATTAAATCATAAATATACAAGATTTCAAATTCTGCTTCCATGCTGATTCTTGCCGGAGGATGGTTCGGAATTTCAAGTGGTTCCCAGCCTGTTTCTTATATAAACTGGTATAGAATGAAATCCAAATCTTTTTTTTCAGAATAACTGTTTCATTTTCACCGGAAAGCGGACAAAAACATCCATTTTTTTTGGTATGAAATGTATTATTAAAAACACATAAAGTACATAAGTCATAAGGAATCACTATGAGTCGGTAAAAAAAATGGAAAAAAAAACTACCCCATGGCATACCGTCCGGGCGTTAGCAACGACATAGGCGGTAACCATCAGATCTGACGCATTAGACGGCATCAGCACTCCCACGTTTCTCTCCCTTGTCCACTCAATCCCCACTACTCTCTTAGATCGGTCGCACATTACAGTGTGCTCTCCTCTCTCGCACGCCCGCTCTCTTCGCACAATTCCACAAATCCCCATCCCCATCCCCATCCCCATCCCGATCCACCGATCCCTCCTCCCCTCTCTCCATCCTCGAGCAATGTCAGCCGATTCTCCGCTTGTAGTGGTAGATCTTATCGCCGAGCTACCTCCATTGACCTTGTATACTTCCTCTCTACGCTCGGCGTTGTTGGCGAGCATGAGTAAGGGCAGCTACGTGGGATCGGGCCACCCTGACAGCAAGGCGCACGAGTGAAGCAGACCACGGTTCGATTGGACCCGGCGGCAACACTACTATGACTGCGAGTGGCAGATCAACGGAGGTAGTGGGCGAGTGGCGAGCGACGAGGTGCCATGGCAGCCAATGGCGTAGTGGCAAGCGAGCGCCCATTGGTGAGCGCAAAGGGCGGCAGTGGCTCACGATTTTGTTATAAAATAGGTCTAAAACTTGCAGAAAGAATTGTAGTGTTGCCGAACTTTATGAAATTTGCTTGGAACTTTCTATGATTACTTATGAAACTCGCATAAAACATGCTTAAACTTGTTTTACATCTTCTAATCGTTTTTGTCCGAAACTTGGTTGAAACTCACGTTTGAATCTCGGAGTTTCAATTTTTGGAACATGAAACTCATGTTTCAAATTCAAAGTTCTGGTTTTGAAATTTGAAACTTAGCTTTGAGTATGGAATTTTCAATGAAGTTTCAGTTTTTGTGAAGAACTTGAAACTCACATGAAACTTGATGTTTCAATGAAGTTTTCTTTTTTGAAACTTCTAAGTTGTAAGAAACATGAAGTTTCAGTTTTCTGAAAATAGAAGCACACAATGAACCTTGAACTTTCGGAGAAAGCTACATATTGCTGTGAAACTTGGTGTTTCAGCTTGAAATTGATGTTGTAGATTTGAAAATCGGAGAAACAATAGGCTTTGTATTTGGAACGTGCTGAAACTTGAAGTTTCAGATATGTAACTTGCTTGAAACTCTATGTTTCGTATTTGAAACTTGCTTCAAACTCTAAGTTTCAGTTTCTGAAACCTGAAACTCACCATTGAAACTAGAAGTTTCAATTTCTCAAACCTTTGAAATATAAAACTAGAAATTTGAAAATTCTGTGAAACTTTTGTGCAACTAAAACTCCATCAAACTCCATGAAACTTCATGAAACTTAACAAGGATTGAATAATCCTCAATTAATGAAGCTATTTATCTATAATATTCATTATTGATAATGATATTCTAAATAGCCCTCATATATACCCCTGGTCGGTAATACCTACAATAACCAGGGAAAGTTACGACTAGTTCAGGTTTACGACCATCTTATGGTCGTAGGGTCTGTTACGACCACCCTATGATTGATAAAACCAACAAACTTATGAACATTATCGACTAGGGACCACTACACACTGCGCTTGCTTATGTGTGGTAGTTAATAAACGTGCACATATATTCTCACATAACCGCACGTACTTCTCTCCGTCTCTGGCAATAACCGCATATTCAAGCAACCGTCAAGGCGCCTCTTGACGTGCAAGGAGGATGTCTCATAGACAATAACCTTCATGAATGTGCATATTATGTGGATTGTGATTTTGCTGGCTATAGACTTGATAGGAAGAAAATTTCGGACACTTGTCATTTATTAGGCATTTCTCTTATCTCTTGGTCATCTAGAAAATATTCTTCTATTGCACAATCCACTACTGAGGCTGAGTATATATGTAGCCAAATTCTATGGATGACCTCTACTCTTGACGACTATGGGGTTAGCATTTGATAGTGTTCTTCTGTGTGACAACACGAGTGCCATTAACATTGCTCAAAACCCAGTGCAACACTCTAGGACCAAGTACATAGATATCATGTTTCATTTCCTTAGAGATCATGTTGAGAAGGGGGACATTGTGCTAGAGTTTGTGGAGTCTAAGAGTCAATTAGCAGATATCCTTATGAAGCCCCTAGATCCTACTAGGTTTGTCTCCTTAAGGAGTGAGTTGGGGTTAGTTTACTCTTATAGGCTGGTTTGGGGGGGAGTTGACCCTTTTTGATCTTTTCTTCAACAAGTAGTTTCTTTGGCTTTTATTGCTTTTTCTTGCATCTCATGCATTGTATGATATTGCATTCATATGAAAAAAACTGATGTATTGTAATATAGCTTTAATGCTTCAACTTGTAGTTTCATTAAGCTTTGCTTATTACCCCTTTTGTCATTGCTAGCTTTTGATTGATGCCATGCTATAGCTTGTATGCTTGTTTAGCATGATTAATTTTCTTAACAACTTGTTGATGCCTTAGCATGTGATGTAGAGCTAGAAGGTCTAGGTTTAGTCTAAAATCACCAAGTGTCATCTAAATTCACATTTTGTATGAGTCGAGCTAGCACTACTACAAAAAGGCTAATACTGGACGCCTCATCACAGACGGTTGACCAAAACCGTCTGTATTAAATACAATCACAGACGGTTTTGGTTTAGTGACCGCTGTTATTCTTAGGCCGCGCTTAAAACCGCTCAGGAAGAAGTAATATCACGACGGTTCGTGTTGAAAACCGTCAGGAAGTATCACGATAGCTTCAACAAGAACCGCTCGTGATACTACTAAATATCACTGACGGTTCTTGTTCGAACTGCTCAGGATACTTCGACGGTTTTCGACACGAATCGTCTGTGAATTCCCGTGCTCATCACAGATGGTTCGTGTTGAAAACCGTCTGTGAAGTATCACAGACGGTTCGTATTAAAAACCGTCTGTGATATATATCAACCGTCTGTAACTTGGAATTTTCCTTACTTTCTGATTTTACCATGGCTTGAATTTTCCTTACTCTGCAATTTTACCATGGCTTAAAATCACTAACACTCGGATTTTACCATGGCTTGGAATCACTAACACTCCGATTTTACCATGGCTTCAAATCACTAACTCTTTGATTTTACCATGGCTTCCAATCACTAACACTTTGATTTTACCATGGACTGAAATGGTAAAATCGGAGTGTTAGTGAAGCCATGGTAAAATTGGAGTGTTAGGCATTCCAAGCTATGGTAAAATCGGAGTGTTAGTAATTCCATGCCATGGTAAAATCGGAGTGTTAGTGAAGCCATGGTAAAATTGGAGTGTTAGGTATTCCAAGCTATGGTAAAATCGGAGTGTTAGTAATTCCATGCCATGGTAAAATCGGAGTGTTAGTGATTCCATGCCATGGTAAAATCTTCAAGCCATGGTAAAATCAGAGTGTAAGAAAAATTCCAAGTCATAGACGGTTTTTAATACAAACCGTCTGTGATAAGATATATATCACAGACGGTTTTTAATATAAACCGTCTGTGATAAAATACTTATCACAGACGGTTCGTATAAAGAACCGTCTGTGATATGTCGTCACAGACGGTTTTTCTATGAAACCGTTTGTGATTCGCAGCACGAGAGTATGAAAAATTTTGAACGTGCGCGCAGGAGGCAAAATATTTTGGCGCTGTCCTTATATATTATAACCACCCCAGCCTTGTTTTCCATTAGTTTCTCCCTCTCCCCACACCGAGCTCCGGCGACCACCCTCGATTCCCTATCGCGGTTCAGTGAGGAGACACAGCCGACGACGACAATGAGGAGGGATGCGGTCATGCGGATGAGCTCCTTGTCTGCTACAGGAGGTAGATTGCCGGAAGGTACATGTACATCCCCATAACATACACAATTTGTTGGCTGTTTGTTGTAATGAAAATTATCTTAATTTTGTGTTACCTAAGGACGGAGCGCCACTGGAGGTTTTCAGTCGTCTCTCCTTGCCGACGAGCTTGAGTCGAACTCGACGACATGCAAGAACATCTTGTGTATGCTGGTGAGGTATTGAGAGGATGAGTTCTTAATCCAAGAAGCCGATGAGTTCTTCAGGAGCTTGGAGGCATAGATGGTTTCTAGCTAGTTTAACTTTGTAACTTTTTTTTCCCATTCAGAGGGGACATTGTGAAACATTTTGGTTTCCCTTTCCTGTAATGTGTTTGCCATCATAATTTTAATTGGATTTTAGTTGTCTTGCTAGAGGTTGCATATGGAAACAACTGTCTAGCAATTGATTGGTTTGATTTTTTTGAAATAGAAAAATTATCACGAGACGGCTCAATAAGAACCGCTCGTGATAATTATTATCACTGAGCGGTTCTTGTTCGAACCGCCTATGAAAATAGATTATCGCGCATTTGTTCAACAAGAACCGCTCAGGATAGTATTATCACGCACGGTTCTTGTTCGAACCGCTCAGATATCTTTTTCACAAACGGTTCAAAACCGCTCGTGATGATCATATCATTACTGACCCATAAACTCAGACGGCTCACGAAACCGTCTGTGATGATGTTTTTGAACCGTCTGTGAATGCCTTTTCTGTAGTAGTGTAGGCTTTTATGTCTTTTGAGATCTTATACATGACTATTGAGTGCAAACTAGAATTACTTGGCTTATCTTGAATCTGTCTTGAACTTAAAATTAAATCTTGGATATTGTAACACCCCAAAATTCGATTCTAGTTGAAATGATTAAAAAAGTGGATTTTTTTTCCTTTTTAATGCGACTTGTTCATATTTGAATTTTTGGGGAGATTATTTGAAACCTCGACATAATTCGAACCAGAGTTTAAAAGAAACAAAAAAGAAAAGGAAAGGAAAAACCCAAAAGTCTGGTCTGGGTTGAAAACCACTTGGCCCAACCCAACACCTCTTCTTCTTTTTCTTTTCTTTTCTTTCTTTCTTCCTTCTCTTTTCTTTTCTCTTTTTCTCTTTTCCCTACTGGCCCACTAGCCACTGTTGCCCTTCCTTCCCCTTCCTTTTCTTCTTTCTTTTTGCTACCTTAGCCCACACACCAGTGACCCCCCTCCTTCTTCCTTCCTCCTCCTCTGCTCCCTTTCCCCGATCGCCACCGCTGGTGCCAACCTCGCCACCAACTCCAGTCACCTCACCCGTCTGCACCATCGCAACCACAGTGCCGTTGCTATGCCGCCCACGCCCTGACACCGCACTCATCATTGATAGCATTGTGGAGGGAGACATCGCTCACGTCCTTGCCCAGGCCGTGTACTGTGGCAGGCGCCATCGCGTCCGACGCCATGCTGCCCTCGCCTCCCTTTTTAAGGCCAAGCTTTGGCATCCCTCCCTTCCTCTTGCTCCTCCCCCATCTACTACCTCCTCGTGGCCAACCGAGCCTGCGGCGCACCATGCCAGCACCGGCGGGCATACTTGCTACGCCCTGTTTGCCATGCGCCGCTACTCTAGCGATGCTCTAGCTGCCCCACTGTAACATCCCGTTTTTGGATGTCGACTAGTATCTTTCCGTTTGTTTTCTTGGCTTTCAAAACCTATTTCAAATTATCGTGTATTTGCAAAATTCTCTAGTTTCTGCCTCATTTCAAAATTCAGGTTTTGAATTTCAGCTCGAATCTTGGCTTCAATTTGAATCTTCTCTGTTTGGCCCGACCTCCTCTGGCCCCTCTCCTCCTCCTGCCCCTTTTCTTTCCTTTCGATCAGTTGGTCGGAAGCTTTGTTCGACCACGTGCCCGCTCTGCCACGCCCCCATGCGCCTTGTCCCCGTCCGGTCCTAATTGTGACTACCTTCTCATTGTTGACCACCTTCTCGTTGTCGACCTCCTTCTCATTGTCAACCACCCTCTCATAGTCAACCACCTTCTCGTTGTCAACCACTCTCTCGTTTTCGACCACCCTCACCTCAGTGTGTCTTTCCCTCTCTCTCTTTTTCCGCAGAGGCATGCGCATTTAATGCCATTGTCTCCGCAGCGACGTGCGCATTAAATGCCATTATTTCCACCGCGCCAGCGCGAACCCCGTCACTCCATCTTGTCTCCTGGTCCCCCCCCCCTCCTCCCTTTATAAATGGAGCACCAGGGAGCCATTTTGCCTCCACCTGTTTTCCCCTCAAACTCTCCCTTTCTCTTTCTCTCTCGCCCTCATTTCACCGTGCTTTAAGCTTCATCGCCACTGGCTAGAGCTCACGCTATCGCCCCCTCCCGCCGCCGTCAAGCTTCTCCGTCGATGTGGTCTTCGCCGTTGGCTTCGCAAGATCACGGCCTAGCCGGTGCGCACCTCCTCACCACACCGGTGCACTCCCTCTTCTACCCACGTCTTTTCATACCCAGAGCTCCTTGATGCAATCCCCTCACTCTTTTTCAGTTGTGTTTCACAGGAGCCACTGCTTTCCTCTCCTCCTTCAGTCCCGACTAACCCCTTCACCACCGTCCTCCTTCGCCTTCGACTATGAGCTTCCTCGCTGCCATTCGCCGTCCGCCGACCCCTCCTCCGGCCTCTCTCTTAGTCTTGGTGAGTTTCCTGTGCCCTGTTCTCTATCGTTTTCTTTTGACCGCGTTGAGTAGTCAAGTCTTTCTTTTGGGTCGTCCTTTTCTTTCGACCGCGTTGAGTAGTCGAGTCTTTCTTTTGAGTCCTTTTCTTTCGACCATGTCGAGTAGTCGAGTCTTTCTTTCGAGTCCTTTTCTTTCGACCGCATTGAGCAGTTGAGTCTTTCTTTCGAGTCCTTCTTTTCTTTCGATCACGTCGAGCAGTCGAGTCCTTCTTTCGACCACATCATAGTCGAGACCCCTTTTTGACCACGTCGAGTAGTCGAAACCTCCTTCTGACCAGTTGGTCGAAACCTCTTTCCTTCGACCTGATAGTCGAAACCTTCTTTCGACCAGGTAGTCGAATCCTTCCTTCGACCTGAAGGTCGAAACCTTCTTTCGACTAGGTAGTCGAACACTTCATTCGACTTGATAGTCGAAACCTTCTTTTGACTAGGTAGTCAAATCCTTCTTTCGACCACGGTGAGTAGTCGAATCCCTCCTTTGACCACGTCCTATAGTCGAAACCTCCTTTTGACCACATCCCATAGTCGAACCTCTTTCCGACCAGTCATGTAGTCAAACCCTTTTCGACCACGTGGTGTAGTCGAACCTCCCTCTGACCTCGTGGAGTCGTTGATCTATTCTCGAAGGCAAACTTCGAGGACACCATTCTCCTCCGTTTTAACTCCGATTGCAGCATTCTTTGTTTCTAAATTTGTCTTAATTCAAGGTCTTGCTTTTGGCAGTGGTCTTATTTATTTTGGAGTTCATTTGTTAGTTCTTTAGTATTTATTTGTTCTCTCTGCTTGTTTGTTTATTTTTTCGGTTTGTTCGTCCGAGTAGAGTTCGAGGAAGCGGGACATCCCCAGTTTGATCAAGCACAAGATCACCAAGACTCCCTTGTCTTCAGCTCAAGCGAATCAATACTTTGATCATTCTGAACCTACTTTTACGCAAATTATATTCCTTTAAGTTACCAAAATTGCATGCTTTAATTCTTTAAGCAAACGTATGTTAACCCTTAAGGTAGTTAATTGCCCACTTGTTGGTTAATTAATTATTACCCCATCCTTTGGCAAATTGAATCCATTATTCCATGTCACCCTAGTAACTATATGGTAAATTACTAGTTATAGGTTGTACTTAAGCGACATGCTAGTCTTGCTTAAGTACTGGGACATAAAATGTCCCAACCATCATCTCTTAAATTATAAAAATGGTTTTGGGCAGTCATGTGAGGTACATGACTGAAGTATTTGAGATAAATCGGCTTTTCCTCCTCAAAACCCCAAACTGCTATCACCACATCTAGGCGGATGGTATGATGGTGGGTGCAGATGTAGCACAAGAATGTGTGGAATGTGGTCTGAACCGCCTAGATGGGTTTAAGGACTTAATCCGGTGATGACCTCCCATCGTAAAACATATGCAACCACAAGTCTACAAAGTGCAACTTAGCTTAGTAAAGTTATCAAACCCTGAAAGTCATCTCATTGGAAAGGATCGGGGCAGTACAAGCGACGAACGCATCCCGGCTTGAACGGGACACTGTGGTAAGGTGAAGTTGCCAGCTGCGCTATTCGTTGTGGTAAACATCCCGCACACCGCATGGGCATAACCCCATATGGGTGAGATGATGGAAGGGGCGAGATGATTTGAAAAGTTACTGTGATGGTCTCTCGACCACATGACTAAGGAATCGTGTGGGGCTATGAGTTGATTATCTCTTATAGGTACAGTGTACAAATCTCTACATAGTGAAAAACTGTTTAAACAGCCGTGCCTACAGTCAAAGGCGGACATGGGAACTTTCCTAGAGTTAGTTCTATTTCAAAAACCTTTGTGGATGGGATGAAAACTGGTCGGATGGATGTAACCCGGCATTTGGATTTTTCCTAGGTGGTCATACCTAGTGCTGTTAAGTGGTGGAAGTAACCATGATAAAAAATAAGCATAAGGTGGAGGTAACCTTTGCTGTATTTCAATATTGCACAACTACTCTCCTTACAAAATGCAATTTGGTTAAAATGCTAAGTGATAAGAATTTCTAATTATGTTATTTGAAAGCACTTCTTTAGCAAATAAAAGAACCCGAGCCACCCTTGTCAAGCCATGCATGTATACTATTGCATCTGGTGTGTTGGCTCACGAGAACAGAAGTTGTGCTCATTCTCGCTCTTTCCCCAACCCTTCACATTCGGTGGATCATGGAGACTATGACTACTATGAGGACCCCGACGTCGATGGACATGGCGGCGATAAAGAGTAGTCTAGTTTCGAGTAGTCTAAGTCCCACCTCAGTCTAGCTGGCTCGTCGGAACTTATGTATGACCACTATTTTCCAAGTCCTTAGGCAATACCAGTCGTACACGAGTACCCCACTCGCTTGCCTATGGAGAGATGTGCTCTACCTCCCCTGTTACTGACGCTGTTGTTCCTGTATTCTTTTGTGATGTAATCATTTGGTATGTTCGGCCCTTACTGTAAACTCGACCCGACGTGGTCTATGTCACTATGATGTCTGTAATATATTGGATGGTCTGGTCTTACGACTTGTATGAATTGATTCAGCAATGTGCATGTGAGTGCTATCTACTAATCCGGGGAATAGCACAGCGTTTTTCACAGAGGATTTGGATTTGTGAAATCCGAGTCCGACACCCACCTTGATCGCCACCTTCGTCTCAGCCAACTCCACCTCCAACTCACCTTCTTGCCCCTCTTTCCCCACGGGACCAGCGCCGGCAACATCTTCATTCCTCCCGACCGGTGCACACCGCCCATGTCGTCCTGGCCAATCCAGTGAACTCCATCCTCTCTCTTCCCCATCACGTCATGTTCCACGACCCTACGAGCAAAAACCCTCACTCAATACTGTCATTCATCCTCAGGAGCATCAAGGTGCCACCATCTTCCCTGGCCCTGGTCAATTCCACCTCCACCGATGCCATTCTAGCCCCAGTGAGCATCTCTTCGATTCCCCTCGCATGAAGCATCCTCTCACCACCCTTTTCCTTTCCTAACCTTTGATTTGGGCCGCTGTTCCCCACCATCAAGGACTTCACCGCGCCGCCACGGGCTCCCACCGCTAGGCCACCTTGTTTCGTCCTGGCCTCCTTTGTCCACTTCGGTGAGTCCCCTCCACCCTCCTAGTGCTTGTGCTTGCCCAAAAGTCAACCCCTTTCCCACCCCGGCGCTACCGCCCCATCTTCTTCCTCGCACCCAGCCACCACATGCCACCGCCACCACCCCCAGCCACACCGAGCCAAGACCGCCATAGCCCCGAGGTCGCCTCACCCAGTCAGTTCCATTTTTCTCCTTGCCGACCATCACAGAGTCCTCCTCACGGCAGATGAGCGCCACCGAGCCTCCCTCCTCCCCTCTTTCTACTCTCTCTCTCTCGGTTTTTTTGTGAGTGTGTGCCTAAGATCAAGGGCCCCTCTTCAATTGTATGAATGGATCAAAGTCGTTAGAGGCTAATTGGGCGATGGATAGTAGTACTAGCTGAGAGTGGGCCCCATGTCATTGAGTGATTAGTTAGGTACATCTCAGTTAGCAATTACACCTTGACTAAGTTAATCAGTAGGTAATGTATGCAATTAGAGATTAACTAAGAATGGGTAGTGAGCGTTACTGTTTAATATGTAAGGCCAACTTAATTAGGGTTGCTCAGTATGTTATTTTAATAATGTAAAAACAATGTCAAATGATCAGTGCACCGCATCAATCAAGGTCTAGTTAAATATACTCAATGACAGTAGGCCCTAGTCCATTTATAAGTAATGGAATGCTCAAATGATTGATTTAGGACTTTGAGGGTTAAAAAGAAATGATCAGTGAACTATTATCGTATAAGTTGCAAAGGCAAAGTTTAAATCAGTAGACTATACACAATAGGACCTAGGTTAAAATCGTTAACCCTGTCATTGTTTCAACAAGTGGTAAGTCAAACCTTAAATGAGAGGTCTCATAGTAAGTAGACTAACTAAAGTGACCAACTCCAGTAGTTAGAACCTAAGGTGATATAATCCTTTTTAGGCATGTACACACACACATGATCCAATGACCAGCAGGCCCTAGGCCATGGTCATACAATGATAAATGATAATAATGACAATATTTCAATGACACATACAACCATTAGTAGAGTAGAAATAAAACGATACATCGCAAAGGCACACACTTACAAGTAGACATCATTCAGCTAAATAACTCAAACACAACTAGAGCCCATTCAGTTGGGAAGATTAACACAAAACTTGTTAATGCTTAAGATAACCAGGGGGATCAATTTGTCACTAGGTAATAGCCCTAGGATCCCCTAACATAAGGTTAACTAGTTTACGATGCCAAGTAAAGTGTAATGGTAATAGACCTAAATTGAAACTAATTAGTAAAACATGGTATGACGAGTAGGCCTCATACCAAACTTGGTTTTACTTAGAACTAGAAGCTAAAATATAAATCTCGTAGTATATAAGATTACTAGTACTACTAGACAATCATGAAGGTTAGCGGTAGCTATGACCTAGCTTCATGCTAGTGATAGTAATCAAGACAATAGGGTTGATCACTAAGCGAGGACTAGTAGGTAAGAGCCCATAGACCTTGTATCATAGTTATCTACTTAACTAGAAGTAGTCTTTAGTAGGTGCTAGAGCTAAGGATGAACCTAGTGTGATAGGTTACTTCAGTTTATGCCAAGCCACATAGGTAGTAAGACTAAGTATAGATCACCTCAAAGACGGAACCCAAACCCGTAGACACCCCTAATCAAGTTATAAAGGCTGATGTCTAGTCAATGCTTGGAAGTTCTAGCTAAGGCTCATGGAATTTCCCTGATAAATGTAAAATAATAAAAGGAATCATTAAGTGAACTTGATCCCATGTATCGGTGAAACTTGTGTCTACCCTAGAGCGAACCCTGTACCTATCCATAGGTCTCACCTGACTTTCATGGAACTTTCTTGATACATATGTAATAATAACAAAATAAATCATTAGATCAGCTATGTGTCACGTATGAGTAGCAACGAGATGTCCCCAAGTGGATGATGGTAGTCCAACCACCAATCAACATTGTATAGACTCCAGCTATCATCCATCGCTATCTATTCACAGTAGTGGACAATTCGTGACCCGAAGGTGGATCAGAGAGTCCTGCCTAACATGGTTATCTCTCCCATCTAGGTAACCGATGCGGAATATTCCTATGAATGTTCAAGAGCCCGAGCACTCTTGCCCTCACTCTGGATCAAACGGTTACCTAACCCTAAGTCTGACTATCAACCCAAAACCCCACCACTATACCAAACGAATAGAGGTTGGATTTATCTACTTTGGTCTGGAGTATTTCCTTCATTCCAAATATCCCTAGAAGTACTTCATTCCATTTGAAGTATTTTTTTCATCAACTTCTTTTGGATATACATCGTCTGATGTATTTCCCTCATCAACTTCACTTTAGTATGTTTGCTTTCATCTAGAATGCTTTCTTCTCTCAAGATACTATTAGATATGTTTGCTTTCATTTGAAATGTTTCCTTTATTTACTTGCCTTTGGATTTATTGGATTTCATTTGATAGCTTTTAGACGTTCTCGGGTTCAATCATACTTTGTGTAGCTAGAATATGAAGCCATGACAGAGCAATAGTTCGAGTGAGAGCAAGAACAAGAACAAGGTCATCAGAACATTGAGCAAGGCGAGTCAACACTTTGATCATTTTGCTCCTACTTTTGAGTGCAAGTTATATTGTTTGAAATTATGAAATTGCATTGCTATGTTCTATACACATATGTTGCTTTAGCTTGTAGTTAATACCTTAACTGATAATTGCGTATAAACTTCCAATCTTTGAACTTGGACATTATCTTTTGTCACCCTAGAACTAATGGTATACATACTAGTTACTAAGTTCGTATCTAAGTGTCATGCTTAGCCTTGATTAGATACATTGACCTATGGCAATGATTTGCCCCGACATCATTTAAAACTTGAAAGTGGATTTGGGCATTCGAGGTTGGAGCCTAGCTGATATGTTGAACTAGAAAAGTATTTCAAAACAAAAGAAAACCAAAACCAGATTTTGACTTGGGCGGCTAAAAAGCATGGCGGGTGCTAGGAAGAGCACGACAGAGTGGGAATGAGGAAGTACCACCCGAGTCAATAAAGGACCGAGTTCTTGTGATGACCTCTCGTGTAAAAACAGTGCAACAACAAGTCTATAATAGGTACAACCTAGCTGACTAATTTGTTCGCCTCGGCGTGGCTTTGCCATTAATGGGGTGTGTGGTGTGGGTAGAGGGTAATGAAGCCATAGGGAAACCACATAGCGCAAATGGGAGACTTCCCGGGGGCGAGGCCCAAGGAGGTGATACATAGCAGGTGGAGTTACTTCGAGGTGGGGCATTATAAAGGCCTTGTGATGATCATCTTAGTCGCATACCTACAGAAGTGTGTCAGACGAACATTATAAGTTGATTATCTCTTGTGGATAAAGTGCGCGAACTCTGCAGAGTGAGAGAACTATCTAGATTTCCATGCCCACGGTCATGCGCAGCATCGAGAACTTACTTGAAATGGCATTATGCAAACATAATGTATTTGCTATAACATAATGTATTTCAATAAGTGGCTTTATGCAAACAAAAGAACCACAAGCGATTCCTTTAATCAGCCTTGCATATTATATAATTGCATTCTATGTGTTGGCTCGCGAGTACGGTTGTGTACTCATGCTCGCTCAATATTATTATTCAGTAAGTATGAAAGAGAAAGGCTATGTGGGCACTCATGAACATTCATCAATACTGGAGATCAAGAAGGCCAAGAACGAGGCCATGGGCCCCAGTCGATTGCTTGTGGGTATATCGTGAGGGTTCCACGTGTTGCATCTTAAATTTTGCTTCAACTGCTGATTCTTTAAAGTTATTTGGCCTGGCATGCCATTTAAAAGCCAAAAGTCGTAAGGTATATTTATGCTTTGTTTATTATTATGCAATAACTTTATATTTTCATGATATGTGTTTGATATTCACCGATGTAACTGTGGGCACTAGCTACTGATCTAGGGATTGGTGTTGTGAACACAAAGGATTCCCAAATGACAAATTTGGGGTCTGACAGACATTTCAGGGCTTTTGCTCAATTTTGGTGCTGTAATTGATAATGGTTTGTTATCTTGAATTCAACATGTGGTATTATGAAAATAGTTCACTACTCGACAATGGTTTGTTACACACCTAGAGCATTCATTAATATACCTTGTGAAAGTGATCTTTTATGCTGAAAATGTCATTCATATGTGATATCATTACTCGCAAAAGGTCTATTACATGCCAAGAACACTCTTAGCTCAACAGTGGTCTGTTACACCCCACTGGAGTTTTTTCATGCTAAAACTGAAAATCAAATAAAATTGAGCAAGTTGATTCATGTTGTAGGCTTGGTAAACTTTCTGGTATGCTTCTTCCCTCCATCTTTACACTGAAAAAAATGGTTGAAACGAAGGCGTGATTCCTTGATGACTCCATTGTCAAAGTGGAATAAAATGTGGCAAAAATATTGAAAAGGGACTATTCATGAAAACAGGGGGGAGGGTGTTAAAAATGGTAGATCTTAGTGAGGGGGAGCATTTAATATGCATTCATGTGCTCTAATGTTCTTTTGTTAGTTTAAATTCCAAAATCCCTCAAACTTGTCTTCTCACTATGATTCAAGGTCAAATTGAACAATTTTTCTTTCATATGGATATTTAGTGAGTTTTTGAAGCCATCTCTAGATTTGAATCTTTTATGCATTTCATTATCTCTACTAGTTTGCTTCATCATTCCTCGTGCTAACTTGGTCATTTTCATGGTTTTATCCTTCTCCTAGATCAAGTTGAGCCTTTTTGCAAAACCAAGCGAACATTTTTAAAACAACTCCAAATTGCATTTTTTGATAGATTGTCAATCTGTTCGTCAAGGGGGGATTGTAGAGTCCATGTTGTATGGTCATAATCTAGGTGATGAACAATTGGCATTGTTGTCGAGGAGTTTGGGGAGTAAATTCACTATTTTGCAAATTGTCGAATTTGCTGTCAGATTTAGGCGGTCTGACCGGCCCTGTAGGGTGGTTTGACTAACCAAGGTTGGGTGGTTAGACCGGTGGTGTAGAAGCTCTCCAAATGGACACCAAACACTTATGTGAGAGTGTTTGTAGATGTGTTTGCACTAGTTTCCATTGGAAATGGAGATTGGACACAAAACTAGATAGAGTTTAACTGAAAAGTCTAGATAGTGTATTTTCTAGAAATGGGAAGCGGTTTGACCAGCCGTTGGTTGACGGTTAGATCGGTGGTGTTCAAACCAGCCATGGGTTGCTAGTATGATCGGGCAAAGGCTAGCGGCTAGACTAGCCCAGGGTTGGGATGACCATGGTGAGTTTAGACACATTGAGTGTGCTGGATTATGTGGAATTGGCCAAAGTCATGATATTAGTGCATACGTGTTGCATGATCGATGTTTTGGCAAACGTGATTCAAGTTGTGAAGAACTTGTGCCCGTAATCGATTTCTTGGTCTATTGTTGTGTAGGGACGTTGGAGTGAACTACGCTAACAAATGAGGATGATCGGGACTTGGTTTGGTGAAATCAAGGTTCGGAATGATTGAGGATGCCAGTTGAAGTGGTTAGTCTCAAGCAAAGCGCAAGATGGACAAGAACGACACGAACGGGAAGTTTGTTGCAATGGGTCTCATATCAAGTTGTTTGGACCAGTCCAAGTGTTGAGGTGGTCCGGTAGGAGAAAATTCATTGATGAACCTATGCGTGGCGAACCATGGGATTTCTTCATAAGTTTACACTCGGTGAAGGATGAACGATCGAGAAGGGGTATTTTGGTATATCTTCATAAAAAACTGGGTTGGTGACCTTGAACAAACCACAACACTTGACGACACAAAGGAGAATCATTTAGGTCATGAGAAGGACAAGATCACGAAGAGACAGATTTGGGAGACCCAGATCGTCATCCGCTTTGAGAAGCGTGCATGAGTGCGAGACCCAGTTGTGTGTGGGCTTAACGGGTGCCCATTAGGGTTTTCTCTATAGAACTATCCTCTACTATATAAGGGGGTGGTGTAGGATTTGCACATCCATCCATCAAGCTTTGGAAAGCCTAATTTTGAGATTTGGGGAAAGTGGAGAGAATAGAGGAGGCTAGGGTTTGAGAGAGATTTATTGAAAGAAAAATTCTGGGTTTGGTTGTTCATGAGTGAGCTTTTGTCCTTCATGATGGAGTGGCTATAAACCTTTAATCCTCAATATCAACCCAATCATATTCATACAAAGATGAGTTCTCTCTTGTTCTTACTCTCTCTCTCTCTCTCTCTTGTGATTTTGGGGTTTTTGTGTTCTAGGGGTTTTGCCTTGGTATTTTGCTATAATCTAGCTTGCTAGGATGTGTGTTCGTTGATATAAGGTTATCTTGACCATCTTTCATACACGAGCAAGTTTTTGGATCAGGTCTAGTTTTCCCCCTAGTTTTGTGCCTTCTTGCTCTCAATCGATAAATTCATGTAACCTTATCTATGACTGTCGATGATCGGAACACAGGGTTCCCTATTGAGCTTATCCAGGAAAATGATATGAGAGCACAATTAAAAAAAGACCCTTTATTGTTGTAGACACAATGAATGTATAAGAATACAATGGGAATGTTACATGATTGATCGTACAGAGTCGTTGAATGATGAACATGTTATTATAGAATACGTGGGCTACCCCCTTTATAGCTATTGAAGGGGTGGTAGTTAATGCCAATAAAGACGCCTCTTATCTTCACACACGTTCCTCTGTTGAGTCTTGAACAATCACGTCTCTTAGTCAACTATTGTAAGGTGCCAAATGCACCAATAATCGCTCTCACGTTAGTCACGTGGTGAACTGTCATGTCTCCTGACCAGTTTGCTGGTCGAGGACGATCCGAAATCATATGGCTAATCGGGTGGTGTCCATAGCTGGTCGTTTCATGACTGAAACTGGTCTGCGACCAGTTGGGCCATTGTAAAGGCAATTATATTTCCTTTTAAGTATTGGCTATAGGTTCATAACCGTTATAGAATGAGCCTCTAATTGTTGGGCCTATCTTTGATAAAGACTCTGACTTTGACCAAAAAGGTTGACTTGGTCAAGAATCCTCTTCAATGATCATCTCAATCTTCGATTGGAATAGGTTCCTGACCTTTTTGTAGAGCTTTGTATGAAATCTTAGGTGATTTGGATCTCAAGATCAAAACTTAGGTCATTTTGTGGATCCTTCGTCATGCTGTTTTTTCTCTTAGGTGGGGGAGCGATCAGATCAGCCTCTAGGCGCAGTTAGACCACCGGTTGCTTGCCAGTCAGACTGGCCAAGGGGTGTTGAAGTATGATTTCAAGGGTTCAGCTCAATTCTTCTGCTATGATTTTTAGGCCTTGATATTCATACCTTCAAATACAGGGGCGTACCTATAGTGGTTGATGGGTGTTCAGTGAAACAGCCAAATGTTTTGCCAAAATAACTATTAGTCAAACAACAAACTAGCTTTGTCCAGTTGGTCATTGGGTTTTTCTCTCAGAGTCCAGGTCTTGAGTTCGAATCCTCCCACCATCATAATTTTGTTTGTTTTCTCTTTTAGTTTAATTGGCATAAAAGTTATTGAGATCTTGTTTTTTTGGTTGTTTCTTAGGATTTCAATAACTTGTACATTTTTTCGAACAACTTGTACCTTTCATTCTGGAAAATAAATATAAAAGAATGCATTTTTCCAATGTATTTCAAAAACCTGTAAGACCTATAAGTTTAGCAATTTACTATTTTATGTTCTCACATTTTTCATCTCCCCTATAACTTGTTCAAAAATAATATTGCATCTTCCACGATGATAACACCACTAACTTGCTACATACCACCTTTTAAATTATTTCAAGACGTTGTTTCTAGCATGAGCAATTTGTACATTGATTTTTGCTAATGTAATCCTTGACATTTTCCATTGAATAAAATTTTATTAACTTCGAACACTCATCCTTGAAATCTTAGGTCCGACACTATTCACATAGCTATTGGAGTGAAAGGGGAGTTGAATACCATAGGAGAAAAAGTGGGCTTATTTCAGTCCAACAGGAAAACATCAAAAATCGTCGACTAATTAATTAGTCACATTGTAAAGATAATTTTCACAGAAAAGTGACATAATTTAAAATTTGCCTTTGTTGGTTTTCTTTTGTAGAAAAATATGCTATGTACTATTTGTTTTGCACCTCCTCTAAAAATAACTTTTTTTTCCATCTGAACAGTCAGTGAAATATAGACTTTGTTACTCACTATGCAATTTTGTTATACTAAATATATGTACAATCCAAAATTCCAAGCACCATTGTCGGTGATTAAGAATATTTGTAAATCAGCTGTTTCTGTTTGGAGGAGGATGAAGAAAGAGGGCATATTCATTTGTGCAACTAACATGGGAAATTCCTTGCTTTTCGTGATACTAGCTGAGTGACCGTGCGTTCCAACGGATTTTAAATAAAACATAATATAAGCTATACACTTATAAAACCAATATACATAAGGTAATTATTCCTACAAATGAAAGTTCGTTACATAATTTGCATCCAATCAATAAGCCACATATAATCTTATCACAAATCACAAATCACAAACACAAATAAGTTAATTATTCACAGAAGATCTTTCAAGTATCTTATATATGTGTGTATATATTTATCCACAAAAGATCTCACCAACTTAAGACGGGGTAGACGGCAGACTCGCCACCATCATAAAGTCATTCTTTTATAGTAGTAAAGATAACTAATAATTTGAAGAAAGGAAATTAGCTAACATTACAAAGATATATCTTTAAAGATATGATAATAACAAGGTTGATGCCAATCTACTGTTTCAAACTTGGTTTCTCACTGAGCCATGTTATAAAAATAAACCCTAGCTATTGGATCTGGTTAAAAAAGTCATGGCCATAAGGGTCTTGACAAGAGACAACTCTTGCCTAACCCTTGGAAAGTTACGCATGTGGATCTTAACTTTGCCGTTCGCACTTTGTCGTCTTGCATCAGTCAACACAACAACTGTCCGGTCCTTTTCAGTGTCTCATAAGGGTCTTAACTCGTGCCTAACCTTTGGAAAGTCATGCATCTGGATCTTAACTTTGCCGTTCGCACTTTGCCGTCTTGCACCAGTCAAAACAGTTGTCCGGCCCTTTTCCTGCGACGCGAGCGTTGCGTGGACTATCGTGGATCAACCCACGTGTGCAAGCACCTTGAGTAATAGGACGACCAACTATGCCTGTGTCAGCAGGAACAGCAAGTGCTACGATAGTTTTGACTCATCAGTTCGTGGCTATCTCTGCGGTTGCGAGGTTGGGTATGGAGGCAACCCATATATTAACAATGGCTGCTCGCGTGATAAAGGTACTTATTTACAGGTTGAACAATCATCTTTTGTATGCAAATTACATACACGCCTCCACCTTTAGATTGCATCACGCTTTGTCTTTCGTATGCAAGTTACATACACGCCTCCACCTTTAGATTGCCTCACCATTCATGTATGTTCTGTAGCACCCCGGTCTACTCTTAATGTGATCCATGTGGAGTTATGTAGTGGGATTAGTCCTATATTGCTTGTCTAAAATAAGTTATAATAGTGTATAATGTATGTTGGGTCCAAACGTACCACAATTAGGTTAACCCTTTTACACGAACTGAGCACGAAAGAGCAAGTGGGGTGTAATATATGTGCGGGTTCGCCCTACGGTAGGCTAGGCATTGAGTGGATTTTAAGCGAGTGTTACATGTTCCCATTTGGGGTTCATTGGGATCCTAGATTTCAGGGTGAGAGGTGGTGATGAGGTGGCAGTGGTGTGTGGGTTATGTAGCAATACTGTGATTCTGTCAAGTATGAAGTAGAGAAAATATGGAGGTGTATGTTACCTTAGTCATGCCATATAAATTTTGTGAATCCCGTAATAGTTAAAAAATCATATGCAGTATTTTGTCAAGTGGCTACCTTCCCTTAGCTGGCTTGAAAATTCTCCAAAGATTAACAACTCATGATTTTTTTTTCGATTATAGAGTATAATCCAATTCAACAAAAGGTGAATTGCCGTCGATCATGTGGGGACATCCAAGTTCCATTCCTTTTAGCCTGGAAGAAGGTTGTTTTGCAAGGAAGCTATTTCAGCTCAACTGCACAAATGCAACATCCTCTGGCCTCCAATTTGATGACGAACAACAGGTGACATATATAAATATCAGTGAGGGGCTTGTGGGCATTAAATACACATCTTATTATAAACAGCAGGAATTTAAGGTGTATGTATCTAAGGAACCCGGACTCTATATTGGTTCTGGGGAATTATCCTCTGTGCAGTGGGCTGTTGGCAATCTTACTTGCCAAGAGGCAAAGCAGAACATGTTGGATCCGGATTTTGCAAATCCAAATCCTCTGTGAAAACACTGTGCTATTCCCTAGATCACTAGATAGTACTCACAGGCACATTGCTGAATCATTTCATACATAGCATAAAACCATACCATTCATTAATTAAACACATTAGAGTTTACATAGACCGCATCGGGTCTGGTTTTACAACAAGGGTCGAAGAGGCCAAACTGATTATATTACAAAAGTAGCGGAAGCGACAACGGAAGCAAAAGGGTGAGAGCACATCTCTCCACAGGCAAGCGACTAGGGAAACCCGTGTGCGTCCAATATTACCCGAAAACTCAGATAATATAGGATGCACGCAAGCACCGACGGAGTCAGCTAGACTGAGGCGAGATCTAGACTAAAAGAACTAAACTACTCCTCTTCATCTTCTGGGCCTCCAACTTTTGGATCCTCATAGTAGTCGTAATCTCCTAGATTTCCTGCTTCTAAGGGTATTAGGGGAAAGAGCGAGAATGAGCGCAACTTCTGTGATCGCGAGCCAACACACAAGATGCAATAATACACATGCAAGGCTTAACAAGGATGGCTCAGGTTCTTTTATTTGCTAAAGCAATGTTTTCAATTATCATAATTACAAATTCCTATCACTTAATATTTTAACCAAATTGCATTTTATTAAAGAGAGTAATTGTGCAATATTTATATCAGTAGAGGCTACCTCAACCTTATGCTTATTTTGATTGGAGCTACCTCCATTTATTAACACCACTGAGTTCGAAAACCCAGGAAAAATCCAATCTCAGGGCTAGGTGAGTCCACCACATTTTTCATACCACCCACAAAGGTCTTTGAAATAGAACTAACTCTAGTTAAGTTCCCATGTCCGCCTTTGACCATAGGCACGGCTATTTAAATAGTTTAGACTCAGAAAAGGTTGTACATCTGTACTCCACAAGAGATAATCAAAATCATTACCCCACATGATTCAGCTTGTCATGTAGTTGAGCGATCGTGTGAGGACCCCAGTATTGATCGGTTCCAAATCAAAAGATTATACCAAAGGTATAATTTTTAACAGGACCTAACCAATACTGTGTTCCTGGATATATGTCTTACAATAGTTCTCAAGATCAAAGACTATTGTACATATATCCTAAACAACATTGTACACAGTCATACAAGGCATACAGCATATATAACAAAAACTTTACAGAATCGGGTTCGCACAACAGAATAAGTGACCCGCAATACTAATGTGGTTACAATGAAACAAAATATAAACAGCAAAAGAGCCACCAAGTGTGCCCATCATCCCAAAGGCAACTGAGTGGAGGATAGAAACAGCGTCACTTTGTTAGCGCCTCGATCGGCGCTAACAGGTAATTCGTAAACATAGCCGTCCTCACCTGCAACAAGTGGTTAAAGCACCTGAGTACAAAAGGTACTCGCAAGACTTACACAAAACTACTAAAAAGAAGTGTTTAGTAGAACCTATCCAAAGGATTAGAATTTAAATATGCTTAAGGCTGAACAACAGGAAGGTTATACTGGCAGTAGTTTTGCATAAAGCACAAGTTTTACTCCTATACTCATAAATTTTTGTTAAGGCAATTTTACAAACAAGTTTGGACTAAAACAACAAGTAAGTAAAGAAATTAACAGAACCCAAAGCAAATCAAAGTGGCTGTCCACTTTGACTTGAAACATGCATGAATAACCCTTCATGCCGAACCAAGTAAACCCAAGACAAAAAATTTATTTCAGAGTCTATACTGAGGTGTTAATCAAAACAAGTGTTGTCCATAACCGTGGACACGGCTATTCGAATAGTTTTAAACTCTGAAGAGGTGTACATCTTTACCCACATGACTCGACCCTGCCCGTAAGCCTCTAGAATTAACACACTTCCTTAGGTGTGTCGGCCGGGTAGATCAAGATTTGGTATTTTTCAGCAAGAAAATCCCATTGAGTTAAACTACCCATGCAAGTTGAATCCCAACTTAGTACACATGCATATAGCATGTGCTAAGTGGGCATGCACGTTGTGTCGGAGGGGCCACTGTGAGGTAGTTAGTATGTTGGTTTTCCTCAACATAGCTAATCGTGCTCACCTACACAGTATATATATCCTCACACCACCTTGTAGGATCAAGGATACCGACTAGAGGGGGGGTGAATAGGAGGTTTTTAAATTTTTAAACAAATTGACAATTTCACCAATTAATAACTTAGTCTAAACAAGTTATACTTCTAGCTAGACAAATAAATCACAATAAACAAGCTAGAAATATAAATACAGAAAGTAAAGACTAGAGATAACCACAAAGATACGACGATGTTTTTCCCGTGGTATCGAAGACTTGCCGGTCTTCACTAGTCCACGTTGAGGGAGCTTGACGTCTCAAGCCGGCTCCACGAATTAAGCCTTTCCTCAAAGTCACTAAGGTTGTTCTTCCTCCGCTCCGGAGATGGTGAACACCGAACCACTCACAAGCTTGTACTGGGCCTCTTCACAATCTTCTTTGAAGAGATCACCGTGCTCCACCACCAACCGTCTAGGAGTGCGGCAACACTCTAAGAGTAATAGACCAAGGTCTTCACTTGACGGCACTCAAGTGCACATGGATCAACTAGGAGAATGAATGCACTTGAATGTATCTCAACAAGCTCACAATGAATGCACAAGAGTGTTTTTGAGTGTTGAGTGAAGGCAAAGGCTCTCAAGGCTCTATGAATGTCAAATGGGCACTAGCAGCCTTGACTTGAGCAGTTGGGGGGGGTATTTATAACCCCCACCAACACTTATGACCGTTGGAGACGAATTCCAAGTTTTCAGGCAAAATCGAACGATCAGAGTACAAAGTGCGATGATGACCAAGACTATCGATCGAAACACCAACGGCTAGAACAGATACTAAAAAAGGAAAAAGCTAGCCGTTGAATTCCCAAATGAACGATCATAGTAGAACGCTGCACGTCCGACGGTTCTTGTCAGATTGCTTTCTCGAAAGCGATACGACCGTTCGTAGGGTTTTGAGATTTTGCTTAAGATTTGCACCGGTTCTGGAATTTTTGTACCGCCATGTAAACATAGGAATGACCGCAGGCCGGTACGACCGTTCCCTTAGAGTGGAACGTCCGATTTCCAGATTAGGTTTTTGAGCAGATTTACACTTGTTCTGTTTTTATTGAACCACCTCATAAATTTTGGAACGACCGCACAACGGTACAACTGTTGCCCATGAGCGGTACGACCGATTTCCATGAGAGATTCTGAGGTGATTTGCAATGCTTCTGGTTTTATTGAACCGCCAACTAAAATGCGGAATGACCGCAATGCGGTACGACCGTTCAAGGAGCCGGTCGTTCCGCTTGAGTACAAAGTTGGCTGTTCCTTTCAAAATGCGGTACTACCGCCAAGTAAAGTCCGGTCATACCGCACCAAGTGGTACGACCGCACGTATAACTGCAGTACTACCGATTTTGGACAGAAGCACTTAGAACTTTTCAATTTAATTTCAAGTTTAAATTCAAATGCATGCATGATCCTAAATTGATCCATATGACACAAGAACATGCTATCAAGCTACTAGCCATGATCCCTCTTAATAGTACGGTGTTTATCCTGTAATCCGGTCTTTCATCCAAAACTCCTAGACCGGTAAAATGAAAAAGAGATCCTAAACTACTTGTACCTTGTCTTTGAGCCAAAAGATCCTCGTATATTCCATTTTGCATGTCACTTTGCATCAACACGTTCATCAATGGGATTTAACCTTGTAAATACTCAATAAACATGTTAATCCCATATTCACATATTATCATTAATTACCAAAACAATTTTTAGGGGCCTAGATGCTTTCAATCTCCCCCTTTTTGGTAATTGATGACAACACTAACAATATGTCAAAAAGATTGATTTGAATATACTGTAATTGTATATTCTTTTGATGGCTTTACAATAAGATAATTCTTGCAATAAGAGCAGATGAATGTATGAGAATTATTTTCTTGTTAAGTCTAATTTAAAGAGAGCTCCCCCTAAGCAAGTGCATATAAAGATAGAACATTTTGTAGAAATTTTTTTTTGAGAAATTCGGGTGGAGTTTCTTTAGCATAATTGAACTTGAGGAAATGCAATAGTAGAATATAACGATAATTGAGATTGCATTAAAGATAATAACATAACATCATCCACAAGTTCAACAAGTTAAAAAATACGCATAATAATTAAACTATTACAAGCGCATATAAGTTCAACATTACATAATAAGTTCAACATTACATAATAAGTTCAACATATAAGTCCATAGTATATAGTAGCAAAAGATTGCGCTTGCTCCCCCTAAAGCTATGTCTTCTATATCTTTTCACTTCTTTCTTCTTTATCTTCGTATTTCTCCCCCTTTGGCATCAAATACCAAAAACCGCTCAGACGATGGGATCCTGAGGAGGAGGAATGACATCCTGTGAAGCTGGATCCTGTGCTGGAGTAGGAGCGGGAACGGGAGCGGGATCCTGAGAGTCGGGTCCTGAGAGTCAGGAGCCGAAGGAGCTACATCCTGAAAAGTAGTGGCCCGAGGAGCTGAAGTCTGATCCTGAGGAACTGAAATAGGAGGAGCAGGATCCGAAGATGCTAACTCTGTAGCTGGAGCTAGATCCTGAGTCTCTACCACGGTGGCTGGTGCCGGAGAAGCAACAGGAGCAGAAACTGTATCCTGAGGTGCAGATGCTTCAGCTGAAGCTGGAGGAGGTACAGGAGGCACAGAGGATGTCCTAGAAATAGGAGGACGTCGAGAGAAGCGCTGAGGTGTCTTCAAAATCCCTTTTAATTTAGCCATGCTCTCCATCAGTGCAGACATTCTGTTATGAGTCTCATCAAAGAAATCGTTCTGAGTCCGCTCCATCTCAAATAATCGTCCTCGAGTCGCACTCTGAAATTCAGCTTGTTCAGCCTTCATTTCTTGCAAAGAGCTAAGAATGAGCTGCTGATTCTGAAGAATCTGTGCAAGAGTACCATCAGTAGGAGCATCACCAGCAATAGCAGTAGCAGGAGCCTCACTAGCATCATCCTCAGCACTGTCACATCGTGGAGGAAGACCATCTCGTGGCCTGTAAGACTTGTGAACAGTGCCCAAACCACCACGATACTCCATTTTGTGTGTGATCCATGCCATGATATATGGAGCATAATAAATCCTTTTAATTCTGTCATTCTTAGAGGAGACTATGCCTTGAAGTATCACATCCACAACATCAAACTTGATGCCTCTCATAATATTGTCAATAATATTCCAGGCGTGACCATGAATTGCATCAAAGTTTTCACTTTTGGGGTAGAAGGTATGATTGATGATCCTGTTGATCATGCTAGGAATTGGTCTCAGTCCAGTAATTGTGCCTAACTTGTTTTTGACAAAAGAATCATAGTAATCAGCCCAAGTAGGACACAATAAAGCAGGCCTCTCAAGGACTTTATCCCAAGTTCCGGACTGAACTCCCAGAACTTGCTCAAACTCTTCTTTGGTGCTCTCCACATACTTAGAAGCTGATATCCATCTAATAGATTTCAGGTCAGGAGAGACATGCACTGTAGCATAGAACTGCCTGATAAGCTTGTCGTCATAATTTTGTTTTAGTGCAACAAGGTCATGAAGACCTACTTGAAGAAATAGCTGATAAATGCTACTATAATTGTCCAAAGATTTTAAATGAGACCACTTAATCCATTTATGATCTGCAAACTTCCTGTTAGGACCATATAGCTGCTCAAACACTTGCTCCTGAAAGACAGTGTGAAAAACAGGATGTACACTGTCTGACTTTAGGAGGTACTGATTTACATGCCTTTTGATTGCATAATCATCAGCTGATAGGAGGCGTAAATCTATAGGAGATGCTGGAGGATCTCCTAAGTTATCAAATGTACCTTCTGGAGAGTCGGGCTCAGATTGAGTCTGATCATCAGAGACATAGTCCCCACTTGCTTCTGTCTCAGATTCTGATGCTGGCCCTTTTCCTTTACCATGCACGACCTTCTGACGAACTGAACGAGATTGCCGCACAGGAGCTGACCGTCGTCGTCGAAGAGGTGATTGAGTAGGAGCGGCAGAGGATTGAGGAGATGACTGTCCTCGAGGAGGTCCATGAGGTTTCCTTATCGCAATCCTCATCCTAGGCATCTTTAGAAACAGATAATAGGTTACAAGATATTCAAAGGAATGATTGGAATTGAATTTAGTTGAAAAAAGAAGTGACATTTCTGTTTTCTGTCAGGACAATCGGACGTACCACCGTTCATTGGCCGGTACGACCGCACTGCGGTTGTACCGCGCTCAAGAACCGGTTGTTCCGATTTTCCTGACCGAGTTCTAGGGCCGTTGATTTCTCGCAATTTTGGTGATTTTTCATGGATTGAATCCATGGATATGATGCGCAAACATCTTAAGACACCAAATAACATATTTTGCCCAATTAGAACTACAGGAAATCATCACATTCTTAACAAACCCTAAAAGGAATATCCTAGGGTTCCAAAAGAGGTGAATCTTAAATCAAGCAAGGTTTTTACCTTCGGATTGGAGGAGATGAACCCTTGAGAGACTAGCAAAATGAAGGAATCAAAGATTTGTTGAGATTTGGAGTGGATTGGAGAGGAGTTGAGTCGCACGGGTGAGAGAAAGAGAGAGTATGAGAGAGGAGATGCGATGGTTGTAACGGACGCAAAACGAACGGACGAACCGCACGGGGAAGTTAAGGCTAAGAAACGAACCGCTGGGAGTTAAGTTTCTTTTAGAAACGGTCATGATCGTTCGCCGAAACCATCACGTTCAAGACTCGGTCATACCGCAGCTTATAACGCCGGTCGTATTACATATAGCGATCGACCGCAGATAACGCCGGTTGTTCTGATTATCCTGGGGCTTTCTGGTTTTTCTAGAAATTTGATTATTTTGCAAATGATCCCTAGTTTTGCACTCAAATAAATATCATTAAGGATCATTATGCAAAGCATAGACTATTGTCTATTTAGGAACATAATTTTTATGATCATAGCTATTCTTAATTAAGATTTGAAAAATATTTTCATAAAATACTCAAATAATACCAATGAAGCACATAACATGAGGCAAGAGTTCAAACAACATTTGAATAATCTATGATATTTAACTCATTCCTCAATTTGCAAAAGCGACCTTCGTCTAATGGTTTGGTGAAAATATCCGCTAATTGGTCCTCGGTTCTTATGTGGCTAATTTCAATGTCTCCCTTGCTCACATGATCTCTCAAGAAATGGTGATGGATATCTATATGCTTGGTTCTTAAGTGTTGAACAGGGTTATTAGCAATTTTCACGGCACTATCATTGTCACACAAAAGAGGCATTTTATCAATTTTAATTCCATAATCCATCAATGTTTGCCTCATCCATAGCAATTGAGCACAACAACTTCCTTGAAACATATTCACTTTCTAAGAAGGATAATGCTACGGAGTTTTGTTTCTTGGATGACCATGACACTAAAGATCTTCCTAAGAATTGACAACTACCTGAGGTGCTTTTTCTATCCACTTTGCAACCCGCATAATCGAAATCCGAATATCCAATTAAATCAAATTTAGCACCTTTAGGATACCAAAGGCCAATGCTAGAGGAATGCTTTAAATATCTTAGTATTCTTTTAACGGCCATTAAATGACACTCTTTTGGAGTTGCTTGAAAACGTGCACACATGCAAACACTAAACATAATATCGGGTCTAGATGCGGTAAAATAAAGTAAGCTACCAATCATAGATCTATAAAGTTTTAAATCTACCAGTTTACCTCCCTCACTTAGATCAAGATGACCATTTGTAGCCATGGGAGTCTTGATGGACTTTGAATCTTTCGTGCCAAATCTTTTAAGTAAATCCTTCACATACTTGGTTTGACTTATGAAAGTCCCATCCTTGAGTTGTTTGATTTGAAGTCCAAGGAAATAGCTTAATTCTCCAATCATTGACATTTCAAATTCCCTAGACATCATATCACCAAATTCCTCGCAAAAATTTTGGTTAGTAGACCCAAAAATGATATCATCAACATAAATTTGACATATAAAGAAATCATCATCTATGACTTTAGTGAATAAATTTGAATCAATCTTCCCAATTTTGAATCCTTTTGAGACTAGAAAATCTCTAAGGCGTTCATACCATGCTCTAGGAGCTTGTTTAAGACCATAGAGCGCCTTGGAGAGTTTATAGACATGATTTGGATTCTTAGGATCTTCAAAACCGGGAGGTTGTTCAATAAATACAAGTTCGGATATTTTACCATTTAAGAATGCACTTTTAACATCCATTTGAAATGATTTAATATCAAAGCATGATGCAAAAGCAAGTAATATCCGAATTGATTCAAGCCTAGCTACGGGAGCAAAGGTTTCACCAAAATCCAAACCTTCGACTTGTGAATACCCTTGAGCAACCAATCTTGCTTTGTTCCGAACAACCAAACCATTTTCATCTTGTTTATTCCTAAAAACCCATTTTGTGCCAATGACATTGTATTCTTCGGGTCGTTCCACCAATGTCCAAACTTCATTCCGGGTGAAGTTGTTGAGTTCTTCATGCATAGCATTCACCCAATCCGGATCTTCAAGTGCTTCCTCTATATTCTTTGGCTCAATAGAAGAAACAAAAGAGTAATGTTCACAAAAAGAAGCAATACGGGAGCGAGTTTGGACACCCTTACTTACGTCACCCAATATTTGATCTATTGGATGATCTTTTGCAATTGCATTGTGGATCCTTGGTGGTTGGTTGGATGGTTGATCGTCTTCTTTGTTGTTCTCTTCACTAAGTTGTATTTGATTTGTGGAAGAGGTGGGTGGTTCAACTTGAGTGGAAGATGTTGGATCATCTTCGGGCTTGACGTCGCCTATTTGCATATGTTCCATTGCTTTTCTTAAGGCTTCATTACCTACATCATCCAAGTTCTCATGCTCCTCTTGAGAGCCGTTAGTTTCATCAAATTGCACATCGTGTCTTTCTTCAACTAAACCGGAGTTTTTGTTGAAGACACGATAAGCCTTGCTATTTGAAGAATAACCAAGCAAGAAACCAACATCACAACGACTATTAAATTTTGAAAGACGAACACCCTTCTTTAAAATATAACACTTGCAACCAAAAACTCGGAAATAAGAGATGTTCGGTTTTCTTCCTACAAGAAGCTCATAGGAAGTCTTTTTCAAAAGACCAGGCAAATAAAGACGATTTATGGCATGACAAGCGGTATTAATAGCTTCCGCCCAAAAGATATCGGAAGTATTATATTCATCAAGCATTGTCCTAGCCATTTCAATTAATGTACGATTTTTCCTTTCTAGTCCTCCATTTTACTCCGGAGTGTAGGTTGTGGAAAGTTCATGCTTTATTCCAAGTTCATCACAAAAGTCTTCAACTTTAGTATTCTTGAACTCGGAACCATTATCACTACGGATTTTCTTTATTTTGAAATCAAATTCATTTTGGACCCTTTTTGCAAATCTTTTGAAAATCCCGGAGGTTTCACTTTTGTCATCTAGGAAGAATACCCATGTATATCTAGAGTAATCATCCACAATGACTAAACAATAGCTATTACCTCCAATACTCTTATAGGTTGTTGACCCAAACAAGTCCATATGTAAGAGTTCCAATGGTCTAGAGGTTGACATGATACTCTTGGAAGGATGAGAATTTACGACTTGTTTACCGGCTTGACAAGCACTACAAAGTCTATTCTTCTCAAACTTCACATCTTTCAAGCCAACAACTAAATCATGTTTGAAAAGCTTTTTGAGTTGAATCATTCCAACATGAGCTAGCCTTCTATGCCAAAGCCAACCCAATGAGGTTTTTGCCATTAAACAAGTTTTTAAATAAGATTCACTTGAACTAAAATCAACTAAATAAAGATTTCCAAATCTAAAGCCTTTGAAAGCTAAAGAGCTATCTTTTGCATTAGAAATGGTTACACCTTCACTAGAGAATGCACAAATTAGTCCAAGATCACATATTTGAGCAACGGATAGCAAGTTAAAGTTTAATGATTCTACTAAAGAAACATTGGAAATGGAAAGGTCATTTGAGATAGCAATTTTACCCAATCCTAATACATTTCCTTTGCTATTGTCTCCAAAGGTGATCTTTTCCATTCCTTGACCATTCTCGAATGTGGTGAACATTTTTCTATCACCGATCATGTGTTGTGTGCATCCACTATCAAGCACCCAATGTTTTCCATCGGTTTTATAATTCACCTACAAAACAAAATCAAGTCCTTTTAGGTACCCGAATTTGTTTGGATCCTTGGAGGTTAGTAACCAAGGATTTAGGCACTGTCGACGATCGAATCGCCGATCTTACGAAAATATACGAGGAAAATGACGTGGAATATCCTGGAATGGAATGGGGGTCGCTCTTTATTGATATGAACTGGATTTACAAGATGTGGCTAAGTACTACCCTGAATTACACTGAATGGGGGAATGTCTAACTAAATAATCAGACTTAGAATATGAGTCTAAGACTGATTATCTAGCCTCTAATTCCACCGCTTAGGCTTCTGTGCGTTGTTGCGTGCTTTGTTGACATTGTCTTCTGTCTTGTCTTGTCTTCTGTGCTTCATCTTTAAATAACTTCCGAAGAGGTGGCAGTTACTCCTAGAGAAGACGTCCCTGATGAAGCGTTACGACTGGTCGGAACGGTGGAGCAGTTAGCAATGTGCTAACTTCCTTGCGGTTGCCTGTGAAAAGCTTAACCGTAGGGTAGTTAATAGTCAGTGTCCTAGGGTTGTACCATCGCATGGTTTGGAACGTATAGCACATGTTCCAATCATCATACGATAGGAAATACCAGTTCAGTAATTTTACGAGCGGTTATTTGGTCGGGGATTTAGGCACAAAGCCTCATCCGACCAGGGTACCCATTAAGTAACCTCTGGTATACTAACGACCAGGGAGGTCGTTAGTCTTAGGGGTTACGACCATGAAGACGTATGGTCTTTTATTATGTATTAAAATAATACATAGAGGTTTTAATCCTCGTCAGCTAGCCCCCGAACATTAAATGAACTGGTCGTGTATATACCTTTTCCTGATGAAATCGACGAAAGCGTAACCCCATTTAATGTCGTGGTATACGACGTGGTCTGTGTTCACTTTAAAGTTGAGAACTTGCCTTGGGAAACGAAGAGTTCCTCTGTCCGTTTGAACAAAAAGAGGCTTTTTGTCAGTTGGACTTTTGTGGGAAACCTTCGAGAGTATCGGAAGTTTATAAAATCTCCTCTCGCTGGGCTCTTAGAAATTTTATGCTTTCCAAAATCCCCTTCAATCCCCTTTCGATCCCCTTTAGCTTCTCGCCAAGAAATCCTCCAAAGTCTTTTCCTGTTCTTCCGACCACAAAGTCTCCAACTTTCATTACTCATCCTTGAGGATTTTCGCTATGTCGGAGCAGATTACAAAGTGGTTGCCTTCGGAATTGGGCAAGAAAAAACTTGAGGCCTTGAAGAAGATGGGAATGCTCCCAGATAGGAATCTGATCAATTGGAGACCGGCGACTGGAGAGCATTTTCCGAGCCGTGAAGATGGAGAAATCCCTGTTTTTCTTGCCTACATCGAATGTGGGCTGAGATTACCGGTACACAAATTCCTCCTTCGCGTTCTTGAACATTACGGGGTGGAATTGGTGAATTTGGCCCCAAATTCGATCGCAAATATCGATATTTTCAGATACTTATGCGAGGCATACCGAATACAACCGAATTTGAAGCTCTTTAGTTATTTTTACCGCATGGTGATGGGAAAATCTGCGGTAAAATCTGAAGCAGCTCCTGGGGAATGCACATTGCGTCTTCATGACGGGAAGGCCGATGAGTACATCTTTATGTACGCGAAATCTTCGTGGTCATCATGGAAAAAGTACTGGTTTTACATGACGGTTACGAAAGACGATGGCCTCTACTTCGCCGGAACTAGAGCAAGTGAAAACTCCAAGTGGAAGGAAACCGTAAAGAAGACAGGGATAGTCAAGAGATGGGCAGATGCCATCTATGACTTGCGAGTCAAGGGCTTGACTTCATGGCATGTGGTAAAGGATTTTACCTTTCGTCAGATTAGCCCATTGAAGCTCCGGACCCATCCCCTGTTCTGGTGCCTTGATCGTGATGAAGTTGCCTCAGGAGGTGGTAAGTCTTTGAGATAAATTCCGATCGGTATTTTGATTTGATTAATGTATTACCTTAAAATTTGTTTATTCTTTCTTCTGCTAAAGCTCTTTCCACTGGGGAAGTTAGAGAACGAGTCAAGCTGATCTGTGCGGGGGAGCCTGAAGGAAAAGCTGAATGCCCCAAGATCTTAGCTGCAACTCCTATTGAAGGGAGACTGGCAAGGCTTAAGGTAATTTAATCAAAAAATTCCTTTTACCATGCATATACATATATTCCAACCAGATTTCCAATCGTGCTCTATATTTGCAGTCAGTCGGATTGCGAATTATACAATCTGGTGAGGATCAACATCCCACCTTAGCTCCGACCGAGTCATGCCCTGAGGCACTTGAAGGAGATGAATCCCTCGAGGTAATAGAACATTTTGGAATCATATATGTATGAATTTCTTGGATAAAAGGATTTTTTCACCCAATCAAATTTGTTCTCTGATTTAGGTGAATAAGCCTGAAGGCCCGCAGAATGTAACTGCGGAGGCTGTGGACTCCAGAGTGGTCGTGGACGACCTTGCAGTTGTTACTGAAACAACTGATCTGGAGGTTGATGAAACCACTCTCTCCGACCAGATAGTCAGGAATGCAGACCTTGATGAACTGGTCGAGGACATAGCTTCCGACATCTTGTTGGAGGATGTGAGGATTTCAACAAAACACGCTGGTCCGAACCAGCAGAATTGGAGGAGAGGAAAAGGAAGGCGGCACATGATTTCTCTCTTGCTGCTTTCAAAGTCAAATCTCGGAAATTAACAAGGTATGTACAAATGAAAATGGTTGTATAAGTATGTAACTTTAATAATCCCTTGATGATTTGATACTTTGAACTTCCCATCTTCGGTTTGCATAGGTCTTCTGGTGTTCCGGTCATTTCCGACCAAGTTCTTCCTGAGGACCTGGCACCTGAGGAAGTTCCCGACCAGAGCACTTCTCAGGACAGGGTTCCGGAGGAAGTAGTGGTCGGAGAAGCCCCGGCAGTGCCAAGTGCAATAACCGCTTGGATCCTTTGGTGATTGAAACCCTTCGTGGAGGTAGATGCCTCTGAGAGGTCTCAACAGGTTCCGATCACTGCTGATAACCTTTCCCAACCTAACAAGTTCCCTTTTCGTCCCCGATTTATTGAGGATAAGGAGCTTGATGAGGCGTGGCAGAAAGTATCGGACACTCAACTCAAGATGCACCCTGATTTGATTTTTGCTGGTTATAATGACCAGGCAATTCGGGTAAGTATTCTACGACCAGTTACATAACTTTTCTTTAAAAAGTTTATAAGAAACTTAAGAAAGAGAACGCTATTTGTGTAGCATTTGGTCGAGAACTTTGTCAGGATCGGAGGATCCACCCAAATGAAGTTAAGGACTTGGAGCAAAAGCACTTCGAGTTGGAAAGTAGGAACTTTTCCTTGTAAACTTTTGTTTCTTCTTCAATACTTTGCTCCTCTACAATTATTCTCCTTATCGTATTCAATAGATCCGAGAAAATAAAAGAGGAGGTTGTGGTGAGAAAGCCAAGACAACTCTTCTTGAAGAAGAAATAAAAGCTAAAGACAGCTTATTTGTCAAGCAAGTTCATTTAAAGACCGTTGATCGCCAAGCAACGACCAAATATGAAACACTTAGCAAAACAAATAAAGGTAATATGTCGTAAACTTGATTTTTCCTTCAATTATGCTTGTGTTCATTAACTGATTTGCTTTTGCAGAGCAAATGCAAATGCTAAACAGAGTACAGAAAACTCTAAAATTTGAGCAGGATAAGGAGGCAGTTCTTGCTCAAAGTATTGATGAAAAGATTCGTGCTTTGAACAAGATGATCTTTGATATGGGATCAGGATCAAGCCTGCCTACCTTAGGAGATCCAATAGAGAAAATGAACTATTTGGGTCAACTTCTAGAGGACCTGAAAGTTCTGCACAAAACTACTCGGACGAATTATACCCAGGCCCTAAAAACAAGCGTTGCTAGTGGAGTTAGTTTTGCTTTGGCAAAACTGAAGGCTTCCGACCCCTCCATTGATCTCCAAGCTGTTAAAGATGACTTCAACTGCCCACCTGAGGAGGCGACCAAGTTCATGGAAGAACTCAGGCCATTCGGAGATATAGTTGTAGAGGAAATGGAGGTCCAATCTCCGACAAGCAGTAGTTAGGCTGGGAATATTTCTTTAGAGTAGGTTCCTGTAAGTGTAAAAATAATTGAATATCTATGAAAACTTACCTTTTATGTTATTGACAAAGCTTTTGTTTATCCTGTTTGACTTTTTAAAATTCTCGTATATTTCCTAGCCCCCGACTGCTTTATAGTAGAAGAACGTTATCGCACAAGCAAAGGAGCCAAGAAAGAGAAAAAAAAAGAGGTCATAACCATGTATGTGAGTTTTTGAAGGTATGTTTGGACATGTAAGACAAAACTGATCGTTATAGTACTAGGAAATCAAATGTGGTCAGGACCAGCGTATGTTTTCGACTAGTTATAGATCTTTGTTTGTCACAATGGAAATACCAATCAAAAAACTATATATGGTCGGAAAAAAGACTTTGTCGAACTTGACATAAGAAGAAATGCAAATATGTATGCAACAGATTATAAGTGAACTTTGTTTATATCTATTGTCCCATAGTCCGGTCGAACTAATGCTAAGACCAAGGCATACGACATATTTTTTGAAACGTGTTCAAATTCTCAGATCCGATCGTAGCGAGGATCGAAGAAAAGAACCGTCGCTAGGAAGCTCCTTCCAGCAAGGTGACCACGTGCGAAAAAAGGAGAGACTTCGACTAGAAGGCTTTCCGTGTCCCACCAAGAGCTGACAAGAATAGACCGAATCTTAAAATAATGAAGCATAATCTTCAAAATCGTAAACATATCATTCATGAGATAGTTAGTTGTGTGGCGCTCTGATTACTCATTGTCTTTAAGAAAAGAGTGTAGTAGCGCGTGGGAATCATTTGAAGAAAATGCTCACGACTAGGACCATAGAGTATCAGAGATCCTTAAAAAGGATATCGGAGAGAAAAATGTCTTCTCCGACCAGACTAACAATAATAAACGACTAGAATGTAGGTGTATATATATAAGCAAGGTTGCACTTCTTAATTAATTAATGAATTTAGTGAAATTGAAATTGAAATTGAAAGAAATGAAAGAATGAAAATTAAACATAGAACTTACGCAATTGATCGATGTTCCAAGAATTTGACAAAATTTGCCCATCAGACATAGCTAGTCGTACGGAACCCAGGTCGGGTGACTTCGACCACGTTGTAAGGACCTTCCCATTTAGGAGAAAGTTTATTGCATTTGTTTGGCTCAATTTTTCGAGAACCGATCACCTACAAAGAAGGCTACGAGGTCTGCACCTTACGACTATTGTACCTTCGCATGGCTTGTTGGTAGACCGCCGATCGCATAAGGGCTTGGTTTCGCGTTTTTCAAGGAAATCGACATCGCCGAAGTCGTTGCTCATTCTCGATCATTTTCGCAAAACGATCGGTTTGAGCAGAGCCAATTTTGAGTTCGGGAGGAAGCATGGCTTCAAAGACCATAAACCAAAAAGAATGGAGTTTCACCGGTCGCACGACTGGTCGTGGTTCGAACGGCCCATAACACAGAGGGGAGTTCTTTAACCCAAGCTCCTGACCGTTTGATTAACTGGTCGAATACTCGGCGTTTGATCCTCGCATAAGGATACCATTAGCTCTTAATCGCCTCCGCTGTTCTGCGGATGAGCAATAGAAGCAAAATGAATTTTGACACTAAGTTCATCGCAGAACTCCTGGAATTGACTGCTGGAGAACTGGGAACCATTGTCTGTGATGATACGACTGGGTACACCAAATCGCGTGATCACATTTTTCAGGAGAAATCTCTTGGCGGCCTCGGTTGTTATTTTAACTATCGCTCGGCTTCAATCCATTTTGTAAACGTGTCAATCATGACGAAAAGGAATTCAAGCCCCTGTGCTCTTGGGAAAGGTCCCGTAATGTCTAGTCCCCAGGTTGCAAAAGGCCAAGAAAGAGGAATTGTTTGTAAGGCTTGTGCTGGCTGATGTACTTGTCGACTATGAAACTGACATTGTACACACTTCGTCACAAGCTCTTTTGCATCATGAAGGGCAGTTGGCCAGTAATAGCCTTGCCGAAAGGCTTTACCGACCAGTGTTCTGTAGGAATGGTGTGCTCCACAAACGCCTTCATGGATTTCGGTTAGCAATCTAATGCCATCCGTTTGAGATATGCATCTCATCAACACCCCATGAGATCCTCGTTTATACAAGGTACTTTCGATTAGAGTGTATGATTTGGCTTTTCGTATATACGATCGCCTCTACATCATCTTCTCGAATTGTGTCATGTCAAGATAATTGTAGATCGATGTCATCCGATCTCTACCTTGATCGTGATAAATACCAACCATTAACGACACGGGAGCATCCATGTTCCTTGATTAGTTTGTTCAACTTGTAAAGAATCATGTATGTTCTCAAGGCTCAACTACCACGGGTGAATTGAGTTGCTCGAGAAAAACTCCCAAGCGACTGGCCGACCTCGTGGAGGCCATCCGTGCCAAGTGGTCTGCTAGAAAGTTTTTCTTTCTAGGAATATGTTGGATCTGAAAACCGAAGAAGTGCTTTTCGAGTTTTCGTACTTCCGCCAGATAAGATGACATCTTGGTACTCGAGCATTGATACTCTTTCCACACTTGATTCGCTACTAGTTGAGAATCGCCTTCACTAGCAATCATGAATCCCGAGCTTAACGAGCTTGCTCGAGTCCCGCCAAGAAACCTTCATATTCGCCACATTATTGGTGGCGGAAAATTTAACGGATGGCGATTTGATGTGTTCGCCAAGAGGATATCAAGACCACTCCACCCCGATCCTTGTAACATCAAGGAACCGTCGAATACATTGTCCACTGTCGTGGTGTTCGTGACTCGGGTCCTTGGGTGGGTTCAGGTTTGTCCATTCGCAATGAATTTCGCTATTGCTCGACTTGATTGTTGTTCGTGAAATGAAATGGAGATCGAACGCCTCTAGCTCGACCGCCCATTTGGCTATTCGTCCCGATGATTCCTGCTTCAAGGACTTGACCAAGGATATCCGTAGGTAATGACCACTTTGTGGGCTCGAAGTAGTGCCTTAGCTTCCTTGAAGACATAAGGAGGCCATAGAGCAACTTTTGTACTGTGGGTATCTTTCCTTTGGTCCATGTAAGACTTCGCCACGTAATAGACCGGTCGTTGGATATTATCCCTTTCTACAACCAAGACACCGCTAACTCGCTCGTGGTGTTGCCGCCACGAATTAGCAATGTTTCTCCCGATCTCGAGAAACTAAGACCGGGTACTCAGAAGGTACTTTTTGAGTTCCTCAAAGGCATCGCTTGCCTCTTTAGTCCACTCAAACTCCCATGTTTTCAAGAAGTTTAAAGAAAGGTAATCCTTTTCCCTAATCTTGCTATGAACGCTTAACGCCGCCATACACCGTTAGTTTTTGACTTCCTTCTTCGTGGTCGGAGGGCGATCAGTCGATGGCGCAATTTTGGCCGGATTTGCTTCAATACCTCTAGCCAAACTAGGAAACCGAGCAGCTTTTCCAAACAGAAACTCCTAACACACACTTTTCCTGGATTTAACTTGAGGTTATGTCTTCTCAAGTTGTTAAAGGTTTCTTGTAAGTCGGAATGTGGTCGCCAAATGGTGGTCTTTACGACCAGATCGTCAACATAAGCTTCTAGATTCCGATCGATTTGTGGACTAAAAGTTTTTGCATCAACCTTTGAAAAGTTGCACCAAGATTTTTGAGACCAAATGGCATCTTAATATAACAAGAAGTACCATATGGGGTGATGAAGGAAGTTTTCCTCATCTTCTTTACACATACTAATCTGGTGGTACCTCGAATACGCATCTAAAAACTTAGTAACTCGCACCTTAAGTAGAGTCTACTAGTTGATCAATGCGGAAGGGGAAAGTCATCCTTCTGACAAGCTTTATTAAGATCTCAGAAAGTCGATACACATTCGCCATTTCCCATTGTTTTTCCTAACCCTTACAGATTGGCAAGCCACCGTGGGTGGTCGACTTCACGAATAAATCCTCGCTTGGAGAAGCTTGTCAATCTCCGATCGATTGCTTCCTTCCGATCAAAAGTAAATGTCGTAATTTCGCTGATCGGTTTTTGTCGCCGAGAGCAAGCTCGTGCTCGATCACCTCGGGGACTCTGCATATCGGACGCTGCCAAGAAAACACGCCTTGATTTGCTCGGAGGAAGGAGACGAGCGACTCTTCCTATTTAGGGTCGAGTCTTGCCCCGACCGTAATCTTCTGCGCGGTTGGATCTGGTTGTCTCGACCCATGTGACGACTTGACGCTGTCCGAGAAGCGCTTTTGTCGAGTGGTACCTCCTTTGTCCGGTCGGATGGTTTGGGTGTCATCTTTGGCCTCGAGTGCTTGACTCGCATGGGAGACGGTTAACCTCTCCGTCGGAAGTTCATCAACCAAAGGCGAAGGATTTCCGATCGAATACGTAAGCCATTTTCTCGATCTCCTCGACCAGTGATGACTCCTTCGCCCCGCATTTTCAAACTTTGATAACCGTAATGCGTGGCTATCAAGAATTTTGCTAATGCCGGTCGATCGAGAATTCCGTTGTATCGGATTCAAGTTTACTACATCAAACGGAATCTTCTCTGCTCGAAATTGTCGTTTTCCAAACGTAACGTAAGGAAACTTGTCCTATCGGTTTAGCGATAGAACCCTAACTATGCCATGAAAAGCATATTTCATGTGTTTCACCTTTGACATGGGGACTGTATTTCTTCTAAAGCTCCCACAAATAATATATTCAAGGAACTACCCCATCTACTAAGACCCGATTAACCCGACAATTATTAATGGTTGGTTCAACAACGATAGGGAACCTACCCCGAGTCGATGGGATGGTGCGATCGTCTTTGTGAAGGAAATTATGTGTCCGACCACTTCGAGTGCTTGATTACAGCTTGGAGATTCGACGAGGTTGACCTCCCGCCCATGGCCTTCGATGACATCTCGACTCGTATGAAGAAGATCCTCCAAAAATCATGTTGACTGTGTTGGGGATCCCGGTACTCCATCTCCTCGCCGCCATCCTTGTCCTTTTGGAGCTCGTTTCTCCATGTTCCCGTCTTTGCCGAAATGGTCCTTACCCGCATAATAATCCTCCAGCTTTTTTTGCCGACACGACAGTGCGTAGATCATGCCCTCGCTCACCGTGAAGTGGACACCACTTCTTGTTCGTCTCGAATCCTTCTGGTCGGAGCTTTTGCCTTGTTTCGACCGCATAGTCCTTCTTGCCTTTCTTGAACTTGTCTAGAACGGCGAGGACTTCTTTGTCGCTCTGGTCTGCGGTTCTTTTTCTTCTTGAGAGACTTCTTGTTCTTTTTCTCCTGCTTGTCCAAGCCAGTCGGGAATCTTGTCTTTCCGATCAATGGCTTCACACCACTCGATTGCTTCGCTAGCGGTGGCATACTTGTTCCGCCATATCAAAAAGCTCAACGGTTGTTCTTGGAGGGTTCATTGCTATGTCCTCCGTGAAACCGCCGATTCCTCGCACTGCTTTTAAAAGCCCGAATAACAGAGGACTCGCGACTTCGGTATAGAGTTACTTAACCTGGTGAACCTTTTGATATATTGACGAAAGTCTCATCGGATCCTCGCCGGATTCTCGTGGAGATCGTCCTCCTTTCTGTATGGTCGACGCACTCGAAGTTGGCAATCGAAGGTCACAGAGTTGTTCCTAAGTATATATTGATCCGATCGGTAGGTTTAACAACCACGACAAGCGCACCCTTCGAGCACGGTGGGTAAATAGTTGGCCATTACATTCTCATCGCCACCAGCAGCCCTGATGGCGGTGGTATATATTTGGAGAAATTCCAATGGGTTTTGAGTTCCATTAAATTTGTCCAAGTTGGCCGGTCGGAACCGGTTAGGCCAACGCACAGCTTGGAGCCCTGCAGAGAAGGCTCGACAACCTGTGATTGATTCATGGCGTCTTCTCTGGGAAGGTGCCGGATTGTAATCGGTCGGAGACCGATCCCTAGGATTGGGATGCTGGAACTCCGGTGTACCGATCCGGTCGTGGATATTGATATGATGCCTCCGACCGCCCACTTGGTTCAAACGATGTCGGAGATCGTTAGGTCCTAGTGGTGGTTCTTCTCGACGCAGGGGGAGTAGCCTCTTGAAATAGCCTTCTCCCCTCGTGACTCCTTGGTCGGAATCGTCGAGGAGGTCTCAGATCGATCGCTCGGTGTGACCGTGCTTGTCCCTCGCCGAGGAGGAGCGTTGGGACGAAGTCATAGTCTGACTTCCTAAAACCCTCTGTTCCCGATACGCTTCAGTTCGTTGCATGGTCTGTTGGAGAATTTCGGATACCTGACCTACGAGTTGTACAAAACTAGGAGTTTCTGCTAAAGCAGGATCGAATTATTTAACATGTTTTGAACACGCCGCAAGTTTTGTACGCCATCAAGGTCTCAGGGGTTCATACTGGTCGAGGTGTATGCCCGTCTCAACCTTCCCCGACCTTCGGATTTGTTCGGTCCCATCACCACTCTGGGTGGTGTAGTGCCAAAGTAGTTAACCGATTGACGCCGATTAGTTCCGTTGCCTCCGGAAGTTGGTGCTCGACGGCCGGATCATCTCTAACAACACGTGATGGTGTGGTAGAGAGTGTAGGACCGCAGGCATCTTGATCTTCATCTCCGATCGCGTTGACCTCGTGCTTCCAAAGATTGATCTTCCGATGAGCTTCCATCGTAATTCAATGGAGAGCTTGTCGCTGCTTCGCTGAATCTTCCACGATGGAGACCGGTCGGAGATAAGCACTTCTCGAGGTCTTCACCGATCCGCGAACCGCCGATCGATATCGAAGCGTGATCATCCCCACACGCCCACGACCACTGGAGGTTTCATCGACACCGCTATCAGTGACGGTTGACTCTGAATTGCCGGGTCAAGGAGAGTATCTTTCACCATGATTTCATCAAAGGTATAGAGTCTTCCGGTGATGGGGCTGAAATTTCTTCACTGCTTTCACGGCCGAGAAAACCGGCATGAAGAGATCCTCCGGTGTTCAATCTGGTCTGAACGGCCGTTCTCTGGTTGTGCCACCGGTAGTGGCGGCGATCTTCATCCATCCGGCCGACTCGCCGCGCCGGCGACGCAAGAGCCGGAGGAGGAAGAGGATGATGACCTGCCATTTTCTTCCATGGCGCGGATACATCCTTCCATGTCGAGGTTGGCGTAGTCCGCCAAATCGAACCAGTTCTCCTCATCCCAAACTCCGGGCATAGCCGCATGAGCGATTGCAGAGATTTTGGGCGAGGATCTTCTTGAGCGAAGAATTTTCTTCAGGAAACTTACGCCTTCTGCCCCACGGTGGGCGCCAGCTGTCGACGATCGAATCGCCGATCTTACGAAAATATACGAGGAAAATGACGTGGAATATCCTGGAATGGAATGGGGGTCGCTCTTTATTGATATGAACTAGATTTACAAGATGTGGCTAAGTACTACCCTGAATTACACTGAATGGGGGAATGTCTAACTAAATAATCAGACTTAGAATATGAGTCTAAGACTGATTATCTAGCCTCTAATTCCACCGCTTAGGCTTCTGTGCGTTGTTGCGTGCTTTGTTGACATTGTCTTCTGTCTTGTCTTGTCTTCTGCGCTTCATCTTTAAATAACTTCCAAGAGGTGGCGCACTCCTAGAGAAGACGCCCTCGATGAAGCGCTACGATCGGTCGAACGGTGGAGCAGATTAGCAATGTGCTAACTTCCTTGCGGTTGCTCGTGAAAAGCTTAACCGTAGGGTAGTTAATAGTCGTGTCCTAGGGTTGTACCATCGCATGGTTTGGAACGTATAGCACGTGTTCCAATCATCATACGATAGGAAATACCAGTTCAGTAATTTTACGAGCGGTTATCTAGTCGGGGATTTAGGCACAAAGCCTCATCCGACCAGGGTACCCATTAAGTAACCTCTGGTATACTAACGACCAGGGAGGTCGTTAGTCTTAGGGGTTACGACCATGAAGACGTATGGTCTTTTATTATGTATTAAAATAATACATAGAGGTTTTAATCCTCGTCAGGCACCCAAATAGCATTCTTTTTAGCGCCTAAAATTGAAGTGCCAACACAACGAGCAATTATTTTACCATCCTTAGATTTCTTAAGCATATAGCAAGAATCATATATTCCAATGGATAGAGTCTTACCCCTAGGACAATCTTATTGCACATATCCTATTTCCCGGCATTTATAACAATACTTACCATTTTGCCTCACAAACCTTGTGGGCATGTTTACTGGCTTCTTACCTTTCTTAGGCACATATCCAAAACCTTCTTTGTTGAATGAGCACCTTTGCTCTCTCAAAAGTTTGCCAAGAGTGGCCTTGCCCTTGAAGCATCTTTCCAAGCTCTTGCTTAGCTTGGACACTTGTTCTTTTAGCTCATTGTTCTCATGAATAAGCTTTAAATCATTTTGCTCAACAATATTTTGATTAGCATCAACATTAGAGCAACATGGCATAGCAAGTAGATCATCACATGAAGTAGATGCACTAGTCTTAGCAATTTCTACACTAGGCATATTATCAATAATATCACATGTGATTCCTACACTAGAAAAAAGACTTATGTGAATATTCTTGAATAAGCAAGTTGTGAGCTTCCTTAAGCTCCATATAAGAATCTTTTAGAGTATTGTATTCTTTATTTAAGACCTTATATTTTGATTTTTCTTTTCCAAGATATTCATTTAAATCATTAAGCATATCCATTAATTCATCATAAGTTGGTTCATCACTAATAATGGATTTTACCTTATCTCCTTTTGCCATGAGGCAAGTAGGAGTGGAGAATAGCGATGGTGCTTCCTTGATGGCGATGCCGACTAGTCCCTTCTTCTTGGGAGACTCTTCCTCATCGGAATCGGAGTCGCTTGACTCATCATTTGAATCCCACTCTCCAATGTGGGCTTCATGCTTGCCGTCCTTGTGAAGCTTCTTGAAGAGCTTCTTCTTGCTATTGTACTCCTTCTTCTTGAATGACTTATTCTTGTCATCCTTCTTCTCGGGGCAATGAGAAGCAATGTGCCCCTTCTCTTCACAATTATAGCACCGAATGTTGCTATAACGCTTCTTGTCACTTGAGGATTGCCCCTTCTTGTACTTGTCAAAGTTGTAGCTTCTATTGAGGCGTCTCTTCATGACCCTCTTCATCCTTCTCACAAGGAGTGCATACTCCTCATCAGAATCTCCTTCTTCATCTTCATCATCACTTGATTCCGCCTTGGCCTTGAAAGCGGTGATCTTCTTCTTTGAGGAAGATGTCTCTAAGAGCTCTTCCTTGTCCTTTTTGAACAACTCATTGGTGATGAGGTTGCCCAAAAGCCCTGTTGGTGTCATCTTTGGCAACTCGGGTGAGTTGAGAAATAGAGTCACCAACGTCTCATATTTGTCCGGGAGAGCCCTAAGCATCTTGCGCACAACATCAACATTAAGAAGGTTAGTCCCAAGGCCTTTGAGCTCATTCACAATGTTGTTGAGTCGTGAATACATCTCATTGATGTTTTCATGAGGCAACATCATGAATGTATCATATTTGATCCGAAGCCTATGCAATTTGGCTTCTTTGACCGTGGATGTACCCTTATGGATTTCCGAGAGAGTGGTCCAAATATCATGAGCGGTTTCCAAATTGCTAACTCTATTGAACTCATCCGCGTTCAAAGCGCCAAAGAGAGCATTCATAGCTTGGGCATCTAAATGAGCATTACGTGTCTCTTGATCCGTGGGATGTAGGGGATCAAGTGGCATGACGTAACCCTCATTTACGATTTTCCATACACTTGGACTCATGGCCTTTAAATAAATTGACTTTCTAATTTTCCAATAAGAATAATTTGAGCCATCAAATAAAGGAGCCTTTCCTATAGCAATTCCCTCACTAGCCATCCTTTTCTCTCTTAGACGGTTAAGTCTAAATTAATGAGAGACCAAGCTCTGATACCACTTGTAGGATCAAGGATACCGACTAGAGGGGGGGTGAATAGGAGGTTTTTAAATTTTTAAACAAATTGACAATTTCACCAATTAATAACTTAGTCTAAACAAGTTATACTTCTAACTAGACAAATAAATCACAATAAACAAGCTAGAAATATAAATACAGAAAGTAAAGACTAGAGATAACCACAAAGATACGACGATGTTTTTCCCGTGGTATCGAAGACTTGCCGGTCTTCACTAGTCCACGTTGAGGGAGCTTGACGTCTCAAGCCGGCTCCACGAATTAAGCCTTTCCTCAAAGTCACTAAGGTTGTTCTTCCTCCGCTCCGGAGATGGTGAACACCGAACCACTCACAAGCTTGCACTGGGCCTCTTCACAATCTTCTTTGAAGAGATCACAGTACTCCACCACCAACCGTCTAGGAGTGCGACAACACTCTAAGAGTAATAGACCAAGGTCTTCACTTGACGGCACTCAAGTGCACATGGATCAACTAGGAGAATGAATGCACTTGAATGTATCTCAACAAGCTCACAATGAATGCATAAGAGTGTTTTTGAGTGTTGAGTGAAGGCAAAGGCTCTCAAGGCTCTATGAATGTCAAATGGGCACTAGCAGCCTTGACTTGAGCAGTTGGGGGGGGGGGTATTTATAACCCCCACCAACACTTATGACCATTGGAGACGAATTCCAAGTTTTCAGGCAAAATCGGAACAACCACAGTACAAAGTGCGGTACGACCGCACTATTGACTGAGCACAGTCAACGGCTAGAACAGATACTAAAAAAGGAAAAAGCTAGCCATTGAATTCCCGATCGAACGATCGCAGTAAACGCTGCGTCGATTTCCCGGTTCTTGTCAGATTGCTTTCTACGAAAGCGTACGACCGTTCGTAGGGTTTTGAGATTTGCTTAAGATTTGCACCGGTTCTGGAATTTTTGTACCGCCATGTAAACATCGGAATGACCGCAGACCGGTACGACCGTTCCCTTAGAGCGGAACGTCCGATTTCCAGATTAGGTTTTTGAGCAGATTTACACTTGTTCTGTTTTTATTGAACCGCCTCATAAATTTCGGAACGACCGCACAACGGTACAACCGTTGCCCATGAGCGGTACGACCGATTTCCATGAGAGATTCTGAGGCGATTTGCAACGCTTCTGGTTTTATTGAACCGCTAACTAAAATGCGGAATGACCGCGATGCGGTACGACCGTTCAAGGAGCCGGCCGTTCCGCTTGAGTACAAAGTTGGCTGTTCCTTTCAAAATGCGGTGCTACCGCCAAGTAAAGTCCGTCATACCACACTAAGCGGCATGCGATCAAGACGATAACTGTGGGTACTACCGATTTTGGACAGAAGCACTTAGAACTTTTCAATTTAATTTCAAGTTTAAATTCAAATGCATGCATGATCCTAAATTGATCCATATGACACAAGAACATGCTATCAAGCTACTAGCCATGATCCCTCTTAATAATACGGTGTTTATCCTGTAATCCGGTCTTTCATCCAAAACTCCTAGACCGGTAAAATGAAAAAGAGATCCTAAACTACTTGTACCTTGTCTTTGAGCCAAAAGATCCTCGTGTAGTCCATTTTGCATGTCACTTTGCATCAACACGTTCATCAATGGGATTTAACCTTGTAAATACTCAATAAACATGTTAATCTCATATTCACATATTGTCATTAATTACCAAAACAATTTTTAGGGGCCTAGATGCTTTCACACCTGCAGTCTAAAGCAATAAAACAATCCCCCTTACTTGACCAAGCCGGCCCCAATCCAGCATGTGGAAGTACGTAGGTACTTGAATTGACCGGCCAAAGTTCGGTCCTTAACGATCCGGACAAGACTACCACATTCCCAAGTCTCGTGCACGAAGACACCATCACTAACAAGCACTTGTCTAGATCTAAACAAGTTTATATCAAACAACGCTTAACTTAACTCTCAGTTTTAACCAAACTAAACAAAGGAACCAAGATTATAAAACAAAAAGTGTTTTCCCAGGTTTTCCCAGGTCTCGGAGGGAAAAAAAGAAAGAAAAATCCACCATGTAAGTGACGGTCCGCTTACAGCTTCTTGGCTCTAGCTCTTGTTGTACATGTACCTATCAATGCAACCAAGCATGGTGGTTGTCTTTCTGGTCCAAGTCACACGGCAATCCAGCTTGGCAAGCACTGTCCATCGATGGTCATGGTCTACTTGGCCGTTGCTATTCTCTTTCTCTTTGTTAGTCCTGACGTGTTAATTTGGACGCCTAGTTGACTAGTAGGTGGTGGCCGGCCGGTGTAACCGTTGGCATACGTTAATATGAAAGTGGAAGTGGTTAGGCAAAGACTAGTTGAGAAAAACTGTGTTGCATTCTGAATTGGTTCTAGTGCTAGATTACTTTGACAAGGTCCGAACAAACCATCATGTCGGAGAAAACATGGATTTTTTTATGTAGTATCACATAATCCAAAATGGATTTTTTTTGGGGGGAATTTTTATTCATTTTGTATTCAAACCAAACTGGTTTCGAAGCTATCACCAATGGATAGTTTTCACTCCATACATCGCATCGCTACTGGTAAAGTCGATGATATAGGACAATTAAATGGAAATGGTCAACTGTACCTTGGCATCCATATTTCGTAGCTAGCTTTGCCAAGTGAGGGTGTTTCATTCTCAGCATGTCTTCATTTTTATCCGCTTGGGTTCGATCCTAGGTCTAGGATAGTCACGACGTGTTTTATTTAATAGGAGTACACATACATAAGTGTTCCATATGCAAATAGCTTGCGTGCGCTCCATAAGACCTTTTTGTCCCCAAAAAATTTATGGCGTGTGTAGTGGAAGGGCACAGGTATGTGTATGGTGTGAGTGGTGCGTTCTGCATGGACCGAGGAAAATAGCATGCCTGTGCTTCATAAGACCTTTTTGTCCCCAAAAAATTTAGGACTGTTTATTTATAAGTTGTTTGAAATTTTCTTAAGTTTAAGTCACTTGTTGTGACCATTGAATTAATATCCAATCATATGACACACCAATCTTTACACAAATCAATATCCAATATTATAGTATTGGATATTATAGTATTGTTCGAAAACTGTCTGTGATAACCTTATATCATTACTGACCCATAAACTCAGACAGCTTACGAAACTCAAACAGCATGGTGCGAGTGGTGCGTCCTGTATGGACCGAGGAAAATAGCATGCCTGCGCTCCACAAGACCTTTTTGTCCCCATAAAATTTATGACGTGTGTAGTGGAAGGCACAGGTGTGTGCATGGTGTGAGTGGCGCGTTCTGCATGGAGCATGGACCGAGGAAAACGTGGACTAGTTTAGCTGCGTACAGCTATAAATCGACTGGAGGGGGAGCAGAACTAAGACAAGTAAACAAATTAAATGCAGTAGCGGCTGCAGCCCTTGCCATGGCTTGGAGTGATGGACGTATCCGTATTCCTGCGATTAACATGCTGTCATTCTTCCTCCTGCTCATCGTCATGGGCGCGGGCTTCAGGGACGCCATGGGGAACAACCTAACATATGGCGACCTACAACCAAGAGGCGGCCCACCACGTCCAGCACGTGAGTACATATATATTCTTTTTATCATCGTCCTTTTTTTCTCCGGTCTAGGGATCCCTACAATATTGCTCTAGAATTAATTTATGTTAGTTCACGCAGAACGCGCGAATTTACAACAGTACACGGAGAGCACGCAGCGTTTAGTTATGGTCTTATTGATCAGTTTAGCTCCGACACAGAAACTTGACAGTGACGCAGACAGTTTTATCTAGAATTAATTTATGTTTACCATTCAACTCCATGGTGCAAAAAGGACCCCTGTTTTCGCTGGCATGCCGGTGGTCTCGACATGCAAGCACGGAGGCTATGAGGTGTATATGACGTGGCAGAAAGAAACATATTAGTATTTCCATTTCTTACTTCCCTCTCTTCCCTCTTCCCTCTTCCTCTTCCTCCTTTCTCATTACCGATCTGCCTGTTGCCAAACCACACCCTACTTCCACCAATTAATCTTATGAGGTGAGACGACGTCCTTGTGTGGTTGTGCGGTTCTTGAAGCAACCATTGATTTAGGTAAAAATGCAAGTTTTAATTGCCCTCACACCTACTCTGTCTCTAGCTCGGAATTAATAGTTAATAGTGCGTTCTCTCATTTGGTTCTTGTCTTGAGAGCTTCTAGCTTGTTGAATCACAACACAATGATCAAGTTTTGACATCGAATTTGTGCTCAGCTGTGAGAACAGAAAGCAATTAACTACTTATGACATTAAGCCAGCAGAGACCCCATTTGCAGACAAATTATCCATCGACAAAACATTCCTCAATAAAAATAACTAGTTGGGGCAAATGCTGTAGGCACAAGTCTTTCCCGAGACACACGGAACACACTACTATCGCTTTTACAACAGATGAAAGTTATATTCGGTGTTGCCTCGTCGTCAATCAAACAATCAAATCGCAAGAATAGAAAACAAAAGATATAGTCTTAGGCTTTCTCTAAACTTTATTGCTATTTTATCGGTAGGCTTGTATGTATATAATATGCAGCCCTTACCCCTTCTTATATATGAGGTGGGGTGCCTTCAAGATAAAGCAGATAATATGGGACTAAAATACGCTAATTGGCCTTGTTGGCTGGCTGCCCCTAATGGGCATCTGTTTATTTAAAGTATCCACACAATCGGGCCTTCATAATAGCTCGTGTTATTTCCGTTGCACATACTGGCTCATTAAAAACCTTCAGTTGAGAAAACTCACTGAGACAAAAACTCAACTAATGAAAAAAGAGTACAACATCTTTTCGTCTCAATAGTGAATGTGTATGAAGATCATATATCTCCCGCTAAAGACAACAACTTCTTGTGTCGAGCGATCATCTTTATTCTCTTGATTAATCATTCAGCAAGTTCATTCTGAGTATGAACATGTGGGACCAAATGTTCCACGGTTATGCCTAACGCTATGCAATAATCAATGAATACTTTTGAGATAAACTTTCCAGCATTATCCATTCGTATGGATTGGATCCTATGATATGATAATTTGGATCTTAGCATAATCATTTGTGAAATCAGTATGGTAATGGCATGATTCCTAATAGATAATAGACATACATGCGTCCAATAAGCGTATGCATCTATTAGTACCATAAAGTACCTAAATGGACCAGATATGGGTTCTATAGGTCCGCATATATCCCCTGAATCCTCCTAAGGAAATAAGACAACTTGCCTTTCACACAAGCCTCACAAACAAAATGTGCTAGACTAGGAATGTCTTTGGACTTTAAGTTGTGGCCAACAGAATACTATAATATCTCGCGTATCATATTATCTCCAGGATGACCCGGACGTTCATGCCATGTTCAAAATAGTTTTGGGTCTTTCACCTAGGCATTCGTCGCAACATATACTTCGTCACGTTTAATAAACCTGTAGTACAATCCAGAGCAAAAGATGGGAAGATTTTCTATAGTTTCATTTCAATATCCTTTTTTCTTAGTGATGAGAATGTACTCGTAACTATTCGATTTCTGTGTTTCCACATAGAAACCATTATTACAGATATCCTTGGAACTTAATAGAGTTTGTGTAGATTCTAGGAATAATAATTCATCCTCAATTATTATTTTCGTTCCCATCTGTAACACTGTCGTAGCTCTTCCAGACCCTGCAATATTACCATAGTTGCCAGCTATGGTCACAACATTATCAGTCTTCTAAACAAAAGTATGGAAATACTTCCTATCCTATCAGACCCCAAATTTGTAACTTGGGACCTACTGTGTTAATTTGTGTCATTCCTTGGATCAGTAGATAACACATATAGTTACATTGTTGGTTCAAACACATATCACGAAAATACAGATTTATTGTATAATATTAAACAAAGTATAAATATACCTTACGGCTTTTGGCTTGCAGAATGGCCGGATATACCTTACGGCTTTTGGCTTGCAGAATGGCCGGATAGACCAAATACTTTTAGAGAGCAGCAATGGAAGAAGAATAAAAGTATAACATGTGGAACCCTCACGATATGCCCACCGGTAATCGACTGTGGGTTCATGACCTAGCTCTTGGCCTTCTTGATCTTCAGTCTTGATCAATACTCATGATTGTCCTTGTAGTCTTATTTTGTGCGTACTGATTAAAAGAATATAAATAGCAAGCATGAGTACACAACTGTACTCGCAAGGCAACACACAATGCAATTATCATACATGCAGGGCTGAACAAAGGGGAGGCTCTTGGTTTTTTTATTTTGCACAAAGCCATTTATTGAAATAGATTAAGTAATAGAAAATCCTGAGACTTAGCATTTTACTAACACAAGTTTTATAAACTGAGTTTTTGTTGTAAAGTACTAGTGGAGATTCCATCTCCAATACCATTGAGTGGCCCCGCCCACTCAATACTTGGGTCATACCCCGTATTTATCTCTAGCCCCCGACCAAGCTTTCTCAATTCTCCTGGTTCCATCCCATTATTTCCAATGACTTGGCTCTGATCACATATTTCCAACCACTGGGATCCCATCCCATATTTCCAATCACTGGGCTCCAACCCAATCTATATCACATTTTAGGGCTACATCCATCTGGCGATCCCAAGGCTGCAACCACCCGACAATTCCGGCCGGCCTACACCTGAAATTTCGGGCTGAATGCCTCTAGCGACTCTCCGGTTGTACCACCCGGTGAAACTCAGGTTGCACCCCTGGTGAAACCCTGGTCGCAATCCCCCTAACCCGCAGGCGAGACCACCCTCGAATCCCGTGGCTACACCACCCTTGAGCCCCAGGGCATATTCCCCCGCCAATTCCCAGGTTGTACCCGTCTGCTAATCCCGAGCCACATCCACCTTGCAAATCCCGCGACTGTATGCACCCAATACTTTCCACTGGTTCCCAACCAATATAACACAAATCCTCGGGTTCCAACCCGGCTTTTCATCCCACATTGACCCAAGTCTACAACAGTTTCCAGGTTCTCCCATTTGAAATTCTTTTTCCTTTTCAAAATACCAGCCAAGCTTCAGCCTCGACTGCCCAAATTCATTTTGAAATGTTTGAATGATGTCGGGCAATTTATTGCCCGAATGACAATGTATCTAAGCAAGACTAAGCATGACACTTAGATACAGACTTATTAACTAGTATGTAAACCAAATTCAAGGATTAGAAGTTTATACTCAATTATTATTAAGCATTAACTATGAGCTAGACCAATATAGTTGTATAAATCATAGCAATGCAACTTCATAATTTAAAACAATATAATTACAAAAAGTAAGTGCAGTATGATCAAAGTATTGACTCATCTTGCTCAATGTTCTAATCAGACTCAATATTCTGATAATAATCTCGCTCACGTGCTAATAATCATCATGTTCAATATTCTGACAATCTTGATGCCGGCGTTGTCCTTGTTGGGATTGTTGTTCCTTTATGACTTTAAAGTCTAATTACACATAATATGATTAAACTCCAGAACGACTGACAATAGCCAAATGAAATCCAATAAATTCAAATACATTCAAACAAACAAAAATACTTCAAATGAAACTAAACATATCTAACGACAACTTGACGGGACGGAGTGCTTCAGATGAGACTAAAACATACCCATCTGGAGTTGATGCAGGAAATACTTCAGACGGAGTATATCCAAAGAAGTTGATGAATCCAACGGAGAGGGAGAGAATATCCAAGGAACATTCTTAAAGGGGTTACTTGGATGAGGGGTTACCCGGTTAGGTATGACTATCAGATCTGCTTTCAGATCACAAAGGGTTCTATTGGAATTGGGCACATATGTGTAAAGGCCCATTCATTCCTAAAATCCCAAAGCATGTAGATTCTCAGACCAGAAGTATTAGACCAGGGTGGTCGAAGTTTTAGAACAATATGGTCGAAATAATCTGGTTGAAGCCATAGACGAGTGTGGTCGAAGGCCTAGACCAGTATGGTCGAAGTAATCTTGTCGAAGCCATAGACCAGTGTGGTCGAAGGCATATACCAGTATGGTTGAAGTAATCTGGTCGAAGCCATAGACCAGTGCGGTCGAAGCCATAGACCAATATGGTTGAAGTAATCTGGTCGAAGCCATAGACCAGTGTGCTCGAAGGCATAGACTAGTATGATCGAAATAATCTGGTCAAAGCCATAGACTAGTGTGGTCGAAGGCATAAACCAGTACAGTTGAAGTAATCTGGTTGAAGACATAGACTAGTGTGGTCGAAGGCATATACCAGTATGGTCGAAGCCATAGCTAGTGTGGCTAAAGGTATAGACCAGTATGTTCAAAGTAATCTGGTCGAAGCCATAGACCATTGTGGTCGAAGGCATAAACCAGTATGGTTGAACTAATCTGGTTGAAACTGAGTGGTCGAAACTCAATGGTCGAAACTGAGTGGTCGAAAGTGTGGTCGAAACTCAGTAGTCAAAATGGAGTGGTCAACACTTGGCAATAGATAAATTTTGGTACTTGCTTTAGGAAATCCTCACTTGGCGATAGATAAATTCTGATTTTTGCTAAAGGATTCTAATTAGGCTTTTGTTTAATCAGAGAATCAGGCTTTAACTACGATTTTGATTTTAGGATTTCTACTTCCTACACTATTTGAAAGGTCCATTCCTTAAGTTTATTTTGCTTTCACAATTTGTGATTCTAGGGTTCACGACTTTAGGTTTTTGTATTCTAGGGTGTAGGTACTTAGCGTTTCTATTGCACATTACTTGTGTCGACAAAAGAAAACATAGATCAAACATCTTCCAAAAATACAGGAGAGAATAAGATGGCACAGATAATTACAAATTTTTTTAAAAATCTCGTATTTTTGCATTTAGGCATTTTTGGGATGTTACATATCCACAAGGATTGAATTTGTGGTACAACTGTCCACAAGATAGTTCATGTTCCCCTTCCATTGATCATACTTCAACAATTCTATAAGTAGGAGATAAATAATTTGCATGAAATGAAAACACTGCATATGCATAAATGCAAATATAAAACATTCACACAAATTGGAAATACTTTATTCAACTTATGAACTAAAGATTACAACGAGTAACTTTAATTTCCAATAGTAATAATGCTGACTAATTCACGATTGAACAAATTTTGGTGTCTTATGCAATAACACCATTCTAAGCATACCATGAGTTGACTTCAAATTTTTATTGGTATAATGGAGATTAATTATAAGGACTCTCCTGATTCTCCTCTATAAATATCCAGTAGATCAACATCTAGTAATGGAGTGTAATCATAATCATACAGGGCATCACCATCCCTTGCATCCTCCTCCATCATATGAGCGATTTCCTCCAACTACTTATATTCCTCTAGTACGTCCAAAAAGTGAGCTTATGGTTTAGCGTTCTAGACATTCTTCTTTTGTGACTCCTTATAGTGTTCCACTGGATGCTTAGGTGTGTTACATCCCTTTGCCAAGTGACCCTTGATTCCACACTTGAAACAAGGTATGTTGTCTTCAATGGAGACTTCTCCTTTCCTCCAATCTTCCCTTTTATTTTAAAGGTAAATGGATTACTCTTCTTTCCTCCGATCCCTTTCCTTTTCCACCATTATCAATCCTCTTTTGAACGATATGTGCCTCAAGGACACCCTGTGTTCTACTAGGACGTGCATTATGATTCTTCATGAGAAGCTCATTATGCTTTTCCACTACTAAAACTACGGTAATTAGTTCAGAGTGGGTTTCATACCCCTCTCTCTATACTACTGTGCAAGCATCAGATTTGTAGCATGGAAAGTGGAAATAGTTTTCTCATTTGTACATGGATGATGCTCCGACCACAAAGACTGAAGCGAGAAAATAACCTATGGAGAGCCGAGTTGTAAGAAGCCACAGATTTGAAATCCTAGAAGCATAAATTCGTCTAGTCATGTTCCGCCTATGAAAGCATCATCGACCTTTGTTGATTGTATCTCTTCTGAAGAGAATTCCATAGGACTAAAGGATTTCTTTCTATCAAATGTTCGTTTTAGAGATCCTTATTCAGATGGTGATGTAAGAAGAATTTGGCTTTAGCCTTATCTTCATTTGGAGGACCATCGGTTTTGCTAGGAGGGGCGATTGTTGCACTTAACCCGTTGGAGGCTAAGTAAAACTCGACATCAAGGGCCCGCGTTAGGTAGTTGTTGCTTCCGTCAATTGCCAATTCATCAAATTCTCTCTTTGCAATGCCAGTCATATTGCATATACATCATATAGCAACATACACATAGTTACCATAACAGTAGGTACAACATGTACCACATAAATAAAAAAACATGAGTTACTACAGCAAAAAAGAATAATCCATGCATTTTCAAAAAAAATTCTGCTATTTTCTACTAATTTCCTAGGCATAGATTGAATTTCTACATATACAATAAAACAGTAGATTTTTTTAGGTAATTAGATAAAGCCTAAGGATTTAAACTTCATAACTAAAAACTCTCAAGGTTTATTACGCAATTTTCCACCTAGTGGGAGCCTCAGAACACTAATCCGAAATTGCCAGGGTTTAAATCGTAATATTTACGTCCAGAAGAACCTATTTTTAATAAACCAAGGACCTGCACATACTTATACAAAGCCGGTAGGCTTTTCTGTAAAAATTCCAAGTCCGATTGCATCCAATCCCGATCAGGCCTTTAGGGCCAGCTTTCACGGTCCTCCCATTGGCACCACCTCTCGTATGTGTTTACGTCGTATGTTTACCAAAAGACTATTATTGTTGGCAGATAGTTTCCCAAGATATTTCCTAAGACATAATTCGTCTCTAATATTTAATTTGTTTCTACCTACACATGTCTATATGCAGTAGTGTTCCATTATGTACTGTTAAATGGCGATTGTGAGATAAATAGAGCAGGCATTTTGTCAGGTAACCAGCTCATGGATTACTTTTGCAGCTGGCGGGCCATATACTCGTCCCTATCGCTCGCCTCAGCCTTGCGGGATGAGATGAGGGATGTTCTTGCGCAACATTTCTACGAGGAAATTGGGCATGTATTCCTTTAAGAACCATAAATATTTCACTTGTACAATTTTATCGAAATAAACATAATTTTTTTTTATCTCCTCACAATAAAGTTTATTTTAATTTGTACATATTTCCGCTAGAACTATTTGGACACATTTTGTGACACAATAAAATCAATTAATTGGAAGAGTTGCGAAGGTATGCTTTTCAGAACGGATCAATGTTGTGTATGACTTATATATAACAAGGTGAAAGGAATAGACGAGTTCGACTCGAACATATAATCTGGATATAAATATATATCGTCAACGTCTTGTAACCATAATCAGAAGAAAAGAAAGAAACTCCTCATACGGATGGAACCGCCGCGATTCAGCTCCTGGGAACGTAGGCTTTGCTGAACCTCGTAAACAAGTTCTCGTGTCTCTTGTGTGCTTGTTGTGATTGTTCTCTTACACAAAGGGTTGTCGTCGGTTCCAACAATTAGTATAAGAGTAAGGTTGAGATGTCGACGCCACGTGCTAGATTCGAAGTGGTGAAGTTCGACGGGACTGATAACTTCGGATTGTGGTAGACGAGGGTGAAGGATCTGTTGATGCGACAGGGTTGTTCCAAGGGGCTACTGTCTAAATATGTAAATCCGGACCATTTGTGTATACTGCACTAGTCAAGGATTACGCTAGTGCATACACTGGCAACATCAATAAAATATCATTCTATATACAAAGATAACTAAAAAATAGGCAAATAACAATGATTATCAAAGTAACGGCCTTAATGTTAAAGCTTACAATTAACGTTTCAGAAGATGAATAACTCGAATAAGCTGCCGCGGAAGAGTAAGGCTAACAAGAGCAGAAAATATCTCCCGATCTAATAAATCACGAATACTTTTGCAGCTGGCTCACAAAACCCATATCGGAGCCCCCATATCATGGCAGCCAACCTCCTCGCACTTGCGTCCGCATGTGTGACCCACCGCCAGCCCGTATGAGATAAGAGATGTTCTTGTGCAACATTTCTACTACGAAATTGCGTTCATGTATTCCTTTAAGAACCATAGATATTTCACTTGTACAATTATAGCGAAACAAACATAATTTTATTTTTTTTATCTCTTCACAATAAAGTTTGTTTTAATTTGTACAAATTTCCACCAGAACTTTTTGGACACATTTTGTGACACCATAAAATCAATTAATTGGAAGAGTTGCGTCGGTATGCTTTTCAGAATGGATCAACGTCTAATTGGGTCCTGTAAATTTTAGAAAGGATCAGTTTGTCCCACGATCTCACATATCAAAATGACCAAAGAGGCCCGTCATGTCTTGGAATATAGTTTGTGTGGACACTTGCCTAAACCGGCTGAATAAGACCTAAACCCCGGACATAGTGAGTTTTCAGGGAGAAAAAATTTACAGGACCCATATTCTATGTTGGACACGTAAAATAACTAATCTCAAAGCATCCCCACCCAATTGTCTTCCCCGTCCTCTCGATCAGTTCCCTTTCTTCTCCAAGGCGCCTCCTCCTTCACAACCACCGCCGCTGCCAAATGGAATGCCACCATCAGGGACGCCTCCCCACGACTGGCTTGTCCGCCTTCGCCTCCATGCTCCGAGCCGGCGCTCGCCCGGACGCCTTTACACTGCCTCTCCTCAACCGCGCCGCAGCGTTCCTCCACGCACTACACCATGGCACAATATTAAGGGCAATGCAACTGTCGGGAAAAACAGCTTTTCCCGGCAATTTATCTGCCAGGAATGTGTATTCTAGCGATTATTACCCGCCGAAAGTGTTTGCCGAAAAGACATTTCCGCAGATATGTATATTCGGCGATTAAAGTGTCCTAGATAAGTTGGTTTTCCCAGCGATTAGAGTTTCCCGGCGATTAGATTTTTCGGCGATTGGAGTTTTCCGGCGATTATATGTATTGTCGGCGATTAACATGCCCTCGATTGTGTGTTTTGCGGCAGTTAACATACCCTCGATTGTATGTTTTGCCGATAGTTAACATGCCCTTGATTGTATGTTTTGCCGGCAGTTAACATGCCCTAGATAAGTTTGTTTTCCCCGGCAATTAGACTTATTCCCGGCAGTTAACTGCCCTAGATTGTGTATTGTCCCCGCCAGAATAGACACCTATATACATATAAAATACCAATATAATTTAATTACGCCGCCAAGATATTTTCTCAATAGTTTGCACCATTCAACCAGAATTTAGAAAACATACAATTTTCTCAATCTTACCACTTAGAAAATATCACATCAACAATCAAATACAGCTGCAACACATAGATGAAATTCAGATGATGCAAAATACATAAACCTGAAATATGATATTTTTGATAAGCATAACAGTACATGTGCAGTACACCATACACATGCAATTTCAGAATTCTTAGCATTCTAATATAGCCACGATCTCCTTGGCATATAGAAAATATCCATACAAAAAAGTCGACAATACTAGTCTATCCTTCGCACATGTAAATTCTCGAGCCCCTTCTATCATAATACTAGTCTATCCTTGGTATGTACAAAACATCTACGCAAAAGACGTCGACAATGAAATCATCATGCTATCACCGTTTGCAAAATATGGACGATCACTCTATCAGCAAATAATAACTTCAACAGCACTTATGTTTTGTACCTGAAAAGAAATTCGAGAAGTCAATAACCAGAAACCATATATCCCTCGTTTCCAGCACAAACAATGTAAAAACAATGTCAAAATTTCATCCTAAATCATCTAAAATATTATGTTGTTTAATAATCAATGTGTGAGACTGGAATTAGATGAAAGAAATTTTGCAAAGTTTCGCCGTGCCATGGCATACAATTGACAGGGCAATTTACTCTAGAGTACAATTATTTGTAATCAGTAACAGATGTCTTTTGCCATACAGGCACATCACAGCAAGAGCCAACAAGTATAATTGACACAAACAAAAACAAATTCCAGTTTGAGGTTTGGAAACTTATGCAGGCCTCATCAGAGTCATACTTCTACCTTATTAACAAATAACAACGAAACCCAGTAGGTTAGGTTTGAATACCACCTGAATGACAAACACATTATCTGAAGCTAAGTGCCTTATCGAGCTTGAATATGATATGGTATCCCAGCCACAAGCAACAACTAATGTTGGGCCTTCCCTGAAAGAAGAGTAAATTGTCATGATGTCAAGTTCACAGCTTAGCATAAATTTAGGAAACAATGAGGGATACTCTGATTCTGAGAACATTGGAAAACCTGATAATGTGGCCAACAAACACCACGTATGTTTAGGCAAAAGGTAATTGGATTCTCTATAGAGCATGTGTGGCTTGCCCTTTGCCGAAACCACAAGGTGAACCCAACAACCGCACAAAACATAAAAGGTATCCTATACAGAAATATTCAACTAGCTACTCTTTATTGGTGTTGGTGACAATAAAAATCACTATAGTACTAGACAAATGAATGCTATTTCAAATCATCTTAAGAACAGTAGTTCCTCTTGGTTCTCTTGTTCTTGCATCAGAGTTAGAAACCCTTGGTAAAAGTTTTGCTGACATTTCAGAGAAGAATTCTATCTTGTATAACTCATTATCTAATATGAAAGCTGAGCTTGAAGCATTGAGAACAAAGCTTAAAGATTCTGAAGAAACCTACCAGTTGAGGAGGTGAAGAGTGAGTACCCTTCCTTTGAGCTACCAAGGGGAAGAGACCTTGGAAGTTGGAATCAATAAGCTCGAGATGTCAACAGCTTCTGTAGAGCTTATACTCGTTCACTAGGCAATGTGTATGCTCTCAGTAGCCTACAGCAAAAGCTAGTTTCAACAGTTAACTTCATAGATGGTCACAATTCACAAACTTGGTGTGACCATGTATGGTTTGGTTACATAGTAAAAACTGCACAGAAATGTGAACATAAACTGCAATTGATAGCCTCTCAATCTATTTAATCAGGCCCTAATACTATTATTAGTACCTGTAGTGGCACATGCCAAAGATTTGATTTTTGGTGACCCACAGGTGATAGGACTTATGGTAGCACTCAACCATATCCTAACTACTACAAATAATTCCATAAGTGACAAACCAAAGAAAATTATTTTGGAGGCAAATAGATAGCCATGCTAGAACAGCCCAAATACCATCCTCATGGTATTTTAAAAAGCGAGAAAGAACCCAGGATATCTAGTGTTGTTCCGGTCCTCATGGTGATCGACCAATAAGTGCTCCAACAAAATAGATGAAAATCATAAAATGATCTCTCTAACTATTATCTAAGTACGATTATACCACGTAGTAGCTAAGTGCAAAATTAAACTTGCACAAAATATTTAATGGAATTAAAGGTTCCCAATCCTCATGGTGACCACCACCACTCTGGTAATCTTGGTAAGTGAAAATCTCATGCTTGACTAGTCACGGTGACCATTTTAACTTTTAAGCAATATGTCTTGATGCATTTTTTCAATCTAAGTTACTACAAATTATGGACAATTTGCATCTTCAATGGATGAGTGTTGCATTATTTTTGCATGTTAGCACCTTATCAGAACAGCAAGAGAATATCTAGGCGCTCCTCCCTTTGGCTTCCACCAATTAATTCACCAACCTAGGAAACAAGAACATCCATAGCAGCCACTGCTTTCTGGTCATCATTGAGCCTAATATAAAATGCCTTTATTCCTTTTGGGTAGTTATAAACAATAAATGGCTTCTTAAATAGCAGAACTAGAGAACCACCTCTTTGTACAAGTTACTAGTAGAATGCCCGTGCGTTGCAACGGAAACACAAACTGCGTGGGGGTAAACTCCTTTTATTAGTAGTGAAAAGACCATTGCACCTAACTCCAAAATAGTCCAAAAAATATCAGATAAGGCTGAAGAATGGTGCTATATAATTGAAATAGATTGAACTCTGTAATAATCAAGTGTCTGTTTTAAAAAATCACTTGCAAATGCCAGTATCTTGGCATTATTGAACCATCATTAATCTCTATCTTTCAAAGAAACGTGAGGTCATGATGTAACACATGAAATTTAATTACAAGAAAGTGCAAATATTTCAGGGGTATAGATCTGGATCGGGTTTCTAACATGGATAAAAAATGCATTCCATTGGCGTGAAGTGCAAAACTGAACCAAAGCATGCATAGTGAAATCGAGAGGTGGCAACTCCTTAATTATGAGTAGCTAGCGCCTAGCATACAGAAACAGAGCATGCATAGTGAATAGCTATCTCTAATTCATAGAGAAATGTAGAGTGTAGAAACAAACTCAATCTAATTGGATACTGAAGTTACTACCCTCGACACTTCAATGGAGACATGCAGAATGCTAAATTTCACTCCTACTCGTAGGCACATTAGAACAACATTAGCAATTTGTTTCCGATTAAGTATGTTCCAACATGTGTGGAAGAAACAATGGTCAAATGATAAAAGGACTATGTACTGATGCATTAGTGCAGAGAATTATGTTCGCACTCCTTGTGCTGTATTGGTGCAGCTGGACTATCATCATCCACTATAGTATGGTTCTCAAAATCAACCAATAGCATCATTCCAGGGTTTAGTCACAAAAGATTATGCACACCGCAACGGAACAACTCACAAAAGATTATGAAAATTATCATTTGCCAAGTGTAAATGCACACTGCATGTTGCACTGTGTCAGACATTGAGGCATTGAGCTCTTACCGAATCAAGAAGAGTAGCATCCACAATTGGTAGAATTTTTAAAATTCATCCTTTGATAGGCCAAGCTTCTCACACTATAATACTACCACTCAAATTTATAACTCCCTACTTCAAACATTACTGTAAAGATGTAACCAATGTTGTTAACCACCAATAACTTCCATGCTCCACATTAGGAATAAAAATTAGATGATAATGCAAGACTCTCCCACTTGGATGTGAAACAAGGTTTGATGAAATCAAACAAATATACTAATCAACCATGACAAATAACTATTATATTCTTGAGTTAGTTTGTAAATTGAGTTAATATGTTTATTGGTCCAGGGAAATTGAAATCAAAGTTCGATTGTGTGTTTTTTTGTTGAATTCATTATAAGGATTTTAAATTATCTAACTCTAACTCTCTATAAAATACATGTGATAATCTAAATGCATGTGATAAACCAAATGGAGATCTTCTATAAGTTGAAAAAACATTTTAACCTTGGTACGATCTGCAGTAAAAGAATCATCAATAAACTGAGTAATCATACCGCATTTTTTTTAATTGGAAATTATACTATCAAGAGTTAATACAAGACACCATCAACCAGACTCTTCATTAGAAGGATGTTCTCTTTGCCTGAGAGAGCCATACGGAGAGTTTGCTGAAGCAAACCTGAAAAGGTCTAGCGCCCTCGTCAGCAACATGCTTCCAAAGAAGAAGGCACAATGGTAGCATGGTCGCAATCATGGTGCCATCTGGATGCAGACATAAAAACATGCACTTAAAAAGAAGTATATGACAAGTAATCATTAATTGCAATGCAAACCACTGAGCCAAAGAAGTCTACCAAAGCCTTACAGGCTGCATTGTCCACCCTTCCTCGGGACCAAAGAGAAGGCAATTTCGCTATCCTCGCAGAACACGATTGCAACATCATCAAGCTCTCGTGAGATACTCCATCTACACTTTCCAAGTTTGCCGCAGAGGAAGCCAATAATTCATCTGAAACAAGTCCAGATAAAAGGATAAAAGTGGAACAATCCTCACAGGTCCCAAGCGTTGCGAATGCTGCTTTTGTTCCAATGCCAGCAATGGCTGCCATCCAGAAATGAGACCAATTCACCATAACAAAACCACTTTATTTTAAGCTAAATGAAAATTCAACACAAAAATTTTCGCAGCTTTATTGAAAACCTTTGTGATATAACACCATATGGAGCTATAGACCCTCAAAGTTACAATATGAGTTAAAAAAAGGAGTCAATTTGAGTTCTCCACACACACAAAAAAAAATGCACTGTATATTTCATGGCCTAAAAGTTAACGGTCTGGCCAAGTCAAATGTAAAGCTTGAAATGGCAAGGCATTTTATCTTACAAAGCCCTATATGGAACTGCTAATATATGCTTAACAGTTAACCTTGAGCAATCACGGAAATTTTATACAAAGATCAATCAGTAAAATAACAAGATTTATCACCTTGCATTTTAGTGGTCACATTGTTAATGTAGTACTATTTAACTTTGAGGACACGTTCAAAGAGCCTAAAAAAAACAGGGAATCAATTAGTAACTTCATCGAGTGTGTAATGAATTTATTTATTTTTACTGAAAAACAGATATTAGTGGATAGTTTAACATGTATAGGAGTATCAATATTTGGTAGTTTGCCAAGTTCCATTCTTCTTTTTTTGTTAGGTAACATAAATATATTATATAAGGTTCAACTTCTAAAGTTGTGTCTATGTTATATTTCCAAAGTATAGATGGTTATTTATTATCAGGAACTGGCATGGAGCCTTACATTATGAAGATTATGCCATTCAGAAGTTTTTCAGTACTAACACTTAATAAATGTAATTTTAAGAAACAAAGTATACAAATGCAAAGTCGATAGCCTCACCTGCTTTACAAAATAGGTAACAACATTGTTATCTCTGCATAAGTTAAGAAATGAGTGAGCCCATCAGCATCTCGCGCATGTATTGACCATGCAATTGCAAACACAAATGTATAGTATCATCACAATAAATAATAGCACGGAAGTGGCAACATTACCTTGCATAAGGGCAGTAAGATAATCAACAAGAGCATTCCTTTTTTCTCTGTTTGGAAGAAGATGAAACTAGAATGAAACAATCATATAAAACAAGGAAGTGGAAGTGGGATAAACATGGAGCTCCTAAGAGTCAAAGACTTAGTTCAATTACAGAAGTTCAACAGGATGAATCTAATGATGCAATTTCAATGTGATTGTCTTCAGATTTTCCTCACTGTGTATACAACCTACAAAAAGACATCTTTCTAAACTAAGGTGTTACTAACTAATTCCCTTCAGATTTCAACCTTCAATCTTGCTAATTCACTGGAATTCAGCTCACATGTCTAAATTCATAAAGGAAATTTCACTATTGTAACAACCATGGTTGCTTCTGCTAGCTTAACAGCTAAATGAAACAACGACTTACTTACAAGACTTACTTACAAGCATTAGGATTGACAAAATTTACTATTTTTCTTATTTACATCCTAATTTCTTTCCCTGCTTAAATACCCTTATCAAGGATATTGTCTGGATTGATTAGGTGTTAACAAATATTCTTGCAAGTTTAGATACTTATTTGTTAAGCAAATTTTGAGTGATCTAAAGGTCAATAAAGTACTAGCACTGCTCTTTCCTAACACTTCATCAGAAAGGAGTTGGTTAGCCTCTGTCAATTCTGAAAATTCACATTTATCTTGGTTTTGTCAGATTTGAAAGCTGCTGTTAGATGAATGCCAATTTACTAATGGAATTAAAATCCAACTACTAGAGTTAATCAGGCTATTACCCATCTAACAAACCTGATAATTTTCAGAGTAATATTCATGTAACCTACCACAGCAAGATCTGGGCAGCAGGAGGGTCGACGGCGCTCGGGAGCCGGGCGGTGGCTTGGGATCTTGGGGTCGGCTGGTGGGGCTGAGGAAGACGGAGTCGGCCAAGCGCTCGCTCGAAAGGCGCCGTGGGCGAGAGGCGAGGAGCCGACGAGGAAGAGGGAAGGCGATGGTGCGGAGAGAGAGGGGGAGGGCGGTGCGGGCGTACCTCGATTCGGCGGCGTAGATGGCGGGACGACCGCGATTCGGAGGCGGCGAGGTCGAGTCGGTGGTGGAGATGGCGGGACGACCACGATTCGGAGACGGCGAGGTCGATTCGGCGGTGGGGGAGCTTGATTCAGCAGTGGGAGCCGGGGGCGAGCACGATTCGGCGGTGGGGTAGGCGCGACGCAGGAGCCCGAAACCTAGGCGGCCCTCCCGCCTAGCTCGCCGCCTTGGACGAAGTCGCGGTGGCTTCCCTCCGCTGAACGCCGCCTAGTCGCTGCCTCAGCCGGACTTCTTGAACCCTAGGAGGGAGGTGGGGCTGCGTTGGGTGGTGGGGCGGCCAGGGAGGTGGGGCGGCACTGGGTGTTGAGGCGGCATTGGGAGGTGAGGCGGCTAGAGGAGGGTGGCGATGGGTGGTGCGGCCGAAACGCCTTGGGAGGAAGGGGAAGCGTGGTACCGGGAGGAAGGGAAGCGCTAGAGGAATTAGGGCGCGGCGAGGCGGGGGAGGGAATTGGTGCGGCGGGAGGGGAAATTATTCGCACCTCACTCGCCTTTTTTTTTTTCGACTCTGGCGCCAAAGGGATGGGTAGTATTCCCGGTAGATGAGATGACATAGTTGATATTTTCTAGGGCAGTTATATTGTAGCTAATGTTAAAATATTGCCGGCAGATAAATTGTTCTAGAAAACAATTATTGCCGGCAGATAATAGGACCTTTAATCTTGTGGATATTGCCGGCAGATGTTTTGCCACTAATCCATTTTTTTCCCGGCAGTTAATTGCCCTTAATACTATGCCATGGTGTAGTGATGGTACTGCGATCTCGTCGTCAGATTTGAGCACATTGCGGGCATCAAGTATCGGTTGCTCGTGCGTTTAAATGGCGAGCAACGTGAATGCATATGGTATTGGATGCATGGGCACAATGGTTTCTCCAAAGAACCAAGAATTGGGCGCAACCTTGAAGCTTTGATTGTAGGTTTCTTATTTTGGTGCTCTTTGGTTTCTTAATGATGAATACTCTTTGAGTTACGAACAGGATACTACATCGTTGTGGCAATTCTACGAATGGCATTTTTACCCATCTTTTCCATTCCCAAATTCATTAGATTCACGACGACAACCACCACCAGTGCTTGATGGCCCGAGCGTAGATGATGAAAGAGGCACAACCAAGAAGAGGATGAAGGACAATCTCAAGATGGGGAAGACGGGTGGAGCTGCTCTGAGATTTGTTATTCCTGGGTGCAACACAATGTAGGGTCCTTTGGATAAAGCAAAGGACACGAGGCCGGTAAATGGTTGTTTGGAAGCAAGGCACTACTAGAAATACGTTATTTCCCGTGCGTATATATTTCCCGAGTGTATTATCGGAAACACTCGGGAGTCTAACGAGTGCCCCTGTGTACACTGGGGAACATAATAAACATTCGGTGGAATTTTATGTTTCCGAGTGCATATATATGTCCCGAGTGTTGTTTTAATAAACACTCGGGAGACTGAGACGGGCAGCACCCGCCCGCTCAAAGACGGGATTTCGACGTATTCAGAATGGGGGAAGGCTATTTCCCGAGTGTATATGTGGGTGACACTTGGGACAAAAGTGACACTTGGGAGACTACTAATTAGTAGGCCCAAAAGATGTAACCATCCAGATTTAAACGGACGGTCCAGATTAGAGTGAACGTTCGGACCGAACGAACGACTCAACTTGATCGGATCGTTCGTTTTTTATCCAACGGCTAAGATTGGCTGCAGAAGAAAACGCGCGGGAGGAAAAGAGTGGCTGACAGGTGGGGTCCACCTGTTAGTGGCGGCGAGCACGTGAGCGCGCGGGAGAGGCTGGGCCGCACAGGAGTTGGGCCGAATTTGGGAAAGGAATGGGTTTCAGCCCAAACTATTTTTCGAGATTTTAAATAGCTTTTTCTTTTTAGAAAATACCAGAGAATCCAAATAAGACTTAAAAAAATAGCAAATGCACTCAGAAAAATTCTAGAAAATATATCCAAGCACAAAGAACTGAAATAAAATAGTTTTGATAATATTTGATGTGGAGATTATTCATATTAAATTGTTTTTGAACTCTGAAAATTCATATTAAGCTTTAACTTTACTAGAAAAATCCAAATATGGTTATTTTTCTTTTAAAACTTCAAAACAGACCAAATTTTTGGGATGTTACATATAGCAAAGTACTTTAAGAAGCTTATACATAATGCAATTGAATGGGCTGAGAACGCTCGTTGTGATTATGAAGATGCCCTAAAACATCAAGGATTCGATATCCGTGCGAATGGTTCTTTCTGGGATTCTACTAGAAGAGGCATACTTGCAATATAGGCTAGCTTTGATGGCTCAACGGAGGCACAAAACCAAAAGTACATTAGAATACACAGACAGAAGCACGTTACACGTGATTACATGGCATGATGGTTCAGCTAATTGCTTTAGTCATCATCGCTACTACTACGGTACATTGTGACAGAAGCATCCGGACCATATAAGTATACATGCCTTTAGGGGATAGTAAAAACCATGACGGGTAGGAGGGGTGACTACTACAGAATGGTCCGACCTACTGTGTGGACCGGGGCTATTTTCCCTTCCTTGCTAGCTCAGCGTTGAACTCCTCGCCCGCCTCTTTGGCCTTGGCCGCCATTTCCACTTGCGGTAGCCGCATAGAGGATCCGGGGACTACAGGTAGACGGGAGATGTTGTTAGTGGCTTAGTACGTACTTTGAAAGAGAAATAGTAGGGGAACACATTGTAACCGGTCCTTACCGGCTATCGATAGCTGCTCGTGTCCCAACGTCGGTCGGGATAGTCACTGGAGTAGTTCGCGCAACCCCAGTAACGCATGCCCAGGCTAATCCGGTGCTTGGATTTGAAGAACTTGCATGGGTCCCTGCACCAACAGAGGGGCGGCGTCTCCCTCTTTGGCGGGTGTTGTGGCGAACGCTCGGTTGGAACATTCCGGAAGACGCTGCTACTGCGGGGGGCTCATTGCAGAGTGCTGCGAACCTAGCACGTGTTTCTTGTTCGACCCAGGCCACAGCAGCCCTTGCTCGGTCTTCTCGGAGTGTTGTCCTTTGGTCTTCTCACCGAAAAAAGCTCTCCAGTTAGGTCTTGTCACTACGCAAGGCTGTCTCCTTTAGTCTTGTCACTGTGCAAACACTATGCGAGAACCCAGGGTATTTAACTTGTAATACTTAACCATCAAATTGACCCTAGTATTACAAATCAAATATCTCGACTCTCGGCGCATATGTACTTCCCAGAATTGTAGTACACATACCCCATACAAAAATTAGGCATCCGTTCCATACAAGTCATTACATTACCGAGTCTACAAGCTTACAACATAAAGGACATACAAGTTCATATTACAAAAGTAGGGCCGACCGGCCAAATGACAAGTAATTAATCAAAGTAGCAGCGGAAACATATGCCATAAGATGGCGATAAACAAAAGCCAAATGGTTTGCTATTACCCACAAGGCAACCGACTGGGCCGCCAAGCTAGTCATCGAAGGCAAAGTCGAAGTCGGTCTCACAATAGTTAACCCCTTGGGGGTCAACCTCCTCTGCAACAATTAAGCAATGCAACTGAGTACAAAAATGTACTCGCAAGACTTACGAGTAACAAGCCTATACATAGCTACATGCAAGCTGAATCAAAGGAGAAGGTTATATAGTTCATTTGACGCACAAAGCAATATTTCATTTGCAATATGTAATAGATTGAAGACAATTTGACAAATCTGTTTTTATTTGATTAAATAACAGCGAGACAACAAATAAAAACATAAATAACATCCTGGAGGTGACTTCCCAACAGCCACCACAACATAGCACGAATTACCCATTCGTACCACCCGAATTCAAGTTTTATCGAAAATGTTGAGTCTAACTCTTGCAAAATCTAACCAAGCTTGTCCATAACCTAGGATGAGGCTATTTGAATAGATTAAACCCTACAGGGGTGTACAACTTTACCCACATGTCAGACCGCCTTTTTGCCATGCAATGAAGCACACTTCCTTAGGTATGCCGGCATGGCTAAGTCCTACGAGACGTTTTCTAATATTGTGTATTAACTACGAGTCGCCCGTATGGGAATGGAAACCCCCATACGTTGTGACAGAGTCATCGGTAGAGAGAAACTTACCGATGCTCCTCGGGGTAGGGAACTTGGACTTAATACCAAAACCCATCCCGTCACGCCCAACACACACATGGAATAAATCCTTTTTCAACACAACACACACAACCTCCTGCGACCCGGAGCTAACACACGCCAAAGTACTAAGTCAAGAGAGGTCCCATATCCCCCTCATGTGGTTGCACGCAAAAGTGCTTAGATAGTGTGACACAAGATGTTCGGTCCTTGTTGACTTAGGCATACCACCACACACCAGATAATCACACCATCAACCATATGTCCAAGTCTAAAATATTTTATTTTCAGTTTTATACTTTACAAAGTAACAAAGCACCAAGTGCTGGACATAAGGTAATAATAATAAGTTTTGTTTGATCAAGGTCATCAACTAAGTCGACAATTGCCCAATTCTACCAGTAGCTAAGCATGACTAAGCAACATCAACTCGTAAACTACTAAGTGACAAGGGCTCATCCAACGAACCCTAAATCACAGTGAGATAATCCTAAGCTCAGTAGTAGAGGATGAACATTTACCTACAGATTATGCATCTAGAGGATCAACTACTCGATTGATCATTTAACAACAAAATAGAGCATGCATACATACACTTTGCAAACAAGATATTAGACTTTGAAATTAATGGGATCAATATGATCAAATGGAAACAACTGCTTACCTTGCTGGAGATAACTTTCTTGCTGTAGAGGATCACTCATGTATTCAATAAATTCGTCGGAACCTATTGAAAGAATCGAAAGTACAATAAGAACTAATAATACCGAAAAGACCCAAAAATTCAAATTCATCCAAAAATCATGAAAAATTCACATAAGGTAAAGCATGACTTTAGGTGAATTTAGCAACAAGAATCAATTGATTTGTATGTTCTATGCAAACGTTATGGCAGTTTGAAAGTCAGTTTTCCAGAAAATCCAAATAAATTGCTATATGTTACTATTCATCTGAATTTAAATGTTTTGGTGACAATTTCCAGAGGGGTGGTGTACATGAAATTTTTATGGTAGCCAGAGAACCACATTAGATGAACAATGGAATTTGGTTCACCTCATTTGGAGCTAAGATGAATTTTCTATGATTGTTCAAAGTCATGAAAGTAGTGTACAAAACATTTGTAAGATAAGATTTTTAGTGATAGAAACATGCTCAAAACCTATTATACAATAAACTATGTTAACAGAGGATTCCAACAAAATTGAGTTTACTTAATTTGGAGTTACAGAGAATTACTTATGCATTTTTGAAGTTAAAACAATTTTTAGCGCAACAATAATACTAAACCTAAAGTAATTTTGCCAAAAGCTATTTCTGGAATAGTAACATGGTTCAACCCATTTTTCTATTAAATTACATTTAAAAAGGAAGCTAACAAAATTTGAATCATCAATTTTGGAGCTAAAATGAATTACCTATGCAATTTTGAAGTTTAACCAATTTTCAGTTCATAAATAAATCATTTCGGATTTCATATAAACATAAAATACTTTTTATACCCAGTCTAACCTAGCCATAGTCACTGACCCGTGGGGCCTACTGAATAGTGCCATTCTCTATTTAACCTATGGATTAACCGAACTAACAGGTAGGGTCCGCTTGTCATAGACTCATACTCGTGAACTTGGTTCACCGATTATCTGGCTTCGATTATGCAGTGCACTTAAGTGGCTCGGGCCCACCTATCATCCACTGCTAGTCATTACTTAACGCGGCTAATCCCGCTTTTTCGACAAAGATTGAGGTTTAAATGCTAATCATTGATTAAGCCCTAATGGCGAGCTACAGGGGCTGTCAGGAAGTGCCACGCAGGGCGTTCTGGCCGTGAGTTTCCCCGGCAAAACACTGGCAAACCAGAGCATGGCGGCACGGGTGAGTGCTCAAAATGGATAGCCCGCATCCTCGCGCCGCAGCGGCGCCCGTAGCAGGCTGCGATGGTCGACAGCGGCGGCGGCGAAACTAAAGCGGCGGTGGTGCTCGGGCTACAAGCCAATGCGCAAAGCGATGGCGCCCGAGGTGATTCAACGTGTGCATGAGCAAAAGGGAGGCTCAGGGATGCTACGAGTGGACGGAAGGACAGAGGTGGTCGGAGTTGAGCCGGCGACGAGAAACCGAGGCGGCGGCGGCACTTCACCGAGGAGAGCTCAACCTGAGGACAGAGGAAGGGAAAGGAAGGTAGGGAGAGTATAAGTGGGGGTCCACAGATGGTGTACAAGTGGAGAATTGAATCGGGACTCACCGTGCCGTCGTCGGGGAAGAAAATGGCTCTTGTGGCCGAAAATGGGGAAAAGTTCGATTCCGATGATTCCTGTGATCGAAAGTTAAAATTAGTTGAGGGGAAAACTTAATCGTGCTTAGGCACACGTCGTGATGCACTTAGAAGGGAGAAAGGCTCACCGGGAGCGAAGATGGCAAGGCGGCGATGCTCTGTGCGCGGCCACCGGCTTCGGAAACGACCACCTTGCTACAACCTCTACAGACCAAGGAAGGAGATGACATCAATGAAAATGGATGCAGCGAGGCAGGGAGAAGTCACGAGACATAGTGGTGCGGAGTTTACCTGAGAGGAGGTGAAGAGCTTGCCTCCTCTCCCTCAGCCACCGAGAGGGAAAGTGGGGAACCAAGAGAGAACGAGGGCAGGTTATAGCGGAGCAACTGTCAGACAAGCAACGGCGTGAGAAGGCGAAGCCCTAGGACTAGTCAGGACGGGCGGTGGATTCATGCCGTCAACGGAGCGCGGCAGAGCGGCGCTGCCGCGTGGAGCGAGGCTTCTACGCAGGCGCCAAAGGTGGAAGACGCAGCTGACCAGTGGGGTCCACGGCATCAACGAGAGAAAGAGACACGGTCGGTTGAGTGGCTCGGCCGGTTCTGCTAGGCGGCTGGGTCGAATCAAGATAATGCGGTCCGTTAGATCGTGATCAGACGGTCCACGGTGATGGGGGCGATCGGCCCACTTGATCCAGGCTGTTGATCTCCATTTGGACGGCTCAGAAGCATCCACCAACATGGACTGGACCCAAGTGGGTTGGGTCGAGTCAATTAGATGAGTGGTGCGGCTCGAGTCCGAGTATGGTCCGGTCGGAGGAATAGTGATTTCTGATTTTGATCAAAAACGCTGAGAAGGTTTGCGAATTTTTAGAGAGAGTTCCGAAGCTCCAAAAATTCTAAAATTTCTTTGGAAGCTTGCTGGATCTGGGGATAACCTTGTGTAATTTTTATAGAAATTTTCATGCAAAGCATTTCTTTCTAGAAAATTCACAAGCTGCTGGTCTAGGGGTTTGACCAAGGAACTAATAGGTTTGACTAGCTCTTTTGAAAAAGCAAAAGATTTCTAAAAATTATGAAATTTTTCAGAGGGGTCACTAGGATGATCTAGAACCTAGGAAAAATATTTCTAGAGGATGATCACCAGATTTGATTCGAGAGTTTTAATTTGTTTTACTTCTAGTCAATTAAAGCATTTAGTTTTGAAGTCAACATGTCTTTTTGAAAGAATTTCCAGAAATTTCAAATAACAACAAGGATGCTTCAAAAGTTTTAATTTATCCTCATTTTATTACATTTGAAACACAACCCAAAGTTTTGGGATGTTACACACTACACCATGATATAGAATTAAGGGCAATTAACTGCCAGAAAAAAATGGGATGAGTGGCAAAACATGTGCCGGCAATGTCCAAGAGATTACGGGTCCCTTTATTTGCCGGCAATAATTATTGTCTAGAACAACTTATCTTCCGGCAATGTTTTTATGTTAGCTACAATACATCTGCCCTTAAAAGAAGCAACTAGGTCAATGTAACTGCCGGGGATAATTGCCAACCACAGACGCTAAAGGCCACACGGCCGCGCCAGTCTTCGTCTCCGGTGAGACCCTCACTATATCTTGTGCATCGAGAGGAACTCACCAGAGCAGCGGCGAGCTATGTGGCCATGTGTGAACACCATGAGGATATGCTCATGATCCTAGGTGATGATACAATTGAAAATTTGGTTGAAGGTTTGTTGGATTTCATGTTTGTCAGAAAGTTTCAGCAAACTGTCAGGATAATCAGTAGTACCGGAGTGTTAACGGCGGTAATACCGCTTTGCGGAACGACCGGCTTTAGTAGTGCGGTGCTCCGGAGGTCTTTGTGAGAGCGTAGGGATCTTCTGCTATTGGTAGTACCGGCTTGGAAGCCGCGGTACTACCACGTCACGGTACGACCGTTTGTTGTTAAGCGGTATGGAAAAACCAGAACGAATGCAAAATGGTCTTGGATTTCCTTGTGGAGCGGTATGACCGTTGTTTTGCAGTATGCAAATTCCAGAGGAGTGGTTTTTGGAGAATTTTGGATTTCCTTTGGGTAGCGATGCGACCCGCGGTTGTGGGTCTTGATCTGACCGCGATGTGGTAATCTGAAACCATAACATGGCGGTAGTACCGTTTTTGTGCTGAATGTTATTACAATTTGAGAATTGATTTTGGGTTATGTCATATCCATATTTGTTAATGCATATATGTTGCATATTGCATGTTTTGAGCTAACGTGGGTCAAGTTGTGAAGAACTTGTTCCCGGAGACAATTTCTTGGTCTATTGCTGTGCAGATGGCTTGTAGGTCAACGGCGAGGAGGATCGGGACTAAGCTTGGAGAGCTGAGGTCCAGAACGATCATGGATGCCGGGTGAGGTCAGGTGACTCAAGAATGGCGCAGAATGGATGAGGTTGATCGAACGGGCAGTTCGATGCAGCTGGTTGGATCAAGCGGCGTGGGGGTCGGTGCAAGTGCCTTGGAGGTTCCGATGGGATTCGGACGGGAGAGACTTACCGACATGATGAGAGTCGTTGATCAACCCACACGTGGCGGAGCAGGCGATTGCTTTGACAGGATTGGACTCGGTTCACGGAGAAGGATCGAGAAGGGGTATTTTGGTAATTTCACCAAATACCGCCTTTGTGTCTTGTTGGCCAAACCGAGGCGTGGGTCGGCGCTTGGAGAAGCGATTTAGGTCAATCAAAGATGGAGACGAGGCTTTGAGATGCATACGTGTGTTAACCCATTGTGAGTTAGGGTTTAATGGGTGCCCTAATGGAATATTCCTAGAATCCTAGCCTCCACTATATAAGCCTTGTGTGCTGGTTCCAACAGTGTGAAGGTGTCCATTGAGAAAAACCATTTTTGGTCTTAGGGTTTAGAAAAGGAAGAGGAGAGCTAGGGTTTAGGTATTGATGCTTTGTATGCTCATGTATTGAGTTGTGCCCTCTAAGATGGAGTGGCTGTAACCATGAATCATCAATCATCAATCAATCCTTGCAAGTTCTTTGAGATGAACTCTTTTCGTTCTTTTTCTTGTTCTTGCACCTTACTGTGATGTTTTGGTGATTTTGTTGATCCACTGGTTTTCCCTTGATTCCTTCTGTTGCTTATGCTTGCTGTGACTTGTGGGAGACCATCTAAGATCATCTTGATCATCCATAGCCCACGAGCAAGCCTAGAATCAGATCTAGGTATTTGGCCTGTTTTTGAACTA